>JAIFOV010000472.1:4375000-5000000 GCA_020654155.1 Novius pumilus
GTCTGGGTGTTATCATCCAATTAAACATCATACAGGATGTCCCACCGTGAATGCCCATTAGAAATTTACGGAGAAATAGTTATCCGATTTGTTTGAAATTTTGTACATGGAAATTTTGTCCATCGAGGCTAACTTTTTGAGATAGTAGCAACAATTCGGTTACACCGAAAATGTCACCTGCTCTCTTATTTTAAATGGAACAGCCTATATATTTTAACATCATTCGATGGATTTTTTAATTCTAGTTGATTTCATGTACCATTTCTTATATCTACATTGAGTAGTTTTTGAGTTATCCGCATATTTGTGAAAGAAATTACAATTATTTTCAAAAAAATTGTTTTTTCTCAATATCACAATGCATAATTTTAGATCTGTCCTCTGAAATGAATTACCAGAAGATTACCCAATGTAATTTCATAAATGTCGGCAATCTATGTTATACAGGATGTTCAACACACACTGCCGAATTTAGATTTGAAAAATGACGATAACTCCGTTTTATCAAATGTAAACTCCAAATTTTCTTTTCGTATTTGGATAAAGAACAAAAAAATAAGAGTAGTTTGTTAATAATTTCCTATACCTAAATAGTACTGTTTTTGAGATAACTTGAAATAATTGTCACATGGAGGCAAAGTATCAAATTGCATCATATTATTATTCTCTGCTCGCTTATTGCACTCGCCAGGGGTACGACACTCCATAGCCAAGATCAGGACGTTATTTGGACCTGGGTAGGTTGGTATTGCCAACCTCATAAAGTTAAAAAATATTAAATTTTCAAGTCTGTGCCAACCTCATAAAGTTAAAATGTATTAAATTGTCAAGTCTGTGTTATTCGTAGAACCACAGATATAAGAATAAAACGTCAACCGTCAGCTCCAGTTCTAAATTCACGCCGTTATAAAATGTTGAACGAATTCGTGGAAGATTGAGTAATTAGAGACTATTGAATTATTCGATCATTGGATTTCAAAATGGAGCAGAAAAAAAAGGGTCGTCGTCGATGTGCGGTAATTACATGTTTAAACCGGGAGTCCAACTGCAGTGAAACGTTTTCTAGAAGCTGATTCTGGTGTAATAATGTAGCAGTAAACATTTAACATAAAAAATAACTGTTTTGTATTCATTTTTTTGATAAATAGAATGATATCTCACTTTTCGCTTACAATGGGCCTTTCCCATGATTTTTTTTGATTGCATAATTAAATGAAGTAAGTCAAAATTAACAGATTCCCAAAAAAATTTTTTCTAAATCCTCTTAGTTTTTTATAAAATAAATAAAATCGATTTGAAAGGCGGGAAATCTGAATTTTAAATTTTATGTATAATCGGCAACATGGGAATAAGATTCAAACCATCTACTATTCCGTCGCTTAGGAACAATGACATAGATACTTAGAAGTTTTAAAGTTCTATGCGTAGATAACCTTAAAACCTAAGTTACATTGAGTCTTAAGCAATGTTGCCAGCTTCAGTCAAATTTGATTGGATACTTTCATGATGACGTGACATGCAACTGACCAATGAAAAAATTCGAATTTAGAACTTTAAATTAAGATTTCTCAATAACTATATCACCAATATTAATGATTAGGACATTTTTGTGCGTTGAAAAAAATCTATTTTTGTGTACAACTTTCAAATTTTATATCCCCACCGCATGGGAAAGGCCCATTTCTGCTAGCCACTAACCTAAAAAGGCGAAGCAATTCAATTGAACAGGAAGAGAATCTTTTATTATTTGAGGCTATATGCATATTTTGTAATCAAAGTTTTCGTAGCAAATCACCAATATGGATATAAAATATGATGAATCTTCACTTTTTGAAGCTATTATGAAAATTCTGAGCTCAAATATACGTTCTTAAGTGAGAATGGGGACAAAAAAGTTATTCAGAAGCTTCAGTTGAACCAACCTAACGAAAAGTAATTAGTTAATATTTCGTGAATTTCGCGAGTTAGGTGCGTACCATTAATTAATAGCACTCGGGTATATTAGTTGGTGACTGTATTAGAACGTAAAAGGAGCACTGAATGCAGAATAACGTAATTATCACATTCACGAATTATTAAATTTTATCATATTGGCAAGATAGATGTACCCAGGTTTTAACTGTCAAATTGGTGTTCTGATGTGCAAGTGCCACAGAACATATAATTGAAAAGAAACGGCACTCCTATACAAATCGTCGTTCCCTTATTTTGGCACGCACAGAACACCAATTTGACAGTTAAAAGCTGGGTACATCTGTCTTGCCAATATGATAAAATTTAATAATTCGTGAAAGTAATAATTACGTTATTCGTCATTCAGTGCTCTTTTTACGTTCTAATACAGTCAGAAACTAACATACCCCAGTGCTATTAATTAATGGTACGCACCTAACTCGCGAAATTCACGAAATATATTAACTAATTATTTTTCGTTAGGTTGGTTCAACTGAAGCTTCTGAATAACTTTTTGTCCCCATTCTCACTTAAGAACGTATATTTGAGCTCAGAATTTTCATAATAGCTTCAAAAAGTGAAGATTCATAATATTTTATATCCATATTGGTGATTTGCTACAAAAACTTTGATTACAAAATATGCATATAACCTCAAATAATAGAAGATTCTCTTCCTGTTCAATTGAATTGCTTCGCTTTTTTAGGCTACTGGCCAGCAGAAATTGTAAGGGGAAAGTGAGATATCATTCTATTTATCAAAAAAATGAATACAAAACAGTTATTTTTTATGTTAAATGTTTAGTGCTACATTATTCCACCAGAATCAGCTTCTAGAAAACGTTCCACTGCAGTTGGACTCCCGGTTTAAACATGTAATTACCGCACATCGACCACGACCCTTTTTTCCCTGCTCAATTTTGAAATTCAATGATCGAATAATTCAATAGTCTCTAATTACTCAATCTTCCACGAATGCGTTTAACATTTTAGAACGGCGTCAATTTAGAACTGGAGTTGACGGTTGACGTTTTATTCTTAAATCTGTGGTTCTACGAATAACACAGACTTGACAATTTAATACATTTTAACTTTATGAGGTTGGCACAGACTTGAAAATTTAATATTTTTTAACTTTATGAGGTTGGCAATACCAACGTACCCAGGTCCAAATAAGGGTCTGACCTTGGCTATGGAGTGTCGTACCCCTGATCAGAAAGCTCTATGAGCATCGAATAAAATTTTGGTTCTATGCTCCTACTGCTGATAGTTATGTGAAAATTCTACTAACGTTGAAATAATACAAACGGAGACTATTTAAATTTATTTAGCATTTATGCTGAATCTAAAAGAATTATTTCTCGAGCATGTGATACATTTGGAATTAGATTTCCAGAGAAGCCGAAACCGTCACGAAGAACTTTGAAATGAATTATAAAAAAATTCCTACGCCATGGCAATCAAAAGATACAAAGGCGAGATTCTTTTAATGATTGTTGAACACATCTGCAAATTTATAGACAGCCTAGGATTTTTTCTATAATTCGTTTCAGAGTTTTTCGTGACGGTTTCGGCTTCTCTGGAAATCTAATTACAAATGTATCGCATGCTCTAGAAATAATCCTGTTAGATTCAACATAAATGCTGAACAAGTTTAAATAATCTTCGTTTGTGTAATTCAAACGTTCACCCATTTTTGTATAACTGTCAACAATGAGAGCATAGAACCAAAATTTGATTCGATGGTCATGGAGCTTTCTGATGTGCAAGTGCAATAAGCGAGCACAGAATAATAATATGATGCAATTTGATACTTTGCCTCCATGTGACAATTATTTCAAGTTATCTCAAAAACAGTACTATTTAGGTATAAGGAATTATTAACAAACTACTCTTATTTTTTTGTTCTTTATCCAAATACGAAAAGAAAATTTGGATTTTACAATTGAAAACAGTGAGTTATCGTCATTTTTTCAAATCTAAATTCGACAGTGTGTGTTGAACATCCTGTATAACATAGATTGCCGACCTTTATGAAATGACATTGAGTAATCTTCATTTCAGAGGGCAGATCTGAAATTATGCATTGTGATATTGAGAAAACCAATTTTTTTGAAAGGCCTTATATGTAATTTTTTCCACAAATATGCGGATAACTCGGAAACTACTCAATGTAGATATAAGAAATCAACTAGAATTTAAAAGTCCATCGAATGATGTTAAAATATATAGGGTGTTCCATTTAAAATAAGAGAGCAGGTGTCATTTCAGGTGTAACCGGACGTGGAAAATTGTTGCTACTATTTTAGAAAGTTAGCCTCGATGGATTGTTGCCCATGCACAAAATTTCAAACAAATCGGACACCTATTTCTCCGTAATCTTCTGAAGGGCATTCGCGGCGGGCATCCTGTATACTTAATTATTTCGCGTTATGCATACCTAACAGGCGTCAACCTGGATGAATTTGGAAAAAACTTCAGTTTGATGAGATTTGCTTTATTTCATCGAAAATATTAAAGAAACATTGTCTTATGGGAAATTGGTGGTGTACGTACTTGAAACAGTTTCTTGTCAAAAAGCTCCAGCTCTACAGATTCCCAAGACTATGCGTTTCCATTATTTTATTTTTCATTTTCCGTAAACTTGTTAATTCTTGATTGGAAGGTTACATTTTGTATGAATTGGGGACCGTTTGCTTATTCCCTTATCGAGGGCGTGGTATTGTTGTTTACTGAGAACTTGTTTTGTTTGTTATTTCCCGCCCTCATAATATTTCATAATTGAAATTTTATCTGCCCCCTTCTGACAGCATTTTTTGTTCGTATTCGAATTTTACCTTCAATGATGTAATTTTTCCCCCCAAGTTTCATTCGCCCTCATTCCATTGTTTTCTAATAGATTGGGCGCTTTTCAAAAGGCTTCCCTCTCCGTTTTGCCCGAAATTAAATCTCGTAAATGTACTTTGGAATTACGTCCATGTTTTCTTCGTTGCTTCGTAATTGATCGAAGAATACATAAAGTTTATTTCGTTCATTGTAATTAGTTAGCGGAGATTCATCTCTCGATTCCGCTACTTCGTCTTAGATACGAACAAACAAGTTGATTGGAATTTCGCTACTGCTTGTTTAATTAATCATTGATTCCTTCCAGATATCCGACTCCAACTGAACGAACAACTGAGATGTCTGGATTTGCGTATGGAGGCCCAAGTGGCCTTGGTTGCGGAACTTCAAGATTTCTTTCGGAAACGAGGGGAGCTAGAGTTAGATTACTCGAAGAATTTGGATAAGCTGGTGAAGAGTATCCAGCTGAGGCACAGGGAACAAAAGCAGAAGTGAGAGTTAATTTTTTATGCAGTACTAAGAACAGTGATTCATTTTTACGTCCTTTCCGAGTAAGAAATAATTTCCAATTATGAAGTTCTCCTCGAGCATCGCCAGCTGAAAATCGTTTATCATGTCGCTTGCGGGTACATGTGCAAGTGAAATTCGATACGAAAATGCACTTAATTATATCATTAAAAAGTCGACATCAATAAGTGGCTCCTGAGATGTAATTCTATAACGTTGTTGAGTGTACCTCGTCTATCGATCTAGTTACATGCCTTCATACTTTGTGTGGGATGTTTCCTGCTGAAAAATAATCTCCCCTCGATATCGGCTATCAACAAGTGTAGGAAAGGATTATTTATTGATCTAATTTAATTCGTAAGAAAGGTGCGCAAACATATAATATGTAGGGTTCACAAACATTTTTTTACCAACATTCTCTGGTTACGTACGCGTGGAGACACGAGTAAAAAATACGATGATGCTGAAAACGGCGTCTTATTTCTGGGCTTCCAGCGACGAACTTAAACTAAACAATTACAACCTTTTTTTTTTGTACTATTTATTGAATCAGACTGGTAATCTTTTTTAATTTTTTTTTAACCTGGCAGTGATGCCTTCATTTCAACATCCTGATTGATCCTGATTGAGACTTACTATTCCCTAGGTTCCACCCAAGTGACTGAAAAAAGGAAACATTTTTGTGATATTCATGCTTTTCTTACAGTGTGGAAAAGTGAAATGGAATCAATTCATTATATCCCTTACTGCAAATTTTCATGAAAACCCCAGAAACACGTCGAGTTTGAATTGAAATTTGACACTCTGCAACGTAACATTGCAATCCCTCCCTTAACCCCCTTCGAATAACAGGTGCAACCCTCAATTTCTTAAATCGGAAGTCGAATCTTGTGATATATCATTTAAGAGGTCTCTTCATTCGTTATTCAAAAGTGTTATCGGTTTCCAGAAGTTCGCTTATTATAATCACCTACATCTTATCTGCCATCCAGATCTGGATACTAAGACGGTAAGAAAAAGATATATCAGCATACTTTTTAGATATCAAACAGAAAAGATACATTAAACAGTTCCCATGGTGCCCGATGTCCGTAGTTTATTTAAAACGCCTTTCCAAGTTGCTGTTCTTTGGCAGTGTTATGGTTTTTGAGTGAATATCGTCAGCTTCAATTCAGAAAAATGGTGGGTTTAACAGAAATGCATAAAATCAAAATTCTTCAAATGATTGGTTGCGGCGATAATACCCGAACGCAGTTGGAAGTAGTTCGCCTATTTCCTGAGAAATTTCCGGATATGCCGCCCATATTCCAAGGGACAATAAGCAAAATAGAGAAGCAGTTTCGCGAGTTTGGACATGTAAGGTCGATGAAAAAAGCAGCTGCTAATAATGTACTAGATGTGGATATCAAAGCAGATGTGATGCTTCAGTTTGAGGAAAACCCACATACGTCGAGTAGACAAGCAGCCGCAACATTAAATGTTAGTCATTCGTCTGTTCTGAGCATTTTAAAAGAAAACGAAATGCACCCCTACAAAATCATGCCTACTCAAGAACTCCTGGAGGACGATTTTGATAGAAGAACGTATTTTTGTGAGCAAATGATGGACATGTTGGATAACAATACTATCCAATTAGAAGACGTCATGTTTTATGATGAGTGCACTTTTTCACTTAACGGACATGCTAACCGCCAAAATTATCGATACTGGTCAATGGAAAATCCTCACTGGCTGAGAGAAGAACGCACGCAATACCCTCAAACAATTATTGTTTGGACAGGGATTGTTGGAAACCATGTCATCGGCCCTTTTTTCATTGAAGGCAATTTGAATGGAGATAATTATTTAGCTCTTCTTCAAAACGAAGTCATTCCAACTTTGGCAAATGTACATCCTAATCCCAGAAACAATCAACTTCCAGCGGGTACAATATGGTTTCAGCAGGATGGAGTACCAGCACATTACCAGTACAATGTCCGACAGTACCTCGATGCTCCATTTCCAAATCGGTGGATAGGGAGGTGAGGATCAATTGAATGCCCAGCGCGATCACCTAATCTTGCCCCGCTCGATTTCTTTTTATGGGGATATGTGAAGAATATTGTCTACAAAACCAAACCTTTGGATCTAGATGACTTAAGACAACGAATAACACTTGCGATTAGGTCCATCACGCATGTTATGCAATGTTAGAAGACAATTTTATTTGAGATTAGGATGTTGCCAAAAAGCTCGCAGGGAGCATTTTGAACATCAACTCAGTGTTATTTTTCTTTCGTTATTTGCATTGCATTTGCGTTTATTGTTGAATTTGAATAATCATACGATATTATTTTTTCTTTCAAGTTCATTTCTGCAATAAACTGGAAACCGATAACACTTTTGAATAACGAATGAAAAGACCTATCCTCCCTCTGAATGTACAAGAACTTAGACCCAAACTTTTCTATCAACAGCAACAAAGCACAAAACATCCCTATAAATTGTTTCATCTCAAATATCGAAAATAGAATTGCAAATCTCAATAACTCTCATCAAAATATAATCAAATCCAAATTATCAAATACACTAATCAATCACTGTAACAAAACAAAAAATACTGAACTCACATTTTCAGAACGACAGATTTTCCAAAATTTCCAAAAAACCAGAAATTTTTTAAAAAATAATTCACAAATAATAGTTACCAAAGCAGACAAAGGAAATTCCACCGTGATCCTATAATCCTATATAATGAAATAATGAACAACTTACTGGAAGACATATCTTACTTACAAACAAATAAAAAGGGACCTCACGAATACTTTACAGAAAGAAAATAAGGCGATCATAAAAAAATGGGAAAAATCAAATTATATATCACCAGAAATAGCAAAATCATTATACATTCATAACAATTAACCACCAAAAATTTATAATATAATAATAGTAATGATATAACCATTTTCAAAAGGTCGTTGATGATTGTCTCATTATCAGTTCTGAAGATAAAATACAAACGATATTAAATAATCGCAATAATTTCCATGAGAAAATTAAATTCACTCTCGAAACTGAAACGAAAAATTGCTTAAAGGGCATAGCCGGATGAATATGGAAAATCTGCCCCCATGGCTTTTTTGACCCACACTTGGGGGATCGATTTCGTGTCAAATGAAAATAATCCAAACCAAATTTTAGCCCTTTAACTCAAACGGCGTTCGAGATTTCCAAAAGAAACCTGTGTTTTCGATTTTAATTTTATTACACTAGCGGAAAAAATTAAGGGATCAAAAAAAATTCCAAATTTTTCGAGGTTTTTCAAGTGCCTGTATATCTGTTGAAAATGGTCGTAAAAGAGTTTTGAAAATAGTATTTTGAAGCTTCAAGTCTCTAGTTTTGAGATCTATTGTTAAAAATTTTTGTCAAGTAACGTGTTTTGCTCAATCCTAACGGATACCTGAAAAATTTTTTTTTTAAATTTTGCTTCTTCATCTTTTTGGTATACGAACTTAAAAATTTTTTTTCAACTTAACCATCATATGTATCAGATAACTTGTTTATTCAGCTTCAATTCCTTTTCTCGAAAAGTTCGATATGATCACTTCTTGCTGGGATATACGACTTTGAATGGAAAAAGATCTTTTTGTGTTTAACCATTAAAATATTATCAACCGTCAATTGCACAAGAAAATGAAGAAGATTTTTAAAATCTTGAATAAATTTCCCACAAAAATCAGCTAGGGCTCTTAGCGAAAAATTTTTTTTTTGATCCTTTACAGTGATTTGAAAAATCACTGGAAAAACATTTTTTTGTCGGAATTTTTTAAAGATTATGATCATTCAAAGTCATAATCATGTGATCCCTTAATTGTTTTCAATCATTCGGACGTATGAAACAAAAAAACAGCTCTATAGATTTAATTGAAACTTAGTGGGGTTTTTGTGGACATATTGAACTGTAAAAGGCACAATTAACGTTAGTGATTTTCTCGGTATTTCCGACAAAGCGCCTGATTATTCCAGAAGGCACTAAAAGCCGTTTTTTTATTGATTTTTCAAATCACTGTGAAGGATCAAAAAAAAAAAAAATTGTTTGCTAAGAGCCCTAGCTGATTTTTGTGGGAAATTTATTCAAGATTTTAAAAATCTCCTTCATTTTCTTGTGCAATTGACGATTGATGAGATTTTGATGGTTAAACACAGAAAGATCTTTTTCCATTCAAAGTCCTATATCCCAGCAAGAAGTGATCATATCGAACTTTTCGAGAAAAGAAATTGAAGCTGAATAAACAAGTTATCTGATACATATAGTGGTTAAGTTGAAAAAAAATTTTCCAAGTTCGTATACCAAAAAGATGAAGAAGCAAAATTTAAAAAAATTTTTTTTTCAGGTATCCGTTAGGATTGAGCGAAACACGTTACTTGAAAAAAAATTTTAACAATAGATCTCAAAACTAGAGACTGAAAGCTTCGAAATACTATTTTCAAAACTCCTTTACGACCATTTTTAACAGATATACAGGCACTTGAAAAACCTCGAAAAATTTGGAATTTTTTTTTGATCCCTTAATTTTTTCCGCTAGTGTATTATACTAAAATTCGGAATTAATCAATGGTGATTTTTTTCTCATTCTTAAGAGCCTAAGGCATGAAACAATCGAATGATCATGATTTTTCAACGAAAAGTCGATTTTTAACGAAGGAAAGAAAGTTAAAATCATTTTTTTAAAGGGTTTTTGAAATATGTCAATCACCAAAATTTGTCAGAACATGTCTTTCATACCCCTCTACACTCAGGAATTTTTTCAGATTCTTTAAAGTGGTGGTACAATGTCAAAAAAATTAAAAACTCATTTTTTTCCCGAAATTCTGCATTTAAACACACTTTTATTTTTTATCTGCTAGAAAAAATACGTCGAAAATTATTTTTCACTTATAGTTCATACAATTGCATTCTACTCAAACATTTCTAATCAATTTACTAAACAAGAATGACGTAGAGACGATGTATTTCGAAATTCGCGCCAAATTACTTCTTTGGAACGTCATCTACCGGGATTTCTGGAATCTATCGATCATATCTGTTAAAGTTATAGTCTCAATATAAAAGAACTGAATTAACAAACAGAACAACAGTTATTCAATACATACAATGAGTGAATCATGAAGACTACTTTATTTTGAGGTTACCTGAACAAACGGAACTTTAACAGATATGATCGATAGATTCCAGAAATCCCGGTAGATGACGTTCCAAAGAAGTAATTTGGCGCGAATTTCGAAATACATCGTCTCTACGTCATTCTTGTTTAGTAAATTGATTAGAAATGTTTGAGTAGAATGCAATTGTATGAACTATAAGTGAAAAATAATTTTCGACGTATTTTTTCTAGCAGATAAAAAATAAAAGTGTGTTTAAATGCAGAATTTCGGGAAAAAAATGAGGTTTTAATTTTTTTGACATTGTTCCACCACTTTAAAAAATCTGAAAAAATTCCTGAACGTAGAGGAGGTTCAAAAGACATGTTCTGACAAATTTTGGTGATTGACATATTTCAAAAACCCTAAAAAAAATGATTTTAATTTTCTTTCCTTCGTTAAAAATCGACTTTTCGTTGAAAAATCATGTTCATACGATTTTTTATGCCTTAGACTCCTAAGAATAAGAAAAAAATCACCATTGATTATTTCCGAATTTTAGTATAATAATATAATTAAAATCGAAAAAACAGTTGTTTTTTTTTGAAAATCTCGAACGCCGTTCGAGTTAAAGGGCTAAAATTTGGTATGGATTATTTTCATTTGATACGAAATCGATCCCCCAAGTGTGGGTCAAAAAAGCCATGGGGGCAGATTTCCCACATTTATCCGGCTATGCCCTTTCTTGGATATGACCATTATTAGAGACGGAAATAAACTCACAACAAAATGGTTTAGGAAGGAAACTAATACAAATAGGATTCTCGATTTTAACACAACACATCACATAAAACAAAAAAGAAGCCATCATAATAAACTATATAGACAGATCAATCAAACTTACCCCACTAATTCACAGACCCGCTATTCTACATTCCATAAAATCATTACTTTTAAAAAATAATTATCCCACATCATTCGTAAACAAACTCATGAAAGATCGTATACACAAACTATACAACACGTTAAATACAAATACCCAGAAAAAAGAAGAGCATTCGACATATATTCCAATCCCATACATACGAAACCTTTCTGAAAAAATTATCAACATTTTCTAACCTTATCAAAATTTCAAAATAGCACATAAACCACACATTCAAATAAAATAACTTTTTACGAAATTAAAATCGGAAACACTAAAAAATGATAAATCTAACATCGTATACCAAATTTCATGTAAAAATTGTAACGGAGTTTATATTGGACAGACAAAACAAAAATTGAAAGAAAGAATAAAAGGTCATAAATACTCTATAGTACAAACAGCATTACATAAACATGAACAAACATTAAAACATACATTCAATTTGAACACAGTGAAAATTCTAGATTACGAAAAAAACAGAAAAGCAAGAATTGATTCATATCAAAAGAAACTCTGAAGCAATTAATGGCAGAACAGATATTCGAAATTTATTCAAATTTCGAATATCTGTTCTGTCATTAATTGCTTCAGACTTTCTCTTGCTTTTCTGTTTTTTTCGTAATCCAGAATTTTCACTGTGTTAAAATCAAATGTATGTTTTAATGTTTGTTCATGTTCATGTAATGCTCTTTGTACTTTAGTGTATTTATGACCTTTTATTCTTTCTTTCAATTTTTGTTTTGTCAGTCCAATATACAAACATAAAACATCAAAATATACATTTGATTTTAACACAGTGAAAATTCTAGTTTACGAAAAAAACAAAAAAGCAAGAGAATTTCTTGAAATGATTCATATCAAAAGAAACTCTGAAGCAATAAATGGCAGAACAGATATTCGAAATTTGAATCAAATGTACTCAACTTTATTCTGAACAAATAATTCATATCAAGTCTCCATCTTTTTGTTTTTCATTTGTCAGATTATTGTTATTAAGAAAACTTATTATAATAACATTGTCAAATATTTGAATTGACATGTCTTGAAACAGGGTTCAACCAGAAACATCGATAATATATTGTTTGAATTACTGAATCTTCATTAACCCGTTTTAATCAAATACATCAGAAAAGAATAAAAATATATACAAAAAGGGTAAATACATCAAGCAAGAAAACTCGACGTGTTTCGGAGTTTTCCATAAAAATTTACAGTAAGAGATATAATGAATTTATTTCATTTCGCTTTTCCACACTGCAGAATTTCTTCACAATTCGTTTAAATTTTCCTAATTTTTTAGGTCATTAAATACTCCAGCTCAGTTTTCGGAGGATTCTCATTAGCCCATAAATATACCCAATCATCTTGATATCGCAGTTTAATAGTCGTTCTTGACATTGAGATTTAATCTATATTCACTGGTCCTTTCAGACGAGAGCAGTGGCCTTTATTCTCGAGTTATACCTGTTGGCAACAGCTGGTCGACCAAACGAAAAATCTGAGTAGGGATCACGTTGCCTTATCTGAGGTGTATTCGACCCATTTAGTTGCCAGATTGTCTCAAGTTATGGAGGACGTCCAACGAATTTATAAAAAAGTAAAACGATTTGGCTGTGACAAATGTTGATTTGACTTGCAAATTTTCTAGTGCCGCGAAATTGGCTACGAAACGCACGAAGAGATTTTAAGAGTTTTACACGAATTGCACACAACGATGAAAACATATCATAGTTATCAAGCGGAGCTGCGACAGACCGAAGCGAAGCTTCGTCTTGCCGAAAATCAAAGAAATAAACTTGAACAGTCCCTTTCACAAGATAAGCTCGAACGATCTAAGAAATATAAGCTGATGGAGAAAGAAGTCCAAAAGGTGAGACAACGTTTATTGCGTTTTCAAAATTGCAGTTTCTGTTTGAAATAAATTAACCGATAGTCCGTTTCATAGGATAATAAATTAAAACCTGCATGATACTGTAGGATCACTAATGTAGCTCCTGTATTAATTATTTATAATAAAACCGTTAGATAAATATATTCGCATGTTAAACGCACACATTTCATGATGATTGATAACCCGCGTGCAACCACAATCGAATTGCTGTTTATTTGAAAAATCCTTCTTTTTCAGCGGAAAAGCAAATACACAGATGCCAAAGTGAAGGCGCTGAAAGCAAGAAACGAATATATTTTATGTCTGGAGGCATCGAATACCACAATCCATAAATATTTTGTAGACGATTTATCTGATCTCATTGATGTAAGTCAGGTGCCAAACTAAAGGGAAAATTGAAAAAAAAATGTCTTTTGTCTAGTGCATGGATTTTGGTTTCCACAATTGCATTTCTCGTGCTTTGATGATGCATGTTACCGCTGAAGAAGGTAGACAGAAATCCGTTCAACTTGGACTAGAACAACTCACGAATTGCATCAACTCCCTCGATTCCCGTCTGGATAAACAAAAATTCTTGGAGTACAATCACAGCGCATTTATGATACCCAAAAAACTCGAATTCCAGGGGCAGAAAACGGACGACGTAAGATGCCAACACTAATTCGACCTGGTCGTTCATAATCGTTGTTTCAGGCCCCGGAGCCAGAGATACAGAAAGTGCTTCATCAGGAGATGGAGACGCGGTTGTCTCAATTACAAAAACGTGTAACGTCGCTGAGAGCGGAATCCGAAGAGGTTTGGAAAACGCTAGAAACTGCAGAATCCACATTACTTGAGATGTTGAATGCTAAAGACTACGATTGCACAGGATATTTTGGCGATAATGCGATACCAACTAGTAAGCCACCGGAAACACTATCGATGAAGCAGCGTTCAGATAGACACGAGACTGAAGAATTTTACCTGACCGTAAGTTAAAAATTCTTCCAGAATTTTTATGCATTTTACGGTTCCAGAAATTCCGCGAATATTTGCTCGGATCCACCAGAATAGCCAGATTAGAAACGAAACAAGAACACATCAGAAACTCCTTGTTACTAGAAGCTCCAGATTCTTGTAATACTTTGAAACCTGTGATCAAAACGCCAAGAAGAAAACGAATAGGTAGACTGCAAATGAACGGACAACCAAAATTATTTGGAGGATCTCTGGAAGAATATCTAGAAGCAACTAATCAAGAAATACCCATCATAATGAAATCCTGCATACGAGTGATTAATTTATATGGTAATTTGTGAATTGCTTTGGTTGTTTGAAATTTTATATCTTCTATTTAGGTCTCCATCACCAGGGAATATTTCGTGTGTCAGGCTCTCAAGTTGAAATCAACAACTTCAGAGAATGGTTTGAGCGGGGCGAGGATCCTCTTGCAGATATGACAGACGCTTCCGATATTAACAGTGTGGCAGGCGTGTTGAAACTGTATCTACGCGAATTGAGGGAGCCACTTTTCCCAATAATCTATTTTGAACAATTTATGGAGCTGGCTCGTAAGATCCCAAATGATCTGCAGTAATCCGCAAGTTTCATTCCTTTTTTTTTGTCTTACAGAGCTCGAGTCGAAAAGAGAATTCATAACGAGGATGAAAGAGCTCATATTGAGCTTGCCAAGGAGCGTTGTGATAGTTATGCGGTACTTGTTTGCATTTTTGAATCAGTAAGTCGCTTCAAATAGGACGAGGTAAACGATGTGAACATTTTCACTTTTCAGTTTATCAGAATACTCAGATGAAAACATGATGGATCCTTATAATCTGGCTATATGTTTTGGTCCAACTTTGGTGCCAGTTCCCGATGATAAGGATCAAGTGCAATATCAAAATCAAGTGAATGAACTCATCAAAAACATAATCATGTATAACGAAGATATTTTTCCAAACGACGATGGAATTGTATACGAAAAATATATCTCGCCGGAACCGGATGATCAGTAAGTTCAATAGCATCCAATTATTAATTTCGCAATTTCGTCCGTTATTTTTTTTTAGAGACGTTGGCGATTCACCATTAGATCAAGCACAAGAAGATTTGTATTCTGAAGTTTATCCTTCAGAGGATGGTCAGTATTTATTTGAGTTGTTTAACAAATGATTATATAGGGTTGTATAACCTCTATATTACGTTAGCGTTAGATCGGTGCGTCGCGCGAATCAATGTAGGGAGGTTAGCGGGCAGAATTTCAGGGATAGGGGGGTCTTTTTGGTAGTGATCGGTAGATCTCGACGAACCAGTTCGAACACGGACGCGATCGATCCGGCCGTTATCGAGTTATCGACGGTCGCGCGTTTTTTTTTCGCAAATTTTTTCTGACGTTCGTCGGGGGACTAGGGGATCCGAAGGGGGCTCGGGCGGTCCGCGAAAAACGGTATTTTATCGCGGGTATTTTATCTCGCTCTCGAACCCCAAACCTAATTCGATTTTTTCGCGAAAAACCGAAAATCGCTCGTTTTCGCGAAATTTTTAAAAGCCCTCATCTCAAAAAGTACGTACGATCGGAAGACGCGGGATACGTTTTCCATAAGGGCAAAGATAGTTCTTCGTTTTTTCTCTTCCGCTCGATTTCACAGCTCCCTCCCTTCTTGGAGTAAAAAATACGTAAACGCGAAATTTTTCGTTTTTGGCTTATACCTCGGAGGCGGTACGTCGGACGACGCGACGATCTTATAAAGACGTTCCTCAATTATTGCGAGCAATCTTTCGCTAGAAGGTTCCGAAACTGTAGGACCTATCGTAATAGAAATAGAAAAAAGGAGGGTGCCGCGAATCGATTTTCGTCGGGTTCAGCTAGCTCCTAAAAAACTTGGAATACCCGTTTCGAATAGGTAATTATTACGGCTTTCTTTTCTCCTCAGACGTCGCGGACATAGAATCTACCGATTTTCCGCAAAAAATTCCAAAACCAAACGAAAACGTTTTTCTCGTAATATCTCCTTTATTACGTCAAGTATCGAATTATCGCTTACACGGAAAGATTGGAAAAAAGATTAGCTACGAATCTTCCGGAAAACGTAAGGTCTTAGGAATAGCCGTTTTCGAGAAAAACGGCAGAAAATCGAGAAAATTCGAAAAATTCCCCTTGTGTGCCGAAGTTACACGATTGCGCTCCGGAAAGTTCCGAACGGACGCCTTGACAGATCTAAATTAAAGGAGCCGGTCTGGCCTTTGCAGGGTGAATATCGATGTACCAATCGAACGAACTGAATAAAAAAATATAAATTTCGAAGATTCGCCTACCGATCGCCCCCGGATGGATCCTCGTCGTTATTTCGAATTCATTTAATTCGCAATGAGATTGTTTTAATGGTCAAATTGAGCAATTTTGTGTACGAGTTATCGTAGCAGCGGTAGTCGAGTGGTCGGTTTCGTACTGAGTTCGAAACCACGACGGTGAAAGACTTTTCTTAATGGCATAATATTTTTTAATTATCTCCGATGAAGAGAAAAATGCTACGTTATTATTATTATTGCAATATGTATGTATTCAATATTTTAACAAACAAACCTCGCGTACAACGAAGTTTATCGTTATGAAAGGAAAGAATAAATGTGAATTCTTCATTCATATGATTGAAAAGCCCGATAGGGTATTTCGTTAAGAATGTTTAAAAAATATCTTCCTATTTACATACGAGCAATGATCGTTCTTGGCCTTATAGTCCAGTTAATAGAGAAATTTCCAGTGCTAATTAAAAAAAAATTAATAACAGGTAGTGACCCAGTGGAAATCGTTTAGGGTTGTGAGTACAATATGAGGACTGCTATCGAGCGTCCTAGTGGGTGGGGGTGCAGTTCAAAGTTTTAAAATCACACCTTTTCGCTCCTAAATTTTGAACTATTGATTTTCTTGAAAATATCTTCAAACAAATGTTTTAGATGCCAGCATTACCTTCACCTTGAATTTGGTTTCACTCAATTTGGGTTAACGGTTAACAAGAAAACTGGAAAAAACTTCTCAAATAGTCTTTTTTTGTAAACGTGATATTTACGACGCCAAATTTTTTTTGATATTTGTCATCATTTCAAAATGAAGCTCTTATAGCATCAAATCAAACTCAATCAAAAAAAAATTACGTTCATCGTTCAGGAAATATAGCAATTCGTTTATAAAAAACTGCCTTTTTCACGATGAAACGTGCTAGTTGTTGGTAATATTTTTCGATTTTTTTTTGTTTAACTATTATAGCTGAAGACCCATATTTTACTTTCCTGAAAATTTTCAGTCTAGAAAATGCGAGAAAGTCTACTTTTTACGACATTGAAAATAAGCTACATTTTTTTCATAAACAAATAGCCCCAGACGGTTCATTTTGATCTTAAGAAATTTCATTTTCTCGCGAATGGAAAAAAGAATTGTAATAAAGAACTTGACACTCCAAGAAATCTTGTACGACTTTTTGAACGCGAGTTGCATTTTTTTTTCAAAAACGTGACTGTGGCTGTACAAACAACAATTTCAGAATTAATTCAAGTTGCTACTTTTCGTAATGAATTATATTTAATAATGTTTAAAGAAAATGTGACAATATGCCTGTTTTTGATACAAATAAACAGGTCACAATTTGATTCGATTCCGTTGCACACTCATCTTCAATCCCAATGGAGGGGATTTCATCCCGTCCGGTCGACATAGTCGGCACTTTGCTTTGGAACTCGAGTGGGTTGTTGTTTGTAATTTTGGATTAAGTTTTCCAAAACAATCGGTCGAAGATTATGAAGGCAGTCACGACTACGATACGTGCCGAAATGCTATTCCCTCCAAGACCTCATCGACCGCAAGACGAGCATGCGACGACCCGTCCACATTCTCATCTTTTTTTCCCACAAACACATGGTTTATTTCATATTCCTCTGAAGCAACATAAAATATAATTCATTGGGAAGAGTATGAAGTTGAATTAATTCCTAAATTGTTGTTTATAAAGCAAGTGTGATGTTTTTAAGAAAAATAATGCAACTCGCATTCAAAAAAAATTCTTGAAACGTCAAGCCCTTTATTTCATTGCTTATTTTCATTTGCGAGAAAACGCCATTTTGAGAAGTTTTTTGCAGTTTTATTGTTAACCGGCAACCCAAATGGAACGAAACCAAATTCAGGTATTTCTGTTATCTAAAACTTTCCAAGAAAATCCATAGTTTGAAAACTAGAAGCGAAAATGTGTGATTTCGAAACTTTGAACTGCACCCTCATCCCCCAGGACGCTCGATAGCAGTCCTTATGGAAACCTCATATTGTACTCACAACCCTGAACAATTTCCACTGGGTCACTACCTGTAATTAATTTTTTCCGTGAAATATCTCCATTGACTGGACTATTAATGTGTATTGTTGGTTCCTTACTTGCGTGCACCTCATTTAGTTGTATAACGAGTAGTCGATTATCTGCTCCGTTTATGTCCGTCTATGGTAACGTAACATAACCTCATTCATTTTTCTTCTTCTGTAAATTTCTTTTGATCATAAATGCAAAATGAAATGAATCGATTTTGAGTGGTTGCTATGTCAATTAAACTTTTAATTTCGATCACAGGATAACAGCGATTTGAATGAGAACAGACACATATCTATACAACTTACAACCGTATATCATCGCTGTGGTTTCAGCACAGCCAAAATGACAAAAAAATCATTTTGTATATCTTTGATTCTTATTATGAAAAATGAACTTATATTATAGAAAGAAAAATATGTAGGGAAAAAATACGTTTCTTCTTAACGGAGAAGTATTATTAATTAATAAAAAAAATCTTTGATAAGTATCGTTCATGATATAAAAAAAATGAGAAAAAATTATTTGATATATTTTCCGAAGTAAATATGTAATTGATAAAAAAGTTGAAATTTCGATACGCATTTATTTATTTATTTATTTTATTTACATTTGAATAAGGATTGAGGTTAAAAAAACCTATGGATCCATTTATATAAAAGAAATGACACAAATCATCAAATGAGAAAGTCTAAATCACTGTGATCCACCGAACATAAACTCGTCCAACTTCTTCTTGAAAATATTTATAGAATTTGATTCCACTACTCCAGGCGGTAGACCATTCCATAGCAAAAACACCTTGTTGAAAAAAAAAACATTCTGACGTACACTTGTTAAAAAAGGCTCCTTCTTTAATTTGTATGAATGTCCACGCAATCTGTTTTCATGGTGCATCAGAAACAGGTGTTTCATATTCCCCTAATTGTACCTCAGAATACGATAAGTAAGAATCAAGTCCCGACACATTCTGCGTTGTTCAAAAGTTGTAAGGTTGGCTCTAGACAGTCTATCGCTATAAGTCACGCACCAACTCTGGAAACCACACAGATCCACAATATTCCAGAATTGAACGCACGTAATACTTATACAGAGCAATCCAATTATCAAAAGGTAGCACTGAAAAAGTCCTCTTCAGAATGTATATCTTGCTGTTGCATTTTTTAACAATCTTCGCAATATGTGCTGACCAACTCAAATTCTCAGTGACCGTGATACCAAGATCGTTATGCGATTTGACGTCTGTTATCGATTGGCCATCTATCGTGTATTTGTGACGAGGGTTGTTGGAGCCTATATGGAGAACTACGCACTTCTTTATGTTAAGTGGTAATCCCCAGGTAGAAGCCCATTTCAAGATTGAATTGAGATCATCTTGGATGTTATGATAATCTAAGATTGCGTCGCCAAATATTTTTGTATTGTCGGCATATAAAGCATGTTGTGATTTAATGGAATGGGGAAAATCAGCAGTATACAAAATGAAAAGAAGGGGGCCTAAAACAGACCCTTGCGGAACACCACTTAATACTGGCCTAAGTGAAGATGAGTGGTCTCCAACACCAACGCAAACATTTCTGTTTGAGAGAAAATTATCGATCCATTGAAGTTGGTGTCCCCTAATACCAAAATGATCGAGTTAATGAAGAAATTTTGGAATGAAAACAGCTGAATTATCCACTACACTTTACAACCGTATATCATCGCTGTAGTTCTAGCACAGCCAAGATGACAAAAAAAACCTTTCCGAAAATAAGTTTACAACTATGTATTCGGTTTATTTTATAAAAAATAAACTAATATTGTAGAAAGAAAAATAGAGAAAAAAAAAATACTTTTCTCTTTACTGGAGTGGTCTTTAATCCCCAGAAAATATCGTTCGTTGCATAAAAAATAAATGGAACAGAAATTACTTTCAATATAAATACTTGAAAACAAATTGAAATTTCGAAACGCGTTTTCAATGAAAAGGTAAGATATCATCCGCACCATACTTTACAACCGTATATCATCGCTGTGGTTAGAGCACAGCCAAGATGACAAAAAAAAAACAATCTCAAAAATAAATGAACTATAAAAATAAACTGAAATTATCAAAAAAAAAAGCCAAAATGACCAAAAAAAATACGAAAAATAAATTCACAGATTTTCGATTACTACTATAAGAATAAACCGATATAATAAAAACGAATTTCTTTATAATGGAGTTGAAAAAAAGAATATAGCATGAAAAATAAACGAAGAAGAAATTTTTTCATATCCTTTAATATAAATATAAATTCAAAATCTTATATTATTAGTCCAGTCAATAAAGAAATTTCCAGTGCTAAATAAAAAAAATTGATTACAGGTAGCGACCTAGTGGAAGTTGTTGGGGGTAGTGAGTATAATATGAGGTTTCCATAAGGACTGCTATCGAGCGTCCTAGGGGGTGGGGGTGCAGTTCAAAGTTTCGAAATTTTTATTTATAAAGCCACTGTGATGTTTTTTTAAAAAAAAAATGCAACTGGCGTTCAAAAGGTCGTAGAGGATTTCTTGAAGGATCAAATTCTTTATTTCAATAACAATTTTCATTCGCGAGAAAATGGAACCCCTGAATATCAAAATAAACCGCCCGAGGCAATTTTTCCGTCTTCTTCTATAATAATCAATAAAAAAAATGGAAAAATATTGCGGACAACTAGCACGTTTCCCTGTGAAAAAGACAGTTTTTTATAAACAAATTACTATATCTCGTGAATGATGAATGTAATAATTTTTGTTTCCATGTAGTTTAATTTGATGCTATAAGAGCTTCATTTTGAGATGATGAAAAATTTCAAAAAAAAATTGGCGTCGTAAATATCCCGTTTGCAAAAAACGTCTGTTTTGAGCAGTTTTCTTGTTAACCGTTCGTCCAAATTGAACAAAACCTAATTCAAATGGAAGGTATTCTTAGTATCTAAAACATTTGTTCGAAGACATTTTCAATAATATCAATAGTTCAAAATTTAGAACCGAAAACGTGTGATTTCGAAACTTTGAACTGCACCCCCACCCCCTAGGACGCTCGATAGCAGTCCTTATGGAAATCTCATATTATACTCACTACCCCCAGCAACTTCCACCTGTAATTAATTTTTTCCATGAAATTTTTCTATTGACTGGACTATATCGCTATGCTCCGATCGTAAACACTTTCTTCCACAGTGACATTCACATCGAAAATCGACCGTATTACAACCGTATATTCTCTCAATTTTCGTTACTATTTTCGTAATATTAAAGAAAAATTCGATAAGCCTATAGTGACCTAAGAAGTCGGACGGAAAAGAGGGGGCGGCCGAAGGCCCCGACGTGACACCCGGCCGAAGGCCGGTCAGGTCGCAAGCAATCTGATTTTTGACTTTTCTATTACAGATTCTGAAAATATTGAAGCAACAGCGCAGTTTGATTTTATCGCCAGATCTAACAGAGAGTTATCTTTGAAAAAGGGTGATATGGTAACACTGCACTGCCAAGTATCGAACGACTGGTGGAGAGGAAGTGTCAACGGGCAAGAGGGTCTTATTCCTGATAAATATATATCGCTCAAAATGAAGTGAGTACATCTCGTTTGTACTTGAAAAAATGAATTTTTACACTAAAACGCAATTACAGGGACGAAGATAGAGACAAGATAGACAACATGAAATTGAGTTCTTCCGAGGAATCCATGCGCCGGAGAGCGTCCAGTTCAAATGATTCGATATTGTCGGAAAGCTCAGTTTCAGCAGCGAACTCTCCTTTGGTTCAATGTGCACCAGTTGGCTGGACGCACGTGTCCGATTTATCTGAAACGGTGAGCGTGGATTCTAACCTGTCGGTCTCGCTGTCTCAGTCAAGAGAGGTATTGGAAACCACAGTTTAGTGCACGAGTTTTTGACTGTATGTGTTGTGTCTACTAGTAATTTTGACTTCAACTCACGTTATTAACGTTATACGCTGTAGCATTCCCGTGTGTAAGTTTTAGTGTTGTTCTTCGTCTCATATGTACATTGAATGTCGTAAAAGGTCAAAACGATGCGAATGTCCTCGAGTCCATTTTCAGTTTTCTTGCAGGATGTTTGCAGGCCAACCACTTAGTTTTTGAAGTGTTGTTATTTAACCATTTCGCAATGGGACGTGGAAATCATAGAGGGGTATGTGGAATAATGTGATTAGAATATATAATAATCGTTTCACACTTCACTAACACTCTTGGATGCTTATCTAATTATGAATAATATTTTGTTTTATGTTATCGTTTCCCACATCGATCTAATTGGTTCATTCTACAAAGCTAGTCATAAATTAAAAAAATCTTGTGGATCTATATTTGATATGCCAGACAGCTTCTATCTCGGTAAAGAAATTCCTTTACATATTTTCTAATTAGGTTTCATAGTAACGCATCCTAAATATTCCATTTAAAATTTCCTTATCAAATTCGTTCTTTGTGAAACAATGAGGACTCATTGTACATATGGGATATTTCCGTTTCAGTCCTGTTTTCTTTCGTTTTAGTTAACCGTTTTCATTTTATAAATGACGTTCTCGTTGTTTCAGAAGGGACCAAAGAGGGCGTCTGCTTCAGAAAGTGCCGAATCTCAAGTTTCCACTCTACCCGATGAGGGTATCGTTCATCATACCACTATAAATGTTAATCAATCACAATCGCAGTCTCAGACAATTACAATCAATGGTTCGACAGTAACCAAGATCTCGGACACTGAGCCAAAGGACAAACCGTCTGATGATTTAGTCACATTGAGGCATTCACAGAAAACTGACGGTGATGTCGATAAAAGTGATGTGAATTTTATGGCAAACCGTGAGCAGTGGCAAAGGAGAGCTAACTCACAATCAAATATACAAATTCCGAATTCTTTGAAGATGAACAGAAATTCGGAAACTTACGTTCATCGACAAAATCACACTCCAGATCTCGTTATGGATTTACCTTTGGTAGGGAATTCCAGCCCGAAGGAGATGACGAAAAAATCCGTCTACGTGTTAACCAGCGTTTTCCCGGATGTACCTGACGGTGAGAAAAACGACAGCAGCCCCACTACTTTGGATAGTCCGGAGATGCAAACAGCTGCTGAAAGATTTGCCAAACAAAATCAGTGCACTCTCAAAAAGAACACCAAAGTGCACATAAGTGACACCGATGTAATAGCAATAGCAAGTCCGATGTCTGAACGTAAATACGCAACGATCTCTGGTAACCTTACAACAACAACATTCAAACCTCAAGTTAAATCTAAGCCTCCAGTCTTGAAAAAACCAGTGTTTGCAGTTCCCCTTCCAGCGTTAACTAGTGACGTTGGGGGAAAAGAGAACAGCCAACTTTGAACTGTTTGTACTAGATTAAGTCTAAAACAGCGTAGTAATATCCTCAATAAGATTTTCGAATAATTTTCTCCAAGCCCAATTTTGACCAATTTCGTAACTCCATATTTTAAGCGACCGAAATATTTTTTATAAAACAATTTACAAGTAGCCGTTGGGAAAAGGAATTCAAGTGAGACAATATACAATGATTTGGCGAAATCGCAGACTGATCGAGGGAATTTCCTAATTTTATTTCTGGAATTGATTACACATTCTGGAGGGTAAACACTTCCAATTGGATGGAGTGTTATTTTGGAATTTACTATTTTAAATGTAACTAAATGATGAGACGGTCTAACGTTTTTGAGAAGGTCAATTTTTTTTGTGAGGGGGGTGTTAATGCAACGTATCTTTACATTTTAATCACGAAATAATGCACATTTAAGATGTCTATCAATCAACAAAATACTCAATTGAACCATCTAAAATACAGATTGCTCATTGCAAGTTTATAGGAAGTGAGCGTGTTTTATCTATCAGTGTACAATATTTCATGTATAATGGTTTATATATTTGTTAATAATGGTGCTTTTACTAACTACTCTCCACTTATTTTAAGCTTGTGCATGTTGTGATCACGTTCTAACCAAAGTTACAATGATGGTAATGTTTGTGACAATATTTGTATAATTTTGCGAGTGAATATCTATGAAATGAAATGGCGATATTTTAATAATCAAACTTACTTAGAATGTTATTTATTCCCAACTTTTGATATATATTTCTAGTTTTGTATATTTGATTGAACGTTAATTTTAAGACTGATATTATATAGGAACGTAAAATGAAAAAGAATGCTTACCGTTGAAGTGGAGATTTCAATATTGGTTGTAATGTACGCAATTGCCACTGCTCATTCTCACGTTTTCCAAGTTGAATGCCAAATATTGAAAACTTTTCGAAAATTCTGCTCAAGAAGATTATTTTACTTCATTCAAAACGGAAATATATTCATTTGAAGCATTTTGGATTCATTTTTTATCGAATGTCAAGTTGCCTTATGTAAGGAGTGACACCTAGATAAGTTCTATCAAAATTTTTGCAATTCACACATATTTTCATAATATCCAGATGTAATGCAACAACTGTTATGCAACAAAAAACTGATATAAATAATTGTCTTGAACATTGTATTTATACAAGGTATACTCATTGAGCAATCGATATTATATTATATCTAGTAAGTCGCGTTTCCTTCAGTACCCAAATCCTCATGTCAACAAAACGAAACGGTGAGTAGTAACTTGAAACATTTTCAGAACAGTTTTGAAATCGTAGTATTTAATCGTGTTATCGGTTTTAGAATAAAAAGCTCTTAAAAGTGGTCAGTTGAATATATTAGGGTGAATTGGTGCGACGCATGCCTCGTGCATTAGTGAAAAAGAACGTCTTGTGAACACACCCGCGTCTATCCATTGTTGCCTCGGTGAATGAGTTTTCAAGGAAAAGCTCGCACTGTATTGTTTGCAACGCGCATGACCATCGAATTCAAATTTGGGTTTTTCTTTTTTTCTCCTTTAGAATATGCTATTGACGATGATTTGCAAATGCTTCGAAAAAATCTTGGTTTGTACTAATTTTTCGGTAATTGGGAAAGTTCGGCATTTACATAAATGTTTAACGAAATATATGTATTGTAAAAATATTTAATAGCCAGCAAGAATTTTTAGGGTTGTCGGGTGGTAGATGTTACTTCTTCACGATTTTATGGCTTATAACGTCGTGAAACTTCAACGAGAGTAAAGTATTTGTATTTCGCGCGTTTCCCGGTGCGCGGTTTATTTTCCTTAGGGTTGTCAATGATAAGGGACGTCGGTAAGGCGTCTAGACGCGTAGGACGAAGGTAGTTGTAGCATCGGCAACATCGTATAGTGTAATATTCAGAAGGTTTTTCAGGTCAGCGTTCTCTAGCAGATAAAAGGGGAAATCAATACTCGGCTTTTTCAGAAGAACCCAATGCCCCACATAACTCGCTAAGTCTTTGGCATTCGCATTAGTGCTGAACACGTTTAATATCCTGAAACAGTAATGGTTATCGGAAAGCGACCCATCAACGAATGGATATTTTAGAATGGGGTAGTAACTGAGAAGATATCACCATTGCTCCACCGCAGGTTAGACCTACCTACTGCTTTAATGTCTACAGATATTTGCCGCATCTTATAGCTTTTCGTATATAATCGCGCGCGACTAAAGACTTTTCTCATGAAAATGAGTTTTTTGTAGCAGTGAATTAGTGTGCTCTTTCAGTATTTGGTTTAGTTTGCAGTACCTCTTATAACCTCGGTAAATGAATCAACCATTTTCCTGCGGAATGACTGAGATAACATCTCTTACAGATTAGAAGGTAAATTTGTTTTATGTCGAATATTTGACTTTAATCCGAAGGTTTTTTCAATATTTCTAAATTGAAAATCCGATATTCAATTTTGGTTGCGATAATTTTTTGCCTTCAATTTAAATATCAAACACAATAATTTAATTTTTATTTAAATCATGAAGAATTCTTTGCTCGCCAAATTTATGTAGAACGTCAGATAAGCACATTTCCTGCATTATCTTCTCGACGATATCGTTCTCCATTATTCAAGTGCTTTAATCATCGCCTTTAATTTTGGGAAAACAACTAATTTCTGTTAGGAAAATTTATGCTGCACGCTGTCTAATCGATTAAATCAGAGGTCAAATTTTTAAATTTTTGGTAATGTTTTTTGTTACGTCATCCATGTACTCTTATTACGACGATCTCCAACTTTTCCCTTTTTGTCATTAAAATACCCCGAAGTAGTATAGAAACTAGATTTAGTATATTTTTGCAAATACTATTTTTCTATACAGAACTGGACCGCTTCTGGAAATCTCCCCTATTCAATACCCTTAGTTGTGGAGGACCCACAAAGATTAGACGGCAAGGAATATTGGATATCTCTAGACGCTTGCCAAATCATGACACCATCTCATGTATAGAAGACAAAAACCGCGAGTGAGTAACTAAGATAATTTTTGGTATTTTATCAATTCACTTGTTGATTGATACTCTTCTTTTGTTTCTTTTGTTTATTCACTGGAATTCCTTATTCCCTAAACGAATCACAAAGTTTGCAATTTATCCTCAAAAACACTTTATCTATCTTGAGCAGAAATTCAAAAATTTCATTCCTATATTCAAAGTTTACGTCGACATTCATGGTTTCCATTTCAAGATACAAAGTTTTCAGGCCGAGATTTTAGGTTTGTAGTTTTTATACAAACAATCGAAATTCTCTTAAAGATTTTAATGTCAATCCAATATACATCAGTACATCATACTTTCAACTCATAATTTCCAATCATGGAAGTACAGCATTGACAATTTTCAGTATAAAGGTTGTAGGACAACATTCAAAGTATCCAATGTCATATGTTGTCAATCCAAAAATAAACATTTTCAGTCCATATATATAATTTGCTTTTAATTAGCCAAATACTTTCGCCCAATATGCGCATCGTTAAAAAATGCCTAAATGCGAATATTCGTTACATCGGCATTTCGACTGATTATGAACTTGTATTATTTCTTTTTCCAAAATTGCAGTCAACAATAAAAGAACATTTGGACGTTTCATACGACGTTTCGATCGTTATACGATCATAAACTTGTATTTGTTTAATTAAAAAAAAATTTTAATAGTGTTTTTGCTATGATGTAAATTGGAAGGTTGTTTGTTACAAAATTAGCTACAACTTATATTCAAACAATTTTTTTGGAAAACTTACCGTCTTCGAGCTAGAGCTTGCCGAAATGTACAATTGAACATTATAGGATGATTCATGTTCCATATGAATTTTATAGAAAAATTTTCATCAAAATTATTGTTCAAAATGAGTATATAAAATGAATGTTTTTTATTAAAAAAAAAACATTTTTGTTTAAAATTTAAATAAAACATGCATCAGTACGGCCTATAATCAATTTGACACTTCGGTAAGTTCCAACTCTAAAACGGTAAGTTTTACAAAAAATTGTTTGAATAAAAGTTGTAGGTAATTTTGTGACAAACAACTTTCCAATTTACATCATAGCAAAAACACTCTTTTTTGAGCTGGAGCTTACCGAACTGTCAAATTGAACATTATAGGACGTACTGACGCATGTTTTATTTAAATTCTATAAAAAAGTTTTTTCAAATAAAAAACATTCATTTTGAACAATAATTTTGATGAAAATTTTTCTATAAAATTCATATGCAACATGCATCAGTACTTCCTATAATGTTCAATTTGACATTTCGGCAAGCTCTAGCTCGAAAACTGTAAGTTTTACACAAAATGTTTTCGAATTAAAGTTGTAGCTAATCTTGTGACAAACAACTTTTCAATTTACATCAAAGCAATAAAAAATTTTATTTCACTGAAAATAACGAAAAAACACTTTTTGAATCCTTTAGCGCTGCCTTCTTTCTGTACCGTTAGTCGTACGATGTCACTTCAATGACAAAAAATGTAGCTAATAATGTCCGTTTTTATGCTGGAGCTTACCGAAGTGTCAAATTGAACTACTGATGCATGTTTTATTTAAATAAATTTTATAAAAACGTGTTTTTTTAAATAAAAAACATTCATTTTGAACAATAATTTTGATGAAAGTTTTTCTGCAAAATTCATATGGAACGTGCATCAGTACTTCCTATAATTATTTCTTTTTCCAAAATTACAGTCAACAATAAAAGAACATTTGGACGTTTCATACGACGGTTCGATCATTATACGATCATAAACTTGTATTTGTTTGATTAAAAAAATTTTTTTAATAGTGTTTTTGTTATGATGTGAATTGGAGAAGGTTGTTTGTTACAAAATTAGCTACAACTTTTATTCAAACAATTTTTTTGTAAAACCTACCGTCTTCGAGCTAGAGCTTGCCGAAATGTACAGTTGAACATTATAGGATGATTCATGTTCCATATGAAATTTATAGAAAAATTTTCATCAAAATTATTGTTCAAAATGAGTATATAAAATGAATGTTTTTTATTAAAAAAAAAAAACATTTTTTTATAAAATTTAAATAAAACATGCATCAGTACGGCCTATAATGTTCAATTTGACACTTCGATAAACTCGAGCTCAAAAACGGTAAGTTTTACAAAAAATTGTTTGAATAAAAGTTGTAGGTAATTTTGTGACAAACAACTTTCCAATTTACATCATAGCAAAAACACTCTTTTTGAGCTGGAGCTTACCGAACTGTCAAATTGAACATTATAGGACGTACTGACGCATGTTTTATTTAAATTCTATAAAAAAGTTTTTTCAAATAAAAAACATTCATTTTCAACAATAATTTTGATGAAAATTTTTCTATAAAATTCATATGCAACATGCATCAGTACTTCCTATAATGTTCAATTTGACATTTCGGCAAGCTCTAGCTCGAAAACTGTAAGTTTTACACAAAATGTTTTCGAATGAAAGTTGTAGCTAATCTTGTGACAAACAACTTTTCAATTTACATCAAAGCAATAAAAAATTTTATTTCACTGAAAATAACGAAAAAACACTTTTTGAATCCTTTAGCGCTGCCTTCTTTCTGTACCGTTAGTCGTACGATGTCACTTCAATGACAAAAAATGTAGCTAATAATGTCCGTTTTTATGCTGGAGCTTACCGAAGTGTCAAATTGAACTACTGATGCATGTTTTATTTAAATTTTATAAAAACGTGTTTTTTTAAATAAAAAACATTCATTTTGAACAATAATTTTGATGAAAGTTTTTCTGCAAAATTCATATGGAACGTGCATCAGTACTTCCTATAATTATTTCTTTTTCCAAAATTACAGTCAACAATAAAAGAACATTTGGACGTTTCATACGACGCTTCGGTCGTTATACGATCAAAAACTTGTATTTGTTTAATTAAAAAAATTTTTTCAATACCACTTTTGAGTGTGGTTTGACAATTTGATTATGTTAATAATGTTGCTTAGATACAGATTACAGCTTACTGTTTAACAACTACTTTAAATATACAACTATAAATTATACTTAAATTTTCAATATCTGTTCTAAAATTGACAGAGTTTATTTCTTTTTTGATATGTATCATTTCTTTGCTTAATCGTTTCTGATAGTTTGATTCTTTATCAAGGATTGTAACATTATCGAAATCAAAATTGTGGTTTAAATCATTTGAATGTTTACTACGAGCTGTACATTCATTATTTAATCGTAAAGAGTATTTATGGTTGTAAATTCTTTTATGTAAATATTGTTTTGTTTGTCCAATATATAAATATAACATGGTTTACCAAAAACAAATTCTGGAAGATATATCAATTTTAATTCAAGTGTACCAAAAATTTTTAAGGAAGATGTTATTGTTGGTTTAATAGATAGAGTAATAAAATTAACTGAACCAGCAAAACGCAAAAAACAAATTGATGAAGTAAAAAATATTTTAGTAGAAAACAGTTATCCTATTTCTTTAATGAATTGCGTTATAGAAGAAAGAATAAACAAAATATATAATAATAATAATGATAATGAATCAGATTCTTCTAATATCAAATATATTAGTTTACCGTATATTCCGGCATAAGCCAAAAAAATTGGTAACATTTTACGTAAATATAATCTTATTCTAACAAATAAACCATACGACACTCTAAATAGATTTTTCACTAAATTAAAAAACCCTACAGATGAAAATGAACAAACGAATCTAGTATACAATATTTCTTAAATAAATTGTCCAGGACAATATATTGGACAAACAAAGCAATATTTACATAAAAGAATTTACAACCATAAATACTCTTTACGATTAAATAATGAATGTACAGCTCTTAGTAAACATTCACATGACCTAAACCACAATTTTGATTTCAATAATGTGACAATCCTTGATAAAGAATCAAACTATCAGAAACGATTAATCAAAGAAATGACACATCAAAAAACAAATAAACTCTGTCAATTTTAGAACAGATATTGAACATTTAAGTATAATTTATAATGGAATATTTTAAAGTTATTGTTAAATAGTAAGCTGTGATCTGTATCTAAGCAACATTATTAACTTCATCAAATTGTCAAACCACACTCAAAAGTTGTATTTAAAAAAAATTTTAATTAAACAATACAAGTTTATGATCGTATAACGATCGGAACGTCGTATGGAACGTCCAAATGTTCTTTCATTGTTGACTGCAATTTTGGAAAAAGAAATAATATTCTTATTCTTTTCTGATGTATTTGATTATAAAGGGTTAATAAAAATTCAGTAATTCAAACAATATATTATCGACGTTTCGGGTTAAACCCTTTTTCAAGATATGGCAATTTAAATATTTGACAATGTTGTTATAATAAGTTTTCTTAGTAACAATAATCTGACAAATGAAAAATATGAATTATTTGTTCAGAATAAAGTTGAGTATACTTGATTCAAATTTCGAATATCTGTTCTGTCATTAATTGCTTCAGAGTTTCTCTTGCTTTTCTGTTTTTTTCGTAATCTAGAATTTTCACTGTGTTAAAATCAAATGTATGTTTTAATGTTTGTTCATGTTTATGTAATGCTGTTTGTACTTTAGAGTATTTATGACCTTTTATTCTTTCTTTCAATTTTTGTTTTGTCAGTTCAATATACAAACATAAAACATTAAAGTATACATTTGATTTTAACACAGTGAAAATTCTAGTTTACGAAAAAAACAAAGAAGCAAGAGAATTTCTTGAAATGATTCATATCGAAAGGAACTCTGAAGCAATAAATGGCAGAACAGATATTCGAAATTCGAATCAAATATACTCAAGTTTATTCTGAACAAATAATTCATATCAAGTCTCCATCTTTTTGTTTTTCATTCGTCAGATTATTGTTACTAAGAAAACTTATAACAACATTGTCAAATATTTAAATTCTCATATCTTGAAAAAGGGTTCAACCCGAAACGTCGATAATATATTGTTTGAATTACTGAATCTTTATTAACCCTTTATAATCAAATATATCAGGAAAGAATAAAAATATATACAAAAAGGGTAAATACATCAAAAAAGAAATAATATTCGTTACATCAGTAATCCTGACGCATGGGAAGCTAATGAATATTCAACTGAAAAATCTGAAAATACAAAAGTTTCATCAACTGGTTCTTGTATATTCTCAATGTAGTTCCAAAATTAGAGATTTTCTAAATATCACAAAAACGCCGGATTATAATAAAAGTGAGTGAAATATCAATTTCACATATAGAACATTCCATATGAGAAAAAAGACGTTTTGTATTTTACACAAATTTAAATTATCGTATGTATTAAAAAAATACAGAATATACTCTTTATTTACCAATAAACAAAAGTATGACTTACACGAAACAGATCAACAAAAGTCATCGAGCAAGTAAAAATCAACTGTGGAAAAAACAATACAAAAGATTTTGGGGCAGGTTTTTATCGAACCCCATCGATCCAAGTGCGGTATAAATGATATCAGTTCAACGCAACCTATTTGAACTTTATATCTATAATATGCATGAAGTAGTACAGGAGCAGTTTTTAATTTCTGACATTTTTACAGTAAATACGCGAATCAGACGAACAGCTCAAACTTATTCCGCTAGTAAACTGCATTGTTCATTGCAAAATTGCGTGTTACCCAACGTTCACGTTGTGCCTATTTACATATTATAATATATTGATTTGTAAGAGTGTACTGAAAAAATAGAGAGTTTATTGTTCCGAATAAAATATGCAGGTAGTTTCTGATAGACATTTGATGTATTCATCGATTTTCAACGATGGTTTGTAGTTAAAATGTCATTTGTGGCTCGACAAAAAGCTATCTAATGGCCGGTGCATAAAAATGATGTATTATTCCGTTTACTATTGATTCTTTTTCGGAATCGCCTCGAAAACGATTCGTAGCATCTACTTTAAATTTACATGAATTGATTTCTTTCAAGCCGCAATGACATAGTGCCAGTCTATGCGATGCTACTTTAATTCGCAACTTTGTGCGAAGTCGCCAAATCATATCGTGACTTTGCTCGAGGGCGAATTTGATATATTAGATCACACCTAAGAAACATGCGCTGGGTATTTCCCTGCCGTCATACACGTCTAGAACATATATATGCGTACGAGGGTTGTTTGAAGTAGCACATATTGCTGTAACGTAATTTAATTGCTTGTGTAGCTGTGATCTTCATTGACAATTATTGGGTTATTAATGACAATACAAGTAATTTACTAATGATCGATAATAATTCATCTTTATGCTGCGTTAACTAAATAACGTAGTTTGCCTGTCCTACATCAATTCCTATTAGAATCGAATAAATAAATTATTCAGATCGGGCGACAGACGTAAGGGGGATCGAAGATGATCGATCCATCATCATCGGAAGAAGATAGTGATGAAGAGCATGGACCATCCCACGGAGGACACCATCCTGCCCCCCATCACCACCCTTCAACGCATTCCCATCACCATACGGTAAAACATTCTCCATGTTTACGGATGGTAAAACGATTTATTATCGCATAGGTCGAATCTTCTCCGTATCATCATGGACATGTATCTGATTTTGGCAGCGGAAATTTGGAGGTGCCTAATAATCCGGCAGCTCTTCAGCGTTCGCTGTCGCCCTCAAGTGCAGTCTCCGCGGAAACGCTTAGCCATAGTATGGGTTCATCTCGCGCAAACTCCTTACCAAGACCCACTAGTCCGTCTCCATCAGTTGCATCAGAAAAAACTGAAGTTGATCTCCAGGAAAAACAAGAACGGGAGGAGGAAGAAAGAAAAAGAAAAATTCAGCTTTACGTTTTCGTTTCCCGTTGTATCGCTTACCCCTTTAATTCCAAGCAACCCACTGACATGACGAAGCGCCAACCTAAAGTAACGAAGCAACAACTAGAGTCGATCAGTACTAAATTTCAGGTAAAAATTGAAAAATCAAACATAATTTCTTCATTTTAATGGAACGTCCTTACAGGCATTTTTAAAAGGAGAAACTCAGATAATGGCAGATGATGCATTCCAAAATGCAATTCAAAACTACTATGAAGTATTTTTGAAATCTGAACGTGTGGTGAAAATGGTGCAATCGGGTGCTTGTTCGCCACATGATTTACGAGAGGTTTTCCGGAAAAATATTGAAAAAAGAGTTCGGTATGTATCCAACACATACGAAGGAACTTTTCTAACGTATCAAAAAAGTGTTTATTTATCTAGATCAATGCCGGATGTTGAAGGACTCAGCAAAGAATCTGTATTCGCTTCGTGGATGGCCAAATTCGATTGTCTACTTAAAGGTAAGCGCTTGAAATACTTTATGATAATCATGTAACTTGATTTGAATCGAATCATTTAGCTGGCCTTGGAGACGAGGAATCGAAAAGACCTTCTCGAATGCAACAAACTTTGAACGCGGAAATGATATTGTCCAAAGAACAACTTTATGATATGTTTCAACAAATTTTAGGAGTGAAAAAATTCGAACACCAAATTCTTTTCAATGCCTTAATGGTAAGGAGGTGACAACCTCATGACCGATATTGAATGAACATGACATTCTAGCTTGATTCAGCTGATGAACAAGCAGCTGCTATCAGGAGAGAGTTAGACGGTAGAATGCAAAAAGTAGCTGAAATGGAAAAGGTTCGTAAAATTGTCTATTAAAAATTTGTTGATTCTTTCAATCTGCGTTCATATGAAAATAACTTTTAGATAAAACTATTGAATGATGTTTTCATATATGTTGATCATAGCTCACTTGTTTAATGACAATACTTTCGAACTCTAGGGTCATTAAGAACACCACTCCCTGATTAATGTTAAAAAAAAAACCGAAAAAAGTTTCGCGGATTTCCGCTTAAAGAACTATTTGAAGTCTACAAATCCTTGACATTTTAAATCATTACGAGAACTTATTGTAAATAAAATTTTTCAATGAGAGAAAGACATTTGATTATAAACTATTGAATGAAAGAAAAAATAGTTAACTTAACAAATGATCAAGAGGAAGTAATGTAGAATTCAACGGTAACATCGGAATTACAAATTGGATAAAAGATTATTTCCCGAAACAAAATGATATAAGTCAATGGAGAAATTTCATGGAAAAAATTGATTACAGGTAGTGTGGAAATTGTTCAGTGTTGTGAGTACAATATGAGGTTTTCGTGAGGACTGCTATCGAGCGTCCTAGGGGGTGGGGGTGCAGTTCAAACTTTCGAAATCACACATTTTCGCTTCTAGTTTTTGAACTAGGGATTTTCCTGGAAATGTCTTCAAGCAAAAGTTTTAGATAACACAAATACCTACAATCTGAATTTGGTTTCGTGCCATTTGGGTCGACGGTTAACAAGAAAACTGCAAAAAACTTCTCAAAATAGACGTTTTTTGCAAACTTGATATTTACGACTCCAAATTTTTTTTGATATTTTTTATCATTTTGATCTTCAGAAATTCCATTTTCTCGCGAATGAAAATAAGCATTGAAATAAAGGGCTTGACGTTTCAAGAAATCTACTACTTTTTGAATCCGAGTTTTTTCTTGAAAACATCACAGTGGCTTTATAAACAACAATTTAGGAATTAATTCAACTTCATACTCTTGCCAATGAATTATATTTTATGTTGCTTCAGAGGAATATGAAATAAACCATGTGTTTTTGGGAAAAAAAAGATGAAAATTTGGAAGGGTCGTCGCATTCTCGTTTTGCGGTCGATGGGATCTTGGAGGGAATAGCAGCAGTTCGGCGCGTATCGTAGTCGTGACTGCCTTCATAATCTTCGAGCGATTGTTTTGGAAAACTTAATCCAAAATTACAAACAACGACCCACTCGAGTTTCAAAGCAAAGTGCCGACTATGTGGACGGGACGGGATGAAATCCCCTCCATTCGGAATGCAGATGAGTATGCCATGGAATCGAATCCAATTGTCACCTGTTTATTTGTATCAAAAACAGGCATATTGTCACATTTTCTTTAAACATTATTAAAAATGATTCATTACGAAAAGTAGGAACTTGAATTAATTCTGAAATTGTAGTTTGTACAGCCACTGTGACGTTTTTGAAAAAAAAAATGCAACTCGCATTCAAAAAGTCGTACAAGATTTCTTGGAGTGTCAAGTTCTTTATTACAATCCTTTTTTCCATTCGCGAGAAAATGAAATTTCTTAAGATCAAAATAAACCGTCTGAGGCTATTTGTTTATAAAAAAATTTACCTTATTTTCAATGTCGTAAAAAGTAGACTTTCTCGCATTTTCTATTCTGAAAATTTCCAGGAAAGTAAATTATGGGTTTTCAGCTATAATAGTTAAATAAAAAGAATCGAAAAATATTGCCGACAACTAGCACGTTTCATCGTGAAAAAGGCAGTTTTTTATGAACAAATTGCTATATTTCGTGAACGATGAACGATGAACAGCCATATTGTGACTTTTTCTTCAAACATTATAAAATATAATTCATTAGGAAAAGTATGAACTCGAATTAATTCTGAAATTGTAGTTTATAAAGCCAATGTGTCGTTTTTAAGAAAAAAATGCAACTCGCGTCCAAAAAGTCGTACAAGATTTCTTGGAGTGTCAAATCCTTTATTTCAATGCTTTTCTTCAATCGCGAGAAAATGGAATTTCTGAAGATCAAAATAAACCTTCTGAGGCTATTTGTTTATAAAAAAAATGCACCTTATTTTCAGTGCCTTAAAAAGTAGTCTTTTTCGCATTTTCTAATCTAAAAATTTTCAGTAAAGCAAAATATGGGTCTTCAGCTATAATACTCAAATAAAAAAAATCGAAAAATATTGCCGACAACTAGCACGTTTTGTCGTGAAAAAGGCAGTTTTTTATAAACAAATTGCTATATCTCGTTAACGATGAACGTAATAATTTTTTTTTTGATTAAGTTTGATTTGATGCTATAAGAGCTTCATTTTAAAATGATGAAAAATATCAAGAAAAATTTGGCGTCGTAAATATCAAGTTTGCAAAAAACGCCTATTTTCAGAAGTTTTTTCCAGTTTTCTTGTTAACCGTCAACCAAAATTGAGCGAAACCAAATTTAAGGTGAAGGTAATGCTGGCATCTAAAACATTTTTTTGAAGATATTTTCAAGAAAATCAATAGTTCAAAAATTTAGAAGCGAAAAGGTGTGATTTCAAAACTTCGAACTGCACCACCACCCCTAGGACGCTCGATAGCAGTCCTTATGGAAACCTCATATTGTACTCATAACCCTGAACAATTTCCACTGGGTCACTACCTGTAATTTATTTTTTTTTATTTAGCACTGGAAATTTCTCTAGTGACTGGACTAATACACTTCGCAAAAAAATTAATGCACAGTATGGAAATCTCAAATTAATTCTACAACTGAAGGTGTTCTCAATGATAATTATTGAGCATGCATAAATTGATTGAGCAGGTTTGATACAACCTCAATAGAAGGCTGAGAAGTTCAGAAAATCATCCAGCTACTCTTAATGACTTAGGAATCCAACTCAGCGAAATCTGGGAAGGATTACATCAGAACCTTTTAAGATCACTCTTTTTGAGTATGAACCGTCGTTGCCGAGCTGTAATTAACGCAAGGGATGGAAATGCCAAGTATTATATCACTTATCAGCATTCCAGTATTTTGGAAATTGTTTATTTCTCTTCTTTCACATAAGATTCGGTGAAATCCTGAATTTTTCTTCCATTTAATGTGTCTTGTTTCGTTCAAAACCTTTCCGAGAGAACATAAAAAATAAGTTATAAAGTCAATGTAGAGTTAACTTTCATTAAAATTGAGACTTTCAGAACGTGCGTTAATTTTTTTGCGCAGTGTAGTTCATTCGAGTCAGTTGAAATCATAAGACTTCACATTTAATTCAATATTTTTTCTTTTCAAGCAGAAATCAATTTCATCCAAATAGACATTTCTATTTGGATTTGTTATGAAGGTATGCTTCCACGTGTGATACAAATAGTCCAGTCAATAGAGAAATTTCCAGTGCTAAATAAAAAAAAAAATAAATAACAGGTAGTGACCCAGTGGAAATCATTTAGGGTTGTGAGTACAATATGAGGTTTCCCTAAGGACTGCTATCGAGCGTCCTAGTGGGTGGGGTGCAGTTCAAAGTATGGAAATCACACCTTTTCGCTTCTAGATTTTAAACTATTGATTTTCTTGAAAATAGCTTGAAAAAAAATGTTCTAGATGCTAACAATACCTTCACTTTGAATTTGGTTTCGTTCAATTTGGGTTGACCGTTAACAAGAAAACTGGAAAAAACTTCTCAAAATAGTCGTTTTTTGTAAACGTGATATTTACGACGCCAAATTTTTTTGGATATTTTTCATCATTTTGAAATGAAGATCCTATACCATCAAATCAAACTTAATCAAAAAAAAAATTATTACTTTCATCGTTCACGAGATATAGCAATTTGTTTATAAAAAAACTGCCTTTTTCACGACAAAACGTACTAGTTGTCGGCAATATTTTTCGACTTCTTTTGTTTGACTATTGTGGCTGAAGACCCATATTTTACTCTACCGAAAATTTGCAGACTAGAAAATGCGAAAAAGACTACTTTTTACGACATTGAAAATAAGGTACATTTTTTTTTATAAACAAATAGCCTCAGACGATTTATTTTGATCCCCAGAAATTTCATTTTCACGCGAATGGAAAAAAGGATTGTAATAAAGAACTTGACACTCCAAGAAATCTTGTACGACTTTTTGAACGCGAGTTTCCTTTTTTTTTAACGTGACAGTGGCTGTACAAACTACAATTTCAGAGTTATTTCAAGTTCATAATTTTCCTAATGAATTATATTTTATAATGTTGAAAGAAGAAGTGACAATATGCCTGTTTTTGATACGAATAAACAGGTGACAATAAGTTTTCCAAAACAATCGGTCGAAGATTGTGAAGGCAGTCACGACTACGATACGCGCCGAACTGCTATTCCCTCCAAGACCCCATCGACCGCAAGACGAGAATGCGACGACCCGTCCACATTCTCATCTTTTTTTTCCAACAAAAACATGCTTTATTTCATATCCCTCTGGAGCAATATAGAAGATAACTCATTCGGAAGAGTATGAACTTGAATTAATTCCTAAATTGTTGTTTATAAAGCAACTGTGATGTTTTTAAGAAAAACAAGGCAACTCGCATTCAAAAAGATTTCTTGAAACTTATTTTCATTCGCGGGAAAATGGAATTTCTGAAGATCAAAATAAACCGTCTGAGGCTATTTGTTTATGGAAAAAAATTGTACCTTATTTTCAATGTTGTAAAAAATAGTCTTTTTCGCATTTCCTAGTCTGGAACTTTTCACTAGAGTAAAATATGGGTCTTTGGCTATAATACTCAAACAAAAAAAGTCGAAAAATATCGTCGACAACCAGCACGTTTCGTCGTGAAGAAGGCAGTTTTTTATAAACAATTTGCTATATCTCGTGAACTATGAACGTAACAATTTTTGTTTTCATTCAGTTTGATTCGATGCTAGAAAGGCTTCATTTTAAAATGATAAAAAATATTAAAAAAAATTTGGCGTCGTAAATATCACGTTTGCAAAAAACGCCTACTTTGGGAAGTTTTTTGCAGTTTTCTTGTTAACCGTCGACCCAAATGGAAAGAAACCAAATTCAGATTGGAGGTATTTCTGTTATCTAAAACTTTTGCTTGAAGACATTTCTAAGAAAATCCATAGTTTAAAAACTAGAAGCGAAAATGTGTGATTTCGAAACTTTGAATTGAACCCCCACCCCCTAGGACGCTCGATTGCAGTCCTTATGGAAACCTCATATTATACTTACAACCCTGAACAATTTCCACTGGGTCATTACCTGTAATTGATTTTTTTCATGAAATTTCTCCATTGACTGGGGTGATCAAATTATACTTTAAGAACATTTGGTAAAGTCTACATTTTTATGTCTTTACATGGATGTTCATATACATTTTTGTAGTTGGTATATAAAAGTATAATTTGAGGCACTTCGAAGGAGTTCAAATTTCTCTATTAGTTTCCAAGCACATTCGAGTTCAACGAGAAGATATTTATTAGGATATTAAATGAGGGCAATATAAATTTTCATCGATTATAATCAATAAATATGAGACGAGTTTTTCCCCCATTGAAGGATACAATCAAAGTGTTTCATGTGAACGCAGGGTATAAATTTAAAAAAATCGATAGCATTTTATCGAAATGATTTGTAGAACCGAAAGCTAATGCCAAAGTTCCTTCTGAAAGAAATGGAATCGCTCTATATAGAAGAGTTGAAAACATCAATAAACCAGTTGATGGTTAATCTGGAATCACTTCCAGTATCAAAAGGGTCCATGGATTCTAAATATGGCTTGCAAAAACTAAAACGCTATAATCACAGGTTGAACAACCATAATAACCCGTATAATGTGAAGCATCTTTTGATGAACTATGTTACTTCTTTTAGATCGCAAGGATCTCTAGCAAAATTAGAAGGAGATTCTGCGGATAGTGACACAACATTAACAAAACTCGATGTCGTTCTTACTTTCCAACTGGAGGTAACATATCTCTTCGGAATATTTTGCTGTGCCGTTTAGAATATTATTATTTTACCCAATCACGATGTCCAGACAGGACAACACGTACATATGTTTCCTGCATATTTTTGTCGAAACACCATTTCTCCAGTAGCTTAGTCACGAAAGCTTTCGCATTATCAATTCAAAATTTATCATCCATACATTATCGGAATCAATATCGAACAAATCGAGATCATTTCGGTTCGATCAATGTGATAATCATCAGCTGCACCCGCTGCTTCCGATTTATGTGATTCAAGTCTACCGAAATCACTATCAACCGAACTGGATTCAACCGCTCCCTTCATGAATGCAAAAACTGATTTTGAATAGGCTTGAATAGTTGTTTGTTGTACTCAGGAATGAGCTGTCTTTAAACTCTTCTTTCTTCCCACGTATAAGTAGATGCAACTGTTTCAGTGTCTATTTGCCGAGATACAATCCAATCGGAAGGATTTAAAAATTCAAGCTTTCCAAATTCGAAACGTAGCAGAAGGAGAATCTAGACAACGACGTGAATTGATTTTCATTTGCAGAAAAAACAGTGATGCAAACTAATAAAATTCTGAATGGCACTAGTGATTGCTTTCGTGAACAGGAGGTTAATTAGGTCAATAGTTTTGTTTTCTTTCTTTCACGGACTTTGGATGCATTGTCTAGATTTTCGATCTGGAATTTTGAAATTAACGAAGAGAACTTGCTCCGCTCATCAAGTGGAAAGGAGATAAAATGCAGATAATTGTTGCGATGAATTCCCGTTAAATACACAAAAGATTATTAAACCCACTGTGCACGTTCACTTAATGTATAAGTTGCTTTTTTTAAAATTGAATGTTCATGAAATCCTGCATTAAACCTATCTTACAGGAATATACAATTTTTGTTCTTCAAATACACGAAAGATGGTTTGGCGCAATGAATTATTTCATTGCAATATTCACAATTTGGTATAGCCTCCTCAGTCACGTTAGCTCTGGATTCTGCAATTTTTTATCGAACCGATGTTGACGATGATTTTTTAGGTAGTTGTTATGGAGGTTAAGGGTATAAAATCCCTAGCCCCTAACCGTATAGTCTATTGTACAATGGAGATCGACAACGGCGATAAGCTTCAAACCGATCAAGCCGAAGCCAGTAAACCAATGTGGGATACTCAGGGAGATTTCACCACTTCCCACCCTTTGCCACTGGTTAAAATCAAACTCTACACAGAGAATCCAGGCATGCTCGCTCTAGAAGATAAAGAATTAGGAAAGGTAGTCCTCCGGCCTACGCCATTATCATCAAAGGTAAGTGAGATTTGCCCTTCATCAACTCATAATCCATCTCTCCACTAACATATTTCCAATTCATGGAAAAAACTATGTAAGGTGTTTCAATCCAACACATTTTTCTCAAATTTATAGTATGTAGATTTTGCATTTCCGGAATAACGCATGCTCGCTAAACTGCTAATTCTGTATTTAATAGTATCGATTTCATTCGAAGCATGCGGCTCCGAGAAGAGTAGTAGAATATTCGAAGCTTCAGCATTACACTTGCTTCAATTCCGCCAATTTTTTTTCGATTCGAATTCATTCGAAATTAACTTACCGATCTGTATTCATTCAAGCGTTGCCATTTTATAGAAGTCGATTTAAATTTAAGAATGTTCACTTGTTTACATTAATTCTGAATCACAATACACGCGACATACGGAATTACTTCGTAAGACTCAAGTTTGAAAGCAATTTTCAATGTTAATAAGTTCACTCATAACGACGAATCCCGCAGGCTCCCGAGTGGCACAAAATGATCGTTCCTAAAAATTTGCCCGACCAAGATCTACGAATAAAAATCGCCTGCCGAATGGACAAACCGCTGAACATGAAACATTGCGGCTACCTCTTTGCTATCGGCAAAGGGGTTTGGAAAAAATGGAAAAAGAGATACTTCGTACTAGTTCAAGTTTCCCAATACACCTTCGCTATGTGTAGTTACAAAGAGAAGAAATCGGAACCTTCTGAGATGATGCAGCTCGATGCGTACACGGTTGATTACATCGAAAGTTCCAGCGGTATGTCTGATCTTTAATTGCGGATTTATTTGAAAAATAATTACTTTCTCTATTGCAGCTAACATGGTTGTCGGAATGGGTAAGCGAAAGGCGCTATAATTATCTATAACTCCTATGCTATATGATCTTTTATAATAGATTTGGAAGGTGGCAGATATTTCTTCAATGCCGTGAAGGAGGGTGACAGTATTATTTTCGCCAGCGATGACGAAAACGAATGCCATCTATGGGTTATGGCAATGTACAGAGCAACCGGACAATCCCACAAACCCACCCCACCGCTCACCTTACAAGATAAAAATTCTACAATTTCTAAAATCCAAGGAGGTAAGGTTAACCTAGTTAAATTGATGTGAAACAAAATGAAAGGGTATAGCCGGGTAAGCAGTTATTCTGGGCCCAGAAGCGAAATCAATGTTTGGGTGCTCTAGATGATGAAAAAGACGGTACAAGCGACTTTCCAGCCTTCCTCGACTTTTGGTCAGGTTTACAGAGGCAAAAAAAAGGGAAAGAAAGGTATCCGAATTTGAAAAACATGGTTTTTGTTTTAAATCTTTTAATATAAAACAATATAAAATTAATCGAAACTATAACTCTAATATTATACACACATTTCTTCAATAAACTTAAAATATTAAATATATAACACTCTCCTAACAAGATCTCTACATAACATTCTTATAAAAATACTTTTTTCAAGTAAAATGTACAATTTCCTACTTGTTACAGTAAAATTTCATATATTCAACAAAATTTACCATTTTCGAAATATCATGGTGTGAGTAGACCAAATTCGAGATTCTATACATGTAATAACTCAAATTCGATTTTCTGCCAGTTAGGGTCTCGAATTTTGGAACTGGTGAAAATATATTTCGGCCTAGGACACTCTAAAATATACCATTTTGATAGGCGTATTCATATTTTCCCCAGTTAAGTGATGGATATTATTAATAGTTGTCGATGCCTTAACTCTGAAGCGCTTAATTTATTGATATGATTCAATTTATATAGAAATTTATAGTTTCAAATGCGCCGTACATCAATATTATTCAAATCAGGAAAATTGCTACGAACTTCGTGAATCACTTAAAACTACGCGTCGAATTACGTATATTCCGATGACAAAATGATTGTTGGCATGTGGATATATAGTACGAAAGTATCCATTAATTGAATAATATTTGATTCTTTAATTCTAAAACGATTCTCACGATGTAAGGCAAAATGAACACTCGAACATGGCTCGCTGAAGGGACGATCAATATTTTTCTTTACGTACATATCTTCTCATCCTGCTTCACATTCCACTCTTCTCTTCGAGATTTCAATGATTTCGCACAAATATACTTAGCAGAACATGATAAATCGCTGCTTTCTTGTACGAAACGTGTTTGTTTGAATAGATTCGATCAACATATATAGCGTGGAGCAAAAGTAGAACGTTTCATCCGCTCAATTCTGAACATATTAATACATGCTCGTAAGTAGCGGACAAGGCAAGGATGAACTCGAGAGTTTATGCACCCTGCTTGAATGTTGTATAAAAGTACTGATTCCACGTGAAGGTAACGAGAGCACATACGTTCAAGCTACTGTGTTATTTCTAGAATTTGGTCTGCGACATCAACACTATAGGCCAGGAAATTATTTTATGAAAGAAAAGCAAATGTTTTTGGTAATTATTAAAAAAGTAAACTACGTTCTCGATGATGGATTTACAAATTCGGAATACAGCCTTAAGTTGTTTTCAAACAAAAAGCTACTCTTTTCAGTTTGAAATCATGAAATGACTAGGATACTGAAAAACAACTGCCTTATATTTCATCTGTTTTCACTAAGTATTGGGATAATAACTATCGTGATTACCGTATTCTAATGATTATTTTCAAATAGCTTTATTCACCAATCAAAACGAATGTCTAAATTAATTCAAATATTAAACTTATGCTTTTTAAATAAACTATAACATTTCTTTTCGGTTGTAAAATTAATGCGGATTGTTAATACGCAGAGTGATGTCTTTTGATAATCGCCATTACTTCTAGAAATACAGTGCGCGCGAAGTAATCATCAAGAAAATTCTCACTTGCTACCAACTTTTCGTCGCAATTAATATACAATTCAATTAGTAGACCTTATATCTAGTACATCCCTGTTCGTTTTATATCGTCTTTTATAGTGAACAATCTATGCACGATGAAATATAAAGCAGTCATAACCAATCTGGAAATTCTCGGGGAAAGATTTTCGTCATTGTACCACTTTGACAGAAAGGTTAATGGAAATGAAGTTAGTCGAACTTCATTCCTATGTTCATTCAACATTGCACTTCTTTTGCCAGTCTAATAAGAACCAATACGATTATTAAATCTCGATTAACGCTGCTTTGTTTAAAAATTGCAAACATTTACATTTCAGCCACTATTTATATGAAACTATTTCTTAGTTTTTAGACTACCTGTGAAAGTTTGATTTTTAATCACACAGATGTTCATCGTATTTCGATGAGTTTACAACTCTAACAATAGCAATAGAACGAAACAACGAATTTTCTCGACAAGGTACCGGACGGAACATATCGCAACTTATTTCAATATACTGTTTCAAAGGGTATAGCCGGATAAGTAGTCATTCTGGGCCCAGAAACGAAATCAATGTTTGGGTGTTCTAGATGACAGACCACGATGAAAAAGACGGTGCAAGCGACTTTTCAGCTTTCCTCGTCTTTTGGTCAGGTTTACAGAGGCGAAAGACCTCTTTTCAGTTTTTTCCCAATATCTCGTGAACTGTTCATCCGATTGTGCTGAGGTTGGCTGAGAAATGAATACTCATCGAGGCAACATATTGCCGTGTCGAAACCTCACTCATACCTCCTGGATTTTTTGTAATAATTTTTTTTGTAATATTTTTGGCTGAAAAATTATCAAGTCCTAGTCCGACTACTATGGAACATGAAGTATTTATACGTATATCATATTTTTTTCAGAATTTTCGGGCTTTGGGCCCACGACTAAACTTCGATTTTTCTAATGAGAAAACCTTTTTTTGGTTATACCATCTTCATTGAACAGCGGAATATTTGTCACGGCATCTCATTCGATGGAGAATTTATGTACGCATGTTTTCAAAAGAAATTGGCTTCTTTAGGATTAAAGGTCACCACGGAAAAAATACACCAATATGCTTTTTTGAGTGCTGGGACTTCTAAATACCATTCTTGATCCTAGAATATTTGATTAATGGTAACATCAGAACAATTTATTTCGAGGAAACAAAATTTTCCGTTCCCTTGACTTCACTATGGGCTCATTTGTGTTTATTCGACATAATGTTCAGCCAGCCCTACTCATTTGAATGTCGAGATTGGATCCTCCTCCCGCATAACGTTGCAATAGAGGTTGGATAAAATCAAGCACAGAGCAAATAGCATATCAATATATCGGTTACAGAATAACTCGTACGTAGTTGTACGTCGTCGGACTTAAAAGAAAAAGTGTACATCGAAAAACTCGCTTAGCTACAATATAGCGGTGTAAAATTAACATAATCACAAGTGGTTAGCTGACCAAAATATTTCACGACTCCAGTAATTTGTTTATCGATGCAATCGGGGAAATTAAAGATGGGCCTTGCTTACGAGCACCGAATTCTAATTTGCCAAAGCCGCAGAACCGGCCTGGTAGTCGGGAGGTATACTGAGTTTACCTTCACCTGCCAGGTCGCGGGGTCGAGTCTCACTTCGGGTTTCGGTGTTTGTGTGTCGTAATTTAAGAAAACATGACAGAGTATGGAATATATAACTTGAGCTTATGTAGATCGCCTTAGTAGCCGTGCACATATAAAGGAGAAAAAAAAGCTGCAGAATTCCGTTTTGTGGCTTTGTCATGCCACAAATCTCGGAGCTTGGACTCTTTCGTTTCAACCGCTATTAGAACTACCGGGTTTTAGGTCGATAGTGTCAATCAAATGCAAAAAACTGAAAATATGGTTTTTTGTTATGAAAAATCGATTTTTAGTAATGGGCCCAAAGTCCGAAAATTCTGTAAAAAATATGATATATGAAAAGATATTCGGCTCACTTAATGGCTTTCAGAGTAGTCGGACTACGTTTGATAATTTTTTCGAAAAAGAATACTAAAAAATATGTTTTTTAAAAAAACTAGGGATCGCGAATAAAAGTTCTATACTCTCATCCATTGGTTCGCGGAGCACCCATTTTTGTGCCAAATCTCAGCCGAATCGGTTGAACGGTTCGTGAGATATGGAAAAAACATTAGTTGGAGGTTTTTCAGCTTTGTAAACTGTGTCGAGAATTGGGGAACGCTAAAAAGTTGTCTAGACCATTTTTTTTACCATGGAGCATCATCGGGAACAAAAAAACTTTGTTTTCGACTCTTTTGATGTTCTTCTACTTATCAATATGAATTGATATATAATAACAAAAAATGTCTAAAATGAAAAATAAAAATAACTTTTAGAAGCTTCGAATTGGAAAAAAAAACTTTAATTTTGATTTGCCTTAACTATGTAATCAATAAATGTACGGATATAGGTACATGAAAACGTTATAACATAAACTGGACAGAATTAAAAATTCTGTTCTTTTGATATGAACGTGACTAATGAGTTTTTTCTTAAAACCATCTATTAGAGTGTTCCTTACAATTTGATTGATCCAAATATCCAATAATGGTCGGTAATAGCAACGTTTATATCACCAAGTTTTCGCCAAATGATTTCTTCTTTACAGTCCCTTGTCAAGTACTTTTGTTTTCAGAATTTATTTACACAAATGAATAGAGAACGTTAAAAAACAGCGGGTATGTTTCTACTCGAAATTTAACAGAAACGGTGTTACATTTTTACATTTTTAAGCCAAGCAGCGTAATTCTGGGCCCAGAAACAAAATCAATGCTTGGGTGCTCTATATGACAGACCACGATGAAAAAGACGGTGCAAGCGACTTTTCAGCCTTCCTCGACTTTTGGTCAGGTTTACAGAGGCAAAAGACCTCTTTTCAGTTTTCTCCCAATATCTCGTGAACTGTTCATCCGATTGCGCTGAGGTTTGGCTGAGAAATGATTACTCCTCGGGGCAACATATGGCCTTGTAGAAACCTTATTCGTGCCTTCTGGATTTTTTGTAATAATTTTTTTTGTAATATTTTTGGTTGAAAAATTATCAAGCCGTAGACTATTCTGGAACCTTCATCGTTGGGTACATCACTATGATACGTGTATCATATTTTTTTCAGTATTTTCGAGCTTTGGGCCCACGACTAAAATTCGATTTTTCTGAGGAGAAAACCTTTTTTTCGTTGTACCATCTTCATTGAACAGCGGAATATTTGTCACGGCATCTCATTCGATAGAGAATTAACGTGCGTATGTTTTCAAAAGAAAATGGCTTCTTTAGGATTAAAGGTCACCACGGAAAAAAATACACCGATACGCTTTTTGAATGCTGGGACTTCTGAGTACCATTCTTGATTCTAGAATATTTGATTAATGGTAACATCAGAACAATTTATTTCGAGGAAACAAAATTTTCCGTTTCCTTGAATCCACTATGGGCTCATTTGTGTTTATTCAACATAATGTTCAGCCAGCCCTACTCGTTTGAATGTCGAAATTGGATCCTCCTCCATCATAACGCTGCAATAGAGGTTGGATAAAATCAAGCACAGAGCAAATAGCATATCAATATATCGGTTACAGAACAACTCGTACGTAGTTGTACGCCTTTGACATAAAAGAAAAAGTGTACATCGAAAAACTCGCTTAGCTACAATATAGCGGTGTAAAATGAACATAATCACAAGTAGTTAGCTGACCAAAATATTTCACGACTCCAGTAATCTATCTATCGATGCAATCGGGGAAATTAAAGATGGGCCTTGCTTACGAGCACTGAATTCTAATTTGTCAAAGCCGCAGAACCGACGTGGTAATCGGAAGGTATACTGAGTTCACCTGCCAGGTTGTGGGTTCGAGTTCCACTTCTGGTTTTGGTGTTTGTGTGTGTCGTAATTTAAGAAAATATGACAGAGTATGGAATATATAACTGGAGCTTGTGTAGATGGCCTTAGTAGCCGTGCACATATAGAGGAGAAAAAAAGCAGCAGAATTCCGTTTTGTGGTTTTGTTCTACCAGCACCACAAAACTCTAAAGTACATAAAATCTCCGATTCAGCGACTCGGAGCTCGGAGTCTTTCATTTCAACCGCTATTAGAACTACCGGGTTTTAGGTCGATAGTGTCAATCAAATGCAAAAAACGGAAGATATGGTTTTTGGTTATGATAAATCGATTTTTAGTAATGGGCCCAAAGTCCGAAAATTCTGTAAAAATATGATATATGAAAACATATTTGGCCCACTTAATGGCGTGGGTTTCAGAGTAGTCGGACTACGTTTTATAATTTTTTCGAAAAGAAATATTGAAAAACTATGCTTTTCAGAAAAACTAGGGATCGCGAATAGAGGTTTGATACTCTCATCCATTCCTTCGCGGAGTACCCATTTTTGTGCCTAAATCTCAGCCTAAAATTGGTTGAACGGTTCGTGAGATATTGAGAAAAATTTAGTTTAGTCAGCTTTGTAAACTGGGTCGAGAATTGGGGAACGCTGTAAAATTGTCTTGACCGTTTTTTTATCATGGAGCATCATCGGGAACAAAAAAACGTTGGTTTCGATTCTGGGCCCAGAACCCTTACCCGGCTATACCTTTTATAACTTTGTGTAGCTCAATATGGATGTCATGGTTTCTCATTGTAGATGCTGATAGAGCGCGAAAACATGGGATGGAAGACTTCATTTCTGCTGACCCTTGCCAGTTCGATCACGCAGCCATGTATCGATTACTTCAGAATTTGACGCTGGACTATAGACTAAACGATCCCTACTGTTCTCAGGTATTTATCACTATTTTTCAGAGGTAAAAAGTTTATTCTTTTATGTTCAGGGATGGTACAGTCCAGGACAGTTGTTCGTTTTGGACGAATATTGTGCGCGGTATGGTATTCGTGGATGTCATAAACATCAATGCTACCTCTTGGATTTGCTCGAAAAGGCAGAGAAAAACATTACAATAGATCCGACGTTGATGCATTGTAGTTACGCGTTTTGTGCTAGCCATGTACAGGGGAATAGGTAGGGAAAGTAAAATTACATTCGGGCGTGGTTAATGAGCTATTATGTAGGCCGGATGGAGTTGGGAGCGTAACACACGAAGAAAGGGATAAATTCGTTGAATCAAAAGAGCGACTCAGGGCATTCCTAGAAAATCAGATAACCAATTTTAGGTAATTAAGGACTCTCTAAATTGAAGCAGATAATTCATTCGTTTATATTCTTAGATACTGTTTTCCATTTGGAAGACCCGAAGGTTCTTTGAAAGGAACACTTTCGTTATTGGAAAGAGTTCTTATGAAGGATACGGTAACGCCAGTTCCAACTGAAGAAGTTGGAGTCATGATCAAAAAATGCCTCGAAAGTGCAGCACTTCTCAACTACACTAGATTATCTGCTGAAGCCAAAGTAGAAGGCAAGTCTCTATTTAAATCATTTCGACTTATACGAGAATAATTGACCATTGATTATTAACTTAATCTCAATAGTTCGAACCTACTAAATTATTGCTGAAATATCAGAATCAGCATAAAAGAGCTACAATAACAATAGATCACAATAATATCAAAATAATGGATGATTATCTGTTTTACAGAAGATTTAAAAGGCGAAACCATGATACCACCTGGTAAAAAGTTGGACGATTTGATACATTTAGCCGAACTTTGCGTTGATTTGCTTCAACAAAATGAGGAACATTACGCCGAGGTAAACGATTCAATATATCTTGAAATTGATTGATATAAATGGATTTTCAAAATCGAAATTGGAAACGAATTGTGATACTATTTGTTACTTATTATCGAAATGATTGGTGTACAACTTATGTGATTCATACTGTGATGAAAGAAAGTATGGCAAATTTTTCAGTTGGGAAAATTTTCAATTTGACTTATTAAAAATTAAATTGCTCGCTATTTATTTAGGGTATTGCCTGCGAGGTGTAAATTAGATATTAGTCCAGTCAATGGAGAAATTTCATGAAAAAAATTAATTACAGGTGGAAATTACCCAGTGGAAATTGTTCAGGGTTGTGAGTACAATATGAGGTTTCCATAAGGACTGCTATCGAGCATCCTAGGGGGTGGGGGTGCTGTTCAAAGTTTCGAAATCACACGTTTTCGCTTGTAGGTTTTAAAATATGGATTTTCTTGGAAATGTCTTCAAGCAAAAGTTTTAGATAACAGAATTACCTTCAATCTGAATTCGGTTTCGTGCCATTTGGGTCGACGGTTAAGAAAACTGCAAAAAACTTTACAAAGTAGGCGTTTTTTGCAAACGTGATATTTACGACGCCAAATTTTTTTTTGATATTTTTTATCATTTCAAAATGAAGCCTTTCTAGCATCGAATCAAACTGAATGAAAACAAAAATTGTTACGTTCATCGTTCACGAGATATAGCAAATTGTTTATAAAAAACTGCCTTCTTCACGACGAAACGTGCTAGTTGTCGACGATATTTTTCGATTTTTTTCGTTTGAGTATTATAGCCAAAGACCCATATTTTACTCTAGTGAAAAGTTCCAGACTAGGAAATGCGAAAAATACTATTTTTTACAACATTGAAAATAAGGTACAATTTTTTTCCATAAACAAATAGCCTCAGACGGTTTATTTTGATCTTCAGAAATTCCATTTTCCTGGGAATAAAAATAAGTTTCAAGAAATCTTTTTGAATGCGAGTTGCCTTATTTTTCTTAAAAACATCACAGTTGCTTTATAAACAACAATTTAGGAATTAATTCAAGTTCAGACTCTTCCCAATGAGTTATCTTTTATATTGCTCCAGAGGGATATGAAATAAAGCATGTTTTTGTTGGAAAAAAAGATGAGAATGTGGACGGGTCGTCGCATTCTCGTCTTGCGGTCGATGAGGTCTTGGAGGGAATAGCGGTTCGGCGCGTATCGTAGTCGTGACTGCCTTCACAATCTTCGACCGATTGTTATGGAAAACTTATTGTCACCTGTTTATTCGTATCAAAAACAGGCATATTGTCACATTTTGTTTAAACATTATTAAATATAATTCATTACGAAAAGTAGGAACTTGAATTAATTCTAAAATTGTTGTTTGTACAGCCACTGTGACGTTTTTTAAACAAAAATTCAACTCGCGTTCAAAAAGTCGTACAAGATTTCTTGGAGTGTCAAGTTCTTTATTACAATCCTTTTTTCCATTCGCGTGAAAATGAAATTTCTGGGGATCAAAATAAATCGTCTGAGGCTATTTGTTTATAAAAAAAATGTACCTTATTTTCGATGTCGTAAAAAGTAGTCTTTTTCGCATTTTCTAGTCTGAAAATTTTCGGTAGAGTAAAATATGGGTCTTCAGCCATAATAGTCAAACAAAAGAAATCGAAAAATATTGCCGACAACTAGCAAGTTTTGTCGTGAAAAAGGCAGTTTTTTATAAACAAACTGCTATATCTCGTGAACGATGAAAGTAATAATTTTTTTTTGATTAAGTTTGATTTGATGGTATAAGATCTTCATTTCAAAATGATGAAAAATATCCAAAAAAAATTTGGCGTCGTAAATATCACGTTTACAAAAATCGACTATTTTGAGAAGTTTTTTCCAGTTTTCTTGTTAACCGTCAACCCAAATTGAACGAAACCAAATTCAAAGTGAAGGTATTGTTAGCATCTAAAACATTTGTTTGAAGCTGTTTTCAAGAAAATCAATAGTTTCAAATCTAGAAGCGAAAAGGTGTGATTTCCATACTTTGAACTGCACCCCCACCCACTAGGACGCTCGATAGCAGTCCTTAGGGAAACTTCATATTGTACTCACAACCCTAAATGATTTCCACTGGGGCACTACCTGTTATTAATTTTTTTTTATTTAGCACTGGAAATTTCTCTATTGACTGGACTATTTGTATCATACGTGGAAGCATACCTTCAAAACAAATTCACATAAAAATGTCTATTTGGATGAAATTGATTTCTGCTTGAAAAAAAAAATATTGAATTAAATGTAAAGTCTGATGTTTTCAACTGACTCGAATGAACTACACTGCACAAAAAAATTAACGCACGTTCTGAAAATCTCAATTTTAATGAAAGTTAACTCTACATTGACTTTATAACTTATTTTTTATGTTCTCTCGGGAAGGTTTTGAAAGAAACAAAACGACATTAAATGGAAGAAAAATTCAAGATTTCACCGAATCTTATGTGAAAGAAGAGCAATAAACAATTTCCAAAATACTGGAATGCTGATAAGTGATTCAATACTTGGTATTTCCACCCCTTGAGTTAATTACAGCTCGGCAACGACGGTTCATACTCAAAAAGAGTGGTCTTAAAATGTTCTTATCTAATCCTTCCCAAATTTCGCTCAGTTGGATTCCTAAGTCATTAAGAGTAGCTGGATGATTTTCTGAATTTCTCAGCCTTCTATTGAGGTTGTTCCAAACCTACTCAATCAATTTATGCATGCTCAATAATTATCATTGAGAACACCTTTAGTTGTAGAATTAATTTGAGGTTTCCATAATGTGTGTTAATTTTTTTGCGCAGTGTATTAATCCAGTCAATAGAGAAATTTCCAGTGCTATATAAAAAATAATTAATTACAGGCTGTGGAAATCATTAAGGGTTGTGAGTACAATAGAAGGTTTCCATAAGGACTGCTATCGAGCGTCCTAGTGGGTGGGGGTGCAGTTCAAAGTTTTAAAATCACACCTTTTCGCTCCTAAATTTTAAACTATTGATTTTCTTGAAAATATCTTCAAACAAATGTTTTAGATGCCAGCAATACCTTCACCTTGAATTTGGTTTCGTTCAATTTGGGTTGACGGTTAACAAGAAAAGTGGAAAAAACTGCTCAAGATAGTCGTTTTTTGTAAACGTGATATTTACGACGCCAATCTTTTTTTATTATTTGTCATCATTTTAAAATGAAGCTCTTATAGCATCAAATAAAACTTAATCAAAAAAAAAATTAATACGTTCATCGTTCACGAGATATAGCAATTTGTTTATAAAAAAGTGCCTTTTTCACGACGAAACGTGCTAGTTGTCGACAATATTTTTCGATTTTTTTGTTTAACTATTATAGCTGAAGACCCATATTTTACTTTCCTGAAAATTTACAGATTAGAAAATGCGAAAAAGACTATTTTTTAAGACATTGAAAATAAGGTACTTTTTTTTTATAAACAAATAGCCTCAGACGGTTTATTTTGATCTTCAGAAATTTCATTTTCTCGCGAATGGAAAAAAGGATTGTAATAAAGGGGCCGTTCAAATATTACGTAACGCATTTTGGGGGGAGGGGGGCTCTAGTAAAACGTTATGATGTGTTATGAGGGCGGGAGGGGGGATTAAAGAGTTCGTTACGTAACATTTTAATCCTTATTCAAGAAGTGCAAAACGAGACAGGAATTCTCCCAACCTGACAACCTTTTTTGTAGTTTTTGTATATCGAACATCTATTTTATATATTTTTTGTTATATCAGTTTTTGTAATTTATTAAGGTATGTTTAAACAGCGAAACGATCCCATTTAGAGTACGCATTCACAAAAATATACTTGATGTTACGCTACGTGGGGGGCGGGGAGGGGGGTGTCCAAAAACGTTACGGTGCGTTACATACGGGGGAGGGGGGGTTGAAAATCGTCGAAAACTGCGTTACGTAATTTTTGAACGACCCCAAAGAACTTGACACTCCTAGAAATCTTGTACGACTTTTTGGACGCGAGTTGCATTTTTTTCTTAAAAACGACACAGTGGCTTTATAAAGTACAATTTCAGAATCAATTCAATTTCATACTTTTCATAATGGATTATATTTTATAATGTTAAAAGAGAAAGTAACAACATGCCTGTTTTTGATACAAATAAACAGGTCACAATTTGATTCGATTCCGTTGCACACTCATCTTCAATCCCAATGGAGGGGATTTCATCCCGTTCAATCGACAACTAGCACGTTTTGTCGTGAAAAAGGCAGTTTCTTATAAACAAATTGCTATATCTCGTGAACGATGAACGTAATAATTTTTTTTTTTTTTTTTTGATTAAGTTTGATTTGATGGTATAAGATCTTCATTTTAAAATGATGAAAAATATCCAAAAAAATTGGGCGTCGTAAATATCAAGTTCACAAAAAACGACTATTTTGAGAAGTTTTTTGCAGTTTTCTTGTTAACCGCCAACCCAAATTAAACGAAACCAAATTCAAAGTGAAGGTATTGCTGGCATCTAAAACATTTGTTTGAAGCTATTTTCAAGAAAATCAATAGTTTAAAATCTAGAAGCGAAAAGTTGTGATTTCCATACTTTGAACTGCACCCCCACCCACTAGGACGCTCGATAGCAGTCCTTAGGGAAACCTCATATTGTACTCGCAACCCTCAACAATTTCTACTGGGTCACTACCCATAATTAATTTTTTTTATTTAGCACTGGAAATTTCTCTATTGACTGGACTATATGGCACAAAGAGTGATCTGGCCGAATACCGAATATTCCTTTGACCGATCGTCGATCAAGACTTGCATCTTTTCGCAGGTGACAAGTTTAAACTAGTGAATTATTTATACAATAAGGGACCGTTAACCGACTGACTATGAAAGTCATGTATTTGCTATGCTTTCTTTTTTGAAAACCTACACGAGTAGAGAAAACCGAAAGATAAGTCTCTATCCAGTGTAGGTTAGGAAATTGTATCGAGTGTGTTAGACGATAGTGATATCTTTCTACTATGTATTAATGTTGTCTGTAATTTCGTGTAATGTAGCAACTGCGAAATACTGAACCGGCGCCACCAGGTGTAGCCGCCGTTACTGGTGCTAACTCTAGTACTGCCGCCACGGCCCCTCCTAGTGGCCGGGACGCTAAGCTTGAACAATCTATGTATAGCTCTTGCATGCTTCCGCATGCCTCTCACATCATTCCAACAGACCCAGCGGCACGTACATTTTTATAATATATATTAATACGTTCTTCATTTAAACCGGATTGTTCTTCATTTTTATTTTTACCGTTCGGTGATATATTTTTTTCAACTTTGAGTTAATTTCGAGAATACAATTTTTCATTAAGGAAAATATGGAAGGTTCAGGCGTTAAACTCAATGAATTAAGTGAATTTCACTATAGATGGTGTTAAACCAAATATTTAACGTTATTTAAATTACCATTATGTCAATAACCAATACAGCTGATTCCCAAATTGCCAACCAGCACTATTATTAGTAAATCTGGCCGATTAAAAAAATCAAATACTCACTAAGTCAAAGTTCATTGAGTTTTATTTAAAGAACTTGTCGAAAACCTATCTTTCATATAAAATTCATCAGCTGGTTTTTACCGATCTAACAGTTCAATTCAGTTCAGTTCAGTTACAGGTGCCGACTGACGAACCAAACACTATCAACATATCACCAATCAATCAAAAACACTAATCACCGATTTGATTACACACTTTGACACTTATAGTGGTCGTTTAACACTGTCGATGTTTTCCAAATACTTCGTCTCTTGCTTCCTGACTTCTTCGCCCCTCTAAATATCTGTTACTCAACTGTTCGGTGTTACTCAGTCAGCGCCTGGAAATGCATGTATATGTAAGGAATTTTCATTGGCGGATTATTTTTTTCGAAGTTAATTTGAGATGTCAATGAGGAATCCTTAGGAAAACAGTCAGGTGAAATGGAGTTCATAATTTTGTCTTTTACCACCCCCACAGGCTTTTGCGTGGTTTAGCGATTTACTAGTGGAGCATGCAGAAATATTCTGGTCCCTATTTGCCGTTGATATGGATAGAGTATTGGCAGAACAAGCAGCCGATACCTGGGACTCTTTTCCCCTATTTCAAGTACTTAACGATTACCTTCGTGCTGATGGTAATAATTCGAATATAAGTGATGGAGATTTTCAGCCGGCCTTCTAATTGTAGATAACTTGAAAAACGGACGTTTTCATCAGCATCTAAGAGACACATTTGCGCCTTTAGTTGTTAGATATGTTGACTTGATGGAATCTTCGATAGCTCAATCAATTCACAAAGGCTTCGAGAAGGAGAGATGGGAAATTAAAGGGTATCCGTTGTTTGAATGATTCTGCTTGTGAATGTTAACATTCTTGGTTGGTCAGGAATGGCTGCGCAACATCCGAGGATCTTTTTTGGAAACTGGACGCTCTTCAATCCTTCATAAGAGACTTGCATTGGCCAGATGCGGAATTCCGTCAACATTTAGAACAAAGGTTGAAACTCATGGCTTGTGATATGATAGAATCTTGCATCCAAAGAACAGAAACGGCGTTTCAACAATGGTTGAAAAAATCCGTTACATTTATATCGACGGATTACATTATACCATCCGAAATGTGTGCCATGGTTAACGTCATTTTGGATGCCAAGAATCAATCTTTTAAGCTTTGTGCAGTTGACGGTATCGATGTCGTGAGTACATTTACATTTAATTTGTTTATGATTAAAAACCGTTGACAATTTTAGCATCAATATCATACAAAAATTGATGATCAAATTGACAAAACCCTAGCAAATATGAACCAAGGTATGATCGGAAAATTGATGTCGGTACTGGAAGCAACTCTATCGAAGTTATCGCGGTATGATGAAGGAAGCTTAATCGGATCTTTTTTAAGTTTCGCGGTAAGATTTTATTTATTAGTCGGTGTTTCTATTTTACAAGAATGGATGAATAATAAAATTGAAAGTGAATTGACAGTTTGAGTGTAGAAGTTTGGGACTGAACTTTTTACCCGAATATTCGTTGGTTCGACTTTATTGAAGACAATCTTTGGACAGTGCAGAGCTATTTCAAACAGGGACACAGAAGGAGCACAGGTCGCCGTGACGACCTTAAAATATTGCAGAACACAAGGGTCGTTTTCAAAGCACAACTTAAGGGACTATAATGGGAAGACGAAAAGATCCAGGATAGATCTGCCCTTTTTAATCGTGTCAATATATGCTTTAAATTTGTCAAAATCTTTTGTTGTGATAGTTTACAAGAGTTTTTGTATTTCAGAATGTATCCGGTTCCGGTAAAGACACAGGTCAGGGTTACGTTAATTTCACCCGAAATTGTATGGACCAAATACGAGGAAAGGTGACGGACGAATTGTGGATATTGAATTTTTTTGAACAATGGTATATCAGCCAGATAAATATGTTGTGTAATTGGTTATCAGAGAGGTTGGATCATACTTTGCATCCATACCAATGTACGTGCCTTGCTCATATTGTAAAGGTGAGTTCTGTTAATTACCACCCCCGTTGCAGGTTGATTAACATATATCTTTCAGAAAATATACTCCGACTTTGAACTTCAAGGTGTTATGGAAGATAAACTTAATTCGAAAGCGTATCAAACGATCGCCCAAAGGATGCAAACTGAAGAGGCCACCTGTGCTCTTACAATGGGTCAAGCTGAAGGGTGAAGATAATCATGGATTGTGATAATGGAGTCTTATTAGATGTTTGTTATTTTCAGAGGTGAAATGATGGACGAGGAAGGAGACGGTAGGGGTAAGCCAAAAACTAACGTGCTAGAAAGTCTAAGTGGAGAAGATGGTAACTATGTCTCAAACATAGGCAATATGTTGTCGAGCCGCGTTGGGAATATCTTCGGCAAGGGATTAGGGGGCATTAGCAACAAATTCAGCAAATAAGAAGTTGATGAGGCGTTTACAAAATAGCTTATATTTTCTCACGTCCGATTGTGATGGTCGTTTCATTAACGCTTATTAAATTTTGGTAATGCATAATAATACTACCAAATTAAGTGGAATTTTATACCAGATTTTGAATTTAATATTAACTGCTTTTTTTCCGTATTGTACAGACATTATGTATACGCTACACTTCATCTGTATTGATTTGCCCCTATATAATGCACTATTTCGCTCCAGTTGTCCGTACAAGTTCTTGTTTCTCCGAAGCGATTCAGTTTCTTGTTAAATTGCTGAGATGATGCGATTAGATTCACTTGATATATCACTAAACGTTGGTAAAAACCAATCGACACAACCTTGTTTAGTACATTATCAAGTATTCTACTATAACACATATTCGGTATCGTATGGTTTTCTGATAAGTGCGAATGATGATACTGAAAATGTCCTTGGCAACTTCAATGAAACATTTATTGTTCTGAGAACAACACACCATAACATTGGACATGTGTTAATCTTTGTCCGCAGCCTTTGAAACATTACATATGGACTTAAATATTTAGCTTTATATCGCTAAGATCAGGTTATTTAATTGCATAACAATAAAGATAGATACTGTGATCTTGAACTACAATATATAGATTAAAGTCACAACGATTCTTGAGAAATTATTAATGTTATTCTGCATGCCTATCTGCTTATACTTTGAAACTATCTGTAGTTATTGAACAGGAAATATTCAGATATTAAAGTACAAATTTATGAATTTATAATGTAGTATAGGCTATCTTTTCAAAAATGTTAATCTGGTAAATGTGACTGTTTAGAGGTCTGATAACATATGAAACTATAATATTACTCATTTCTCATCGATTTTACTTTTGCGTATTTTATGTACATCAGTAATGTCGCCTATTCACGTCATGCTTTTTTGTACGATTTAATCGCTTTTCGGTCATTTTCTTTTGTAATTCACTGTTAAATGTGTTATTGGATCTGAAATACGTGAAATTCTATTTTATTGAATTTCGAAGGCAAATTTTCAGAACGGACACCTTTCTGCATTTTCATTTAGTTTCTCATATATTCCTATTTTGCGTTTATAATACTGTTCTATACAAATCTACGAATTCGAAAGTATGATACTGCAATTTTTAAATCCTAATTCGGCTAGTTGTTGTATCCGATGGATAAGATTATTGTCGACGACAAAGTCCTGTTAAAGAACTGGAGTTATCAGATGTGATTTATAATGAAATCAAGAAGCAATCACTTTTGTGACTTTTGTCACATAACGAGCGTTCACTCGATGAATTCTTTTTGAGGGGTGTTTGCTTGAATATAAACTCAATTCTTCCATCGTCTCTCTCTATTATCAGAATCTAATTATCTTGTAGATTAATATAAAATTTATAAACGGTAGGGAAGATTGCAGTATCTTGAAATGTTTCAAGAGGTGTTTTCTTGAATACTATCAAGTGTTTAGTTCACATATCGGATTGAGCATAAGGGCTGACAAGCAAAAGTTCGGTCTGTGATGAAAAAAACAAAATTTAATAAGCCTATGAATAAGAGCTCTGTAGGCAGACATTGTTATGTTTAACTTGTACTTTACTGGTGAATAAAATTGTTTTAGAAGATCTCTTTTTTTTGTCAAAACATTCCTCAAAATATTTTTTACTTCTCTTAAATCAACGTGACATTCATGCAGATTATGCACATAATTCAAATCGAGAGTACGGCATTTAAGTGTCCTGTCGAAATGAGACTTTAGATAATAGCTTTTTATGAATTATTTTATTTATGGCATTTTCGACTTCATTCTCAGCTTAAATCAATGGTATTTTATATTTGCTCATTTAAACTACGATAATCTAAGGCTGAACTACTAGAAAACAAAACTACAAATCGAATGAACTACTAGAAAGCAAAACTACAAATCGAATGAACTACTGAAAGGCAAACCTACAAGTTGAATAACCTACCGACGTGGAGAGCTACAAGCTGATTGACCTATTCTATCTCTGTCAAAATATTCTTCTTTTTCTTTTCCTTTAATGTCCTTGGCAGTTGGCCATCAATACAGCAAATATTGTTGTTCCTGATAGCTCTAATGAATTATAAACGAAATTTCCAAATTTAATCATAGAAGTCAAAAGAGTGTGCAACGAAAACATACTCTTTTGACTCCTATGTTCCTGGTACCTCTGTCGAATTTTGCCGAAAATTTTGTCCAAAATTCGACGGAGGTACCAGGAACATAGAAGTCAAAAGAGTGTGCAACGAAAACATACTCTTTTGATTCCTATGTTCCTGGTACCTCCGTCGAATTTTGCCGAAAAATTTTTTAAAAATTCGACAGAGGTACCAGGAACATAGGAATCAAAAGAGTGTGTAACGAAAACATACTCTTTTGACTCATATGTTCCTGGTACCTCTGCCGAATTTTTTAAAAATTTTTCGGCAAAATTCGGCAGAGGTACCAGGAACATAGGAATCAAAAGAGTGTGTAACGAAAACATACTCTTTTGACTCCTATGTTCCTGGTACCTCCGTCGAATTTTGTCGAAAAATTTGTTAAAAATTCGGCAGAGGTACCAGGAACATAGGGGTCAAAAAAGTATGTTTTCGTTACACACTCTTTTGATTCCTATGTTCCTGGTACCTCTGCCGAATTTTGCCGAAAAATTTTTAAAAAATTCGGCAGAGGTACCAGGAACATAGGAGTCAAAAGAGTATGTTTTCGTTACACTCTTTGATTCCTATGTTCCTGGTACCTCTGTCGAATTTTTAAAAATTTTTCGGCAAAATTCGACGGAGGTACCAGGAACATAGGAATCAAAGAGTATGTTTTCGTTGCACCTCTTTGACTTCTATGTTCCTGGTACCTCCGTCGAATTTTGGACAAAATTTTCGGCAAAATTCGACAGAGGTACCAGGAACATAGGAGTCAAAAGAGTGTGTAACGAAAACATAGTCTCTTGACTTCTATGTCCTGGTGCCACCGTCGAATTTTGCCGAAAAATTTGTTAAAAATTCGGCAGAGATACCAGGAACACAGGAGTCAAGAGAGTATGTTTTCGTTACACACTCTTTTGACTCCTATGTTCCTGGTACCTCCGTCGAATTTTTAAAAAAATTTTCGGCAAAATTCAATAGTTCGCCAAAAAATTTGTTGAAAATTCGACAGAGGTACCAGGGCCATAGAAGTCAAAAGAGTGTGTAACAAAAACATACTCTTTTGACTCGTATGTTCCTGGTACGTCCGTCGAATTTTTAACAAAATTTTTGGCAAAATTCGACAGAGGTACCAAGAACATAGGAGTCAAAAGAGTATGTGTTTTATTCAATTCGGAAATTTGCCCAACATTAGCCAGAGTTACCAGGAACATAGGACTCAAAAGAGTATGTGTTAGATAAAATTTGGAATTTTCTTTCAAAGAGACAATGAATATATGAGTGAAAAGAGCGTCTCAGTAGTTTTATTGACTTGTAGTTTTTCAACGAATAGATCAGGTGACCTGTAGTTTTTCCAATAGTAGTTCTTTCTCTTAGTAGTTCTTATGTCTTAGTAGTTCAAATTGGTGACGTTTATTCAAGGTTATCAAATATTTATCTATGGTTCTCTGACTCATGCCACAGAACCTAAAAAACATTAGATATTCTGTGGAATTATCTCTCGGACATTATGTAACCTCTAATCTTCTTATCTGTACTCCGTCAACTTGAAATTAATTTAGCCATGAAATGCGTAATTATATTCTCCTTATCCATTAGATAATACGGAAGTCACTCCAATGTGAGACTGGCATTGATTACTCCCGAAATTTACGTAATTTTGCAAATGCGAGTACGTCTTTAATTCAAATCAAATGAATACCAAAGCGATATACGCTATTATTACCGTTATTGTAGGTTGTGGATTGAATAACATTTTTTTGGAATGCATAATAAAGTATGTATAAAAGAGTCAGATTCCAAAACATGTTAATTTATTATTTCAGGTTAGATCCAGGCGCTGGGCATCTAATTACCTTTTCCCAGTTCCTATTCATAGCTATATATGGTTACATATTCACCTCAAAGTTTGGCACCATCCAGCCCAAAATCGCCAGAAAAAACTATTTTATTCTAGTGTCCATGTTCTTCGTCACTAGTGTTGTCAACAATTGGGCATTTGATTTTAATATACCTGTGCCGCTCCACATGATATTCAGAGCTGTACGTTTTTTCCAGATTCCCATAGTTGCCGTAACTATTTGCTTCTAGGGTTCTTTAATAGCCAATTTGATAATGGGTGTGATCGTATTGAAAAAGAAGTATAAAATCAGCAAATATGTTTCCATTATAATGATAACAGTGGGCATTATTATTTGCACTATAGCTTCTAGTAACGTCAAAAATAAGAAGGTGTGTTTGATAAAAAAGTCACTTTACCAGAATTTATTCCATTTTTAGTTATGTACAGACTGTGATGTAAATGCCTCTCCGACCGAAAACAGTAATCATGATGATACACATTTCTTTTGGTGGGTAATAGGCATTTGTTTACTAACATCTGCACTGCTTTTGTCAGCTAGAATGGGCATTTATCAAGAAACACTTTATAGTCAACATGGAAAACATCCAGATGAAGCTCTGTATTATACAGTGAGTACTGTGGTAATCTGAGTTTTGGATTTTTAATTCGTTTGTATTTTAGCATATGTATAGCCTCCCAGGATTTATCCTCTACTGGAGTAGTATTTGGGAACACACAGGAATAGCAAATAGTTCTGAATTGTATCAACTTCCAATTTTGAATTTTGCCGTTCCAATTTTATGGCTGTTTTTGTTTTTAAATGTGATAACTCAATACCTTTGCATCAGTTCTGTTTATATTTTAACTACCGAATGCGCTTCATTAACAGTAACATTAGTCATAACTTTAAGGAAATTCATGTCCCTCCTTATTTCTATTGTTTATTTTCAAAATGACTTCACTGCATATCATTGGTTTGGGACTTTCCTCGTATTCGCAGGAACTCTTTTATTCACTGAAGTTATTTCAGCAGATAAACTATTCCCAAAAACATCAAGTGAAAGTAAGAAAATCAAGTAGTTTTTTTTTTATTGAGTGTTTTAATTGCAAAATCGTAACAAAGACTTTTGTTTGTTGTATCTTGACATAATCTATGTGGTACATAAATAAACTGTAGGTTGTTTCTAAAACACTTTTATTCAGATGCCTTTTCATTTTTACATGATTTTTCTACTTAAAGTGTATAGTACGGTAAAAAAATATGAATCACAGTAAATATTTCATCAGATCTTAATTATAGTTAAGAATACTTGACCTTTTTCCATCATCTTCATGAGTTTATTTCCAGCATATACTTTATCTTGGGTTTTCGACTATGTCTTATGTGGTTTATAACCAAAGGGTATCCAGGGCTTCCCTATTTTTCCAACAGGACTCAATTTATATAATTGGTCACATTGAAACTCATTAAAATGTGATATGAACAAAAAAAAAGACGGAAAACCGTTAGTCTAGGAATAATTATGAATTTCCCTTCAATCTAAAGTTGTCTAGAAAAAGTCAACACGGGACCTTCTAAACCTTACGTAAGTTTTCTATTAGGAACCTATTTCATAACTGGACTGTTATGTTCGAAATCGTAAATACCGAGACGGTTTTTTAAATTATTGCAAAAGATAATCCTTATAATATCTTATCGTTTTCAGTTCTTTCTTAAGCTGCTTTACTAAGTCTAACGGTTGAACTAAAATAGAAATATCCATGCCCACAGCATTCAGTCGATCCCTAACTTGATTTTTCTTAAAAAACAGATTAAGTGGACGGCCATTAATTTCAGTTAGAACCCAGCTTGTAAATGAAGTACCATCGCAAGTCGTTGCTTTACAAGGCAACCCATGTCTTGCAGCTAAACTGTCAGCTTGAACCGATTCAATGACTGCTGTATTATTTGCTTGAATAATACCCAACGATTGTCCTTCTGTCTGTTTATGGATAACGAATACTTTTCCAAACGGTACTCTTCTAACAATAATATTTATCTGAAAACACAGACTTTCTAATATATTGCATAAAAAATATAGTCAACTCACGTATATTGCACTGTGACTTTTTAAAATCCTCCTCACTTGATATGCTGAATTAACGGGTAGACCTTCTACATTCATCACTTGATCACCGATATGTAAAGCGTTATATAACATTGGATGTTCTCGTTGTTTCCATCCACAGATCCTAAAAGTTATTTGACAATGAAAAACATGACGGATTTTGTAATATGAGATTTAGTACCAAACTGAGTCAAAAGCGTCAACAAACGCGATGGCGTTTAGGCAATCTCTTCTTCTCAATTGTAACCGCACTCCTCCCGGATGCTTCATTTCGTTTTGTAATTGTTGCACTTGCTGTTCACGTAAAGTTTTGTAAGGACGAGGTGGAGCCGATAAAAATCGTGCCGATCCATTTTGGGCCGTTCTGTTGTCGTGCTCTCCTTCATTTCTTGTAGATGGACCTGAAATTTGTAATTTACATTTTCCGGCTCAGAATGAAATTTTTAGAATATTTATGAAAAATTACAAATAGCTACCTGGATGGGTTGACAATTGAAAAACTGGTTCATAGTGGTTCATGGACGCAGGTGCTGACAGTGGTAGTGTATCCAAAACAGCTGAAACGTTATCAAAGTTGAAGACATCCGACTCTCCTGGATGTTGACTGATGTTGAAACTATCACACGAAGAACTTGATTCGGACCTAAACGAACAAATTTGATATTTTGTTATATAAGTTGTTGAACAAAAACCTTCTCCTCATGGGACTTGAATTATTCGAAGAGATGGGTGCTTCATTTAAAATTCTGGTAAGGTCACTTCTAGTGCCCACTGGGGGCGGAGGCAGTGGAGAATTAGGATCTCTTGTAGACATTAATGGAAGACTTCTTTTTGGCTCAGGTAACTTTGAGTAAACATTTTCTTTCGGACATAAGATCTTCATCTCATTTAACTTTGTACGTAGAACATCCACCCATTCTTGCATAATTTCCCTCGAAGGAGCTGTCAATCTAATAATTTCATCTTGCAAAGTTATGCAAAATTCGTATTCTTGATCAATTGCACAAATAGAAGATGTAACATGTTGTGTTGTATTCAAAGGATAAAAGCGCACAGGTTTGTGTAATACAGCTGTTTTATTATCTGTGTACGATTCCAAAAAAGGACTGATATCGTCATGTACACAAAAAACTATCCATAGCTTCTCTTTTTTCTGTGAACGTAAATATATTACAAAAACTTCTAATTAATTTGTACGTACCTTTTTTGAAAGAGAGGAAGATGCTCTTAACCAACTGTTTTTGTAAATTTCGCGAAATATCGCAGTTTTAAACCGATTCGTGGATGTGATCGTTTCTGCCATAATATCGTTTTCTTGGCCATTACACGTTAATTCCCCACAGGAAGCAGGTGCAACATCGAGCGGGACGAATGCAAATACCATCTTACCTCCATGTTAAGTGACTTTTTATTCACCTAACACAAAAGTTGTTGTATAATATACGAATTATTTTTTCTTCATTTCCTCATTTCGTAATTGCATTTTGTTCCCAGCAATTGAAGTTGTAGTTTACACAATTTGAAATTGGAAATTAGATAACAAAGATTTAAGTTACCGTAATTATTTTAACGCATTTTATAAGAAAATATAATAATACAAATAATTCTCCTTTATAAAGATGACAACAAACGAAAAAGAGAAAAACGATTATATTGTGACAGGTGTTAGCGAAAAGTTAGGTTATGTTATAGACGTCAACGTGACGTAAATCGTCTGCGTGCGCAACGAAATTACAATAAGAAAATAAAAGGAAATATGTCCCAAGTTGACGAAAATTTTATACCTTATAATTCCTCCTCATCAGTTATGTCTAATAAATGTAAAAATATGTGAATTATAAACAGAATGATACCAAAATAACTGTTTCCGTCAGTCGTATAGTACATTTGCCATTTTTGAACGGCATTTAAAATTACCTGTGTCGAGATGGATGGTTTGGAAAGTACCTATTCAGAAAGCCTTTCCGAGGAACCAACTGGCAAAAGATGGGATCCACTCGGAGCACCCAACGATCAAGACATGGAATCGAACGGAACTGATAAATATGAGTATCAGTGCTGCGATCAGTATGTCTTCTTCATCACTCCTAAGTACCCTTTTTTTCAAATACTACTCTTACAGTTCGATTGCTGAAAAAATTCAAAATCTTGAAGAAGAACAAGAACTATTAAACTCCTCGTTATTTGCACTCACTACACATTTTGCTCAGGTGAGTGCTCATATGTTCAGTTCATAACAACAGAAAATTATTCAATATTTCACTTACATTAAGAACATTTCATCACGTCATGGGACCACATATGTATTTCTAGTCATGACTTCTGGAACATAGACCTTGAATTCTAATTTCTTTCTCAATTAATTAATAAGGTCACAAAATTAGCCTCAACTACTGATTGAAGTTTTATTATTGGTGTAACATAAAAACATCATTCTATATTACATATCTGAAACAACCAACAAAGTAAAATGCGTTACAGGTGCAATTTCGCCTTAAACAAGTGGTGAATGCTCCCACTCAGCAAAGGGAAGAATTGCTAAAATCACTGGAAGAATTTGCTTTTAGAGGAATTCCAGATGTCGGATTGGTTCAAGAACGAATGGATGAGGCCAGTTTAGCAGAAGCAGTCAGACTTAGGCGCACCCAACAACGGGAACTCATCGATCGGCTTAAGTCCCAATTAAGAGAATTGGAACAATACGCATTTGAAAATGGAGATTCAGCTGTGCCGCAAGACGTGGTGTTAGAAAGGCAACGAGTTATTTTAAATGAATTAAAAACTAGAATGAATCTGGAAATTGATGAGCAGAAATATCTACAAGTGAGTTTTATTTTTTTCGCAATTCTTACAAATGAGAAAAATAAATCGTCTCGCAAATATTCTATTGTGATCGTGGATAAAAAGTATTTTATTTCCACAGATGACGCCGGCTGATGTAAAGGAACAAATTAATCTTGCTTTAGATCAGCTAGTTAGCCCTCTAAGGGTAAAGGAACACCTTGTTGCTCAACTGAAAACCCAAGTAGCAGATCTGGAGCGTTTTATAAGCTACTTACAAACAGATACCAAACAAGCAAAGTGTTCTTGTGGTTGTTCATATCATTCAATCAAAAAGCCTTTCAGTAGTGAAACAATTGGACTGATTCAGCGAACAGCAACTTTATTACAGATGTTCGCTGTACTTCAATTAGGTTGCGGTGTGCAAAAATTTAAGAAAAACGATTTGAAAAATAGCAAGGTTAATCATTATGGGTGAGTTAACGGTTTTGAGTTCGAGCAATCGATCAGATAGGATCTATTTTAAAGGGATTTGAGGGCGAGGCTAGAAATGGCTATAGCTCATGTAAGAGAGCTGGTTATCGAAAGCAACAAACAAAAACAAATTCAGGGAGATTATAGTAGCGATTCTGAAACAGGCGGAATAAAATGCAATGTTCAATTGACTAGAGCTGTACGAAAGTATTTGGCTACTAGTATAAGAGACCTCATTCAACACGGGTCAATGACAGTGAATCATTCCTCTAGTATCGTGCCGTTTATGGGTTGTCTACCCAGGAAAAATTCAGTTGATAATGCTCAACTTCATGCGTGGGATTTAATTTTGGAATACTACCATTTGAAAAATGGGGAAATTTTCAACTCTACACCGGCACGAAAGCTATCTCAAAGTTTCAATTTAGACATCGCTGGATCGTCTCCTGTTAACAGCAAACAAACGATGCTCAGCGCTATTGGTAGTATTATTTCCACTCACGCTAAATATAAGAGGAGCAGCGATTCACAATTCAAAGCATTCATATGTGCAGGACTGAAGTGGGTTTGTTCCAATTGAAATTTTAAATAATGTATCTTCTTTTGTAGTTCGAATAAGTTAGTGTCTTGGTTGAATCACTTATTTCAATGTACTCCATTGGTGAAGGCTCATTACTTATCCTGGAGTTATGTGGCAAAAACAGGTGAGTTTCGATTAATAGGTCGTCTTTTTTCAATTTGCATATGCGTTTTTGAAAAAGATACATTTCCAGTATAGGCTTCTCGAGTTTTTGTGACTAAAACATTTGACGGTCTCGTCGGCATTCAGGAAAAAAGCACTGCGACAGGCGAGTTTGCAGTTTTAGAATTCATTTTAACGGGGTGGCGGTTTACTGACGGACATTTAATTTGATAATATAGGTTATAGATAAAGCCCGGACTTTAGGCAACATAAATTCGTTAAAAAAAGGCAGTGAAAAGGCAATAAAAATACTCAAAATAGCCACTTAAAATAGGCATTTATTATATACTGATAGATAAAAACAGATAAGATAAAACAAAAAAACATTCGATGTGAATACTTATTCTTTATTAAACATAACTACCAATAGTTTTGTCAAATTTTCAAATTTTATACTTTGTCGTCTATCTGATAAAATATGTTTATACAACGAAAAAGATCTCTCCACATCAACAGATGTCAAAGGTGCATACATAAATGAGGATATTTCGGTAGGGTTCAAGAAATTACTGACCCCATCTCCTAATAAAATCGAATTTATTTCGCGTATCTTGACCAAACCACTATTGTTCTGCAACACTTTTTTCACATTTTTCTTTCATGAACTCTCCTTTTAATCCAGGCGCAGAATTGATTCTTTCAATTGTTTCATCCATAATGTTCAATTGCTCTTGTAATTTTAAATTCCTCTCTTCTAGTTTTTGTATTGATGTTGGAATTGAATGAAAATGTGCAAGTATGTATGCTAAATCGGACTGGATATTCTTTTTGGACAAAACATCTTTACATATTTTCATTGAAGCTGCATCATTTTCGAGGTGATCCACTATTTCTACAATTTTCTCGAAATGGGTTGCGTAATAAATGGCAGCCGATATCCATGTACCCCATCTCGTTATTGTAGGTTGAGGTGGTAATGGCAGATCTGGTGCAAGTTCTTTGAAAATTTGCACCCTCGATGGAGCTTTTAAAAAAACTTTCTTGACGTTTGATATTAACAGATCGACATCGTGAAATAAACTTCGCGCTTCTTCAGCAACTCTATGCAATGCATGAGCTATACACGTCACATGAACCATTTTTGGAAATAGAACTTGCAGAACTTTTCCAGCTGCTTTCATGTATGGAGCGGCATCAGAAACAAATAGCAACACTTTGTCATGTTTCACTCCATCTGGCCACAATAATGAGAGCGCACTGGTAAATAATTGGGCTTAGAGTCCTGGTGAGTTGATTGTAGAGTTCCAATAATTACGTTGGCTACGTAGCGGCCAAGAGCATCGGTTGTTTCGTCAATGGACACCCACAAATTTTTACCTTCCGTTTCTTTTCTAATTTTGTTCATCTTTTCCTGGAACACTACATCAATATAATTTTTCCGGAGGGTGGACTCACTTGGCACGTGTTCTTTGGTGTACTTTTCAAGGAATGCTTTTAGAGAAGGATTTTCCAATTTCCAAAGAGCAATGTTCGCATCCATCAGTGCTTTACATAAATCCAAAGAGAATTGGGATTGTCGATTGGATATAACGCCGAAATTCGAAAGCAGACACGTTTTTTTACTATCGCAATTTTTCTAAGCAGCATTTTTATGTTTTACTGTTGAAAGGTGCTGGGATACAAAATACTTCTTCTCAAAATTCACTTTACAGTCACATATTTTGCAGAAATACACAGAACCGTCACTACTGAAAACGTCTTTACCGAATTCAAGTATTAATTTATTCAATTTTGTTTGCTCGGATGCTCTGACTTTAGGCATATTGGCTGGCGATAAGTTGAACCGAATGGGCGAATGGTGAAAAACAACTGAACGGAAATGGGTATTACGATATATTTATACCTATAGGTATCTGGTTTTAGGTTTTCCCATCAGTAACAGTTGTTGTATCAATTCCTAGAAAAAGGGAACTATCTCTTGTCTATGTACCAATCCTGCCTACCTGAGATCTTAGGGTTTCCCACTTTATACTATCATAAATTGTTCGAAATAGGCGAAATAAGTCATAAAATCCCATTTTACGCAAAATAGACAGAAAATACGAAAATAGGCATTTTATGGCATTTTATGGCATTTTGCCTAACATCCGGGCTTTAGTTATAGATATTGGGGAATTAATTGTTGCATGTGCTTTTAACTTACTAACGATGACTAACTTGACTAATGATCTTTATCGATTCGAATACTTCCATTAGATGTCCAACTGTATCTTACTTTCAGGTTTCAAGGACAGTCTGAGTAGTCTGGACACATTAACTGGCTATAAATTCGATCTTCCAGTGGATTTAGCTGTACAGCAATTCCAAAACATTAAAGATGTTTTCACCTGAACAAAAAACAGTATTTTGGTTTTTTTAGTACATATATGCTTGGCAAGTGAAAATAAATTGTTCTACCATGTCTTTTATTTTTAATTTTCAAATACATATGAAAGTTCTCTTTCTATTATTATTATTCACTGATCTATGGTTCCAACTTAAGGCAACCCGCGATCGCCAGCCTAACCCGGCGCATATTATCGCGAATTGATTTGATATTCTGATACAATTATTCAGTCAATCATTAACCATTGAAAATTATTGATATACTTTAATTGCATTTGCGATATTGTTTCTGAAAACGAGAAAATGATGTTAACAATTTTACGACCTTGTGTAAATCAACTATTTAATTCATGTATTATGAAATGATCAGCGACGGTTTGTTTCCCTCGTATTTATGTAAAGTGCCGCAATTATTAGAGATACGATGGTATTTCAAAAGCGCAAAGGACAAGGAGCTACAATTGGGGCCATTATATTATTGAATAAGTTACTGATGAGGAAGAAGAAAAGATGTCTTTCGTAATGATTATGATTCATGAAAATAATTTTTGAAAAATACGTGTTTCTATATTTGTTCTTTGTTATAACAAATATATTTATCCGTAAATGGGATTGTCTATAAAGTAGTAAAGCGGTTTAAAATGTGATAAAATGTTAAAAAAACCACAAACGGTGACAAGGATTTAAATATTACGTTTCAACGTCGATAATTTGAAAAATTCTATGATATCGGTAACAAAAGGAAGCGAAGTTTGCGACGCAGGACAACCACGTCCACGAATCGACGCTGCACACTTTTAATCATTAATGGGGTGGGTGTTAGCTTAGTCCTAAAATTGGCAGAAGTCCAGAAACCTTTCACCCGTTTGAATATTGCATTACGTCGTGCGCACATATAAGCGATGTCCCCAGATATTCGTGATAGCATCGAAAGTTGTCAATAAAATAACAGCTTATGAATTTCTGACCGTCTCCCGATATATTTAAACCAAATTTGACCATAAAATAACGTGGCAAAATGAAAATTCGTATCGGGACAGTTTACGCCGTCGCCGTGGCGGGAATTGGCATCTTGAATAATTGAAGGGATTTCATAGAATAGGAGTTATCGTGTAGGGTCCCCGGAGTTGTTGAAAAGATCGACGTTCACTCGTTCGGTGAAGTGTGGTGGAATTGGTGTTTGAACAACGTGCCGAAATCGGGAATTGGGGGAAATTCTGGATTCGGAGATCGTTATGGAGTTACGACGCAGGGCGTCGTGAGCGCCGATGCAGGTATCATTCGGTCGGACGCCTGTGCTGTCAGTTGCTGTGTCAGTGGCACAACAATGTACCTCGACTAGAAAAAAATCCAGGGTGTAGGTGGTGATGTCTTAGCAAAATGAGGAGCAGCAGCTCGGAACTGCTCCTTGACCAGCAAGAGGAGTTACGAAAACGGAAAATTCGGGCCGAGTTAGCGGCCCAGAAAAAGGTTGTGAAACCGATAGCGGGGCGGTCATGTCGTGAGCAAACCCTATTTTATTCGACTGCGATACTGGCCGTCATTGCCATGTCGGCGGGATCATCTCTGCTTTTCCTTGTGCCTCTCTACGTTGATCCGGCTATTTCAACGTTGGCGTCGAATTTCGTTACGGAACCAGTCACCTGTTTGACAACGCGAATGGAAAAACTAACCGGATTAGCGAATTGTTCGTGGAGTTCATGTCGAGAAGGCTGCACCAGCGATGCTTACCATTGCACTCATATCTACGTAAGTTACAACGAGTCGTCATCTGTTAACTCTTCTCATAATCAAACGGACGATGCGGTTCTCTTGGTGAACATTAAAGGGTGCGGATATCCGCCAACTGTATTGTGCGCCAATTTTACCGAAACTTACGGCGTCGAAGGGACTGAATTCCCGTGTTACCATTCGAAAATTAATCGCACGGTTGTATTGTCTCATTATGAAAGAGACGAACAAGTTGCCATTATAATTCATTATTTCGCGGTACCTTTTATTATCACGTTAGCTACTTCAGTGGCATTATGTGTAATGCATTGCGACTGCCGTTGTCATCCCACAACTCACCATAAAAGAGGACGCAGACCACGCATCCAAGATCTTAGCGATGGTTCTCTCGGTATAGATGTCGACCTAAAACATACAACTAGCTATAATTCTGATATTGCAGCAATAAGGCCTATATAAAATTCTCGACCCGATTGCTACGCGAAACATTGTGCCTATAACCTGTCTTCTGAAGAATTTTGACTAACTGAAATCTTCTCATTACAGTGAGAGACTCCTTTCATTCAATGCATTATAATTATATAAACAAACTGATAGGTACACGAGCTTAATCATTCCTTATATAAGACGCTCTTCCAGAATAGTCGAGGGTCTCTACGAAAGTAGCAATGCCATGTTTCTTTTTCTTTAATCAGTGGAGCATTTTCAATTCCGACTTTATCTAATATAACACTGTATCTTCTTTTTGTCGTGCGCCACATTTCAATTCTTTTCTCCTCCACTATGCTCGGAAAAGGTTTGATTAAAACCATCCCAACCAGGTTTTTTTAAATAATAGTTTAAATAATATATCTAAAAAGTACCTAAATTAAAATCATCGATTGATCAACATATCAAGTTGCAATGATAATGAAAAGTCTATTTTTTGCAATAATAAATTTGATGTTGAGTGAAACTACGCTGCTTGGCTTAAAAATGTATCACAACACCGTTTCTGTTTTCTATTCATTTGTGTAAATAAATTCTGAAAACAAAAGTACTTGACAAGGGACTGTAAAGAAGAAATAATTTGGCGAAAACTTGGTGATATAAACGTTGCTATTACCGATCATTATTGGATATTTGGATCAATCAAAATGTAAGGAACACTCTAACAGATGGTTCTAAGAAAAAATTCATTAGTCACGTTCATTCCAAAAGAACAGAATTTTTGAATTCTGTCCAGTTTATGTTATAACGTGTTCATGTACGTGTATCCGTACATTTATTGATTACATAGTTTAGGCAAATCAAAATTAAAGGTTTTTTCCAATTCGAAGCTTCTAAAAGTTATTTTTATTTTTCATTTTAGACATTTTTTGTTATTATATATCAATTTATATTAATAAGTAGAAGAGCATCAAAAGAGTCGAAACCAAAGTTTTTTTGTTCCCGATGATGCTCCATGGTAAAAAAATGGTCTAGACAATTTTTCAGCGTTCCCCAATTCTCGACACAGTCTACAAAGTTGAAAAACCTCCAACTAAAGTTTTTTCCATATCTCACGAACCGTTCAACCGATTCGGCTGAGATTTGGTACAAAAATGGGTGCTCCGCGAACCAATGGATGAGAGTATAAAACTTTTATTCACGATCCCTAGTTTTTTTGAAAAACATATTTTTTTAGTATTTTTCTTCGAAAAAATTATCAAACGTAGTCCGACTACTCTGAAAGCCATTAAGTGAGCCGAATATCTTTTCATATATCATATTTTTCACAGAATTTTCGGACTTTGGGCCCATTACTGAAAATCGATTTTTCATAAGAAAAAACCATATTTTCAGTTTTTTGCATTTGATCGACACTATCGACCTAAAGCCCGGTAGTTCTAATAGCGGTTGAAACGAAAGAGTCCAAGCTCTGAGATTTGTGGCATGACAAAGCCACAAAACGGAATTCTACAGCTTTTTTTTTCTCCTTTATATGTGCACGGCTACTAAGGCCATCTACATAAGCTCAAGTTATATATTCCATACTCTGTCATATTTTCTTAAATTACGACACACAAACACCGAAACCCGAAGTGAGACTCGAACTCACGACCTGGCAGGTGAAGGTAAACTCAGTATACCTCCCGACTACCAGGCCGGTTCTGCCGCTTTGGCAAATTAGAATTCAGTGCTCGTAAGCAAGGCCGATCTTTAATTTCCCCGATTGCATCGATAGATAGATTACTGGAGTCGTGAAATATTTTGATCAGCTAACCACTTGTGATTATGTTAATTTTACTCCGCTATATTGTAGCTAAGCGAGTTTTTCGATGTACACTTTTTCTTTTATGTCCGAGGACGTACAACTACGTACGAGTTATCCTGTAACCGATATATTGATATGCTATTTGCTCTGTGCTTGATTTTATCCAACCTCTATTGCAATGTTATGCGGGAGGAGGATCCAATTTCGACATTCAAAAGAGTAGGACTGGCTGAACATTATGTCGAATAAACGTAAATGAGCCCATAGTGAAGTCAAGGAAACGGAAAATTTTATTTCCTCGAAATAAATGGTTCTGATGTTACCATTAATCAAATATTCTAGAATCAAGAATAGTATTTAGAAGTCCCAGCACTCAAAAAAGCATAATGGTATATTTTTTCCGTGGTGACCTTCAATCCTAAAGAAGCTATTCTCTTTTGAAAACATGCGCACGTAAATTCTCTATCGAATGAGATGCCGTGACAACTATTCCGTTGTTCAATGAAGACGGTATAACAAAAAAAAGGTTTTCTCATTAGAAAAATCGAAGTTTAGTCGTGGGCCCAAAGCCCGAAAATTCTGACAAAAATATGATATACGTATAAATACTTCATGTTCCATAGTAGTCGGACTAGGGCTTGATAATTTTTCAGCCAAAAATATTACGAAAAATATTATTACAAAAAATCCAGGAGGTATGAATAAGGTTTCTACACGGCCCTATGTTGCCTCGACGAGTATTCATTTCTCAGCCAAACCTCAGCGCAATCGGATGAACAGTTCACGAGATATTGGGAAAAAACTGAAAAGAGGTCTTTCGCCTCTGTAAACCTGACCAAAAGTCGAGGAAAGCTGGAAAGTCGCTTGCACCGTCTTTTTCATCGTGGTCTGTCATCTAGAGCACTCAAACATTGATTTCGTTTCTGTCCCCAGAATGACTACTTATCCGGCTATACCCTTTGAAACAGTATATTGAAATAAGTTGCGATATGTTCCGTCCGGTACCTTGTCGAGAAAATTCGTTGTTTCATTTTATTGCTATTGTTAGAGTTGTAAAATCATCGAAATAATATGAAAATCTATGTGATTAAAAACAAACTTTCACAGGTAGTCTAAAAACTAGGAAATAGTTCTATATAAATAGTGGCTGAAATGTAAAGGTTTGCAATTTTTAAGCAAAGCAGCGTTAATCGAGATTTAATAATCGTATTGGTTTTCATTAGACTGGTAAAAGAGGTGCAATGTTGAATGAACATAGGAATGAAGTTCGACTAACTCCATTTCCATTAACCTTTCTGTCAAAGTGGTCCAAAGACGAAAATCTTTCCCGGGAATTTCCAGATTGGTTATGACTGCTTTATATTTCATCGTGCATAGATTGTTCACTATAAAAGACAATATAAAACGAACAGGGATATATTAGATATAAGGTCTACTTATTAAATTGTATATTAATTGCGACGAAAAGTTGGTAGCAAGTGAGAATTTTCTTGATGGTTACTTCGCGCGCACTGTATTTCTATAAGTAATGGCGATTATCAAAAGACATCACTCTGCGTATTAACAATCCACATTAATTTTACAACCGAAGAGAAATGTTATAGATTATTTAAAAAGCATAAGTTTAATATTTGAATTAATTTAGACATTCGTTTTGATTGGTGAATAAAGCTATTTGAAAATAATCATTAGAATACGGTAATCACGATAGTTATTATCCTAATACTTAGTGAAAACAGATGAAATATAAGGCAGTTGTTTTTCAGTATCCTAGTCATTTTATGATTTCAAACTGAAAAGAGTAGTTTTTTGTTTGAAAACAACTTAAGGCTGTATTCCGAATTTGTAAATCCATCATCGAGAACGTAGTTTACTTTTTTAATAATTACCGAAAACATTTGCTTTTCTTTCATAAAATAATTTCCTGGCCCATAGTGTTGATGTCGCAGACCAAATTCTAGAAATAACACAGTAGCTTGAACGTATGTGCTCTCGTTATCTTCACGTTGAATCAATACTTTTATACAACATTCAAGCTAGGCGCATAAACTCTCGAGTTCAGCCTTGCCTTGTCCGCTACTTACGAACATGTATTAATATATTCGGAATTGAGCGGATGAAACGTTCTACTTTTGCTCCACGCTATATATGTTGACCGAATCCATTCAAACAAACACGTTTCATACAAGAAAGCAGCGATTTATCATGTTCTGCTAAGTATATTTGTGCGAAATCATTGAAATCTCGAAGAGAAGAGTGGAATGTGAAGCAGGATGAGAAGATATGTACGTAAAGAAAAATATTGATCGTCCCTTCAGCGAGCCATGTTCGAGTGTTCATTTTGCCTTACATCATGAGAATCGTTTAGAATTAAAGAATCAAATATTATTCAATTAATGGATACTTTCGTACTATATATCCACATGCCAACAATCATTTTGTCATCGGAATATACGTAATTCGACGCGTAGTTTTAAGTGATTCACGAAGTTCGTAGCAATTTTCCTGATTTGAATAATATTGATGTACGGCGCATTTGAAACTATAAATTTCTATATAAATTGAATCATATCAATAAATTAAGTGCTTCATAGTTAATGCATCGACAACTATTAATAATATCCATCACTTAACTGGGGAAAATATGAATACGCCTATCAAAATGGTATATTTTAGAGTGTCCTAGGCCGAAATATATTTTCACCAGTTCCAAAATTCGAGACCCTAACTGGCAGAAAATCGAATTTGAGTTATTACATGTATAGAATCTCGAATTTGGTCTACTCACACCATGATATTTCGAAAATGGTAAATTTTGTTGAATATATGAAATTTTACTGAAACAAGTAGGGAATTGTACATTTTACTTGAAAAAAGTATTTTTATAAGAATGTTATGTAGAGATCTTGTTAGGAGAGTGTTATATATGTAATATTTTAAGTTTATTGAAGAAATGTGTGTATAATATTAGAGTTATAGTTTCGATTAATTTTATATTGTTTTATATTAAAAGATTTATAACAAAAACCATGTTTTCAAATTCGAACACCTTTCTTTCCCTTTTCAACACCAAAAGGAATAATTCGCTCAGCTCAACTTTTTGGTGATGAATGATCCTTTCAAATATTAAAGTGACACATATCGCATATGTATATTTGAATCAAAAAAAGTGATATTACATGAAAGGGGCAGAGATATAGACGAAGCAACATTTTTTCAATCTATCAACGATAATAGTAAAAATCTAATAAAATATTCTATCTGTAGTGACTAGACTTCAGTTTTCTTCTGACCCTTTGTATTAGTAAATAGACGCAATATTTCTATGAAAATAACGATTCGCTACTCCTTCACTAAATTCTCAATCTGTGATGCGCACTTACTGGCACTGTTGCAGTCAACTTGTTATTGCTACATTATTCATCGTCGTTCAACCGATCGCACATCCACACAATCAAAATCTTAGAAAGTACTACAACATGAAACAGTTAACATTTTATATATCATATAAAAATAAAATATTTCTTAACATTTCTGCATCGTTACATTGTGAATATTATACATAAATACACGATCAATATAATATGGTTCTGTTACTATTCATATTGTCCAATTTAATGCTGATTAAGTTTCCAAATATTACTGACCCAGACATTCACGACATTCGATATCAATAAGTACCTGAAAAAATGAGCTTGTTGAGCTTGGTTATGAAAGTATTTAATGTGACTAGTATAAACGGATTTTCAAAGAATAATGTTCTAATTAACGGTTGAGTTTGAAATTAGTTTATGAAGAGTTAAAATTAAAGCGAATTTTTCGTTCTGAAATGGATAGTACTGGAAAATATTTTAGGTACAATAACTTCAATTTATTTAATCTTTGGTTTTCAAACTTTGCTCTCGGGCCCACTGGTTTGGTGAAAAAACGACATTTGGATGTTGGAGATGAAACAACCAAGCACATGACCGTAGCTTTTTTGATAATAATCAGGTTTCCTGCCCCTAAAAATTAAAAATTATAATAATCTTTAATAATCGCATTTGCACATACATGGTATCAGTTCTGCACATGTGATGTATTCTCGATCTTCCCGAGCCACAGGGTTCAATGTAATATCTAGAAGCATGAACGATTGCCTTTATACTATCAGGAATATGAGAAATGTCTTCGTGTTCAACGGACGTTTCAACAATAAGGCAAGATCCTTTAGGAAGATCCGATCTCCACTGACGTAAAACGCAATATTCCTCCACAGGCAAATACGCCATCCTTTTTCTACCATATTGGAAGATTTCTGCATTTTTATCCAGTTGAACAACAATTTTTGCAGATATTAATTCCACGTCCCAAATATGACGTTCCCTTAATATTCTGTGCATCACTTCGGATGGTGGAGCATCAACATCTGCAACGATTTTCCATATTTTCACAGAAAGGCCATCATCGATCTTTTTGAAAGATATTTCAACTTTGGGGTTGTAGAAATTGGGTGCTGTTGACCATCCCCTTGATTTTTCTTTCACCTCTCTCAAATATGCTCTTTCACATTCTTGTATATATTCCCTCCAACCTCCCATTTCTCTGCCCAACTCGTTGAGGTTTAGAACTCTCCATTCTCGCATTTCGGCAGGGTTACACTGATAAAGAAGACTTCTCGGAATCTGTGAACGTACATACTCAGAAAACGAATATTTGTGAATCGATGAAAACTTACTGCGAACAAATGTGTATGATTTTCTAAAAAAAATAAAAGGCAATCGTGAGCTGCTTTATTTTCCGCTAAATCTTTGGGATGGGGGGAACCGTGGTTGGGTTTCGACACTTGCGTGTAATAAAAAAGTGACGGTGCGAAACAAGTGGCCAAGTTACTTTGATTCATTTGATTTTCGGAAGAATGTTCTGCTATTAAATTTAAAAATGTCGTTAAGCTCTGTAGAACTTCAATGTGTTCGTCTGGCATGAGGAAAATTCCACATAGTACAGCCTCCAGCCTTTCGTCAACGGGGACGTCTGCGGAAAGAAAATCGATGGAACGTTAATAATGGAACTAAGTGGAAAGACCATTGTGAAATATGAGAAGCAAGGTTATGCAATTTCTGAGAACGGAAACCCGAATAGACTACTTGAGAGAATGAAAGTTGGATAGTCGATGAATCAAGATTTATGAGGGGCTAAGTGAAATAATTTTCCCTTCAGCACAAAAGATATTTTCGTCTGTGATGCACATTAAATATTATCGGTATAAACTTACGTTGAAATATAAGTTTGAATGTTTCTGACAATTTGTTGGTAAGCAGTGCTTCAGGTAGTTCTCTGAAATATTGCTTAACCATGTCTGCAACATCGTAAGATTGCTGATCTTCAAACGATAGCATTTTGTTGGAAGATTCCACTAAATTTCTCAGTGATTGTATTCTGGATTTGACACCAGATTTCCTGAAAAGGCCCACATGATCTGCAGCGTTCTGTTGAAGCCATTCTAAAGCGTTTTCAATATTTCTTGGCAGAGGGTGACCAGTTTTCTGTAATGTGGCCTGTATAGTTATTCCAAATACCATTTTATCTGAAACTGAAAAATGTTAGGTGTTTATAATGGGCACCAAGTTCTAGTTAGTCTCATTGGGGTGAATCTTCATAAATGAGAGTAGTTGTTTTGTTTATATGGGAAGGGCAACTTATAAGATTCTAATAAGCTTTAAAATTGAGACATAATTAATATTAGTCGAGTAAATAGAGAAATTTCCAGTACTAAATAAAAAAAAAATAATTACAGGTAGTGACCCAGTGGAAATTGTTTAGGGTTGTGAGTACAATTTTCCATAAGGACTGCTATCGAGCGTCCTAGTGAGTGGGGGTGCAATTCAAAGTTTTGAAATCACACTTTTTCGCTTCTAGATTTTAAATTATTGATTTTCTTGAAAATGTTTTAGATGCCAGCAATACCTTCACCTTGAATTTCGTTTCGTTCAATTTGGGTTGACGGTTACCAAGAAAACTGGAAACAACTTCCCAAAATAGTCGTTTTTTGTAAACGTGATATTTACGACGCCAAATTTTTTTGATATTTGTCATCATTTTAAAATGAAGCTCTTATAGCATCAAATCAAACTTAATCAAAAAAAAATTATTACGTTCATCGTTCACGAGATATAGCAATTTGTTTATACAAAACTGCCTTTTTCCCGATGAAAGATGCTAGTTGTCGGCAATATTTTTCGATTTTTTTTGTTTAACTATTATAGCTGAAGACCCATATTTTACTTTCCTGAAAATTTTCAGAGTAGAAAATGCGAAAAAGACTACTTTTTACGACATTGAAAATAAGGTACATTTTTTTTATAAACAAATAGCCTCAGACGGTTTATTTTGATCTTCAGAAATTTCATTTTCTCGCGAATGGAAAAAAGGATTGTAATGAAGAACTTGACACTCCAAGAAATCTTGTACGACTTTTTAAACGCGAGTTGCATTTTTTTTTAAAAACGTCACAGTGGCTGTACAAACTACAATTTCAGAATTAATTCAAGTTCATACTTTTCATATTGAATTATATTTTATAATATTAAAAGAAAAAGTGACAATATGCCTGTTTTTGTTACAAATAAACAGGTGACAATTTAATTCGTTCCGTTGCACACTCATCTTCAATCCGAATGAAGGGGATTTCATCCCGTCCAGTCGACGTAGTCGTCAGTTTGATTTGGAACTCGAGTGGGTTGGTGTTTGTAATTTTGGATTAAGTTTTCCAAAACAATCGCTCGAAGATTATGAAGACAGTGACGACTACGATACGCGCCGAACTGCAATTCTCTCCAAGACCCCATCGACCGCAAGACGAGAATGCGACGACCCGTCCAAATTTTCATCTTTTTTTTCCCACAAACACCTGGTTTATTTCATATTCCTCTGAAGCAACATAAAATATAATTCATTGGGAAGAGCATGAAGTTGAATTAATTCCTAAATTGTCGTTTATAAAGCCACTGTGATGTTTTTAAGGAAAAAAATGCAACTCACATTCAAAAAGTAATAGAAGATTTCTTGGAACGTCAAGCTCTTTATTTCAATGCTAATTTTCATTCGCGAGAAAATGTAATTTCTGAAGATCAAAATGATCCGTCTGAGGCTATTTGTTTATGGAAAAAAATGTATCTTATTTTCAATGTTGAAAAAATAGTCTTTTTCGCATTTCCTAGTCTGATACTTTTCAGCAGAGTAAAATATGGATCTTCAGCTATAATGATTTATAAAAAAAAATTGAAAAACATTGCCGACCAATAGCATGGTTTGTCGTGAAAAAGGCAGTTTTTTATAAACAAATTGTTATATATCGTAAACGATGAATGTTACAATTGTTTTTTTCATTCAGTTTGATTTGATGCTATAAAAGCTTCATATTAAAATGATAAAATATATCAAAAAAAATTTGACGTCGTAAATATAACGTTTGCAAAAAACGTCTATTTTGAGAATTTTTTTGGAGTTTTCTCGTTAACCGTCAACCCAAATGAAACTAAACCAAATTCAGATTGAAGGTATTTGTTATTTAAAATTTTTGCTTGAAGATATTTCCAATGAAAATCCATAGTTTAAAAACTAGAAGCGAGAAAGTGTGATTTCGAAAGTTTGAACAGCACCCCCTGGGACGCTCGATAGCAGTCCTTATGGAAACCTTATATTGTACTCATAACCCTGAACAATTTCCACCTGTAATTAATTTTTTTATGAAATTTGTCCATTGACTACATGGAAAACAGATTATAGCATCGAGTACAATATCAATTTTTGCCTTTTCGGAAGTCCTTAGTAACATTTTCCTCCTACAAGGCAATAAAACGGATGAGTGAGGATGGTCCCGCTTTAAATAAGTACATGGTCCCAATGCATCCAAATTGCACTCACGTAACATGAATTTTGGAGAATGTCAAATTGGGGGGAGATAAGAGAAAAATGAACTTAAAGATGTTAATGGATAAATGACTATTTAAAAGTTTTTGATAATGAGGCCACAGATATTATGGTTTAACATACGTCTTGAGAGAGCTAACAAGAGTGAAATTTGGGATAAAGCAACGAAAAATTTGATGGATTTCAGCACGTTCCAGGTCATTTATTTTCTATTCATTACCTTCTCAATGCATATATAAGATTACTTCAAAAACAATATGAAGAATTGGGACTGCATGATTGTAAAAAAAAGAGAATCATCTATTGCCAATCCCATTATTAAAAAGCAAATCTCCCCAATTATTTTTTTGTTCTCGCGATAAAATGGACCTTTCCCATGATTTTTTTTATTGCATAATTAAATGAAGTAAGTCAAAATTAACAGATTCCCAAAAAATTTTTTTCTCAATCATCGCTCTCAACGATTTGAAAGGCGGGAAATTTGGATTTTAAATTTTCTGTATAACCGACAACATGGGAATGAGATTCAAACCATCTCCTATTCCATCGCTTAGGAACAATGACATAGATACATAAAAGTGTTAATGTTCTATGCCTATTTAACATTATAACCTAAGTAATCCATTGAGTCTTAAGCAATGTTGCCAGCTTCAGTCAAATTTGATTGGATACTTTCATGGTGACGAGGCTCGAAACTGACCAACGAAAAAATTCAATTTTAAAACTTTAAATTAAGATTTTTCAATAACTATATCACCAATATTAATGATTAGGACAAATTTGTCCGTTGAAAAAAATTTATATTTTTATACAATCGTCAAATTTCAAATCCTCCCCGCATGGGAAAGGCCCATTGGCACGAAGCAGCAACTCACCTTTTTGCCCCTGATTTTTCATCTTTTTCATAAAACCTTTCGGTACATCCCAATTCCAACCGCTTCTGTGTGTAGGGCAATGCTTCTCAATAAGTGCTGTTAACTTCAGCATTGCTACTTTTCTGAGTTGGCCAAGTTGTTGCGACGAAAACTTGTAAAGTCGATTCCCATCGTTTTGTGCGACAGGCATTTGGAAGGCAACTCTGACAAAGTTCGTTAGTATACAGTCGCAAGTATTCCTTTTGAATCTCACCTATTCTCCGTGATGTCGGTTTGGTGGTCAACTTCAGACGGTTTCTTCCACACTCTGTTATAGAATTTGGGTGTAAGTTCTGAGTCGGAGGCGTGATTAGGACTCGAAACGCAGCTCAATTGTTCCGACAGTGAGTCTAACAATTTTGCACCGGTTTCGCTGATAACAACTCCCTCTCTTCGCCGTCTGAATTTTATGGAACCACCTCTTCTTATCCTTTCTTTTGGTGATTCATTTGGTTCTTCGGAAACTTCATCGTATTGGTGCACTTTTCTTGCATTCTTTATAACGTCACTTTCGATATTAGCTGAAGAAAACAATAGAATCAAATCGTTATGATGAATCATAGATAACCCAAGTGGAAATTGTTAGTGCCAGCGATATATGCTTCCTCGTTTTTCCTTCATTAGTAAACGGATAATAGAAGGAAATTGAATACCCCTAATGTCATTTTTAAAATTTGTAGTCATGGCATTGGTTAGTACCACATACAAATCTTTCTATTCGTCAATGATTTTCCAATTCCCCGAATGTTTTGATCGATTTTTTTCAGGAATCAAAATACTTACGCTCTATACACGCTCTAGACCATCTCCTAATGTCAGACTGAAATGTCCAATTTTTGCTTAGTGCATAGTTTTCATCTTCCGATTCGTCTGTGGTATGGGCGATCCTTTGCTGATGCAAGTGAACGCAATTGTTGAGTATTTGGAGTCGCCTGAATAGCGAGTTCAAGACGTCGGGATCCAAACGTGGATGATCCTGAGCGGCAGTCGATATATCCACGGGGAATTGCATTTCTAAAAAGATATTTACATCACAGATGATGGATTAAAATTTTCCTATTAAAACGTTGTCAGTGTTACTGAGAACATTGCTTAAATCTAAATCCGCAAAAAGAATATGATTAGGGAAAATTGAATTTATTTCCCGCCAAAAGTTGGGGAAAAGTGTCCGGTACCGTAACGGTGTACGCGAAACAAATTTCGTGTATGTATTTTATGAATAAATGTTCTGAAATGCTTGAAAGTGATAAAAATGACAAAAACTAAGGTGAAAGTAGGCGAAACCGTTTCCCTATCGTCGTACCTTTCCGATTAGTTCAATTAATTCCCTTTTTCTATGTTATCGAAAACTTTGTTATCATTGGAATGGACCCAAAGAAATGATATTGTTCATTTTATCTACATTTTTACAAGGCGTTTCCACTTCATTAATTGTCCATTGTAACAAGAGGCGCATTTGCAAAATCGAATCCGTTGTGATTCACCCAATTCCGGTATTCTGCTATATTCTATTTTTGTTTTGGTATGACGCATTGCCTTACCTTCGTACATCTGTGCATATTGCGGAAAACCAGTAGCTCTCAGCCATTTGCATGCTTCTGCTGCCTCGATTTCTGAAACAGGAAATTAGCATGAGCATAGCACTTGGGGTAAACCGGAAGCAAAGCTCACGCAGCAGGTTGAGTGACCGGTTTCGATATGAGGAATTTTCACAACCCCAAAGAACTGCACGTTACAATAAGCGGAAGGGAATTCCTTCGCAATTTCACACACAATTAAGGAACTATGTATTTTAGTTATCATGCATCACATGAAATAATCTTTTGTACATTAAGACACGACTTTGGGGAGATTGGTTCATTGAAACCGTGCTAAAGCTAAATCAAAGCATCAACATTGATGTTTATATTTTAGTACAAAGTTCGTTCACACGTTCACAAATTTTTTTTTTCTTTTTGGGGATCGAATGGTCACAGAGTCACAAACCAACCTGCGATTTTGTGAGTTCGCAGCTGTCTCCATAACTGCTCAGCTTTGCGGACCGGCCAATTGTCATTAACTTTAACACTCAGGCTACGGAAGAACTTATATTCTTTTATACGGATGGACATATTGATGTACTCACCAGCCAGGTGCCGATCCGACTGCGAACGAGCCTGCTTGTTCACCTGAAAACATGAGATTACTTATGCATGGCCAACCATGTGAATATCAATTAAACCTAAAGGGCTCATCGCTGCCATTTTAGATATGCAACAACGACGAAGACTAAGCAAAGCTGAACGCGCCTAAGAAAAATCCTAACCGCTCGATCACCAAGAGCAGAACTCTGGACAATTCAGGATTGTTTTCGGGAAAATATTTATGGAACAATGATCCGATAATATTTTTCGCGTTCAATTAACGGAACTTTTTTTACGAGTTAAATTTTCAGAATCAATACTTCCATTTATAGAAGAGTTTGTGTTTTGAACGGAGTTGATTGAAAACCAGGAGATGTGTACCCCGCTTTATTAGAAGGAAATGAAGTGATCGATGCTATACGTGTTCAATATGACATGCAAAATGTTCGGATTAAAATACATCGCCAAAGAACCACGTGCGATCCTTTTTAATTCCGCCGGAATGATTTCTCAATTTCGCAAAAGCGATGCGCTCGCACGAGACCGAATGACTTCTACCGACCTTGGGTTGCTGGTTTTTCAGAACTGGCGCTGATGATGATTTTCCTCTCAAAACAGCCTGTGTCGTTGTTGGGGCGCCCCAATCGGGAGGCGTGCGATATCTGCATTCAATCGAAGATACGCTATGATCGTCGTCTGCAAGATCGTTGTCAGAAACTGAGGTAAGACAAGGGGACGAGGAGCATTCAGACCCTTTGGACAGGTTTGTGGAACTGAACGATAATGGTGGAGACGATTGCGTTACTGAATTCTCGACGACAGTTTCCAAGCTCACCTAAACAAAAATTCATTTTCATGATTGACGATTCCTCCATCGTATCTGTCTCAAAGTAAACAGGGCCTTCGCTGAATAGGAAAAACTGATTATTCTAAAGAGCTTTTTATTAAAATTACCTCTCTATGCGTCAAAGAGAGTTTTTCGATAAGCAAAAGCAAATTGATGTCTCGGTTTACACGTCAAGGTACGTTTTAGGTAGAAGCTGTTCTATTAGAGATCAACAGAAATTTCTTATTCACAAGTCCTATTTCTTTGATGAATAAACAAACATGAAATTTTCTCAACAACATGAGAAATATTGTTCTAATTTTATAATGCTATTTTCTCATTTTTTAATTTAATGTAGCTGACAGTAATATAGAAACGTTTTTTTACGGAATCAGTTTATTTTCTTTTTCAAAGTTTGCTTTCTTTACGATATGGAAAAGAAGTTTCAGTTTTCAAAAACTAGTTGCATCTATCGTATGGTGGGAGTATATCCTGTTGAAACACTAACTATAACGGTTGAATTTTGTATATGGGTGATTCTTTTTCAAATCAAACAGACGCTCGCAATTTTTTTTGGAAATGCGTACGGAGATGCACCTTGGTGAAAACGACAGCTCAAACCTTCAGCTTCCTCATGCTGTATGCTGTTTTTTTTCTATATGAGGACTGAGGATGCTCTTACCGAAAATAATGCTCACTCCCATCGAAAAAAATCAATTATCCTCAATTTGAATGACTTATTCCTGAGGGAGTAAATATTCGTATTCTACATGAAAAAACGAAGAAATTATCTTATTACAACTTTTTCCAAAAACCTCTCATTCCGTACGGAAATTGAGCGAGAAGAATTTCCGAATTTTTAACCTTTCAGGGGCTGAAACTTGTTTCTGGGGTAGGATAACAAAAAAAACATAAGAAGAAAAAGTATTTATTTTTCCGAATTAAACACAAATTTTTTATCTCCAGCGGCAAATTTTATTGAAAACATAATTGGAATTTCGGAAAAAATGGTAACATTGGGTTCCAAAAAGGATGCAAAGTCGTGTTACTTATTCACGAGAAAAAAATGTAACGTGCAAAAATAATATTTTTCTTCGATGCCAGATGAATCTGACAAGCAACATCGCGAAATTTTGCTTTGGCAGGATTTTTTTTTCGTCTTACCTTTTTTCATTCTACACTAGCGGAAAAAATTAGGGGATCAAAAAAAATTCCAAATTTTTCGAGGTTTTTCAAGTGCCTGTATATCTGTTAAAAATGGTCGTAAAGGAGTTTAGAAAAAAGTATTTTGAAGCTTCAAGTCTCTAGTTTTGTGATCTATTGTTAAAATTTTTTTCAAGTAACGTGTTTCGCTCAATCCTAACGGATACCTGAAAAAAAGTTTTTTTTAAATTTTGCTTCTTCATCTTTTTGGTGTACGAACTTGGAAAAATTTTTTTCAACTTAACCACTATATGTATCAGATAACTTGTTTATTCAGCTTCAATTTCTTTTCTCGAAAAGTTCGATATGATCACTTCTTGCTGGGATATAGGACTTGGAATGGAAAAAGATCTTTTTGTGTTTAACCATCAAAATCTAATCAATCGTCAATTGCACAAGAAAATGAAGGAGATTTTTAAAATCTTGAATAAATTTCCTACAAAAATCAGCTAGGGCTCTTAGCAAAAAATTTTTTTTTTTTGATCCTTCATAGTGATTTGAAAAATCAAGAAAAAAACGGCTTTTAGTGCCTTCTGGAATAATCAGGCCCTTTGTCGGAAATACCGAGAAAACCACTAATGTTAAGTGTGCCTTCTACAGTTCAATATGTCCACAAAAACCCCACTAAGTTTCAATTAAATCTATAGAGCCGTTTTTTTGTTTCATACGTCCGAATGATTGAAAACAATTAAGGGATCACATGATTATGACTTTAAATGATCATAATCTTTAGAAAATTCCGTCAAAAAAATGTTTTTCCAGTTTTTTATGCATTTTTAACAATGCTTTTGATTAAATTCACCAAAAAAAAAAAATTAGAAAAAATTTTTTTTTGAAAACTTTTGGAGTTTTTTGTAATGATTTCAGAAAATTTCAAACATAAACTACCGCCGGCATCAGCATTATCCAAAGCGTACCACGTGGAGGTTGCGAGCTAACCTAAATTACGAAATTAAAAATTAGTGAAAAGTTGGGCATGCGCAGAATTTTTAAAAAATAGGGCCGCCCAACCTAACCTAAACCTGATCTCTTTTTTTTTGAGTTATCGTTTCCACCAATGTGCATCTTCGTACGCATTTCCAAAAAAAATTGCCAGCGTTTGTTTGATTTGAAAAAGAATCACCCATATGCATAAAGTGTTGCTCGTGGATTTTTTTAGAATATCAGAAAAGTTATGTTCGTAAAATTTCTCTGACTATTTGAAGAATTCAAGGAAATGAAAAAAAATTACATAATTATTTGTATAAAAAGGAAAGCGGAATTGGATTATCCATTTTTCAAATTTCCCGAATTGGAAAAATATCAAGTGAAAAAACCGTGTACGATAATTATCTTTCTGCAGTTATTTGACTATTCAGAAAAATTCTGTTTAAATCCTGATTAACGAACGTGTTTATACAGTGTGCTTCAATGAAAAGGAGCCACCCTTGATATTTCTCATTCTATCACTATCACCAGAATTCAATCAAATACGATCAATACTGTTTGGAGGGGGTTATATTTTGAGATACTCTCGAATCTAAGAAAAGCAACCCCTTACGAGAGGGATTTTTAACCCCATGAATTTGAACAGGGAATAGGGGTCGAGTGATACATCATTTTGAAAGTCTTTGAATTCTCTTCTCAATTGTGAATTTTGATTTCCTTAAATGGAAAATGTTGGAATAAAACGAATTTTCTTTGTAATGTCATATTTCGAAATCAAGCAATAAAATTCAAAGCTATTCAAATCAAATGTTCGGATTGTTCTCCATTCACTTCCATACAAAAAGCAAACGCGATCATCTCGACTGTCAACTGATTACACTTTTCTATAACTTTCTACTGCAAGTCGTCTAAGCTATTTAGCATAGTTTGAAACATTTCAGATTTCAAGTATCGCCATAGAAAAAATCAAGAAGTCTCAAATCCGGGGACCGTGCAGGCCATTCTATTGGACCTCTGCGGCCAATTCAACGCTCAGGCAAATGTTCCTTTAAAAAGAATCGTACTGGTGCTGAATAATGAGCAGGTGCTCCATCTTGCTGAAAGAATCCTTATTCTTCAATCAGGTTCTCATCATTTTGTGTTATTTCCAAGATTCTTGGGTAGATTGAGTTTTGAAGCAGTTCCAGATAAACTTCACCATTCAAGATTTGTGGAAGAAAAAAATGGACCGATAATATAATCTCCAAGAATTTCACCCCAAACATTAAGTTTTCATGGACGTTACCCTCATCCAATAGGGATTAACATCACTCCAGTACCAAAAGTTGTGACGGTTCACATGACCATTGAAAGAGAATGTACACTCATCTAAAAAACAAATGTTGTTAATGAGTTGTGGGTTGATATTCAAACGATCTGTCATTTGTTCACAGAATTGAAGACGTCTATCAGGATTATCTTTATTCCATCCCTGCACAAAATGCATTTTGTATGGATGAAACTTGAATTTGGAGAGAATACTTGAAACCGATGATTGGCTCACTCCAGAAGCTGCACATATTTTTCTCGGGGACTGAGTGATTGGCATTAAAGCTACTTGCCCCAGAACAGCAATTTCAGTTGCTTCATTGTTGACTACCCTTTCCGGTTGGTGCTTTTTATTCTGAGCAACAGCAACAGGACGTACTTATGGCCAACAGAATGTCCCAGATGATTTTCGTTGAAATTCTTGCAGTACTTCTTGCATTTTTCTCATTTGAGTAATACAACTCGATTAGTTCTACTCGTCCTTGAATTGAATAATCCATTTTCACTCACTTGAGCAGTATTGCTGAAGGTCAAATTCAATACCCACCTGGCAAGAAAAAGATACCAAAGTTTTTCTTAATAAATGCAGATGAATATCATATGGTTCACAAGTGTTTCCAGCAAAAGAAAAAAGTACGCAGAATGTTTGAAACGCGTTATTTGAATTGAGTGGCTTAGAATTTTTTGCTCGATTTCAAAATGAGTACATCATGAGGAAAATTCGTTTCATTCAAACAATTTTGATTTCGGGAAATCAAAATATACATTATTGAAAACCTTATTTTTATTGAACCTTCAAAATGATGTATCACTCGACCCCTATTCACAATCATGGGGTTAAGGCGCCCCCTCGTTAGGGGTTGCTTTTCTCCAAACTTTTTTGATTGAATCCCGGTGATAGTGATAGAATAAGAAATATCAAGGGTGGCTCCGTTTCATTGAAGCACCCTGTATAAACATAAAGTAAATTTGCTCAATTACTTACTGAGTGACAGCTGCTATTGCTCGCAACATCTGATAAGATGTCTGTTTCCTTATCCAAGGAATGAATGTCGTTCATCTTGTAGAGAGCTAGAATTTCGTCCAGCTCCTGCGTTAAGTACCTGTTCCGGACAATCTCATCATCGTGCTCGTATTTCTCTTTCAATTCCTGTATGTCAGACTTGATTGATTCGATAAGCCGGATGATGTTCTCCTCCGTATCCTTGTTGATATTAAAGTTGGAAGAGCAATCTTCTTGTTGACGCAAAGTTGACACATCCGTACGTTGGGTTGTTCTATCCGATGCACCATTTTCTGGATAGTTTAAATTGTATCCGGAATATTTATTCGTTCCGTTAACGTTGCGTATATGACCGTTAGAAGAGGTATATTGGTGGAGGATGTTCATCCCAGTTTGAGGTTTCGAACAACTTCTCGTACCGTTCTGGTTAACAGTCGTAGGATTAACACCATTCCTTAGAAGATCTGACTTCATTGTAGAATTGACAATACCAGCATCGCATCCATTTAATTTCACTTTGGGCAACGCCCCTTTCAGCATGTAATTTCCGTTTTGAAGATGATTGACACTGTTCCCGTTTGTCAAGCCACAGGCTACCTCCCCCGTGAAACTGTTTTCGAACACCTTTGATATTTCATTCTGAAAAACATAACTTTTAGCGATTCCATACGAAGCTGCTGATAAAATGAAAAACAAAAGACGAATTAGTAGTTGCCGGATAATGATAATTTCATGAATTATGTGGGAACTCAGCAAGGACACTTGAGGTCAAAAGCTATTTATTACATCAATATTTCGTATCTAATGCGATACCTCCTCGGGATGCTGAGGAATCTTTGGATACAAAATGGTTATAAAAATTTAAGACAACTTACTGTAACTGAAGCTACAAAAGAAGCGTTGATAACATGCAGAAGTATTTGATATTGGCGAGAAGAACGTTTTTGAAAACTTGTGACAGAAATGTAATCAGAACTATCTTGATCAGGAAATAGAATATAAAAGAAAATTTTTTTTAGTTATCTAGAAAATGGAAATGGTAGATTGATAGAGAAGAGATATATAATTATGATAACAATTTTTACCTAATGGCATGAAAAATAAAGAAAGGTGACATTGTTTCTGAATTTGTGCATCAAAATGATAATTTCCTCATTAATATTCGAAAATTAAAGAGAATTTATGTATTGTTTTTATCCATTATTAGTAAACCGCTATACAGGGTCGACCCTCTAAATGGAATAAATTCCGTAACTCAAAGAGGTGAAATTTTAAAAAATTATCCTTATACACATTCATTGTAACTTTTTCCAGGCCTCATTCTGAGGGTATCCATTTCTCCATATACCAACCTCTGGGGTTGAAACCACCCCTAACTTTTTTTCTTTAAATATAAGGGTAGGTCAAGTGACAAGTCTTTGAAAAGCTTATGTGAAAAGGAATACAACACACTACTTATTTGCTCAGTTATTCCCGAAACTAAGTAAAAAAAATTGAAAAATAAAACAACTTGCGTTCGCTCAATGCGTCTTACGACCATATCTGAATGACCGGTAGCAAAAAATGTACTAAACGGATAACGTGCATTTATTGTCGCAAAAAGTCTAATCTTATCATTGTTGAAAAAACTTTTTCATCTTCTCTGTTTTAGACCCGATTGTCAGTTGTGTGGTAGATTTGTTACACCGTCAACGTTGGTAAATTTTGATTAATTGTTCCTTGCAATTCTCTTTGCTCGTTTATTCAAAAAGTACTTAGTTTCTCTATCTCTAGTGACTCTAGTGAAGTGTTCCAATCTTTACATCATCGTAGTAAATAACACAGGCCAACACACATTTTGGTGCCTGCGATTTTTCAACTGTTCCTGAGTAATTTTTGGATGCAGAATGTAAAAAAGTTCTCAGATTTTGCCTATCAGATCTAGTTTTTGAGATTTTTCAAAAAATTGTGTATATAATTTACGTTATAACTGTTACAATATATAATATTACTATTGACAGTTAAAAAAAACAAAGACACATGGATTTAAAGTATTTATTGAAAAAACTTAATTTACATAATTACATTAGTCACTAATCACATAAAAATTTTCTTTTATACGATTTTCTAGAATGGAGTTTACTAGGGCAGTCTCGCTGAAGGCTCCAGCAGTAGTCCGCCATCATGTGCCTATCGCATCGTCCTTGATAACGATCTTCCATACTTTTAATATCCTGGTGGAATCTTTCCCCCTGTTCTTCACTACAATCACCTAAGTTTTCTGGAAAACGATCTAGGTGGCTGTGGAGGTAGTGAACTTTTATACTCATGTTACAGCCGAGAATATTAAAATTTGAAAGCATAGTTTCCACTAATTCTACGTAATTCTCTGCTTTATGATTGCCAAGAAAATTTTGTACTACTTGAACAAATGAACTCCAAGCGTTAGATTCAGTCTCGTTCATTGATGTGGTGAATTGTGGATCTTTAACAAGTTGCCTTATTAGAGGACCATCAAATATACCAGCTTTTAGTTTTTCCGTGTTAATGCCAGGAAATTTACGTGACAAATACCCAAAACAATTTCCATCTCGATTTAAGGCCTTCACAAATTGCTTCATTAGGCCTAGCTTGATATGCAAGGGCGGAAGATTTTCTCTCTTGAAACCAAAGGTTCGTTGATCACGTTTTGTATTCCTTGAATCATGACATCTTTTGAAGGCCAATTTTTGTTAACCTAGTGCTCATTTTTAGCTCTGCTGTCCCAAAGGCACAAAAAACAACGATATTTTGTATAACCACTCTGCTGTCCAAGGAGGAAGTTAATCATTTTAAAATCAACACAAATTGACCACTGATGTTCTTCGTATTTAATTTTTCTCAAAACTAATGCTATTGTTTCATATTCTTCCTTCATGGTAGTAGAATGACCAATAGGAATTGAGCCATATTTGTTACCTTTATGTAAAAGAACACATTTTAAACTACGTTTTGAACTGTCAATAAAAAGGCGTCAATCATCTGGAGTGTATTCAGGCAAACCCATTTTTTCTAAGAGCCCTTTTATATTGTTACAGAATACCAAGTCATTTTCCTGAGTGAAAAAAGGCAGCAGATCTTTATCTCTTTTACGATAAAATGTAATATTAGTACCTCGACAAAGTAGATTTTTTTCTTTTAATCTGGATGCAAGTAATTCAGCGGATTCCTTTGAGAGATTCAGGTCTCTTATAAGATCGTTTAGTTCTTCTTGATTGAAACACTGCGGAGTTGCTAAATCTGCTTCAAAATCGCTGTCGTGTTCTGATTGAATTCTTTTAACTTCGTCAGACGTTGATGTTTCTGTATCATCTTCTGTCACTTCGGGTAGACTGCTGAATGATGGAACGGGTATTTCTTCCGTCTATTGTTTCTATTTATGCCTTTACTATTAACGAGACAAAAATAGCAGTCGTCAAGATGGTTCCGCGGTTTTCTCCAAACCATTGGTACACCAAACTTTAGGCACTTCCTCTTTCCAGTTGTCCACTGTCGCAAATATTCAACACATGTTTTACATATGAAATGTGGGGCCCAAGATTTATCTTGATCTCCTAAATGAACGCCAAAATAGGTAAGATAAGCTCTTTTCACAAAGTCAGAAATCGTTTTCCTGCTCTCTTTCACAGTGTATTCACCACACACATAACAAAAAACATCGGGATGATTTACACAGGTACGTCTGCTTGTGGATGCCATTGTTTCAGTTCAGTGTCTTGATACTACAAAACGACCAAAATTTACACAAAATGATAGCACAACTTCACTTGGGAAAACTCAGTAATATACTAAATCAAGTACAGCCAAGCAGGTATAGAAGGATCGGGTCATAGGCAATTACAGGTATAAAAGTAATTAAGAGCATTGTATTGAGTAGTTCCTAGTATAGGAACATTGGGTCAGGGACAATTCCAGGTATCCATTTGGCTAATTAGATTCTGGGAAATTTCTATTTTGACGATTAAGTACATATTTATCTCTTTATTTGTTGTCCTTTATCAAAAAAAAATATATCATTTGACCTGTAACGTGTATCTCAAAAACTAGAGCTGATAGAAAAAATCTGGTGGCATTTTTGGAATCAGCACATTAAAAACATCTAAAATCAGATGTTAGATTTCTGGCACCAAATTTTTTTTTCATTTTGTTGGCCTGTGTAATTTAACATGCGTCACTTAACGGAAGCCCTTCGCATTGAAATATTAATGATGATTGAATACGGTGAACGAAGTCGTACTCAAGCTGGGGTAGCTGAATTATTTCAAGCAAACCATCCCGATTGGCCGCGTCTTTCTCAAGGCACAGTTAGCAAAATAGAAAAGCGCTATAGAGAATTCGGTTCTGTAAGGGACGTGCCAAGAGAAAGAGCGCCTGTAGTGGACGACAATACAAAACTTAACGTTTTGTTGGCTCTCCAAGAAAACCCCATAACTCCAGCTCGGCAATTGGCTCGCGATAACGAGATCAGTCATCAAACAGTTTTAAAGATTTTGAAAACTGCAAAGATGCACCCTTACAAGATGCAGATTCTTCAAGAGTTGACTGATGAAGATCCAGATCGCCGAAATGAGTTTTGTGAGCAAATGATGGACTTCATTGACCGCGATCAGATGCAACTGAACTGGACACTCTTTTCGGTTGAATGCACGTTTACTTTGCATAGTGAAGTGAATCATCATAACTGCCGTTATTGGTCTGATAACAACCCCCATTGGATGCGAGAAACCCACACCCAAAGTCCACAAAAATTAAATGTATAGGCTGGGATTATTGGAGACCAAGTTGTCGGACCTTTTTTTATAGATAATAATCTTGATGGGCCATCATATCTTTCACTGCTCCGGGATGAGCTCGTCCCACATTTGCGTCATCAATTTCTAACCGCAAATCAAAATGAATTTGACAACAGGATTTGGTATCAACAAGATGGCGCTCCAGCGCAGTATTCATTGCCAGTTCGCAACTACTTAGATAAAATTTTTCCAAATAGGTGGATTGGTCGAAGAGGTGCACTTGAATGGCCTCCAAGATCCCCGGATCTCAATCCTATGGACTTTTTCTTGTGGGGATATTTAAAAAACAAGGTTTATGTTACGCCAACAACCAATCTTCAGGATTTGAGGGACAGAATTACTTGAAGTTAGAAATATTTCACCCAAAGTATTTCGAAACGTTAGAAATTACTTTTACGACAGTTTGGCTCTTTGCCAAGAAAGAAATGGGCATCATTTTAAAAATATTCGTTAGAATATGAGTGTACCCCATTAGCATATCCTTTTTTAAAAAAAAAAATGATTAAATTGTTAGTTACTTTCCAAAAATTTGGGAAATGAAACTTTCTTTGACAAGAAAATAAGTTTATTTGTTTATTATCTTAAAAGTTGATTTTAATAAGAGATGTTCAGAATTTTTCACCAAATAAATAGTGTGTCGTATTTCTTTTCACATAAGCTTTTCAAAGACGTGTCACTTGACCTACCCTTACATTCAGAAAAAAGTTAGGGGTGGTTTCACCCCTAGGGGGCTGGTATGTGGAAAAATAGTTACCCTCAGAATGAAGCTTGGAAAAAATTACAATGAATGTGTACGAAGATAATTTTTTTGAATTCCACCCCTTTGAGTTACGGAATTTATTCCAGTACGAGGGACCAGGCTGTATATAATACTGAGATTATTAATGTCCGTTCTTTAATTGATCGAATGTGAATGGTTTTTTTATGTGGCACATCTCCAAAAAAATGCTCTCTTAGCATGTTGAGATAGTGCACATCTATCAGAATGTAGTCTGATATCACTTTTGTGTAAAGAGATACGCTGTTTTAGAAGTTTTGATGTTTGGCCGATGTAAACTGATAAGCAATCATTGCAAGAAATTCGATCAACAGAGTCAGTGCGTAACATTATTGGTCTTTTAGTTTAGAAAAAATCGATTTATTTGTGCAAGGATTGTATTTAGAAATTTTTAAACGAATATTGGATGATAATATGTTCGAAAGTTTGGACGTTAAACCAGGAATAAAAGGTAATAAAGCAAATCTAATAGGCCGATTAATGGACTCATCTTGGTTGGTTTGTAGACTTGAAGCGACATTTCTATTTGATTGTTGTTTTTGACTGTAGTTTATGTCAAAGAATTTTTTGAGGAATTTAGAACTGTAGCCATTTTCTAATAATAACCTTTCAAGTCGTAAATCTGCAGATGAAATATAGTCACGATGAGCTATCTTCCTCACTCTCCATATAAAACCAATAATAGTGTTACATTTGATGTTCCAAGAATGGCAAGAATCAAAATGTATCAATCTGCTTTTTATTTGACTTCAAGTGTCCTTGCCGAGTTCCCTCATAATTCATGAAATTAAAATGAAAAGTATATCGTAGGAAAAACGGCAATTTCAGTGGCAAAGAAAGTAAACTCCCCTATTCCCAAGTCTAATGGGAAAAAGAATGTAAGCTCACTGACCACTAAACTAGAGAGGTCAACAGAAAGAAGGTATATAAGGTTGTTATTATTATATTTTTCCAAGTATTTGACGTCGAACTTCCGTTCGGAATATGACTGGTTCGGTGAAGTGGCTGGTACTGTTCATTTTAACAATTTTACAATCATGTCGAGTAAGTTACAAATGTTGTTCATCACCAAAAAAAGGTCATCTGAATGATCTTCCTTAGACGCAAGACCCCAGGAAAAGAGTACTTCCACAGTTCATCATAGATGGTCCAGACGAAGCAGACATTGTTGATACTGGCAACATAGTATGCCCAACCCCAGATTGTCTCACGAGATCATTAGGAGAAGTGGGGCCATTTTGGGCGAATAGGGGTAAGAAAGATCCTAGGTACCTTCAAAGCAGACTCTATGTGCAAGAACCATCATGGATTTACATAACAGATGATCATTTTGACCATAATGAACCATTTTTTGTGATAAGAGGTGAGAGATTGCTTTTCATACCGAATTATGCAATAGATAGGACGTCGTTTTTCATATTCCATTATCGTTTCAGGTAAGAAAGTGAACGCGAGAAGGTTCCCGTGGCTGCTGAACGAAGTAGGTCAAGATAAAAGAGCAGATGTTACCCCCGATAACCCTTTTTTCGCGACAAGGGGTAAAAAAAACATAAATGAATTCTGATCGGCATGTGTTGAAAGCAATATTGAATTTCATTTTACGTTGTAATGAGAGAACTTCGATTAAACTGATCCCATATTTCCCATGAGATATTCTATGAGAAAGATTAATATCCCGAGATATCAGGCATCATTCCTTCATTCACAATTCCATTCTTACATTGTAATAATAAGGACAGTCTTCGGTGAAGATTATAAATCGACGTAGCCCCGAGGGCCCTAATCAGTTATTTTGCTGCGGCCAATTTGATGAAGCACAGAAATTGTATCATGCATCAAATGAGGTCTTATCAGTTCGAATCATTTATCACATTCAAATGGCGTTGAGCAAGTATAAATTAGAATAGAACATTCATTACATTATCATTTTCGAACTGGAACTGTAGAGGCAGTTATTCTGCAAAATAATTTATAGCTCACTTCGATTCCTAGACAAACGTTTACCTTGGAAATTGCATCTCCTTCCCAACGGAATATAAAATGGAGATGAATACATTCATATTTGTCAAATGGTTTGTTCACTTATGTATAATTTCATTTGAAAATTGAATAAATTCCACGAGGAAATCTTCTTTTTTTGATTTCACTTCAATAATGTAACAGCCATTAGTTTATAGAAATGTTTTCTTTTGGGTAAATTTGATTTCCCCCGAATTAACTCTATGGTGCCATAAATATAAAGACAACTTACCTCGGCCTGTAATAAGTAGAGCGCAAGCTCCTCATATTGGTCGTTTAAACTCATGTGCACCTGGAAGAGATAAGAAAAATAAGTATCAAGTAAAATACGTGTTGTGTCAAAATTTTATAAATCGAAAAAATTTCCTCGAAGATAACTCAGACAAGTCATTGATTGATCGACAGCGTTACCTTCAACGCTTAGGAGAATAGTCGATGATGACAGATAAGAAATGATGAATTATAAATAATCCACGCAAAAACGATACGCTTCAAGCAAAATAATGACGATTGATAAGGCTGGACATCGCTGAATGGAATAAAATGGATTTCGAATAAAAAAACAGCTAATCTGAAGGATCGGAATTCTTCCAATTGCAACTTGTATAAAGGTAGTGGATGCGGCGGGGCGAAAGAAATTGTTTCATTGAAAACAATTTAAGTGGAATACATCAGGTACAATGAAGTTGATGGCGGTCGGTATATACGTGACTATAATGGTAATGTGGATTCGAAGATCCACAGGCTTATGCTTTTTCCCTTTGGCATATCAATGGGGTCTGAATAACGAGCTATTGTCACTCTGGCACGCGTTTATGCAGGTGCATCACAGAATAAATCAACAAATGTACCGCTGAACGCAGTGTGACCAACCAACGCACGCTGGTATCTCATATCTCGAAAGGGGTAGCATTGGACAACCTCAATGAAATTTCGGTTGGTAAAATATTTTATATCTCTAATTCGTTCAAGAGATATTTTCCAAACAACTAACTCACAATTAAGTTTTAAATCTTACAATGATTACGATTTCTTAGGGCCGGTTCTACAATTACAGTATAAACGTAGAATAGTCTATACGTGGTATAACTATCATTTTTTTCGTTCTACAATGAAAGTGTAACTTTATTCGTAGTATAACGGAGGTATAACTTGTACTTCCTGCTTGCTTTAGCATCATATGTTGATGTTGCGGTAACCTAACCAAATTTATTTTGCTTGTCAACGAATAAGTTCTTTAGTGATGAATAATTTAATTTTGCCAGATACTTTTGATTCAGACTATGATGAGTTCGAAGAATTGATATCCTACAGAAAGCGAAAAGTGTTCAAAGAAAGGTATGTCAATAATATTATCGAAACTAAGGTCACATTTTCGATTTGGTTGATTTGTCTTTAGGCCAAACTACACTAGCGGAAAAAATTAAGGGATCAAAAAAAAAATTCCAAATTTTTCGAGGTTTTTCAAGTGCCTGTATATCTGTTAAAAATGGTCGTAAAGGAGTTTTGAAAAAAGTATTTTGAAGCTTTAAGTCTTTAGTTTTGAGATCTATTGTTAAAATTTTTTTTAAGTAACGTGTTTCGCTGAATCCTAACGGATACCTGAAAAAAAAATTTTTTTTAATTTTGCTTCTTCATCTTTTTGGTATACGAACTTGGAAAAATTTTTCTCAACTTAAGCACTATATCTATCAGATAACTTGTTTATTCAGCTTCAATTTCTTTTGTCGAAAAGTTCGATATGATCACTTCTTGCTGGGATATAGGACTTTGACTGGAAAAAGATCTTTTTGTGTTTAACCATCAAAATCTCACCAACCGTCAATTGCACAAGAAAATGAAGGACATTTTTAAAATCTTGAATAAATTTTCCACAAAAATCAGCTAGGGCTTTTAGCAAAAAATTTTTTTTTGATCCTTCACAGTGATTTGAAAAATCAAGAAAAAAACGGCTTTTAGTGCCTTCTGGAATAATCAAGCGCTTTGTCGGAAATACCGAGAAAATCACTAATGTTAAGTGTGCCCTTTACAGTTCAATATGTCCACAAAAACCCCACTAAGTTTCAATTAAATCTATAGAGCCGTTTTTTTGTTTCATACATCCGAATGATTGAAAACAATTAAGGGATCACATGATTATGACTTTAAATCATCATAATCTTTAAAAAATTCCGACAAAAAAATGTTTTTCCAGTTTTTATGCATTTTTAACAATGCTTTTGATTAAATTCACCAAAAAAAAATTTTTTTAAAAATTTTTTTTTGCAAACTTTTGGAGTTTTTTTAATGACTTCAAAAAATTTTAAACATAAACTACCGCCGGCATCAGCATTATCCAAAGTGTACCACGCAATTTGAGGTTGCGGAATGGTGTTCCAAATTTGCAGAAGTGCACGCTCTAATGCGCTCAAGTTGCGCAAATTTGGATACTCCATGCGCAAACGACGACCCATTATGTCCCAAACATGCTCGATGGGGTTAAGGTCTGGACTCATTGGTGGATGTTGCAACAACGTGATGTTATGCCGTTCGAAAAAACTTCTGGTCATGTTGGCTGTGCGCGGGCGTGCGTTATCTTCTGCAAATTTGGAACTCCATTCCACAACCTCAAACTGCCCGCTGCATTAATATGGCTGAACGCTTGGCGGCCGTTATTGAGAACAGTGGTGGCAATACCCGATATTGAGAGAACTGAAACTTTTTTTTGCAATTTCCTTTTCCATCACACACACACACACATTCTTTGGAGAATGAGTTTGGAGTCATTAACTACGGAGGAACTGACGAGCCTCCAGGTGTCATTTCCCCTGAAGAAACACGTGCGCGCGCGCACACACACACACACACACACACACGCACACTTGTGTGGGCGTGAGCGTAAATCCAACCGCGCAACCTCCACGTGGTACGCTTCGGATAATGCTGATGCCGGCGGTAGTTTATGTTTAAACTTTTTTGAAATCATTAAAAAAAACTCCAAAAGTTTGCAAAAAAAATTTTTTTCTAATTTTTTTTTTGGTAAATTTAATCAAAAGCATTGTTAAAAATGCATAAAAAACTGGAAAAACATTTTTTCGTCGGAATTTTTTAAAGATTATGATGATTTAAAGTCATAATCATGTGATCCCTTAATTGTTTCCAATCATTCGGACGTATGAAACAAAAAAACGGCTCTATAGATTTAATTGAAAGTTAGTGGCGTTTTTGTGGACATATTGAACTGTAAAAGGCACACTTAACATTAGTGATTTTCTCGGTATTTCCGACAAAGCGCCTGATTATTCCAGAAGGCACTAAAAGCCGTTTTTTTCTTGATTTTTCAAATCACTGTGAAGGATCAAAAAAAAATTTTTTGCTAAGAGCCCTAGCTGATTTTTGTGGGAAATTTCTTCAAGATTTTAAAAATCTCCTTCATTTTCTTGTGCAAATGACGGTTGATAAGATTTTGATGGTTAAACACAAAAAGATCTTTTTCCATTCAAAGTCCTATATCCCAGCAAGAAGTGATCATATCGAACTTTTCGAGAAAATAAATTGAAGCTGAATAAACAAGTTATCTGATACATATAGTGGTTAAGTTGAAAAAAATGTTTCCAAGTTCGTATACCAAAAAGATGAAGAAGCAAAATTAAAAAAAAAATTTTTTTCAGGTATCCGTCAGGATTGAGCGAAACACGTTACTCAAAAACAATTTTCAACAATAGATCTCAAAACTAAAGACTCAAAGCTTCGAAATATTTTTTTCAAAACTCCTTTACGACCATTTTTAACAGATATACAGGCACTTGAAAAATCTCGAAAAATTTGGAATTTTTTTTTGATCCCCCAATTTTTTCCGCTAGTGTATTTTGAGGAATTCGATGACCTTGAGTTTTTCGATTAACAAAAGAAACATGCAGAATGTTATTAGAATTGATTAGAGATCACACAGCATCCCTAACCGTTCACAATAACGCTATAAAGCCAGAAACCAAAATGATCTGTTGATATACCGAGATAATACAACGAAATAACACCGCGCTTAGTCAAAACGCAAATGATGAAATGTCAAACATTCGGCGAATCGAACTAAAATTTACGGAGAATTCAGATCATGTAGAACCGGCCCTGAGTCGTGCTTAATTAATGTTCGAATAACTTTATTTTGCATTAAAATTTTTTGTACATAGAACAATTGCTGTACAATTGTCAGCTGTCGAATATTCAGTGTTCAATAAAATTCGCCACGTTCATCTTGAGAACATACGCCAAAACATGTCTATTTCATTATCGAAATTTTTACTATAAATGATGTGCAGGACAAGGTGGAAAACATGTTTTATATATTTAGACCGAATAAAGTTCATAAAATCTTGAGTATTTGACACGTTTTTGGGCAAACTTCTATGATTTACATTATCAATCATGTTTCAGTGGTGAAAACAAAAAATTGAAGAAATGCAAAACCCAACTTAGGATATGAGGAATGTTGACAATGGAACATAGTCGACATATAGAAAATTTTCTCGTTTTGCCATTGAAGACCTTGACACCCGAAAAGAGATGATTATCGATTTCATTGAATCAACGGCTCAGGGCTCAGGTCAGCCTTTATATGAGTTTCACCGTATGAAGGTGTGGTGTCTTCGCATTTCTCCACGTGATGCGTATACAGCTGTACATTTCAATAGAACGATTATGTATGCGTGTTTATTAAATTTCCTATTTATGTGTTAGAATGTCAGTGGATAAATAAAGGACTATATAAGCATACAATGGCCGCTGTTTGAGTGCTATCAACCACATATTTCTGCGAGGCCCGCGCCTTTCATGTAGTGCCGCGAACTTGTTACTGCAAAATACTGAATTAATCAATCTGTCAGTTTATTTCACATTAAATCGAAATGTTCCTTTCGAACTTATCCTTTGAAATTGGATATTGAGGGCCCAACTAACAATTATGATCGATTCTGGCAGGGGAATGAAGTTAAAATAGTATTAGCTTGTCTGGAGATGCGATTGGTTCAACAAAATGGTGGAATCGCTTTCAGACCCAAGAGCAGAATATAGTCGCTGCTAGTATTAATAAGTGTTTGCGTCCGTTTCTACCAGTTGGGCATGAAAGATCACACCCTAAAGTTTGCATTTGCATGACACTTTTGTGAACCCTGCCTTCGTTGCGGCGTTCGCCTTATAAAAGCCACAATGGCGCTACCCACGTTCGTGTCACGATCAAGGAGTTACCGAAATGAATGGAGCAGAAAAAATAAATGAATTAGGAGAAGCAATTACGAAACTTGAAGCGGTATTCAAAATGGGTATCGGAGAATTGTTTTTAACCGTATAACGATGATATATCTTTTTTTTTTTAGTTTTTTTAGTAATTAGTGACAACTTTTACGAATAACACAAATATGCTGTTAGGATGTGCAAACTTCTAATAAGAACGGAGGCAATCTTGAACACCAATTCTGCGACAGCGACCATCAATTAAATACTGAAGAATACAGAAACCATCAGATGACAGACATGGATTAAGTTTCTGAAACGTCGCGTTCCAATTCTACAACAAAGATTTCGTTTTAGTCGAATCGTATCCGAACTATTCATTCGAAGTGCAGTTTTATGCTTTTGAGATGGAATCTAGTTTCAATTCTGGCTTGCGAATGTCGAGTACGAATAGAAGCATTCTTTGATTCTTGCAATATAATTGTTTTCTGAAACAGTCACACAAATGCACTCACAGTGCTCTTTTTCAGATTTTTTTAAGGCTGTCTTAAAACTACTTGTGGCCGTGGACACATTAGGAGAATCTGCAATCGAAAAGCTGGGGGCCCTCTGAATCGCGGGGTCTAAAGTACCAGTAGGCCTTTACAAAGGTCATTAAATATATGTATATTAATCGGGGCGCATATTTTTATTTTTATATACATAGCCTAAAGTTTACAACCTGACTGTTTTGTAGATGACGTTATCAGCCCCCACAATAAGTATTATCTCAATTCAAATTGTCTTATCTAATTGGGAATTATGAAAGATTCAACATTCAAGAAAGGATACTGAAACAGGTCAATAACATCTCGCGAATAACCTACATATTATTTATTATTTGTAATCGACCCCTGAAATGAAATTATCCATAAATCAATACTTATCGCACAACGATCTCTTCACACTAGCCTACATTCATCCACTACTGGCGAATTCACAAACTATCATTTCCCACTTTTAAATCGAAAAAAAACACTCGTAATTGACTAGATTTCATGAGATTGTCACAGAATACAAGCGTTATAGCACTCGTTTATTAAAAATAATTGATACACTTCGATTTCTCTACTGTACGATCAGATTGTCTGGTCTTCGAATTCAGATAAAAAAAAGAGTTGCATGTGAACTCGCAGAATTCGAGATGGTATCTGTTGACCTGTCCGTGAAGGTCGTGCCTTTGGCCATAGAAAAAGAACGGTCAACCCTCGACCTTTCCTCGGGCCGCGAATTTGGCCGTCTCAAAAAAAAAGAACAGGTCCTTCCACCAATGTATGCATGAATGTGTCGGTGGCCGCCAAGAGGTCGCCAAAAATTCACAAAAAAAGGGTCCTTGGCGGATTGAATGACGATAATTCAATTTTTTGTTAAAACTCTTTTCTTTTTGTATATCGGGGTCAAAGAAATCGGATACGATCTTAAACGATACCGCGATATATCGGACAAGCAATTGATAAATAAGTGATTCTCGTCTCTTTTATTTGAGCTGACTACATTCATAAATTTCAAAGATTCGTAATTTATAATTCCTCGTTTTGTAATCGTTCGGAAAGAGAGCAGGTTTTTGCTTGAAGGTCAAGCTGAATGTTTTCACGTAGCGGATATTTCTGACAATGAATTATTTATGGCTCTTTCGTCCACTGTATATTTTTCGGGTCACCGTTTCAATTTTGAAGTTGTGGACGTAGGCCCACACAAGTACAGTTGCCCGAAAAACAGAAAAAATCCGAAATGACGGGCATTGCGCAACAATTTTATCATATTTTCATAATTCATGATTTTTACGACGGCATGGAGTATCTTTGACGGTTTCAACCAACCGTAACGGTCATCTTTGCTATATTCGGATATTCAATGCGCATACTTTGATGAACGAAAATAGAAATATCTCGAGAGCAAATAGGATGTGTCAACAAACCATTTCATCTTGTAAATATTTTAAGCTAAGAAAGAATGATGACGCCCAAGCACCGACCTTTGAACCGATTCAACACCCAAAGAAATTCATCAGTTCACAATTTCATCAAAATATCAACTAAATGGAAGCCAGCCTTCTGTTTTCATATAATTCATGTCATCACGATCATAACGATGCCGCATTCCGTTTATAATCGTGATATGGTGTAGTGTTCGAAAAATTAAGTCAGGATAGATAAAAATGATTTATTTCGAACATCGGAAATTAGATTACCAGACATCTTAACGAATAACCGGTGTCTACTCTTTCGTAATGCTTTCACCGGCACGATGCGATTGTTCACCTTGACGATAACGTCTGAATTATACCAAATTATGGATAGAATTTCGATCGGAGATGCTTTTAAAAACACCTAACCTTTAGGTGAAAACAACCAACTACGAACATTTCTATTGAAAATAATCCATTCTACTTGGCAGAAAATGATCGACACTCAAAAATACAAGATAAAAAGAAATTGTAATGACGATATAACCCGTCCAAGTATGTCATCAACTGTAAACACGTTACAACACAGAAATATTTCTTTAACACAGAAATATGTCTTTATGATCTAATACTATAAGAATTTTCGAGTTTTTTGGTGATCCAGGTTTATTTTAAACAATTCACAATATTGAGGACGTTTCCATAAAGATTATATCTTTGTCAACTATCCAAAATAGAATAATTCACATATGAAAATGGAAAACGAATTTGATATTGAAAATATCTTACCAGAAAGTTCAGTGACGTTTAATATTCGTTTAATGTTCGAAATTATGTGGAACGTATCGTTATAGTACAAAAGAGTATATTGATCTGATATAAGATCATACTTAGTTGAGAATTTAAGTTCAGGCAGCATAAAAAGAAGAAATAGAATGTTTTTAAAGTCAAGATATAATTTACAATGTTATTCAGAAAATCAATATCTTGATGTTACGGACGAAGAATGTTCAAAAGATAATATAGTTAAGGATGAATTAGTTAAGGATCAATTAGTGAAGGATCAATTAGTTAAGGATAAAATAGTTAGGGATGAAAATATTGTAAAAATAGAGGAAGAATCGTCAGATACTATTTCTGATTCGTATTCTGATATTTCTGAAGATTCAGATACCGAACTGTCAAGAAAACCTGTAAATAAGAATAGAAAATCTATCGGTTTAAAAAGAAAAAGTTTGCACACTAAATATGGAAGAAAAATAAAAAAAACCCGAAAGACTTCGAATGTAATTATTTATAAAATTTTATATCTCTATAGAATTTTGTCAATAGATGTAAAAAGTAATTAAGAATATTCAACTCTTGAAAGGAAGAAAGATGTGAGATATTGATATCATCTGAATTAGACAGAGATAGATTATGGAAACGTGTATATAGAGTCAGTATTAAAACGATATCAAAAGCATCTGGACGTATATTAATAACCCGCACTACGAATAATCAACAACTAAAATATTACACTTAGTCCCTTTATGTCAGTTTTATCATTTACAACATCTTTTTCGTTTTCTTTTATATGTATCATTTCAAGAATTTCTCTAGATTTAACGTTTTTTTCTGTTGCTAATATACTCACGTTGTTGTAATCAAATTCATGGTGGTTTGATTTTTTATGCTTGTTTAGTGCGGTATTGGCTGTTTTCGAATATTTATGGACTTTCATTCTGTTTGTAAGTCGTTGGGTAATTTATCCGATGTATAATTTGTTACAGTTCATACAAGGAATTTTGTATACTACATGTGATCGTTTTTCTTTAGGAATTTTGCTTTTAATTTTGTATAAATTTGTTTTATCTGATTTTGAGGATGGTATGCAATTTGAATATTGTATGTTTTAACTATTTTTGAATTTTTTTGTTAGTACGGGAATGTAAGGAATTGAAATATGTTTCTTTTGTGTGATAGGAAAATTAGTTGATGTTTGATTGTAAAATTTATGAGTTCGTTCTTTGATAAGTTTATTTATTATATGATCAGGGTAATCGTTTTGGGTAGATATTATTTTTACTTTACTAAGAATTTCTGTACGGAATTTGGGAGATGTAAGCTCTATTGCTCTGTCTACTAAATTTTTTGCTATGCTTATTTTTTGTGACTGATGATGTGAAGAATGAAAATTTATAAGTCTGTCTGTTGATGTATTTTTTCTGAACCATTTTGTTTCAAGTTTGTTATTTTGTCGAATTATTGTCATGTCCATATTATTGTCATGTTCATATTAATGTCATAATTCGACAAAATAACAAACTTGAAACAAAATGGTTCAGAAAAATATATCAACAGACAGACTTATGAATTTTCATTCTTCACATCATCAGTCACAAAAAATGAGCATAGCAAAAAATTTAGTAGACAGAGCAATAGCCCTTACATCTCCCAAATTCCGTACAGAAATTCTTAGTAAAGTGAAAATAATATTTACCCAAAAAGATTACACTGATCATATAATAAAATATAATAAAATTTTCAAAGAACGAACTCATAAATTTTACAATCAAACAACAACCAATTTTCCTGTCACACAAAAGAAATATTTCAATTCCTTACATTCCCGTACTAACAGAAAAAAATTCAAAAATAATGAAACTATACAATATTCAAATTGCATACCATCCTTAAAATCAAATAAAACAAATTTATACAAAACTCAAAAGCAAAATTCCTTAAGAAGAACGATGACATGTAGTATACAAAATTCATTGTATGAACTGTAACAAATTATACATCGGACAAACTTCCCAATGACTTACAAACAGAATGAAAGTCCATAAATATTCGAAAACAGCCAATACCGCACTAAACAAGCATAAAAAATCAAACCACCATGAATTTGATTACAACAACGTCAGTATATTAGCAATAGAAAAAAAAAGTTGAATCTAGAGAAATTCTTGAAATGATACATATAAAAAAAAACGAAAAAGATGTTGTAAAAGATAAAACTGACATAAAGGGACTAAGAACAATATACTCTTTTGTACTGTAACGATACGTTCCACATAATTTCGAACATTAAACGAATATTAAACGTCACTGAACTTTCTGGTAAGATATTTTCAATATCAAATTCGTTTTCCATTTTCATGTGTGAATTATTTTATTTTAGATAGTTGACAAAGATAGATTCTCTATCGAAACGTCCTTAATAATGTAAATTGTTTAAAATAAACACCAAAAAACTCGAAAATTCTTGTAGTTTATATAAACCAGGTACGGATATAAAAACCATACACTATAATCTAATACGTTATTTGTTACACGAATCACTGAATATTTTGTGATCTAATTATGTTGTCCGAAATGTTTGGGGAACAAGCGAATTGGAGGTTATCATGAATATCAATCGTCGAATCGTTAATAGATTTTAAAATGAGGTTATGGGTCTGTTTCACAATGTGCAGATATAGTATATCTGTTAGATAAACTGATTATTTACACTGAATGTTTCTGACTATCTGGCAGATAGCACTTTATCTAGAAGTGGTGAAACAGATCCTAAATGAATTGAGTTTTTGCTACAGTAGAAATGGGTCATCACGAGTGGAAATCGCGAGCAAAATTTTGTAAAAAGTGCGCTTGTTACATTATAATATTCCTTCAGCGAAATGCATTTAAAACACACTAGCTGTCAATAGTAGAACGAAAATGAACATGTTTATTATACAGGCAGGTGCTAGAAACAAGTATCAATTATTCAATCGCCTAGCGGTATTGATATTCATTTATAAAATTCAAGCAATTTCCCGCGATTGAAAAATCGAAATTCAATAAAGAAACAAAGTTATTAATCCAGTTATTCCATCAGGTATTTGTATGAAGTTACGGCAGATGTCTGCTATTCTTTCCGATAATTACCACATAAGTTATAACCAGATGCGTGGGGAGAAACGCTACAAGCGAAGCGCAATCTCTTCAGAGGATTTCGAGACTTTCGTTTTAAGAGGTTTCATTATTATGCTAAAATTTTGTGATCACCAATAACTGAAGCACTAACAAAAAGGAACAACTGCATGTAATCAGACCTACTACCCCGAATGGACAAAAAAATAACATGATTTGATACCGTAACAAAACGTAATTTTTCTCATAAATGAGTCAGAAATTTCTGTAATTCAATTGTAAAGACAACGTAGGTGTTAAGTGAACATCTTTGTATGCTGTAAAAAATAATTGTGACTTTAAAGTAAATAGCTACTTACGATATCAATGAGCAGGTGGGATCAATAAAACTGAGGAATATTTCAATTTCAAAATTGTTTTGTGGCTGAAATTTCTATGCTAAAGTAAATGTCTCTTTGCAACGTCGTTATTTGCATACCGTATATTTGGCCTATACAGTTCAATATTCATTCTACCTATTTCATCGAGTACTCGTCGGTAGAAAAAAAGTTGAAACCCCTTTAGTTCGCCATTTTGCTCGCAGGCTATCGTCAGAGATGATTTATGACTGGTTAAACTGTCTCAACGGTGCAAGAACTGCTCGGAAAATAGATTTCTGAAAGAACATTCACTGTAATTTGCACTGTAATAGAACAATGGTGAATCTTATATTTTTGTGTTGCAATAAGAAACTCGAATGGTATTCAGATGCATCCGTGCCAGGATTTAAAGAATGTGTTAATCAATCCTGAAGCACTGGGCACTACTTAACCAATTCATGAAATATTCAGTTGCATTGGGTAAAAAACGGACTTTACACTAGCCCGTTTTTCTGCCTGATGTTTTATTGACGACGTGAAAGGATATCAAGGATATTGAATTCTTGTTAATATCTTTGGTATCCAGTAGATAATTGTTGATATGAAATACATATTATGATAAAATTTATTCGGTTTGGATCTCCCAAATAAATGCGTTTGTAAATATTTGAAAATGCAATTATATGTTCGTGGCCATTCATTAATTGGCAGAATTGATTATTTTTAGTATCTGCGAACTACTCGGAATTTGCAACATGCAGATAACGATTTATTTTTATAATAACTCGTCAATGAGACTTGGGTAATCACAATTCATTATCAATGGAATAAATTGAATTTGAGATTAATTCTACTGATAGCAATTGTTATTCGTCGAACAAATTCCAGTTCATTTGGTACAAAAACAAGAGCGATTGGTAAATACGATATGTACGTAATTAATATTCACGTTAACACAAATTAATGAATGAGGAGATGCCAAATCGGTTCAGTCGTACGGAGAAAATTTCGTGCGTAACAATTCGGCATGCCCACCGAGCGGATTCGTGACAAATAAACCCTTCGGCCAACTGGTCAACTTTTTCAATCGATAAGTCTTTAATGAGATTCTCGCAGATACGCGTCCCAGTTAAAAACCGCCTAAAAACTGAATTCAGAAATCTTTATCCGATCCTCCATTCGTTCATTTATACATCTGGTCGCGTAATACGACGGCTGTATTCTCAATGAAGTCGAGGATCTGGTAGCATCGAGATCCGATACAAAAAGTTGAATCGTCGTTTTGCTCTCAATGCCAGTGTGTGGAAAGATCAGTGACCGACCAAATTTTTTCAGGAAAAAACGTCATGTTTTTTAATGAAACGAGCGAGAATTCGTGAAAGAGCTGGGTGGCTGAAATTTGTAAAGACAGGATATCGAAACTCATGTTACATATCAAGTGGATTGATTTCTTATTTTTGTATGAAAAGGTGGAAAGCAACTAATTTTCGGATTATAAATGTATTTCGATATTTTGGATATATAATATTAAGTACCATGGAATTTTAAACGAGAGCCACCGAGGTTTGTTCTAAAAGAATTGTGTACGAATTCAAACTGAATAACCAAAAAACAATAAAAAGAGAAAGAAAGAAAAATCTAAGGCTCTGATAATGTACCAATAAGGGATAGACTTCCGAATAATATCTATTAAGAGAAACTTACTCAAAATGTTCCTCAAGGCGTAAGATGACTCAAGGTCTACGAGCCGCTATAGAGTGAACCTAATCTAACCTAAACTGATCTGACCTAGCCTAAACTAGGCTGCCCTAATTTTAAAAATGATTATAAATAAATAAATAAATTATAAATATAAAATTGACGAAAAGTTGAACATGCGCAGACCTTTTTAAAATTGGAACTAGTAGGTTTAGGGGCCACTTTAGAGTGAACCTAACTTAAGCTGATCTAGCCTAACCTATTGTAGCCTCATTTAACCTAACCTAACATGGTCGAACCTAACCTAGGTAGTTAATAGCTGTAAGCTATTGAAAAAATTATGCGCAGTACAGCAAGGTCTACGCACTCAAATGAATATTTCACCGGATTTGATTGTAAAACGTTTAATGAATGTATCGAATTCCATTAAACTTTCCAAAAAAGAGAAATTAAATATGAAGAATTTATTAGAAGACAAAAAATAAAGTTAAAAACGAAGATCCTCTTGCTGAACCTTTTCCTATAGAAGAGTTGATGTTTGCTGTAAGCCAATTGAAAAAGGGAGAGCTGCGGGATTCGATGGCATTTCTGGTTCATCTTGGTGATCCTTCTTTGAAATGGGTTTTAAATTTTTTCAATAATATTCTAACTTCATGTAAACTGCCTGAAGAATTCAGAAAAGCGAAAGTTATAGCCATACTGAAACCTGGAAAGCCTCCAGATAATCCTGCCAATCATAGACCAATTTCCCTATTGAGTGCGTCATACAATTTGTTAGAAAGACTTCTTTATGAAAGAATTCATTATGTTTTTGATGATCATCTTTCTATTGAATAAGGATTTAGACCAAACAGAAGTTCAAGTTTCATCGCTCACAATGAATATTGGAATATGCTACCAGAAACTTAAAACTTAAACAGGAATGGCTTTTCTGGACTTGTCTGTGGCATATGATACCGTATGGAGAGATGGTTTGATTTATAAATTATATAAAACATTGAAAGGTCATAATGTCGTAAGACTCATTGGTTGTATGCTTTCGAATAGATAAATAAGAGTTTTCGTAGGAGAAAAAAGTAGTAAACCTAAAATAAGAAATAATGGTTTGCCACAGGGTTCCGTTCTATCTCCACTTCTTTTCAATGTATATACCAGTGATTTGCCTGATACAATCAGCAGAAAATTCGTTTATGCTGATGACATAGCGTCTAGCATTTGATGATTGAACATAGTCTAGCTGAAGATATCAAAACGTTGAATTCCTATTTTAAATAGTGGCATTTACAATTGAATCCGTCACAGACCGAAGTATCATGTGAGTCCAGTCAATAGAGAAATTTCATGGAAAAAATTAATTACAGGTAGCGACCTAGTGGAAGTTGTTGGGGGTAGTGAGTATAATATGAGGTTTCCATAAGGACTGCTATCGAGCGTCCTAGGGGTGGGGTGCAGTTCAAAGTTTCGAAATCACACGTTTTCGCTTCTAAATTTTGAACTATTGATTTCATTGAAAATGTCTTCGAACAAATGTTTTAGATACTAAGAATACCTTCCATTTGAATTAGGTTGTGTTCAATTTGGGCGAACGGTTAACAAGAAAACTGCAAAAAACTGCTCAGAACAGGCGTTTTTTCCAAACGTGATATTTTCGACGCCAATTTTTTTTTGAAATTTTCTATCATCACAAAATGAAGCTCTTATGGCATCAAATTGAACTACATAGAAACAAAAATTATTACATTCATCATTCACGAGCTATAGTAATTTTTTTATAAAAAACTGCCTTTTCCACAGGGAAACGTGCTAGTTGTCCGCAATATTTTTCCATTTTTTTTTATTGGGTATTATAGAAGAAGACCTATATTTTACTCTACTGAAAAGTTTTAGACTAGAAAATGCGGAAAAGACTACTTTTCACAACATGGAAAAGAAGGTACCTTTTTTCCATAAACAAATTGCCTCGGGCGGTTTATTTTGATATTCAGAGGTTCCATTTTCTCGCGAATGAAAATAGTTATTGAAATAAAGAATTTGACCCTTCAAGGAATCTTCTACGACCTTTTGAACGCCAGTTGCATTTTTTTTTAAAAACATCACAGTGGCTTTATAAATAAAAATTTAGGAATTGATTCGAGTTCATACTTTTCGTAATGAATTATATTTGATGATGCTTTAGGGGAATATGAAATAATCCATGCGTTTGTTGAAGAAAAAAGATGATAATGTGGACGGGTCGTCGCATTCTCGTCTTGCGGTCGATGGGGTCTTGGAGGGAATAGCAGTTCGGCGCGTATAGTAGTCGTGACTGCCTTCATAATCTTTGAGCGATTGTTTTGAAAAACTTAATCCAAAATTACAAACAACAACCCACTCGAGTTTCAAAGCAAAGTGCCGACTATGTCGACGGGACGGAATAGAATCCCCCTCCATTCGGATTGCAAATGAGTATACAACTTAACCGAATCAAATTGTCACCTGTTCATTTGTATCAAGAACAGGCATATTTTTACTTTTTTTTGAAAACGATAAAACATAATTCATTACGAAAAGTATGAACTCGAATTAATTCCTCCATTTTTATTTATAAAGCCACTGTGATGTTTTAAAAAAAAATGCAACTGGCGTTCAAAAGATCGTAGAAGATTTCTTGAAGGGTCAAATTCTTTATTTCAATAAGTTTTTTCATTCGCGAGAAAATGGAACCTCTGAATATCAAAATAAACCGCCCGAGGCAATTTGTTTATGGAAAAAAAGGTAACTTTTTTTCCATGTTATGAAAAGTAGTTTTTTCCGCATTTTATAGTCTGAAACTTTTCAGTAGAGTAAAATATAGGTCTTCTTCTATAATACTCAATCAAAAAAAAATGGAAAAATATTGCGGACAACTAGCACGTTTCCCTGTGGAAAAGGCAGTTTTTTATAAACAAATCACTATATCTCGTGAATGATGAATGTAATAATTTTTGTTTCCATGTGGTTTAATTTAATGCTAAAGAGCTTCATTTTGAGATGATAGAAAATTTCAAAAAAAAAATTGGCGTCGTAAATATCACGTTTGCAAAAAACGCCTGTTTCGAGCAGTTTTTTGCAGTTTTCTTGTTAACCGTTCGCCCAAATTGAACAAAACCTAATTCAAATGGAAGGTATTCTTAGTATCTAAAATATTTGTTCGAAGACATTTTCAATAAAATCAATAGTTCAAAATTTAGAAGCGAAAACGTGTGATTTCGAAACTTTGAACTGCACCCCCACCCCCTAGGACGCTCGATAGCAGTCCTTATGGAAACCTCATATTATACTCACTACCCCCAACAACTTTCACTAGGTCGCTATCTGTAATTAATTTTTTTTTATTTAGCACTGGTACGTTTCTCTATTGACTGGACTGTTTTCATCTTGCTAACCGTCGGAAATATAGAGATTCAAAGGTGAAATTCGAAGAAACTTTCTTACAGCATAATTTTCATCCCATATATTTACACTTGATACATCTTTAATTTTTAAACATCATTTGGATAAATTGAAACAAAAACTGAAAACGCGTTGTAATATTATTCATAAATAGGCTGGTACATATTGAAGGGCTGATGCCAAATCGTTACGTATATCAGCTATGGCCTTAATTTATTCAGCGGCTAAATACTGCTCTCCAGTATGGAAAAATAGTTGTGATGTGAATAAGGTGGATACACAGTTGAATATGGTAATGCGAATTGTATCAGGCACAATAGTCTCAACCCATTTAACTGGCTACCAGTATTATCGAATATTGCTCCACCAGAACTTCGAAGACAATATCAAACAAAGACATTATTTGAAAAAAATAAATTGCGCCCATCCGCATTTCCGATTCTTGATGATCTGCTGAATATGAATATCTCAAAATTGAAATCAAGGAAACCATTATGGTTTCATGGGTCGTTCCATTTGAAGGAAAGATGGAAACAGAAATGGTCGAGTGTTAAAAATTCTGTTTTCAATGTCATCTTATTATAGACCCTTCTGAAGAAATTCCAGGTTTTGATCTCCCAAGAAGAACATGATCAATCTTAAATAGATTTGACGATGCAATTATCTGCTCATCAAATGGAATAATGACGTAGATCCTAAGTGTCAGTGTGGACACTACATGAAACCATTCAGCATATAGTTGCGGAGTGTCCCGTTTTAAGTGTGGACGGAGGATTTGTAAGATCACATGGAGCTGATGATGGAGTAGTTGCTTGTATTGAAAATTGAATTTATAAAATAATGAATTGGAATGTAACTTACATACGAATATATATGGGTGATTCTTTTTCAAATCAAACAGACGCTCGCAATTTTTTTTGGAAATGCGTACGGAGATGCACCTTGGTGGAAACGATAGCTCAAACCTTCAGCTTCCTCATGCTGTTTTTTTTTTCAATATGAGGATTGAGGCTGCTCTTACTCCCATCGAAAAAAATCAATTATCCTCAATTTAAGTGAATTATTCCCGAGGTTACCATCTTTGGGAGTAAAGTTTCGTATCCTACATGAAAAAACGAAGAAATTCTCCTATTACAACTTTTTTCAAAAACCTCTCATTCCTTGCGGAAATTGAGCGGGAAGAATTTCCGACTTTTTAACCTTTAATGGGTTGAAACTCGTTTCTGGGGTAGGATACAAAAAAACATAAGAAAAAAAGTATTATTTTTTAATGAAACACAAATTTTTTATCTCCAGCGGCAAATTTCATTAAAAACATAATTGGAATTTCGGAAAAAATGGTAAAATTGATGTTGGAGTGTTTATTATGGTTCAAACATTGTTGTTGCAATTCAAAGATATGCTAAGACTGTTTTTTCAGATTATGTTTATTATACTTCATAGAATGAAAAAAGGTAAGACGAAAAAAAAATCTTGCCAAAGCAAAATTCCGCGATCTTGCTTGTCAGATTCATCCGGCATCGAAGAAAAATATTATTTTTGCACGTTACATTTTTGACGCCCCATTCTCGTGAATAAGGAACACGACTTGCATCCTTTTTGGAATCCAATTTTACCATTTTTTCCGAAATTCCAATTATGTTTTTAGTAAAATTTGGCGATGGAGATAAAAAATTTGTGCTTCATTCGAAAAAATATCCTACCCCAGAAACGAGTTTCAGCCCCTTGAAGGTTGAAAATTCGGAAATTCTTCTCGCTCAATTTCCGCACGGAATGAGAGGTTTTTGAAAAAAGTTGTAATAAGAGAATTTCTTCGTTTTTTCATGTAGAATACGAATCTTTACTCCCAAAGATGATAACCTCAGGAATAAGTGACTTAAATTGAGGATAATTGATTTTTTTCGATGGGGGTGAGCATTATTTTCGGTAAGGGCAGCCTCAATCATCATATTGAAAGAAAACAGCATACAGCATGAGGAATCTGAAGGTTTGAGCTGTCGTTTCCACCAGGGTGCATCTCCGTACGCATTTCCAAAAAAAATTGCGAGCGTCTGTTTGATTTCAAAAAGAATCACCCATATATACCTAACCTAGGTTAAGCTAACCTAAATTACTAAATTAAAAATTAGTGCAAAGTGGAGCATGCGCAGAATTTTCAAAAAATAGGGCCGCCCAACCTAACCTAAACTAACTTAACCTGATCTCACCTAACCTAAGTTAAGCTAGCCTAAAGTGTAAAATTGAAAATATGATAATTATTGTCAAATTTTTATTGAATGAATAAATGAGATTAAATGTTTAAAAGAATTCTGCGCATGCCCAACTTTTCACTCATTTCTTTGGTCACCTTACGCTTTGAGAAATCCTGAATAAGTTTCAGACCTGTTTGATGTTGGACGTTTTCCAAACCCCAATATGCTACTCCATGAATTTACACGAAACCGCATGAGGCTGCCTTTACTTTCAAATTAAGGTAAAGTATAAACGAACAACGCCTTGAAATGTTGATAGCAACACACCTTCTGAGAATTTAATACACCTGCTAATTGAGAATAAGGAGGCATTTAGGTTTATATTTATTTTTTCACAATATTGGCAATGGACTTTATACATAAACATGCAAGTATTTTATCAATATGCATTAGGTCATATCTTATATCATTATGAGTTATTCCTCACTGCTTCGGTGATTCACTGCGAGATGTAATTGGAAGCACTATTCGTATTAGTAAGGTAAATTAGAAGCAACAGAAGAACGTATCAGATTATTGCAAGCGAAGAAAGAGCGATCAGGACAGAATTATATAAAGAAAAGAAGATAAGTAGTAGAATTCAAGAGAAGGTGGCGGAGGTGCTGGAGGACTCATAAAGCGTCGCTCTACTATAACTTGAAAATAATATAAACTGACCGCTGGCTGCTAAATAAAAACACTAAAAGTTTGGAAATAAACCCAATACAATAAAGGTGTAGCTTAATAATATGAATTCAGTTGTCATTTTTTCAATGATCATATATGGAACCTGCTTCTAGCTTCGGTATAAGGATAATAGCTATTATGATCATTATGTGAGAATTTCATTCAGTCATAGGATTGCATCAAAGTCCATTTTTGGCAATCAATATCATTATTTAATGCATAAGATAATGCAGACAGCTTATGTTAAATAAAAATTATAAGTCAAATCTCATAAACGTATATCGAAAGATGAAGAACGCAATACCAACGCATCATTGATTGTCGCAACTTTTTATTCGAAACTTGAATAATATCGAATCGTTTCGCTCAGTTCCACGTTTTATCAATAAGAAATGCAAATATTCGTATCGACGATTCAGGGAGGTCCCATAAATCTGAGATTCAACTTCAGAGAAATCTTCCACAAATGAAACACAATATCTTTGAATATCGGGTGGTACATTCATAACTCATATCAATTCGAATCGACTTCCTAAGAACAGTTAGACACCTGTGTGCACTCCTCATACTCGACCGCTTTCGATTTGAAATTCTACAGGTATCCAATGACATGTTATAGTACGGCTAATAATCAACCTGCTCTTTTCGAAGAAGATCAAATTCTGGGATGATCACACATAATTTCCCCATGAGCGTGAAGAACATACCAAATACATATTCATATGCAGCATATAATATGAATAATGGAACCGTACCTAAAAAGACTTTTTCATCCTTTGACAGTTCTTTATTTAATGGAGAATAAATGAGGATTGAAAAGAATGATGGGCTTATTCAAAAGAGTGAGAAGACATTTTAAATGTTGACGATTTTTTCTTGTTTAATATTGTTTATGTGGAAATAATAACAGTTCTTGGGGAATAACGTTGAGTCGCGTGATCTACAAACTTCCCTAGAAACGTCATGTTGTATGTACAGTTGAAAAACAAGTCTGTCCGATGCAACCTTAATTTCTCGCGTTTTCCTTGACCGGGTATGAGCTGACATGCTATTAACCATTTTGATATAAATGCAACACCTATTTTCTCACTCGTCATTTAACTCATCATCTTCATCATACTTTCCGAATGAAATTAATGTTAAATCGGGATGTTTGCTGCTCAACCACGTCCGAAGACCTCAACGGAATTATTAAAAAGCTGAAATAGATGATCCGAAAATTACCGAGCAAAACATTCAAGACAGATTATTTCAAACCAGCTCATATATGGTGGAAATTCATTTTGCAAATTATGACTCTATAAATCACTGTCATGATTGAAAAGGAAAGCTACTAATTGTCATGAAATTTTTGAATCATAGTTATAACGGCAAAAATATATTCGAAATGTGAACAACACGTTCCAAGCGTGTTTTCTAGACAATGAAAATTACCAAGTTCAATTTCGATGCATGAAGAGTGCCATCAACAATCAACTCTGACGTGAATTGGACCATTCAGACGAGTAAACCGTAAGTACATAGCACTTTTTGCCATGACATCGTACCTAGAAGAAAATATCATTTGACTAGAAGGCACATTGGCATTCCATTACCAATTCGAGAAACCGGCTTCCATGTTTTTGACGTTGTGGGGTGCTTTACCTAGATATATTTCCAACAGTGAACAAATACTGAGCGTCCTTCTATGTGAAAGAGACTAGTCGATGAAATTCCCACTTAAGATGAGATGATTAGAATTTATTGATGACGATCAGATATTACCGTTTAGTGACTATATCGGAATTTGAAATTTAAGCTTAAAATTCGAGCGGACTGACTATTAATGAATTTGAAATCTATTCGAATCATTTTATTTTCGATTAATGTTCTATTAGTTGATGATTATATGCATAGATTTGTTTTCGAAGAAGATTCCGCAGATTTTTCGAACGTCAATAAAACAGTAAAAATAACTAGTTGAAATATTCTGCGCGTAACAGTGAATAAAAGAAGTTTGGGGCCATTTATAACGCAGACACACATACTAACTAATTAGTTATCTCCTGGTGACATACAACATCTGAATATTTTAGTCATGAAGAATTCAGAAAGTCGATCGTGGGCTTTCGAATATTTTCTTCTGAAAAAATTACAACTTCTGAACTTCTTCTCAAAAAAACAACTCTTGTCTCAATTGTTTAGGTATGAAAACAAACTGTAATACATTGTAAAAGCAATGCAATACGTACAATAAGTGCTGTTTAAATATTGAGTGCGATCCTATATAATATGCGGTATAGTGTACAGAAACGGATTCTAAAGTTTGTAAGAACCTTCAATTGTCAGATTACTCTCAGCCTGAATCTAAGCGAAGTTTTAATCTTACTGAGTAAACATTACAAATGTAAAAATAGATTGCTGCTCTGATCAATTTGAAAATTTTGTAACTAGACATTTTATAAACGTAAAAAAGCGGAAACAATTTTGGATATTCTTATACAGGCTGAGTCACCACAGACGCCTCCGTCGATTGAGACTAGACCGATAATTTTTTTCAATTGATTTTTGCACAGATCTGCTTTCAACGCCATAATCTACAATTTACAATTATAATGCACTATACAGGCTGGTCCATTTCTGCGATACTATGAGAATTTCTGATTTTTGCATAATGAAACCCTACATTTTTTATCATTTTTCGATTTCTTGCACTAAATGAAGACATCCTTCAGAAAACACTTCACTTCTAAATCTAATGGTTTTCAAATTATTTGTTCTTTATTGAAATTTTGGAGCCTTTTCCAAACTGTCATTCTGCTGCGTTTGAACAACTAAATGTCCCAATTTTGTAAGTGATTGATAGTAAAAGAACTAACTTTTTTTGTTTATCATTGAAATTAGGGCAGAACCACACTGGGTGTTCAGTACACAAAATTGAACTCGACCTTTTTTTAAACAAATTTTTTAACGTTATTTCAAATGGCAACAAGAATAATTTATGAGTTCGTCCGAAAAAATAGTGGCAATATCTATCGAAAATAAATTGGTAGTGGATACCTTTTCCCCTCGATTTTTGAGAGGAAACTGTTTATTAAATTTTATTTCGGGAATTCATGTACGAAAAGAAGGCTTTGACTAATTCTGCATTTCATGCATAGAAAACATTGAAAATGACATCTTCACAATTGACATAATAATCTCAACATAGAGAATAGTATGTCCGAAATAATAAAAATGAACATCATAGACGTATGTCGTCTTCAATGTTTTCTATGCATGAAATGCCGAATTATTCAAAGCCTTGTTTTCGTACATGAATTCTCGAAATAAAATTAAAAAACAATTTTTTCTCGAAAACCAAGGATAGAAAATATCCACTACAAATTCATTTTCGATAGATATTGATACTATTTTTCGGCTGAACTTATGAGTTACCCGTTTTGCCATTTGAAATAAAGTTGAAAAATTAGTTCGAAAAAAGGTCGAGTTTAATTTTGTGTACTGAACACCCAGTGTGGTCCTGCTCGAATTTAACCGCAGCAGAATGACAATTTGAAGAAGGTTCCAAAATTTCAATAAAGATCAAATAATTCGAAATTTGAAAACCATTAGATTTAAAAGTGTTTTCTGAAAAATGTCTTTATTTAGTGCAAGAATTGGAAAAATGATGAAAAATGTAGGGTTTCATCATGCAAAAACCATAGTATCTCAGAAATGGACCAGCCTGTATAGAACATTATAATTTTAAATGCAAAAATGGTTTTTGCATCCATAAGTTATCATAGTATCTCAGAAATGGACTATCCTGTATAGTGCATTATAATTACGAATTGTAGGTTATGGACATTGGGAACAGATCTGTGAAAAAATCAATTGAAAAAAAAATATCGGTCTAGTTTCACTTTGCGCAAAAATTTAAACAAAACAATTTTTTAAATTTTTCGGTAACTTTCAAGAAGAGCAAGAAAATGCAATTTTCCCTTTTTTTGGTTAATCGACTGTATATTCAGCAATATTGGGGGAAAAGGTCAGGTTATACGAAAATTTATCAGATTATTGGCTGTCTTAAATTTTTAAATAAAAAGATTCAGGTGTTTTCCTGGAATGCTTGATTGAAATTTTGAAAAAAATTAAGGGAACAAGATTTTTGTTGTTTAATCAATAATGTCATTTTTTTTACTTTTTACTCAATTTTGAGTTTTCGAAAGATTAATTAGGAAGAAAAAATCCGAAAAAATTCCACAAAAATTTTGGAAATTTGCACAATTATTTTTGAAAATTCAAAAGAATTTTTTTCTCCCGATTGAGAAAGTTCCGTGAAATATTCTTTAAAAAATATCAAAAACCGAAAAAGAATTAATTTTGATAAATTCAAATCTTTTTTTGGAAAATTTAAAAAAATTACATAAAACCAAGAGGCACTCGTGTTATCCCGCGGCGTTTGAACACACTTCAATTTTATTCAATTTTTTTTTCTCAAGAAAATAAAAGTTTGAATGTGTCGATGTTTTGGTTTTATGTAATGTTTTGAAATTTCAAAAAAAAATGTTTTATTTTCCAAAATTGATTTTTTTTTCAATTTTTTAGATATTTTTTGAAGAATATTTCACGAAATTTCTTCAATCGTGAGAAAAAAAATAATTTTTGTGGAATGAAAAACTTTCTCCGATTCTTTTTCCTTTATCAATCTTCCCAAAATTCAAACTTGGGTAAAAAGTAAAAAAAAATGTAATTTTTCATTTTTAAAAAGATTGAATCACGTTTAAGGATCAAAAACCTATTCCCTTAATTTTTTTCAAAATTTCAATCAACCACTGATCCAATAGATTTCAAAATTTAGGGGGGCCTTTGGGGTACATTAGACTGATAAAATTTTTTATAACCTAACCTTTTCTCCCAATATTGCTGAACATACAGTTGATTAACCAATAAAAGGGAAAATGGGATTTTTGTCTCTTCTTCACATTAACGTTACAAGAGGAAAAATTTTTTTTTCAATCAAGCATGACAGATCTTTGAAGGAAGTTTTCTGCAAAAACCGAAACCTCCTATTCGCTCGTTAGGCGACCAGTAGTTTCAGAGATATCTGCAGTTGAGTGAATTATCGGTATTCAAAATTCGATATCTCAAAGATAAATAGTCGTATCTCACTGCCGTAAAAAGCATATTGAAGCTGAATAAACAGGCTATGCAATCTAGTTAAGTTTGAAAACCTTTTTTCATGCCCGTAGAATGAAATTTCTTTGTGCTTTATCCGAGAATTGCATGACTCCAAAAAACTTTTAACCAAAAAATTCTAAAACTAGAGTCTCCAAGCTTCAAAAGCTATATATTTTTTCCTGTAAGACTATTTTTTACAGAAAATATAGCTTGTTGAAAATTGCCAAAAAATTTATAAAATTTTTTTGTTCCTTTAATTTTTGCGCGAAGTGTATGTATTTAAAATATTATTAAAGATGAAGGAATATTGATCTTTTCATTCACAAATACATGTTGATTTCGTTTACTTCATGATTTTCCAGGTTCGGGTCCTCGATCCGGATTCTCTGTAGAATATTTTCCTTAATATTTAGCAGTTATTTGTGGCGCCAACCCTGCCACCTGTTGAATGGGCTTGAAAAAGGTTATCAGAAAACACATACATGAGGATACAAAAATACAAAAATAAAGATGAAATCACTGAAGGCGATCTAAATATTTGATTTAGAATTGATATAATCTTAAACATACATCGTACTTGCACATAATGGTGCGACCACACAGACCACAATGTTCGCTCGGCGCCCCTGTAAGCGACTTTGATTCGTCGAAAACGGAATTGCGTTCGTCGCATAGGTAGCGTAGCTCTCTGTGTGGCCGCACCGTAAATCAATTAGTACAGCAATCTACTCACCAAAATTGAAAATAAAAACCAACTTCCTTTCTAAATGATCTGTCATTTCAGGATCGCGACAACTCTGAAATCAAATAATCAATTTATAATGTCACACGTTCGATTACCTATTGCTTAATTCGTATGTCCTCGAAATAGTCGCAAGATAAACACAAGGTTTTTATGATTCTAACGGACAATCTTATTACATATCGTTAAGACAACATTTCGTGTTATTCGAATTTGTGAGAAAACAAAATGCGACCCGAAGAAAGAATAGATCAATTTTACACTTGCCTGCTACAATTCCATTGAGTACCAGGCGGTCATTACTCCCGAATAGAATGAAAACAACTTGGAATCGTACTACACAAATTATAGGAACAATTGAATTGGAACCTAGCGAAGTGGAATTGTTTCAAAAAACATCAACCAAGATCGAGTTCGCGGTGATTGATTTTCTGCCATGGGGTTTTACATACATATTTTATTGCTTACTACTCTCATGGTCTAAACGAACAGTGTTCAATTTTTGTTGTCACAATATATGTATCGTAAGATTTTGGTACTGACGTTTGATTTCAGTGTGAGATAGTTATTTTAATTTCGGACTCCCGGTGACAATATCGATTAGGACTTCCATTTGAATGTGCGTCAACTATTATGTCGGTTTATCTTATCAAATTTATTCCGTCACGATCCCGAAATATCACAGGGATTTGAATGAACAGCCTATTGTTATATACCAAAATTCATCAGATTCCTAGCTTAGGAAAATCGTAATAAATCTTGAACGATCTACGTTATACAACGAGGAAGATGTTCATGTTTCATGATGATTTCTTCGGCAGTTACTCAAGGCGAGTACTTCTGAATTTTTAACGCCGTAAGGATGACATTCAAATACTGAAGGAATAACAAAGGCATTTCATTTGATTTATAGCATATCTAGTTGTTCGGTTGCGTCCAATGTCACTTCGATGAATAAAAGGGTCATAATTCTACTGAACTCCTTATGCGATCAAATATTGCCGTTAAATTGAACTTTATGGGGAAGATTCGAGAGTTCAATGAGAGTATGTAAATACGTACGATATTTGTCTTCAGGTAAGCAGTTTCAGTCACGTTGGAAGCAATAAAATTTCGCGGTTGTTATGGATTAAGGTTTACGATTTTTTTATGCCTTTGTTAACTACCCACCTCTAATAAAATAGTGAGAAAATGAATACACGAAACTATGGTGATAATTTCTGGACCCTTTGAATTGAATCGATTGTTTTAAATAATATTAATGTGTCGACCATAAACGTATACAGGAGAGTCATTGGATAGCAGCAGGCAGATGTAGTGAAAGAAATTTCTTTTTGGTCACACACAAATCTCCATTATATAGCATTTTCCATAAAAAAACTAATACTAACAAAATATTGGATATGCTTACATGCTTTTAAGGACGTAGCAATAACATAACATATCCCCCGAATATAATCACAAGAGCATCGAAAATAACTGAATATTTTTCCGAGTCACAAGACGTAATCGGCGGTTTTTTAAAGGATTACATCCCGTGACGAGCGAAAAATATTCATTATTTTCGATCGCTCGAGTGGTATTTGATGGGATTATACAGGGTGTTTCAGTTAAGCGGTTACAAACTTTCAGGTTAGGTAGAGTATATATGATGGGAAATCACATAACAATGCATGGTCGGAAATGTCTTCCGAAAGAGATAGGCGCCATTGAAGTTTAGGGGCCAAAATTTCAAATAATCATAAAAAACGGAAAAATTGGTCGATTTGATTGCGGTTTTCGCTAAAATTATTCTTTTTATCAGTATTTTCTTGAAAAAAATTTTTAAACATAAAGTTCAAGAAATGACGATAGAGGGCGCTTTAGACTTTGGAGTAACAAACAACTACTTTTCACTGTTATTTTTTACATTTCATTAACGGCTTCAGAAAGCTTAGACTTCAACTTAAATTTTAAGCCTAAAATCTGCATCATTGGGAGCAGTTAAGTGGGGAAAATTGAGCTTTGTTCAGGGGAGATTCTGAACACGGTTCGTTTTGAGCTACTTAACCACTTTCAATGATTAAGATTTTAAGCTCAAAATTTAAGTTGAAGTCGAAGCCATCGAAAACAATCAATAAGATACAAAAAACAACGGTAAAAAATAGTGGTTCGTTACGCCAAAGTCTAAAGCGCCCTCTATCGTCATTTTTTGAACTTTATGTTTAAAACTTTTTTTCATGAAAATACTGATAAAAAGAATAATTTTAGCGAAAACCGCAAACAAATCGACTAATTTTTCTGTCTTTTATGATTATTTGAAATTTTGGTCCCTAAACTTCGATGGCGATTTGTTTGCGGTTTTCGCTAAAATTATTCTTTTTATCAGTATTCTCATGAAAAAAATTTTTAAACACAAAGTTCAAAAAATGACGATAGAGGGGATAGAGGGCGCTTGAGACTTTGGCGTAACGAACCACTATTTTTTACCGTTATTTTTTGTATCTTATTGATTGTTTTCGATAGCTTCGACTTCAACTTAAATTTTGAGCTTAAAATCTTAATCATTGGGAGTGGTTAAGTAGCTCAAAACGAACCGTGTTCAGAATCTCCCCTGAACAAAGCTCAATTTTCCCCACTTAACTGCCTCCAATGATACAGATTTTAGGCTCAAAATTTAAGTTGAAGTCTAAGCGTTCTGAAGCCGTTAATGAAATGTAAAAAATAACAGTGAAAAGTAGTTGTTGGTTACTCCAAAGTCTAAAGCGCCCCCTATCGTTATTTTTTGAACTTTATGTTTAGAAATTTTTTTCAAGAAAATACTGATAAAAAGAATAATTTTAGCGAAAACCGCAATCAAATCGACCAATTTTTCCGTTTTTTATGATTATTTGAAATTTTGGTCCCTAAACTTCAATGGCGCCTATCTCCTTCGGAAGACATTTCCGACCATGCATTGCTACGTGATTTCCCATCATATAGGTGTACTCTACCTAACCTGAAAGTTTGTAACCGCTTAACTGAAACACCCAGTACATTGAATGCATCAAGTGTAATGAATTGTCATTTTGATACTGTAAGTATATTTTGACGTTTGTCGATACAAACATATATTCACTTCTGTGACAGATGTTGAATAATGTTCACATTTATATCGTTATTTCTGTGTTCGTTAGTTCAATCGACCCGCCGAAACACCAACGCAGGTATATGACGTCGTCAAGAAGATATTCACTTATCTATACACCATTGCTAACTTATCATGAGTTGTATAATCACTAGTAATACCACGAGAGCATCGAAAATAACCGAGTGACGAGTCGTAATCTGCGGTTTTTTTAGGATTACGAGTGACGAGTGAAAAATATTCTTTATTTCCGATTGCTCAAGCCTTATTCGATGGGATTATACAACGAATAAACCAATTGTAATGAGCTTTTCTTCACAAAAAGTCATGAATTGATTCCAAATGTATTTGTGTGTTTCCATCGTATTTGTGGGAGTTAGAACTTCAATCGATTTGCCTATTTTATCATTTGGAACATTTCCAAAACGACTCATTTTGATTGTGATCAATACGAAACTTTTGACGTTTGTCGATACAAACAAATATTCATTTCTATGACTACTATTGAATCATTGTTACATTTATATTGTCATTTCTATGTTTGTTAGTTCATTTCACCCGCCGAAACACCACGTCGTCAAGGAGTATATTCACTAATCTATACGCGGTTGCTGAAGAAAATGCTCGATTGCTATTGGTCCAATTTATCATGAGTTGTATAATCACTGGTAAAACCACAAGAGCATCGAAAATAACCGAATATTTTTCTAAGTCACGAGATGTAATCTGCAAAAAACCGCGAGGGCGAAGCCCGAGTGGTTTTTTAAAGGATTACGTCGAGTGACGAGCGAAAAATATTTTTTATTTTCGATTGCTCGAATGGTATTTGATGTGATTATAGAATGCATCGAGTGTAATGAATTATTATTTTGACGTATATTTTGACGTGTGTCAATACGAACAAATATTCACTTCTGTGACAGATATTGAACAATGTTCACATTTATATCGTTATTTCTGTGTTCGTTAGTTCGTCGAAACACCAAAGCAATTATATCACATCGTCAAGAAGTATATTCACTTATCTGACGAGTGAAAAATATTCTTTATTTTCGATTGCTCGAGTGGTATTTGATGGGATTATACAACAAATACCACAATTATAATGAGCTTTTCTTCACAAAAAGCCACGAATTGATTCCAAATGTATTTGTGTGTTTTCATCGTATTTGTGGGAGTTAGAGCTTCAATCGATTTGCCTATTTTATCATCTGGAACATTACCAAAACGACTCATTTTGATTGTGATCAATACGAAACTTTTGACGTTTGTCGATACAAACAAATATTCACTTCTATGACTACTATTGAGTCATTATTACATTTATATTGTCATTTCTATGTTTGTTAGTTCATTTCACCCGCCGAAACACCACGTCGTCAAGGAGTATATTCACTTATCTATACGCGGTTGCTGAGGAAAATGCTCGATTGCTATTGGTCCAATTTATCATGAGTTGTATAATCAGGTTATATTTTGATGCAACAATCAGAGCAACCCATCTCAATCCATTCCCGCTGAAGTTTCGAGTGCACACGAAGTTACTTCAAGTGTCCAATGCGTTGACATTTTATTCAATCGCGTTCGGAGAAATTTCGAAATATTGTCCAATTAGGTGGTTCAATCTTGCACCTTGTATGGAAACTTGATCCGTCGTTCTCAAATCGCGATTCCAGTAAAAAAGACAATGGCAATCGATGAGGTGAAATTGAAATAATTACCACGGATTACAAGATAGGAAAGTAGGTTCGTCCCATCTATATACAATAACTTTTAAAAGGATTCCATTAAAATTACAGGGAAATTAGGTAACTTCAGAAAAAATGCCGGGACACGCCAACTTTCTTTTCGAGGACACATTTTACATAAAATTCCACCCTTAAACCATTTTTTCAAAGAGCATATCGTAAGACGTGTTTTGTTTTCAAGAGTTTGCTACAAAATTCTGATAAGTATGTTTTACGACAAATGTCTAAAAACAAGAAAATCGAGTTGTGCCCTCCTCAAGATGAAAGTAGGCTTGTCCCGCCATTTTTTTCAAAAGTTTCTCTATTTCCATGCAATTTTAGCGAAATCATTTTACAAAGAACACTGTGTGTATGTAGTGGGTAAAACAGAACACGTTTCTGTAATATCTATTGAAAGAAAACTCAATTTGCGCATTGATTGAGTTTGAGGCTCGGTCATTTATAAACCGCATAATAACATGGATTTGAATCACAGAAAATCGAATTAGAGAAATCAATTAAACAGTAGGATCAACTATCTAAAATAGTGACACGAATCGATGCGAACCATTATAAATTGAAAAAGAAGCTTTCACAAATATTAATCTCCTATGCATGAAGAAACGTCCTAAATCTAAACGGTAATTCAAAAAAAAGCGTGCTACTCACAAAAATACCTTCTCGCATGTCTAACCGTTACGAAAATATCATTAATCGAGAGGTGTTTCTAAAAAAAATGTATACCTATCGTATTTTTAAACGAGATCGCTTATTCACTTTTCCGTAACGAAAGCGGCTAATCTAGGTTTATACATCAATTCTTGAAAACCAAGTGGAATATACATGAATGTGTGTAATAATGTGCATGTAAAAACTCATTAAAGTGTAAATTGAAATAATAATACGAAGAAATTTAATTCAGGGTTATGTTTTCCTTTGTCCTTCTACAAAGAAAGACCACTCCCGATCACGATGAAGCCATCATAGTCGTTATGCGATTATATTTACTGAATACTGTGACTGTTCGAATAGAATTGTTGATTAGCTCAAATGTCTGGCCCGCATTGACTTGCAGATTACTGGATTTATTACGTCAACGCGGGTTTCCTAGACGGTAATACAGCCAACAAAATTAAAAAGTGAATAGAAGTGGACAACAACCACCCAGCGCCAACCATAGGCTAAAAAAACTCCGCTGCCATAAATTGAGTGCGTTTCTTTCACATGAAAAAAATAAGTCAGATTGTTTACACAACTCAAAACATATCTATATTCAATTGGAATTCAACTGCAATCTAATTGAAAAATCAAATGTCGGAGATGATGCAATATCTCTTTTGATGACACCAGAATGATAGATTTATGAATTTGCAATAGGAAATAAATCGTTATGATAAATACATTAAAGAAGCCGACGTAGAACGCAATTTCCGCCCTTCGTATGTGAAGTTTCTATTCATATTTAAAAATTAGCTCAATATGATTTTTCTTAGTATTCATTCTGGGAATGTTCCAATTATAGTATCCCGGTATTAACTGAAGTAATGAGGGCAATTTCTTTTACACCGTCTCGAATAATGCTGGATCCAATTTACATCAGCAGTCATCTCCAATACTCGGCTTGGATGAATACTGATATGAATAACATAACAGATCATGATTTGGTGCTTGTAAACCTTCATCTTTTGGAGAAACAAATTATTTAATCCCGTTTGTTCAAAATCAAACAGCTTGATTTTATTGATCAAGAAAGGATGCAGGGGAAACGTTAAAGACACTTTTGCAGATGATAAGTTAGACGTTTTAAATGACTGTGTATGATCTGCATACGCCAATAATTTAAGTTAAAATCAAAGACCATTCTACTATTAAGAGACACTAACATTATATTACAGACACAATAAAACTCATGATCAAACTTCTTAAGAATAAAGCTTACAAGAGATATCTCAGTACTAAAAGTGTTGCTCCTAGGGAGTTCTTTGTGGAGTTTCGCAATCTGGTTGGTAGGGCTATCAGAAGTGAGAAAGCCGCTTATTTGCACCAGAAACTCAACAGTTTTATTAAACCATCGAGCGTGTGGCGTTTCTTAAATAAACTAGGCGTAAATCCTTGCCTTATAACATCTAAATCCTGTGGAATTAACGGGATAGGGGTAACAATGTTGAACTTGGTTATGCCTTATTCTCTCGAGGAAATATGTCACATATTTAATGTTTCACTGCAGCTTGGATCTTTTCTAAGTTTATGAAAAAGTGCTGTCGTAAAAGCAATACCCAAAATAGCTAAGCCTGAGGCTCTAGAAGATTTGCGTCCCATTAGCTTGTTTCCCAGTTCTCTCAAAATTATTAAATAAGGTTGTAGCATGTCAAATTAAACAGTTCACGGATGAAGTAAATCTTCTTTCTACTGTTCAGTCTGGCTTCGGACGCTATTATTCTACTGCTACAGCCCTTTTGAAAATTGTTAACGATTTAACTTGCGCAATGTATAACACTACAGTTTCAGTTTTGGTCTTACTAGACCAGAGTCAAGCTTTCGACTTGGTTGACTATAACATTTTGCTGCATAAGTTGGAGATGGTTGGACTCGATATGACTGCTGTGGATTGGTTTGAAAGCTATCTGTTCGAAAGAAAGCAAATTGTTTGCGAAAATGACACCGTCTCGGGTGGTTCCACGTGGGGTGCCTCAGGGCAGTATACTTGGCCCACTACTATTCGCACTCTATTCTATACCCAGTCTTTTCTCTTCAAGCACTCTACATATTTAAGGTCATGTAAGGCGTGCGATGTTGTATAAATGATGAGCTTTCGTTGCTGTCTGACTGGTGTCAGGTATCTCTTGTAAAATAACAATCGAAGGAGCTGACGTGGTTGGGATTCTGTTGCTGAAAACCTTGGGGTATAGTCTGATGAAGAACTGTCCTTTCGAGGTCTCGTCGCATATTATGAAACGCAGTTTTATGAGGCTAAAGGGACTCTTATTGCTGCTGTGTATTTTGTTACCTCTTTCTAAAAAAGAAAAGTATAAGATGGCTAAGGTACATAATTCTTGCTTAAGATTTGTTGGTTGTATTCCTTACAGAGACCATATTACGCCCTACCGTCTGAAGTTGCTGGAGTTCTCCTATGAGCAGAGAGCGGAATACCTTTGGCTAAACTTTCTTTATAAACTGTTAATTAATAACTCACCAGATTATCTTTGTAGAAGATTGTAGTTGCGTTGCGATGCACATCAAGTTATGAGGTCTGTTCCAACTCGCGTTGTGAACGATTTCTGTACTGAAGAATTTCATTGGATCTGTTAGAACACGCTTGACGAACGGTCATTGTACCGTCACGATTCTGCGCTGTTTAGAAAATATGATTGATTTTATGAACTGCGCAAAATCCTGACAGTACATTGACGATTCACAACGCCAGTTGGAACAAACCTAATATAAGGTCTTTTAATAGCTTAAGCGTTCCTAAGCACAAAACTAGTGATTTTCGACGTAATTTGGATTTTGTTGCTCCTCATTTACTGAATAATTATCCTTCATTGCTTGATGGGGGTTTTCCTGCTGTATCTTTAGGAATAAACTAAATGAGCGTTGAAAAGAGGTTTATTTGTTATAATCTGTAGAGTTTTGATAAATGGTTTGTTTCTTTTTCGAATTTAAATGCTTTCGTTTTAATTTTAGTTATTTTTTAGATTAATTATTACATATATGAATGTAAGAAATGCGTTTTATTTTTCAATGATTATTTTCTCATTACATGAGTTGGTTTTTTTGTTGCTTCTTCAAGTTTATATGTTGATATTAGGGTCGACTTTGAATATTCATTGTTTGGTGAAGTGGAAGACTACACTTGGCCAAACTCCTACCCTTTGTATTACCTATGTAAAGGCATTACAATAAACATTACTATTGTTGTTATTATTATTATAAGGAAATTTCGAAACACATTCGCAAGAGATTTGTCATGGATCTCATTCGGGAAGTGAAGCTTTTTTTAGTCTACAAAGAAAATATAAGGAAAGGTCAAAATCCAGTCAAACTTCATAGTAAAACATAACATTTTCAATTAAAAAATTTGGAAACTCCGGGCCGGTTTTAACAGATACGTACATGAAATTAGAGAAAATCAAATGAAACATTCAGCACAAATTATCAAGAGGTTCGAATTATTAAAGAGAATTACCTCTAGAATTCACAGAAGTCAATAACCATTTAAAATTCCTCTTGACATTTTTAAATTCTTGCGAATACTTTCGAAGAGTGGCAAGGTGTAGGAACGTCGTATGTAAAACTATAAAATCAGTTAGAATTAGTAAATAGAGTTTATAGATCTAAATTATACCTCTGAAGTCGTTTGTATGACCATACGAATAGAAAAATTATCGCTTAAACGATCTTAAAGCCGTAATATCACTTCTGCCTTGTTATTTTGTACAATAACTTCAGAGACTTTGGTATCTGCTTTCAATCATAAAATTTTCAGGAATTGGAGTTTTCATTCTGACATCTGGACTTGATAAATCGCAGACGTTTTCGGTTCAATAATTTTCCTATTTGATAATATATGAAGCGGAAATCTAAACACGCCTTATCAAATACATGTGTAAAGTGACGCAACAGACTCATAAACCTTGCAAAGTCTATAAAAAAAGTAGGAAATTTAACGAGGCTAAATAACTTTTCATATACATAATACGTACACTCTTGATTTGATCGCGCTTAAACGATGTGGTGTTTGCGATGACATAATTGGTAAAACATCACAACAAATATTGCACAATTTATAGAAAACAGCAAAATGCAACGTAGGCGATGCGACGGTTTGGATTTCCGCATCTAGAACTGTTAGTAAACAAGTGGGTTTTCCAGTTGCCGATTTCCGAAAATATCTTTTTATTGATTACCAGAAACACGATTTTGTTGGTCAGTGGGAGAGACTCACACGGAGATTGGTGTTGTACTTGCAATAATAATGCAAATTTCGTATTTTACAATCGAGCTCGGTTGTTCGCGTTCCGTCGTCGATAATTTTCATCCTGTTCGCCGAGATTCGAATTCACCAAACGCCTTTGAAATGCGCCTTTTTTTATTGTTTCTGAGAAAGAGAAAAGACAATCGAGCGAAAAATACTTTTGGAATCGGATATACCCGATATGCTAAAGATGCTTGGGGAAAGTTCGGTTGCTATAAATTCCTCGAGCGACATTTGCCTCGTCTTCTCTGCAGTATGCGATACAAGTTGCCAATTACATCACTCGATATTACATATACGTACATTATCCTCAAATAAATATGTAGGTATGTTCGAGTTTTTTCTCAAATCGAATTGAATTTGGACCTGAATTCGCTTGCATTAGAGTCATAAGATGGCTTTCATTGATTGAAAGTTTGAGATGTAAATATTGATTCTACATGGGTGAGATAAATACCTAGCTTTCATTCATGTATCTTATCTACGAAGGTAATCCATGACCAGTAAAAAAGTTGTTTCTCAATGGAATTCATACGGTTAAAAGTTGTTACGGGAATGTAAATACGCCTTCAGGGATATGTTTTTACTCGATACCGCATCTAACACTTAGTACAACTCTTTCAGATCATTTCCTAGACATCCCCTTATCGGCGCACGATGCTATCCGAGAGATAAGTTTAAATACGTACCTTTAGCCCAACACGGTGGATAAGAGAGATTAATTAGAAGAAAAACTGAATGTTGCGTGTACTTCCTTTTCCTTAACATAATAATTACGAGAATTGAACGAGTTCCATTTTCTGATACAGTTGTTTCAAGAAAGAAGAATCTGAAATTATACGTCCTATGAATTGTTAATGTATTCATCGAAATAAATATACAGGCTGGCTATTTGAAAACGAAACGTCGCCAATTGTGGGCGAACCGTGCACATTGGTCCAAATTCCCGAGACAGGTCGATTTTTGATTGGAGGGGGACACTTTTTGATCGCTTAAAAAGTTGTGACACAGCAACCCCTTAAGCGGGGTGGCTACCCTTATTAGTTTTTGAATAGGGAATATAGGTCATGTTATACTTCATATTAATGTGAATTGAAAGGGCTTTTCAGAAATGTATATTTTAGCATTTTGGACTTAAACCTTGCTAAAATACAGGCTGTTTTAAGTGGTGCCTGGCAATGCCATAGATTTTATGCTCGTTATTCTCGATATCAAAAACTGCTGGAGTATACTAGTTTTCGTTTAAGAATACTTTTGCACCTTTAAATGGGAAATAGAAATTATTATTTTTACTTACATGTTAGTTAACCAAATGTTCAAAATGTCCACCCCCAACCTCCATACAATAATATAATTATTGTTCGGAACGGTGGCGCACATTCTGTAATATCGCAGGAGTGATTTGTTGGCATTCATGGACGATACGCTTACGCAACTCTTGCAAGGACTCGGGCTGTGTAGCATATATCTTGTTTTTTAAATGACCCCATAAGAAAAAATCTAGCGGAGATAAATCAGGTGACCGTGCCGGCCATTCAATAAAACCTCTTCTCCCTATCCATCGATGTGGAAATCTACGATCGAGGTATTGTCGAACTGGAGCAGCAAAGTGTGGAGGAGCCCCATCTTGCGGAAATATCAAGTGGTCTTCCAGATAGTGTTCATTAGTCTCAATAATCTCTGTCAACATTGGGTCTATGTGGTCTTCCAGTAATCGAAGATACATCTCTCCTGTTAGATTAGCTGGTAGGAAAAAAGGGCCAACAATATGGGCGCCGAAAGTTTCAGCCCAAACATTAAGTTCCTCCGGATTCTGTGTGTGAGTTTCGTGCAATAATCTGGGATTAGAATCAGCCCAATAACGGCAATTGTGACGATTTACGGCACCGTTTAGATAAAAGGAGCATTCATCAGAAAAGCAAATATTAAACAGGAACCTCAGATCATTGGCCACTCGCTCACTCATCAATTGACAAAATTCCAGCCGTCGGTCACCATCTTCTTCATTAAGTTGTTGTGTCAGGTGGATTTTAAATGGGTGGAATTTATAGTGCTTTAAAATTTTTTGAATTGTACATCAGTGCACACCAACTTAGCCAATTATCCTTTGGAAACGAAGACTTGCATTTGTCCATGCTGTGGTTTGTCCTACCGTGACTTCACATTTTTCAAAGAGCATATGATTTCCCACATCCCATTGCTGGTGAGCAACAATTACCACAATATCTGTCCTTGTGGGGAAAGTTACGAGAATTCTGAAGCCTTTGTGAATCATATTTTCGGGCACTACATCGTTTCAGTGCCCGGGGTATGCTGCTATCTCTGCAAACTACGATTCAATAGTGACGAAGAACGCAGGGGACATTTTCAGGAAGTTCACGTGGCAACTTAAGTAAAGTGTAACCTTTGCAACGAAATTTTCGAAACCAGAGCTGCTGTGCAGGTATAATTTTATTGTTGAATATGAATTTGTTGTTCAAGTTTTAAATTAATTAACGAGTTTGGGAAGTATATTCATTTTAAAATAGTTGAGTTTTTGATTTCAGATGCACTTCGTGGTACAACACGGTGAAGGTTGTAACCATATCAGATGCAAATTCTGCCCTAACATTGTTTTCCATGATCAGAGATCTCCAGAATTACATGTTTCGATGAAGCATTTTAAACCGCAGTTACATCAGTCTTCCAACGTTCTGAATGAATTGTCGGTGAGTTATCTTTTAGAAATGTTATTAATCAATTAATGCTATTCAAAACAAATTATTCAATATTTTTTATTTCAGCTTACGTGCTGTCAATTTCCTCTAGTAACTAGGAATATTTGGTCTTATAACCAAAGAATGTAAACTCTTTCTTGATACCGTCGGTATATATTTTTTATGCAGTGTCATTGTATAAATTATCCGGAAAAAGTATCAAACTTCTATTGTTATTTGCGAAATCATTTCATCAAAATTGGTTTCGAAAGCACGTTCCTAGTAGTCCTAGAAGGACTGAAGTATGGTCAAAGTGATATCAAAATCACTTTTTAATTCTTGTAAGTATGAGAGGAGATTTTTTTCAATGAGGGCAAATACTTTAATGCTTGTGGTGGCTAGCTAACGATTTCAATTCCTAACTACGTATCGACTGTTGACATTTATACTTATTAGGAAATTTACGAACGACTTAATATAATACATACTTGAAAATAAAATTTGTATTTGCATGTTTCTTGAAACAAAAGAAGCGCATCATAATTGAATACCTATGTTCACAATTTTTTGATTGACAATCGTTTTCCAAATTCATATTAAGCTTTATAAAGAAAAAAATGATTCAGCGAACAGAAAAATTTTCTTTCGATCACGAATTTCTGAAAGCTAATTCATATAAATACCACTTTTTCACAACAAATACAAACATAATAATGAAAAGGATTAAAGAGTTATAAGACATCAATGTTTTTATTTGCCAATCGTTTTGCTTCATGAGCTTTCAATACAGGTTGGCTATTTGAAAACGAAACGCCGCCAATTGTGGGCGAACCGGGCACATTGGTCCAAATTCCTGAGACAGGTCGATTTTTGATTGCAGGGGGACACTTTTTGACCGCTTAAAAAGTTGTGACACAGAAACCCCTAAGAGGGGTGGTTACCCTTATTAGTTTTTGAATAGGGAATATAGGTCATGTTATACATCATATTAATATGAATTGAAAGGGCTTTTCAGAAATGTATATTTTAGCATTTTGGACTAAAACCTTGCTAAAATACAGGCTGTTTTAAGTGGCGCCTGGCAATGCCATAGAATTTATGCTCGTTATTCTCGATATCAAAAACTGCTGAAGTATATTAGTTTTCGTTTAAGAATACCTTTTGCACCTTTAAATGGGAAATAGAAATTATTATTTTTACTTACATGTTAGTTAACCAAATGTTCAAAATGTCCACTCCTAACCTCCATACAATAATATAAGTTTTGTTCGAAACGGTGTCGCACATTCTGTAATATTGCAGGAGTGATTTGTTGGCATTCATGGACGATACGCTGACGTAACTCTTGCAAGGACTCGGGCTGTGTAGCATATATCTTGTTCTTTAAATGACCCCATAAGAAAAAATCTAGCGGAGATAAATCAGGTGACCGTGCCGGCCATTCAATAAAACCTCTTCTCCCTATCAATCGATGTGGAAATCTACGATCGAGGTATTGTCGAACTGAAGCAGCAAAGTGTGGAGGATCCCCCTCTTGCGAAAATATCAAGTGGTCTTCCAGATAGTGTTCATTATTCTCAATAATCTCTGTCAACATTGGGTCTATGTGGTCTTCCAGTAATTGAAGATACATCTGTCCTGTTAGATTACCTGGTAGGAAAAAAGGGCCAACAATATAGTCGCCGAAAGTTCCAGCCCAAACATTCAGTTTCACCGGATTCTGTGTGTGAGTTTCGTGCAATAATCTGGGATTAGAATCAGCCCAATAACGGCAATTGTGACGATTTACGGTACCGTTTAGATAAAACGAGCATTCATCAGAAAAGCAAATATTAATCAGGAACCTCGGATCATGGGCCACCCGCTCACTCATCAATTCACAAAATTCCAGCCGTCGGTCACCATCTTCTTCATTAAGTTGTTGTGTCAGGTGGATTTTAAATGGGTGGAATTTATAGTGCTTTAAAATTTTTTGAATTGTATATCTGTGCACACCAGTTTGCTGTTCCAGTTGCCTCGTGCTTGTTCGGGGAGTAAGAGACACTTGACCAAGAACTGCCACATCTACCCCTTTATTTCTATCGACGTTTCTTTTTTATTGCATACTGAGCCAGTCTCTTGAAACTTTGCCACTAACTCCAGTACATATTTTCGATGAACATGTTGGTCCGCATGCCGCTGATTAAATATATAAGCTGTTCTAAAAGCACATTGATTGTTTGCATAGAAAATTGAAATCATTTCTACCCTCTCCGCAATCGTATAAACCATGATTTTGAAAAACAACGCAAGAAATTACACCTATCAATAAAACAACTTTAACAGAACTAATAATCAGGGGAACACCTTAAAGTCAGATGGTAAATAAAAAACTTGATGCTTTATCATTCATTAAAATTAGTAAAGAAAGTTAACACGCAGTCTCTGATAAGAAAACGCCATCAACATGCGGCAACATTTGTAGCGGAATAACAAAAATCTTCTTCATTTCCAGACGAAATTAATAATAATAATAATAATAATAATAATAATAATAATAATAAATTGCCTTTATTCAACTGAATATAAACCTGAGGCGAAGTCTAGTTATTAAGCTACTCCACTCAACATCAGAATACAAAAAATAAAACAAAATGAAAATATCACAAAAAGAATACGAGAAATAACAAAACCAACAGGTTCAGTACCCCTCACATGCAGAACAAAAAAGAAAGAAGAAGAAAAATTATGCCCAAATATTAATTGACATATAAAATAAAAATCATAACATAAATTAAACATAAACTAAAGCTACATACCCACCACATATTCAGACGGAACTTTGCTCTCTTAGAAGCACATCTTTACAAAACCTTTTGAGGAAGTTCAACTTGCTTTTTCTGACTTCAACAGGAATGCTATTGTACATCATTACTGAGTTGTAGGAGAACGATCTTCGAAAAAGTGAGAGCCGATACCTCGGCAGAGCAAGATTTTGACATGCTCTGACATTAGCAGAATGTATATCACTTATGAAGGATAGTTTATCACGAAGATAGGGAGGACTAGATGAGGAGAGCACTTTGAAAACGTGTATAGTCAAAAGATACTTATAAATATTTTCATTGATCGATTTCAATTTAAAACTACACCTTTGTGATAAAAATTGTGCTGTCAATGAAGAAACCTCAGAGGAAATACCATAATTCTTGACTGTCTCATAAGTGCATGCAAAAATTGACTCGCATGAAAGAGCCTGTATTTTAGCAAGGTTTAAGTCCAAAATGCTAAAATATACATTTCTGAAAAGCCCTTTCAATTCACATTAATATGATGTATAACATGACCTATATTCCCTATTCAAAAACTAATAACGGTAGCCACCCCGTTTAGGGGGTTGCTGTGTCACAGCTTTTGAAGTGGTCAAAAAGTGTCCACCTCCAATCAAAAATCGACCTGTCTCAGGAATTTGGACCAATGTGCATGGTTCGCTCACAATTGGCGACGTTTCGTTTTCAAATAGCCACTGTATACACAATTGACAACAATCCCGATGGTAAAATATTTCAATCCGATGAATTGGAATCGTTTTGACTACTGTCCAAGATTGGCAATGATTTTGGAAAACGATTAGCAAACATTTTTCCTCAAGGTGTATAAAAAAACTCCTTCAACTTTTCACAAAAAATTTTGTGTTATAGTCGAATCTGTCAACATCTTTATATACAAGGAAACACGTCATGCAGATCAGTGGCAAACTGGCAAGGCACGACTCGAACGTTGGAAGCTTGGAAGCAAATCAGATATGCTTCGCAACGTGTCGCGCTACTGACAACCATGCTGTTGCATTTCCCACTTCGTACGTTTCACCGATAGAATCAGATTTTCGGAGTTATTCCCAAGTGCTACTTTTAACGCCGATTTGAGTTTCTGTGCAACTTTCCAACAATGGATATATTAAAAATTTTCTGCCAAACAACAACCATTTATCTGCGGTTGGTACAACTACAATTGTCATAACCTTCCGTATAACGGTCTTCCCACCAATTGTTTACATTTCGTTTAGTTTCCGAGTTATAACTGTCCGAAAGCAACTTACTTCAACATATTTGCCCATTTTTGCATCTCGAAAAGAAACGTCACTAATTTTTACTTTTCAACGGCAAAACCGAATAGTTTTTAGAAAAAAATTCATGATTCCTAGATCGAAATCAGGCCTTAAATGAAAAATTTCACACCTCTCGGATGGTCGAGAAGGCCATTTATCCATCGGTTTATTTATGGGGCGCTGGGCGTGCCATATTTTGCATATAAATGAGCATGGGCACATTTAAGTATTTAGCGGGTACGTTATCCCTTCAGATTGGTCTGAACAGGTAGAAAAAAATAGAAAGGTTTTTACACAAAAGAGGCGTTCTCAAATACCATTATAAGCGTCAAAACCATGATAAATTGAATTCCTTTTTTTCGAAAAATTTGAAAACTAACATTGCACGGAATGCGATCCGATAATTTCCCATAGGATTGTAGCTGAATCCCACCAGCATTCGAAATGCGATGACTACAGTTTTATTGCAGGATTTCACTGGGAATTTCCGAGAACTAGTGTCGTCGGTGTTGATATGATTCATTTGTTTGTCGTAACAGGACATAATTGGATCGTTTATTGACCCCATCGGAAATCAGATAATCCGTAGGACTGCCTCAAATTACTAATACGGGTTTGTGTTACTTGTAGGAAGATAAACAATTCTTTTGCAACCGACGTATTGTGAATGCAAAGGGACTTCTCACTCCTTCGCGCAGGATGAATAAATAAATAATCAAAAGCTGTTTGGGTGAGTCGCTGTTATTAGAAGGATAAAGAGGTGGTTTGGTTCCTATAGACATAAGATAGACAATAGATTCCGTAAAAGCAATTACTTATTACGAGGAACAATAACGAACATCATTTTAGAGTATGTTCGTTTCCTTTGATCATTTACGTGTCCTGAATCTCAATCAGTCGATGGCACCATCTTATTTCCTGACGGAACATCTCTAGTTGACGCTTCTTTCCAACGAAAAAAAAAACCATCGAGAAATGTGATAGGATTGATCTATGATACGATGTGACAAACGCAACTGAAACAATTTTGGGTCTTCACGAATCAAGTACATTCAATATAGAAAATTATTCGACAATTGCTCATCGGTATTTAAATATTCGATGATTAATTTTTATCTCCTCGAGAGGGAATTGGTTTTCAAAATCGATATACTACATATTACACCTTAATTCAGGAGGGCCATAAGTGGCTGATTACTTTCATTATTGAAAATACCAAAGTAATGGATGTAATTAAATTATGTAAATACGTTCCTGGGCAGTTTGTTTTAATTTATTCCTAACGTTTCTACAGCGGACCTTAAATTGATTAGGTTTTTTGGATTTTTGTAACATTAGATACACATTGAATAGTTAAAATTTTAATTGTAACGTTAGGATGCGATTACAGAAAAGATCGACGAGTTCCTATGGGTTTTATCAAAAGAAGGTGATAGTTATAAGGTAGGTCCTGTTGTTGATTGTTGAATTTCGAAGAATACACTTTACTCTCCTATTTTAGTAAGATTTCAATACACTTAGCTGTTTTGAACAAATATCGAAATTCTATAATTTTAGCACAGATCTGGAAAAACGAATATTTTTTTATAGAATAGTATAAACAGTATACAAAAAAACATTTAACTTGTGTCCAACTGTGACACAAAAATGGAAAATTATTCAATTTTTATTGAATAGAGAAATACAATAACTGTTAAAAGGAACAAAACAACAAATTATTCTTCTGAAGATTCAGGCGATAAAATCATTCGTCCTGATCCTCCGGTCCCAAAATATCTCTTAGTATTTTTTGATACAATTGCATCACTTTCTCGTGAAGTTCTAGTACCTCCTCAATTTCTTCGCGCTTTGCAAGACATTCACTTATTTCTTCGCTCTGTGATTTGACTTGCATCCGCCTCCTTTTTCGAGGGGGTTGGCAAAGGAGCTGCTGATAAGTGTGTTCATGCGCTTCTTTCCTTCGACGCAGGGACTCCACAACTTTAGTTTCTCGATTGTACATTTCTTTTATCATTTTCCTAACTGCTTGACTCATATTATGTCGGCAGACGTTGCACAGCTTTTAACCCGACCGGTTCGAAGTGCGAATTATTTTTAAGAACACACGTTTTCATAGTAACGAAAAATGATATTTATGAAGCTACTGCGATTACTTCAGTTCTTACTTTTGAAGATAAAGAAAATATTTTGTTTTGCGAAATGTTCAGCGCTCCTGATTAAAAAATTATAACGAAAAATCTATTTTCATTTTTAAAAGATGGCTGTGTTATTACTTTCATCATTCTTTTTTTTTTGAGAAATGTTTAACATTTTTCGATACAAACTATCGAATTCTACCGAATAATAAATAAACCGTGCAATATGTTTATGTATATAAACACTTCTGAAGATAAAATACAAACGATATTAAATAATCTCAATAATTTCCATGAGAAAATTAAATTCACTCTCGAAACTGAATCGGAAAATTGCTGAAATTTCTTGGATATGACCATTATTAGAAACGGAAATAAACTCACAACGAAATGGTTTAGGAAGGAAACTAATACAAATCGGATTCTCGATTTTAACACAACACATCACATAAAACAAAAAAAAAGCCATCATAATAAACTATATAGACAGATCAATCAAACTAACCTCACCAATTCACAGACCCGCTATTCTACCCTCCATAAAATCATTACGTTCAAAACATAATTATCCCACATCATTTGTAAACAAAATCATGAAAGAACTTATACACAAACTATACAACACGTTAAATACAAATACCGAGAAAAAAGAAGAGAATTAAACATATATTCCAATCCCATACATACGAAACCTTTCTGAAAAATTACCAACATTTTCAAACCTTATCCAAATTCAAAGTAGCGCATAAACAAGACATTCAAATAAAACAACTTTTTACGAAATTAAAATCGGAAACACTAAAAAATGATAAATCTAACATCGTATACCTAATTTCATGTAAAGATTGCAACGGAGTTTATATTGGACAGACAAAACAAAAATTGAAAGAAAGAATGAAAGGTCATAAATACTCTCGAGTAGAAACAGCATTACATAAACATGAACAAACATTAAAACATACATTTGATTTTAACACAGTGAAAATTCAAGATTACGAAAAAACAGAAAAGCAAGAAAATTCGGGTTTCGGGTTGAACCCCTTTTCAAGATATGATAATTTGAATATTTGACAATGTTGTTGTAATAAGTTTTCTTAGTAACAATAATCTGACAAATGAAAAACAAAAAGAAGGAGACTTGATATGAATTGTTTGTTCAGAATAAAGTTGAGTGTATTTGATTCAAATATCTGTTCTGTCATTAATTGCTTCAGAGTTTTTTTTGATATGAATCATTTCAAGAAATTCTCTTGCTTTCCTGTTTTTTTCGTTATCTAGAATTTTCACTGTGTTAAAATCAAATGTATGTTTTAATGTTTGTTCATGTTTATGTAATGCAGTTTGTACTTTAAAGTATTTATGACCTTTTATTCTTTCTTTCAATTTTTGTTTTGTCTGTCCAATATAAACTCCGTTACAATCTTTACATGAAATTTGATAAAAAATGTTAGATTTATCATTTTTTAGTGTTTCCAATTTTAATTTCGAAAAAAGTTGTTTTATTTGAATGTGTGGTTTATGTGCTATTTTGGAATTTGGATAAGGTTTGAAATGTTGGTAATTTTTTCAGAAAGGTTTCGTATGTATGGGATTGGAATATATGTTGACTTCACTTCTTTTTTCTCGAGATTTGTATTTAACGTGTTGTATAGTTTGTGTATACGTTCCTTCATGATTGATGTGGGATAATTATTTTTTAAAAGTAATGATTTTATGGAGTGTAGAATACCAAACATTCAAATAAACAACTTCTTACGAAATTAAAATCAGAAACACTAAAAAATGATAGATCTAACATCATTTTATGTAAAGATTGTAACGGAGTTTCTATTGGATAGACAAAATAAAAATTGAGAGAAAGAATAAAAGGTCACAAATACTCTAAAGTACAAACAGCATTACATAAACATGAACAAACATTAAAACATACATTTGATTTCAACACAGTGAAAATTCTAGATTACGAAAAAAACAGAAAAGCAAGAGAATTTCTTGAAATGATTCATATCAAAAGAAATGTGAATCAAATATACTCACATTTATTCTGAACAAATAATTCATATCAAGTCTCCATCTTTTAGTTTTTCATTTGTCAGATTATTGTTAGTAAGAAAACTTATTACAACAACATTGTCAAATATTTAAATTATCATATCTTGAAAAAGGGTTCAACCCGAAACGTCGATAATATATTGTTTGAATTACTGAATCTTTATCAACCCTTTATAATCAAATACATCAGAAAAGAATAAAAATATATAAACACTATGACATACTTAGTGTTGAAATACAATAAGAACTTATCTTGGAATCTCACTGAATATCTTTCAGTCTTTTTGTCTGTTATTTTGAAAAAAAGTGTCTTGACGATTTATATTGAATATGATATTTAGACGTTAAACGATAACAAAATGAAAACCTTTAAAATGGTGGAATTTTTGAACATTCAAGTTAGGGAAATGTCGAAATGTGATTTTTCAGGCGATCACGTACGAACGTCATACATATCGTCGCGCTTGCCTATTGTAAAAAGTTACCAATTGCACGCAACCGCACAGGAATGTCTTTTCGGCACGGGTAAAACCGGTTCGATCTGTGCGGCAAAATGTTGACAACGAAATGAAACCTATGCCACGTAGATAGAAACAGATGAGAAATTTAGTTCGGATATCTCATTGAATATTAATGACGCCAAGGACGTACCAGAATTTAAAAGAACATATCGTACCATTAACGAAAAGCATAACTTGATTCAAATCGCCAATTCTTCGATTCTAGATTAATGAATAAATTAGATTAGGTTTAGTTTCGCGGTGTATCATCCTTATAATGAGTAGAACAAACGTCAAGACCAGACATAGATGGGATAATTAGTTCATATAACTAACATTGAATATTTATTACTTGCAACGATGACATTAAAGAAAAGAGTTGATTTGAACTACGTCGTTCAGCTTGGTTTAACTTGCTGTCATAGACAAATTGAATTCTAAGTTGTCACCACAGATGAGAAATATATTCTGTGGTTATCATTCCTCAATAAAACGTCGTTAATATTGTTCGAAGTGATTGAAATATTATCGAGTATTCATTCGCCTGAACCGAAAAAACGTTGATAAGATGCAGAGTGACGGAAATATCCTTCCAGAAATAGTAGGGCTGCTATATAAAACTCGTGAGAATTATTGCTAAGAATTCCAAGAGAAAGATACGAAATAACATAAACAAATAGAGTTGTCTATAATTTTCGCCCGCAGGCCAGCTAGCAGATGAAGAATGAATTAGTCAGTTCCACTTGAGATAAAACTTCAATTTGTTTTTAAAATAATTATCGCATAATTCAACTTCTGTGGTCGCCTGAAAAGTGTCGTTCATTACTTGTGACTCGGATCCGCTTCGCTTCGCCTCGTTTGTCAAACGGACGTTCGCATGAAATCATCGACTTTCTGCACTCGTTATGAAATACATATTTCATTAGAGATGCATGAACGATTGGATTATCAAGATGGTAAAAAGAAACGATGGAACGCGAAAATATGTTTCCTTGCGAAAATAAGATCAATTTGGGAAAAAGCATTTTTAGGCAAATCTTAAAATAATCAAAAAAAATATTAAATAGCTAATTTTAGGGCAGCGGGTTCATTCCTAGAGGGAACGTATTTGCTGAAAACTTGTTCCGGGTGCCAAGTTTCCTCTTTTTTCGCAAAAAAGTTTCGAATTTTTTATGGTTCATTCAATTTAAATGTTTGACATTTCGTTTTGAACGAACAAGAGCAATCTGCGGGCGACTTTCGATTTAACTGAATTTTAAATGCCAAATCTTTTCACCCTATTGGATGTGGAATTAAAATTAATAAAAAGAGTTTAAAGGAAGTCGTTTTCGACCTGACGTGGGGAGTGAAAAATTACACGCCTTCAACAATATCGGTTACTGATAAACCAGTGACATTATCAAGAATCATAATGCTGATCAAAAAAATGACTCACATTCAACGATAAACTTGATAGCGCAGGTCAAGCTTAAAAATAACTACCAACGTTCGGATAGCGAAAGTAATACTCCATTCAGAAAAGACGGTGAAGTAAATCGAGATTTCAAAGCAAGAACATCATTAAAAAAGAGGAGGTGAAAAACAAATCATGGCAGTAATGATCATTTCAACAGTTTATTAAGTGGAAGATTTTTCATATGAAAGACGTACCAGCAGTTGGAGAGCTGTTGAAAGTAATCAGAGATTAGCTTCGTTTCGAATAATCCGGGTGAAATCCCTTTATATCATTTCACATTTTTAGGATATTTCGCGAAATAATTGGATAGTTAGTCGCTGATGTATAAAATCCGTTATTTCAGCTGTATTACTGCCTAGAAGGTATATATTAAGAGTTTGATAAAGATCAGATGAAAACGTCTACAATTGCAAGTTGTTTAAGAAAATTAAATTTCGACACGTTGGACTAACGGTCATAACTTTTCCTAAACTTGATGTAGGACGATGAGGTTTTCATTATCCGAGGTCGGTCCACCTATTGGACGTCATATATTCTGACGTGTTTCTTCAAATTGCTAATCAAATGTTGTAGTTTCGTTTACTGTGGACGTGAAAAAATTTAAGCTCAATGTCCGGAACATTTGTGTTGGTTTTAATAGCTCGTAAGATGAAACATTTATTGGCAATAACTCGTTTTGCCCTATTCGAGAGATTAATAAAAGTGGCAAAACGTCAAGCAAGTTTCACTTTGATTAATATGTCACCATTTCTCAGTGCTCAATATGGAATATGACCGAGACGTTATATGATAAATTTCATTTTATATTAGGAAATTTCGCGTTGAAATTTCGCGCGGTTCTTATTTCACGTTTCACATTTTTTTCATTACAAATTGTATATAAGGTACGTTACCATAGCTGAAGGCTCGTTATGAATCATGCTGTGTAGAGGTGCCTCCGTAATATTAATTTAAAAGGCCGGTCATGGATTATCGGAATGAAAATCGACTACTAGAAGAACAGTTCATTTCTAAATTAATAGATGACTATGGATCCAAAATGACCTCTATAAAGACAGCCGGAGAGTATACTAATTCAAATATATTTTATTATGCCATCCTTTATCTGTCTTGCTCATTCCGCCGCGATTGTTATACCATCGATACTTTCCGCTCCAAATACATTATATGTTGCGTCATTGATTCTCTTTAAAATTCAAGACACACTTTGTTCTCGTCTTGAAATGCTTTTTGATTCAAATTTCAAGTGATTGTATTGTGTGTTGAACCGAAACGATTGTTTTTTAGCAAAGAGGATCGGTCTAATATCTCGCAAACAACGTGTAGTATCGAAATATAATAAATAAGGTATTAAAAAAACAGTTGAACATTTGTCAACCACCGATCCCACCCCTCCCACAGGGAAGTAACTCTTCTTTTTCAAATAGTACCACCCCGTTTTTCTTGCATATTCGGAATTCTTACGAAAAAAAACTGTTGTCTGAAATATTCTTCTTGATCGTCGTAAAATATTGGAACCGGAAACGTTGTGCCCAAAGAACGAAAATAAGAGACGAACATTTTTCAGAAAAATCTCGAACTGCACCTTACCTCGGAATAAAAAGATAAAACAAACACCGCTTTACATTTTCACGACAGTTATCGAATTTCAAAACTTTCGTAGCGTCACGTGCAATATTTTCTAGTAACGAACATATAAAACAAAAAATTGAAATATTTTGAACTTACCAGTAGAAAGATAACATTGATTGTTCATCTCTGCAACGTGTGAGCGTCAAGATTGGGTTGAACTTTTACACTGTAACAAAAGTATATAAATCAACAATTGGGAAAATACCGACACTTAGGTCCAGATACACAGTTAACTAAGTATTGAAAAAGGGAACTTAAATATTTAGAATGTTTTATTTCACAATTCTATTGTACCCAATCTTGAAAATTTTTTCGAATAACTTTTAAATCTGGACGTGCAATATACTTAGCTATAGAATGTGACAATTTAAAAACTTACAATGGGCTATACCTCACAAACGAAAGATGATATCAAAAAATACTCAAAACCGTTTCTACGGTAGAAAGGGGGAACTAAAATGGGATAAAAGATAACTGGCCCCCAACAAAACAGTTTGGATGGCAGACCCCTACTTGTGATACATCATTGAAAAGCCTATAAAAAATGCTATCCAATGGTATAAATCATAATTGTATACAGTGTATCAATGATTACCAAAGTATTATCTAAAAATTGTAAAAACAAACATAGCAATCCTACTTGTGATACAATGTTAACAAGCTCTAAAGACCAATAAAAACTTATTTTCAATGCTGAGTATCCGTGGGAACTTTGTGCTGGTAAATAAAAACTGTAAGGTGCAGTTAGTGTCTCATTTGTACAATCGGTACTCATTCAGCTAGTCGTCAAGATCTGAACGTCGTTATATCTGAACGTGTGGAGATAATTTTCATTTTTGGCTTCCTGAACCAGTGTTATTTACGAAAAGCTCAAATATTTAATGAGAGGCATCCGGACAAACATGTGAGCCACGTGTACATCCGCGATTTAGTTGAAAAGTTTAGAGCAACGGTATCAAAAGCAAAATGAAAAAAAGGGACGCCCCAAGAGTACTGAATGCAGCAAGGCAAGTTGAGGTTCTTGGGCAATTTGCAATAGAGCCTACTGGATCAACACGTCAAGTATCTAAAATGACAGGAAATCACGCGTTGAACCTGGAAATATTTGTTTTAGTGATGAATGTACTTTTATACTGAATTGTAATGTCAATAAAAAAACTGTTGGTACTGGAGTGATACGAACCTGCATTTATTTAGAGAAGGTCACATTCAATGTCCTCAAAAATTTAATGTTTGAGCAGGGATATTAAACGATTCTTTAATTGGCCCCTTCTTCATATCAGGCAATTTAAATGGCGACATTTATCTGGATGTGCTGGAAAACACCATCCAACCTGCTATTGTGCATGAATTAGAGAAGCACAGGGACGACAAGGCAATTTCGCTCTAGAAGAAGATTTGCTACACTACCAACAAGATGTAGCACCTCCTCACTATGCAGCTGCAGTTAGGCACTGGTTGGATACTAATCAAAACAAATGGATTGGCAGGAGATGTTCTATTGAGCGGCCACCGAGGTCACCAGACTTAACGCCACTTGATTTTTTTTTATGGAGTCATCTCTAGTCAGTTGTGTATAAAACTGAAGCTGCGTAACTTGGGGACTTGCGGGAAAGAGTGACTCAAGCATGTCGCGCTATTACTAGAACAACATTTGTCAAAGTTTGTGCAGACGTTGAAAACAAGTTGTTCACAAAACAACGGAACAAACTTTGAACATTTACTTCAGTGACATTTTCAACAAATTTGTAGTTCAACACAAACTTCATTAATTCTACTAGACTAACTTCATTTTCCAGATGGCGTGCCGGATAATAGACAATTTTGTTTATTTATGTTATTTCGTACCTTCCTGTTGCAGTTATCAGCAAAATTCTCACGAGTTTTATACTTATAGCAGCCCCTACTATATCTGGAGGGATATTTCCGTCAATTTACATGTTATGAACGTTTTTTCGGTTCAGGCGAATGAATACTCGATAATATTTCAATCACTTCGAACAATATTAACGACGTTTTATTGAGGAATGATAACCACAGAATATATTTCTCATCTGTGGTGACAACTTCGAATTCAATTTGTCTATGACAGCAAGTTAAACCAAGCTGAACGACGTAGTTCAAATCATCTTTCCTTTAATGTCATTCTTGCAGTAATATTCAATGTTAGATATATGAACTAAATCCCCATCTATGTCCGGTATTGACGTTTATTCTACTCAGGATATCTCTGACTATAAGGATGTTACTCCGCGACACAAAAAACCTAACCTAATTTATTCGTGAATCTAGAATTGAAAAATTAGCGAATTGAATGAACTTATGCTTTTCGTTGATGGCGCAATATGGTTTTTTAAGTTCTGACACCTTATTCGTGTCATTAATATTTAATGAGATATACTAACCAAATTTTTCATCTATTTCTATCTACTGGGCATAGGTTTCATTTCGATGTCACCACTTTCCCGCACGGATCAAACCGGTTTTACCCGTGCGACAAAAAAACATTCCCGCACAGTTGCATGCAATTGATAGCTTTCTACAATAGGTGAATCTGACGATATGTATCACTTTCGTACGTGGTCGCCTGAAAAGATTAATATACTACGGCACAAGAAAATCAAAATCTCTTGAATGATTGATTTTTGATGAAAATAATGAATTCATTTTTCGGATGGATCTGGTTTTCAAGGAAAAAACACTTTTATATCGACAAGCTGGGGTGTGCAAATCATCGTGTATATAAACTTCGTATTATAAAAGTAATGTTCACAACATTTAATTTACAAATGCGGTTTTTGATGATTTCCCAGGAAATGACCAGAATTAGATTTATTTATTGCATAAAGTTTACATCAATCTCTATACAAATGGTCAGAGTTTGGCTTATGCCAATCTTCCACTCTGCCAATCAAAAGCTCAAATGAAAAGAAAAAATATGCACAATGCCCAGAATACACAAAATCGAGTGAAGAATTTTACATTAAATTAAACTTAACTATTTGTTATTGCCTAGCGACAAATGGAAAGATTATATACTTAACAAAAGTAGGGGAAAAAGAAAAAACAAGATACAATAATAAAAAAAGAAAAATCAGAAGTAAAAACTCAACTACCAAAGATTATCCCAATAAATGATTTTTACAAGAGTTCTGAAAGTTCCCAAGTTAACCCTTGGCTTGAACAATTCCTTAAAATCATTCAATAACTTCGGTGTCACATAATCAAAGCATGCCTCAAACTTTTCCATCCTATGTTTCGGAATACAATATTATTCTTTATTCTTTATTACGAACGTTGACATCGTGAACTATGGAGCGAAACTTAAGCCTAGAATACAAGTAATTTGGAGATTTTTGATGTAATAATTTATAAAGAAATGTTAAGAATAAGTAGGTTACTCTTTGGTCGAAGTTTAGCTCACTCAACAGCTTTCCATATGGTGTTAAGTGACATTTGAAAGGCATGCAACAAACAAAACTCAAACAAGACTTTTCAATTTTGGCCAAACGTTCCTTGTCCATTTTATATGAAAAGTTATAGTAGACAATGCTACAGTAGTCAAGCTTCCGATAGATAAGGCTTTTTACCAATTTTAGTTTTATTCCCTGACTTAACTCGTTCTTAAATCTATAAATAGATTTCAGCTTCGAGTATGACGGTTGTCTGATGGAGGAAACATGATTTTTAAAGTTAAATTCTGAGTCTAATGTGACACCTAGGTTCCTAGCAGAATCTACCCATAAAATGATGGAATCGTTCATTGACAATAAAGCCGAAGCCAGATCAATCCTATCAACAACAAACCTGCTTCCAATCAGCATTGCCTTTGACTTCAAAGTATTCCTCTGTAAACCATTATTCTCAAGCCAAACATTCGGATTATGCAGATCTTCATTAATCAGACCTAAAGATCTCGAGAAATTCTCTACTTTACAATTTATATATAACTGTATATCATCTGCGTAAAAAGGAAAAAAGCAGTACTTCAGGACTTGGGGCAGGACAAAATCATAAATTGGAAACAATAAAGGTCCCAGTATACTACCCTGCGGAACACCGCGGGCAGCAAACAGGTTCCCAGACCTCTCATCCAATACTTCAACAAACTGAGATCTTCCACGTAAATAACTGGTCAACCAGTTTAAACTAATCTGATGGACACCAATATGGTGCATCTTGGCCAGTAAAAGATTATTAACCACATCCAATGCCTGACTCTCGTCTAATAAAATAAGCACAGCAACTTCGCCATTACTTAAAAAGGTGTTATACATAGTTGTATAGTAAAACTATTATCATTTTTGCGAGTATTTTAATCCTATTTACAAAACAATTGGGGTTGCCGTTTGAAAAAATTGAAATTTTGACCTTTTGAAATATGCAAGTTCGACTCAAGTTTTGGAGCGCACCCCCTCGCAGCCCCGTGAACGTATCTAAAATATTCAAGGATAGTTTACATTATCTTTTCATTGAAAATTGCAAAAAGAAAAAAAGAATGCAAATAATTTGGTAAAAAAAAGAGATAGCGAAAAATTTTTCGGATGAAACATTCCGCATATTTAATGAGCCATCCAAATAAATAGAAAAATACAGAGTGTTGCATTTAAAATAACGAAGTTGATGTCAACTATCATCTCGCGAATACAGATGTACAAAATTTCGTAGAGATTGTGCCATTAGTTTTCTGAGAACGTCTAATGGTTAAGGTAATGCGAGACACCCTGTATGTAGACATAAGTATACGAATTCGCAATCGCAAATTCCATATTGGAAGAATTTAATATTTTATGCTCGAATAAGGCATACGTAAACGTCGAAGCTTTCCGTTCGTTTTAAGCCATTTCGGATAAGATGCGACTCGTTTGATCGAATCGAAAAAAAGGAGCAGAAAAAAAGAGTCTTCGGAACAGGATAAGAGTAACGGAACTATTTCGCAACAGTTCGGCTTTGATCTCAGGATGGGTGGAATACGCAGCGGCACCCACCTTATTTGGCCCTCCAATTCTTCTTCCATGTCAAAATGAATCATCTTAACTCATCAATACGACATGCTGATCATAATACGTATTGACCATTCGTGGGAGGCCTTCCACGGCTCGGAACACTTCAAGTTAAGCAGGATTGATTGGTTTTTACTGTTGCCGCAGTATCTGTCCATATACTGCCATTTGAACTGCCTGGGGACATTATTATGCCGAAAAGTATGAGGTCAAGAGGAACTGCCTAACCGCTGGATATTCATCCTGTTGAGTTTCGCATTGAATAAAGCCGGGCATCGGTCGTTCGTTCCGATTGTTTGACGCGACAACAAAGTCGATATGGAAATATAAATCCGGGACTGTTTTTTATTTATTATTTCGGTGAAATAATTTGACAATCAATTCAATAGTGATCACATATCTACATTATAAATCGGACGTAACTTTTCGGGATTCATAATTTCATTCCTAATTCAGGGATATAATCTTCCCTTTTCTTGTAGCAACTTACAGTTTTATAATTAATGACTGTACTGTTCACATAACTCAAATGGTATTAAAAAAAATCTATGAAAGATGCGTGAAATAACTTTGTCGCATCTAATCCTTTGATCGCATTTATTGCTTAAAAAATAGCATTAACAAGATCCGGATCATTAATCTTCGAGCAATTTCAAGCTTCTGTCCATTGATGAAATGCGGTACCCACATTTTGCATACTCACTTCCTTCTAGCTACCGGTCTATAAACGTGGTTATACGATAATTTACCTCTGTTCCATTGAATCATTTGAAATATTGCTGCAGCATCGTCAGTCGATTTCAAGATAAAAATCCTAATAACTGATAAGTGTCGTAGCGCGTAGCCAGTGCGAATATACACTTCCAAAATCAATTAGAAAGTTGTAGAGGTTAGTTTTTCTTCGATGATAGGTATTAATAACTTCATACAGTTAACGGTACACCTAACTAGTAATAGTTTTTGATGACATCATATTATTCGCCACTTGACCGATCGAGACAGGCAGTCTTGCTTCCTCTTGCATTACGTCGCCTTTAACAAAAATGCTGACTTCACTGGAATATACTATTTATATGATAATAGGTACATTCTTCCCGATCCTTATGTAAAGCTGAAACGTCTCAGGAATTTATAATTCCCTACTAGTTTGTTAGCATTTCTGTTGACCGCGAAGGCATTTTGATAAATATCGAATACGCCACGTTATTAAGGACCTTCAGATTGTAAGAATGGAGTCTATTATGGCCTCACGAACGTATATTATCGACTTTTAATTTTGTTTGGACAGCTTGAATAGATCTCTATAGAGAGGTGGCGTCCGCGGGGAAGAAATTCTCAAGTTCTCGATTTCACTTTGGCCACACATTCTTCAAGAAAATGAAGAATAAAATTAAATAAATAGACCCAAGCATTTGCGCGAATTCCATTCAGCGAGATTGATCGATCAATCGGCGTAGATGTCGAAAGAAGCACGTAGCGAGCTGGCCCTGAGATATTACAAGTTTAGTTCTGCCCCGGGGACCTTTAACCTAGCAGCTTCAGACAACAATTCTATTACCGCAGTAATGAAAAAAGTCTAATACAAGATACTAGAGATGCAAACAATAGATATGAGCGTAAAAGCGCGAGTAACATGCTTTTCAAGGTTGTGCAGCTTTGCTCGACGGTTCGGCAAGTGCATGTAAATCGACTGGGAGCATATTTAAGTTTCAATTTGATTATTATGTAACACGCAATGCATCAAATGCATTATTACGTATTCGCGTCAGCGGCTGTTGGATTATGATCCGTCTCCGTAATCGTACAATGAGATGAGCGCACAGGAATTTTCATAAAATTTATGTAAAATGGTGACATATTAATTTTGTTAAAAATGGGAGTTCACTCGCTACATCAGTATATGAGTCTATCTAAAACAATTAACTTGCTGTTATTGTCGCAGTGTGGGTTTTACAAACCGACCTGCATCTGCACTTTGAAAGACTCGACCATCAATTCGTGGATGTAATGGTGGAGTCAATTGCTACTCATTATGGCAGTTATTGCATTCGTCGTTACGAGTACAGTATTTAGTGCAGTCAATGATGAAATTGGTTCATATTCGTGGGAAACTTAGTTATACTTCGTAGCACGAACAATAATATTGAGTTCGAATATCGCTTAGAAGAATGAGATTCGAACAATTTCGCAATTGTTGCAAAAGCAGATCGAATATCTTCCTTCTGTCATTAATTGGTTTAATAGGTCACCATGATATCCATAGTTAGTTTATAAGTAAATTGTATTACTCGCTCATTTTTTTAAATGCACGAATTGATCTATGTTTTCAATCCCCATTGACATACGTTCGGTATCCTGCACTACAGGCTGTCCCACCACGATGGCCTATTAGAAATATCTGGAGAACGGCTTGGTACTGCCTCATGAAATTCTATATCTGAGTTTCGGAAACTATGATGTTCTTCTGGAAAATATTTTTATTTTTTTCATTCATTATTTCATTTTGAGAACATTGTTAGAACAAATATTGAAGTTTCTTTTCAAAAACCGAAATCCAATTGATAATACAGGTCAGGTGGTTATAAAATCAGCGTCGAACAGAAGTGTGACGAAAATATGAAAACTCGATTTTTTCAAATGGTAACCACATATTTAAATAACATTTACGAAAAGAAGGCTCGAAATGAATGTGACCCCACCTAACTCATTCATGATCTAAAATGAATATTAAGCGAGATATTCCGGAATTTTTCGAAATGTTCAGCCATGACAACTTAAAAATTAAAATTTATAACAATTATTCGATATGTTCACCACCATCTTAGACAGAACACGTTAATTTTGAACCGATGTTGTTGTTCCACTTCTGCAACTGCCAAAGAGTTATTGCGTTCCCAGTAGTGCTGATTTTCTTCTCTCTGCTGGCAAAATTTGGCTTCATCCGTCCAAATTATCTTCTTCAGAAAATCGGCAACTTCCTGAGTTTTGATCAAAACATTTTCACAAATTACGTCATTTGGCTGCAATTTCTGAAGTTTGATGAATTTAATTCTCAAAATTCTTCAGATCCTTCTGGACTATTGTTCTGAAGGTTCGATAAATAATATCAAAACCATAAAGTTATAATAGGTTTGTTCCAAGTCGCGTTGTGAACCGTCAACGTACTGTAACGAGTCTGCGCTGTTTAGAAAATATGCTTGGTTTTATGAACTGCGCAGAATCGTGACAGTACGTTGACGGTTCACAACGCGAGTTGGAACAAACCTATTACCTTATTATTATTATATTATTATTATTATTATTATTATTATTATTATTATTATTATTATGAGAAATGACATACCGGAATTTGACCAGATGAATCGTTAGAGGGGCAAAAAAAAAGTTAATGTTAAATTGCGAACTCTCATCCCCCCTGTTTTTGAGAGAATTCAAAGACATATTTTTTGTCATTGAAGTGACATCGTACGACTAACAGTACAGAAAGTAGATGGCGCTAAAGCATCAAAAGAGTGGTTTTTCGTTATTTTCAGGGGAAAAAAAGTGTTTTCTTTCTATAATGTAAATTGAAAAGTTGTTTGTCGGAGAATTAGCTACCACTTTTACAAGAAAAAGTTTTTTGTAAAACCGTTTTTGAGCTAGAGCTTGCCGAATTGTCAAATTGAACATTATAGGAAGTATGATGCATGTTCTATATGAATTTTATGGAAAAATTTTCATCAAAATTATTGTTGTTGTGTATAAAATGAATGTTTTTTATTTAAAAAAAACACTCTTTTATAAAATTTAAATAAAACATGCATCAGTACGGCCTATAATGTTCAGTTTGACATTTCGGTAACCTCTAGCTCAAAAACGAACATCATTAGCTACATTTTTCGTCATTGAAATGACATCGTACGGCTAACGGTACAAAAAGTAGTAGTCGCTAAAGCATCAAAAATGTCGTTTTTCATTATTTTCACTGAAAAAAATAGTGTTTTTGCTATGATGTAAATTGTGAGGTTGTTTGTTACAAAATTAGCTACAACTTTTATTCAAACAATTTTTTTGTAAAACTTTTTGAGCTGGAGCTTGCCGAAATGTCAAATTGAACATTGTAGGAATTATTGATGCTTGTTCCATATGAATTTTATAGAAGAATTTGCATCAAAATTATTGTTCAAAATGAGTATATAAAATGAATGTTTTTTATTTAAAAAAAAATTTTTTTATAAAATTTAAATGAAACATACATCAGTACGGCATATAATATTCAATTTGACACTTCGGTAAGCTCCAGCTCAAAAACGGTAAGTTTTACAAAAAACTGTTTAAATGACAGTTGTAGGTAATTTTGAAACTTTCCAATTTTCATCATACCAAAAACACTTTTTTTTATTTGAATTTTATAAAGAAATGTTTTTTTTATATGAAAAAACATTCATTTTATATTGTACTCATTTTGAACAATAATTTTGATGAAAATTTTTCTATAAAATTCATATGCAACATGCATCAGTACTTACTATAATGTTCAATTTGACATTTCGGCAAGCTGTAGCTCGAAAACTGTAAGTTTTACAATAAATGTTTTCGAATGAAAGTTGTAGCAAATCTTGTGACGAACAACTTTTCAATTTACATCATAGCAATAAAACAATATTGAACTACTGATGCATGTTTTATTTAAACTTTATAAAAACGTGTTTTTTTAAATAAAAAACATTATGAACAATAATTTTGATGAAAATTTTTCTGTAAAATTCATATGGAACGTGCATCAGTACTTCCTATAATTATTTCTTTTTCCAAAATTGCAGTCAACAATAAAAGAACATTTGGACGTTTCATACGAGGTTTCGATCGTTATACGATGATAAACTTGTATTTGTTTAATTAAAAAGATTTTTCAATACAACTTTTGAGTGTGGTTTGATAATTTGATGATGTTAATAATGTTGCTTAGATACAGATTACAGCTTACTGTTTAACAATAACTTTAAAATATTCCATTATAAATTATACTTAAATTCTCAATATCTGTTCCACAAAATTATAGACTTATTTCACTAGATGTGGTTTCATTCTACACAAATATTCCAGTTGAGGTTGCATTAGATATACTAAATTTGAAATGGCCTAAATTAGAAGAACATAGTACACTAATTAAAGAACAATTTTTAAATGGTACAAAACTTTGAGTTTTACTTATTTTACATTTGACAAAATTTAATACAGCCAAATATATGGAATCGCGATGGGACCTTCTACATTATCTCCCATTGCAAATGTAGTAATGGAATATTTTGAAGAAAATATTCCATCTACCATTCCATATAACATACCAATATACAAACGTTTTGTGGATGATATAATACTTTCAATACCAGTCAATGAAGAAGACAATATATTACAAGCATTTAATAATTATCACAATACAATTAAATTCACAATAGAAACGGGTAACAACAAAACTATAAACTTTTTAGATCTAACTCTCGATTATAGTAATGATGAAAACAAAATAAATACAACATGGTTTACCAAAAACATAAATTCTGGAAGATATATCAATTTCAATTCAAAGTGTACAAAAAATTTTTAAGAAAAATGTTATTGTTGGTTTAATAGATAGAGCAGTGAAATTAACTGAACCAACAAAACGCAAAGAACAAATTGATAAAGTAGAAAGTATTTTAGTAGAAAACACTTATCCCATTTCTTTAATAAATAGCGTTATAGAAGAAAGAATAAACAAAATAAATAATAACAATAATGATAATGAATTAGATTTTTCTAATATAAAGTATAGCGTACATTCCGGCATTATCCAAAAACATAGGTAACATTTTACGTAAATATAATCTCATTCTAACAAATAAACCATACAACACTCTCAATAGATTTTTCACTAAATTAAAAGACCCTACAGATGAAAATAAACAAACGAATATAGAATACAAAATTTCTTGTATCAATTGTCCAGGACAATATATTGGACAAACAAAACAATATTTACATAAAAGAATTTACATTCACAAATACTCTTCACGATTAAATAATGAATGTACAGCTCTTAGTAAACATTGACATGACTTAAACCACAATTTTGATTTCAATAATGTGACAACCTTCAATGAAGAATCAAACTATTAGAAACGATTAATCAAAGAGATGATACATATCAAAAAAAAAATAATAATAATAAACTGTCAATTTTAGAATAGATATTGAAAATTTAAGTATAATTTATAATGGAATATATTAAAGTGATTGTCAAACAGTAAGCTGTGATCTTATCTAAGCAACATTATTAACATCATCAAATTGTCAAACCACACTCAAAAGTTGTATTGAAAAAATTTTTTTAATTAAACAAATACAAGTTTATGATCGTATAACGATCGAAACGTCGTATGAAACGTCCAAATGTTCTTTTATTGTTGACTGCAATTTTGGAAAAAGAAATAATACAAGTTCATCATCAGTCGAAATGCCGATAGCTACTTCCTATAATGTTCGATTTGACATTTCGGCAAGCTTTAGCTCAAAAACGGTAAGTTTTACAAAAAATTTTTTCGAATAAAAGTTGTAGCTAATTTTATGTCAAACAACTTTTCAATTTACATCATAGCAAGAAAACAATTTTTTTCCTCTGAAAATAACGAAAAAACACTTTTTTGATGCACTAACACACCTAGTTTCTGTACCGTTAGTCGTACGATGACAAAAAATGCAGCTAATAATTTCCTCTACATTTTTTGTTCAATAACTTTTCACCAAAACCCTGAGAAAAACACGTTTCAAAAGTTTTTTGAGTTTTCTCAAAAACAGGGGGGGATGAGACTTCGGCAATTTAACAATAACTTTTTTTTGCCTCTGTAACGAATTATCTGGTCAAATTCCGCTATGTAATTTTTCGGACTGTCATTTGCATATTGACTGAACTACTACAAGAGTCCCAGTCGAGGTCTGACAGTTCGATTAACAGCGCAAAAAATGTAGATATAAAATAATCCCTCCGAATCGGTCGTTTTTTCTCTGATCAGTTGAGACATAAATTGAGACATCGCTTAACTAAAAAGCATTTCGAGCATACGAAAGTGTCGGATGTTTTTCAGATTTCAGTCGGTTCTTTAAAAAGTGTACGAGCAGTGATCGTACCGGCTTCTGCTACCACATTAAAATCGCAATTTACGACAAGTCTGTCTCGTATACACCGATAATTTGGTCCGATTACTTCAGTGCTCGAAAATTGGGCAACGATAAGAAACTTGCCATATTCGATTACGTCCGTTCGTTGCGTCGATGTGAAATCGTAAAAATCAAATAATAACAGTAATTTCTGCGTTTGAACGGCAATATTGTAATTTCAACCCACGCCCCTATTTGCAGCTTCACTCTGAAACTATCTCTGAAAATTGGACACGAAACAACTCGACAACGCCATCGCCAGTCGTTTCCGCTCTTGGTCTCTTTTCTTCTGAATTGGAAGTGAGCAATCTGTTACAAGATCATTTTTTTTCTTATCTGAAATTGATCTCTGAATCCGCTGTTTTCATATAGTCATATCGGCACGACGAAAAGTGAAATGGGATTCATCAAAGTAAGCTGTCGGGAGCGTCTAGTCTAGTTCGATAGAGAGAGCTCACTTCGGAGTTCGCTCGACCCCAATTGAATGATGAACGAATTGAAGCTGTATCGAACGAATGCGAAACGGGCGTTACGTTCCTTATTACACATGAAGCTTGCTTCCCACCTGATTTGAAGTATTAACAGCTGCTACTTCACCTGGTTATTTCAGTTTCGCCACAGCTTTATGTGTTGTGTCGCGGCAAGATGCTATCGAAACAAGATATACCCGTATTTGAGTAAAATTTTATGTTAATTAAGATCTTTACAGCAGCCTCTCAGCTAATAAGCTTCATGCTGAAGTTATTGTAGATCATAATTCTTGACCAGTCGATTCTCTCACATTCGGAATGTCATCATGAGGAAAATTAGTGTCGAAGATTGCAAAGTTACGGATTGGTGCGCACTACGGAATGCAGATATCGAAAATCTAGATGTGCAATCTATTCACATATATCGCGGTTGCAAACTGGAATCGATGGCTTCTCGAAGGGGAATGGCATCGAATACGAGATACGGATAAAAAAAGAACAATATGAAGAATTCAATGTTTTTGAGAGGTGGTGGAACAAAAACTTACTCAGCTAAAAGGAGTCACAAAATAATTTTTAATAGACTTTATTTTGAAACTTGATGAAGATTTGAGAAAAAAGACATTTGTCCCTTTCTGTCAAGCCCAAATATGTGATGTGAAAACAGGAAACTCTTTTCAGCCGTGCTTTTCAACTTGTCGGAAACAGATGAATGTTTTTCTACTTCCCATCGAATTGACGACATATGTCAAGAGTAATAATTAGTTACCCGACAAAGTTACAGCGGCAACAACCATTGAAACGACTTTCGTTTTCCATAATCGTCCTCATGAGGAACGCGGCAATTCTTTACACCGATCTATAACACGATATTAGCATTTTAGGCAGTCGTGCTACATCGAAAGCTACTTCCACGCAGGAAAACGTTCTTTAATATTGACATTAGAAAGGACAATTATTCCGCGACGATCAAAAACAACAGGAAACAAGAGTTTCACAACGTTCTTGGTCGTATAAAATTTTATTTTCACTTTTAATTTCATGGAGAAATCAAGAATGCATTGTAAACTTAAATTCACCTGTACAACTAATCAACCGTTGATTCGTCGTAAATCGGAAATCGATTTTGAAAATTTAAAACAGAGTAAGCGCGAACAATCCATAAGTGAATTCTGCACTATAAACGCAAAACGTTTTTTTATAGACTTTTAGGGCTCTTAAATTCAACATCTTAAAATTTATATGAAACCTATACCTTCAATGAGAAAATTAAACGTCTTCAATCACATGCTATTATTTTCGGAATTCTGGATAAACCAATAGAATCTGTTTTTCATTTCAAGTTTTTAGGGAAATACACGAACAGTAATTTCATTGGAACGATCAATATTCTCTTCTTCCTAGAGCTGCAAATATTTTATTTATCCTTTACGTACCAATCGTACACGAACATTAGTTCAAGAGATTTTAGGAATATAACCTGATGGAAATGGTTAACTATTCAAATTCATTTACGAATATGCATATAAACTAATCTTTAGTTATCGTCTAAACTGATTAACCATTTTTTAAGTATTTTTAAGTGTAATGCAGGGCCATTTCTGGTGGGGATGGTCCTCTTTCATTCATCAAAAAGAAAATATCGGATAATTAAAAGTCACTTTCTCCACTACACTGAATTAACTATTGCTCAAGAAACGGAAACAAAATTTTTTTCGCCTTTAAACGATAATTTGAAATTCACATCCATATGGTTAACTTAGAATCTAATTTTTCACAGTCCATAATTTTAACTGTTTTTTATAGTTCTTAATATTTGATTTATGTAATCAAATAAAAAAATAATACGCATTGATAAATGAAATTCAAAACGAGTTATTCGAGCATATGCTCAGATTTCGAATTTCGCGATTGAATATTGCTGGCTACTCTTCACCTTGTTCTTTATTTTTCATACAAAAAAAATATCAGATTAGTGACCTAACGATACACATTACGTCCATTAAAGTCACGTCGGTAGCGGATTGATAAAACAGTTTTTTAAGCCATTAATTTGTCATATGCGAGTTGACACATCCAAGATTCCTAATCGCTCAAACATATTTTGGCCATTGACCGGGAATCATTAATGTCAGAAATGTCTTTTTCAAGGGGTTGCCGTCCTAAAGCATGAATGTAGGAAGAGCTTGTTTCAAAACTAATTAATCATTGATGTGAACAATTCTCTTTTTTGAAATATCTGATTTGGGTCTAGTACGAATGATGTTCAGTTAAATCACAGAATTTAAACATATTTTGAAGTAATAATGTTTCAAAAACCCGTGATGAAACTTTCACGAAAAATTCTGTTATAGATGCGATTGCGAAATCTACTTCAAACATGGGAATCCGGTGTCAATTTTTTTATTTAACAGATATTTACTATTGATATTCAACTGAATACACTTCGCGCAAACATTTAAGGAACAAAAAAAGCTTGAAGACTTTAGTTTTACAATTTTTCGGTTAACAATTGTTTGGAGCACCGGCTGCCATGCAATTTTTGCATAAAGTACAAAGAAAATATTTTCAAAAATTTTTATCTATTTCCTTTCAGTCTACGGGCATGAAAAAGTTTCTCAACCTAGACCAATACATAGATCGCATAGCTTGTTTATTCAGCTTAAACATGCTTTTTACGAGAGTCAAATACGACCATTTATCTTTGAGATATCGAATTTTGAATGCAAAAGGATCTTTTTTCACTCAACTGTCGATATCTCTAAAACTACTAGACCTCTAGCGAGCAATTAGGTGGTTTCGTTTTTTGCAGATAATTTCCTTCAAAAATCTGTCATGTTTCGTTGAAAAAAATGTTTTCTCCATCTGTAACGTTAAAGTGAAAAAGAGCAAAAAAATGCCATTTTCCCTTTTTTTGGTTAATCGACTGTATATTCAGCAATATTGGGGGAAAAGGTTAGGTTATAAGAAAATTTATTAGTCTAATGTACCCCAAAGGCCCCTCTAAATTATTAGGTCTATCGATTCAGTGGTTTTCCTAGACCGATTGACTGAAATTTTGAATAAATTAAAGAAACAAAATTTTTTTTTCTTAAATGTGATTCAATCTTTTTAAAAATCAATAATTTCATTTTTTTTACTCTTTACTCAATTTTGGGTTTGTAGAAGATAAGTCAAGGAAAAAAATCTAAAAATTTTTTTTCAAAAATTTTCACAAAAATTATTTTTGAAAATTGAAAAAAATTGTTTGCCACGATTGAAAAAATTCTGTGAAATTGTCTTCAAAGAATATTGAAAAAATGAGACAAAATTGATTTTGAAAAATTAAAAATTTTTTTTGGGAAACATTAAATAAACCAAGAGGCTGTCTTTGAATGTGTCCTTAGCTTCAGACGGGTAATTCAAAAATGTCCTCGTGGTTTTTTGTAATTTTTCTCAATTTTTCAAAATTATTTTATTTTTCATCTTTTCGATATTTTTTAAAGGAAATTTTACGGAATTTTTTCAATCGTGAGAATTTTTTTTTCAAATTTCTTTCCAATTTTCAAAAATATTTTTTGTGGAAGTTTAAAAAAAAGTTTTTTTGTTTTTTCTCTTAATCAATCTTCCTAAAACTCAAAATTGAATAGAAAGTAAAAAAAAATAAATTATTGATTTTAAAAAAAGAGGGAGTCACGGTTAAGGAACAAAAATCTCGTTCCCTCAATGTTTTCAAAATTTCAACGCTGAACCGATAGATCTTAAAATTTGAGGTTGTCTTTGGGGTACATTAGGCTGATAAATTTGCTTATAACCTAACCTTTTCCCCCAATATTGATGGACATACAGTCGATTAACCAAAAGGAGGGAAAATGGCATTTTCTTTGCTGTTTCTTCACGTTAAATTTGTTTCAATTTCTGAAGAGAATTTTCTGCAAAAAACGAAATCTCCTATCCGCTTGATAAGCGACCAGTAATTTCAGAGATATCGGCATTTGAGTGATCATATTGAAACTGAATAAACAGGGTATATCTATCTACATCTACATCTATGTATTGGTCTAGGCCGAAAAATTTTTTTGATGTTCGTAGAAAGAAATAAAAAAAGTAAAAACTTTGGAAAATTTTTTCGTTGTGCTTCGTCCAACAATTGCATGGCAACGGGTGATTCAAAAAAATTTTTAATCAAAAAATCCTTAAATTTAAGCTACATTTTTTATTTCATTTACAAATATTTTTCACTAGTAATACCACGAGAGCATCGAGCATCGAGCTCGAGTGGTATTTGATGAGATTATACAAAGAATGCATCAAGTGTAATGAATTGTTATTTTGACGTATACCTTGACGTTTGTCGATACAAACAAATATTCACTTCTGTGACAGATATTGGAAAATGTTCACATTTATTTCGTTATTTCTATGTTTGTTAGTTCATTTCACCCGCCGAAACACCAAGGTGGATTATATCACGTCGTCAAGTATATAGTAGATTCACTATACGCGATTACGAACGGAAATGCTCGATTGCTATTGGTCCAATTTATCATGAGTTGTATAATCACTAGTTATACCACGAGAGCATCGAAATTAACCGAATATTTTTCCGAGTCACGAGTCGTAATCTGCGAAAAACCACGAGAGCGAAGCTCGAGTGGTTTTTTTAGGACTTCGACGAGTGACGATTGAAAAATATTCTTTATTTTCGATTGCTCGAGTGGTATTCGATGGGATTATACAACGGATAAACCAATCATAATGAGCTTTTCTTTACAAAAAGCCATGAATTGATTTCAAATGTATTTGGGTGTTTTCATCGTATTTGTGGGAATTAGAACTTCAATCGATTTGCCTATTTTATCATTTGGAACATTTACAAAACGACTCATTTTGATTTTGATGTTTGACGATACAAATATTCACTTCTATGACTACTATTGAATCATTGTTACATTTATATTGTCATTTCTATGTTTGTTAGTTCATTTCACCCGCCGAAACACCAACGTCAACTAGTATATTCACGTATCTATACGCGGTTGCTAAGGAAAATGCTTTATTGCTATTGGTCCAATTTATCATGAGTTGTATAATCACAGAAATACAGCCTGTCGAAAATTGCCAAAAAATTCAGAAAGTTGTTTTGTTCCTTCAATTTTTGCGCAAGGTGTGTTTTAAAAAGTCTGCATCGTATACAGATACAACATAACTGTCATTGCTGATCTTAATATCCATCATCCAGTTGAACTGTAGACTTATAGACAAGTGATCGACAGATACATAAATGAGTATAAATGTTTTCAGTGTCTACTCCTATTTTATGTTACAAAATATCCTTTCGGCACATGTTCTTACGTAAACAGCCATGATTCATTATAATTCTAATAATGGGAGCATCAACAATAGAATAAATCCTGACATGATGTGATGTTTCGATGGTGTTCGATCAGCGTAGTCACCGCGAATCACTCCAGATGACTTTCAATAACCCCACTGACGATCAGATAAGTATTTTCGGTTACGGTTCATAAATGACGTCTTATCACTCCATTTATCAGTTACCTACCAATTGCTCGGTGGGTGTTTCACAGATGTAAAAAAAAAGAACGAAGTGATCAGGAAAGAAATGTGGAGGACGTCTTCGTAAATTTCGATGGAGGGAGTTGTATTTATATGAGGATAAGTGCCTTGTTCATAATTCGCATAAATTCAACGCGAGTTATTGATGATAGATACGTATTATGGTACGTGTAGTCAGCAGTTTAATCCGCCAAGTTGTTTAACAAATGATAAGAGTTTCCTCAGAATTCCTACTTCTTAATTGACAGCCCGGAGGCATTCTGTTTTATGAGCATCCTTCGGCTTTTAGAATTCAGTATCGTTCATATATAGTCAACACGTCATTTATTAATAATTTTCTCCGGGTAACATTGCGATTTTACATTGCACTTTATTTCAAACTAATTTTTAGAAAAAACATGGGATTACGACAGGTCTATGAATTTTGATGCTCTATAATTCAGAGGTTTGTCACTTTTTTGCTGGGTTAATTTTGATCTCTTTGAAAAAACCTTAAGGCTATCGGTTATTGAATTGAATGGAAACGAAAAATGTCCAAATCATTTTTTGCTGCGTCCAACGAACAAATAACCCAACCGAAAGATAAGCTATTCTTCGTTGATTGATTGTTTCATTATATGGCAAAATTATAATAAAAAAGAAAACCTCCCAAGGTCAGAAACAATGACCCACAACCGAATACAAATGGAAGGTAAAACCTCAAAAGTGGTAAATTCCATCTTCAGGCTGTATAGAACAAACTGACCGGTATCAGGATTCCTTAACGGAAAGTTTTGTCCGGATATTGGTAAAGAGATCCTACTGCCATAAATTTTACTGCTCCGTATTCCGTAGGGCTTGTCCACAAATTACGTAATTGAATTTTGGGTAAAGGGACTAGTGATTCTGTTACGTGATGGAATGAGCAGGGTGTTGTAAATGTTATGTAACGGTTTTAGGACGGTCGAAAATAGCAAAATTTAAGTGTTAATTCGCAGTAAATTCCATTACATACAACGGTTATTCAAAATACTTGCGAAACGAATATTGCATAAGGTGCTAAACAGTTCATCTCTTTCTGCATTTAGTCTATTCTTACCTCAAAACTATCGTTTTCAAATCTACTTGAAAATTGTAATTAATTAAAGGAAACCCAATAAGCTTATAGTAAACCATTTTGTTTTTGCCGAAATTATGAAGTGTGGAAACGGGCCAGTTTTAATGTAGCTGTTTACTTAGAAATAAACATTCGAACTCATATTTCTCGATTCACCTTAGGGCAGTTAATTATAGATACCAAATTTTGTAATATGAAATGGTATTGAGAAATCCAGCCGTATTATTTATTGATGACGATTGCGAATAGACTCAAAGTTTTTTCTCAATATTTTTTTGAACTTAATGATTCGTCTTGTCCTTGAAATCGGCCAAAACGTATCATTAATGAAGTTATTAGTCATAATAGTTACGTTTTTGTAACAGCTATTCGGTATTTAAGCGGTTGGCCTTGGTCAAGGAATTAGGTAGAAAACCATACACTCACGACGATAATGCATTCGAAATCAAGTAACATGTTTATGAGAATTAATTTTTACTGAAAATATATGAGGAACTATTAGACCTAATGACTTTACGGTAGTCTTTCGATTTAGGTCAATGTCTATTATATCGATCGCGCAGGCGATTGCCAGCGTGGTTCAATTTTCTTCGGCCGAGGAAGATTAGGGTGGCCACATCTGCCACCAGCCGTTAAATAACAATAATTGGGTAGGGTTCACTCAAAATAGAAGCAACCACTTCCTTCTTTCGTATAAAAAAAAACGATTTCAAAGCCGTTTTAAGTAAACTGATTTGTTCGAGTTTATATGATTTTGAATATCTGATCAAAATAATGGATTTTTTAAGTACGTACGTCATTTTCATTTTAGAAAAGAAAACTTTTAAGTCCCATGTGAAAACTTTTAATCTCGGTCTGAATACTGGAAACGTTGATTGTTTAACAGAAAACAGATTGATTGAAAACTTTGAATGTACGATTGAGCAGACAAAAATTTGAATTCTTGATCCGAGCAATTTGAATAATTATGATAATAATAATAATAAATCATCTTTGTTGAGAATCATTCGAAATATTCATTTTAATACTCAACAGGTGAAGTCTAGCTGACTAGACTATTCATCTTAACCTTGAAATATATTTAAGCCCCAAACATACCAAATAAAAGGTAATAATAAAAAATTTAAAGAATATAATAACCAAATACAAATTTCGACATATAATAATAATAATAATAATAATAAGAGGTCTTTATTTAAATTTCAAAATATATGTCAGCCACTTTTTCGTTTCGAATATAAATTATACTAATAACAATAAATCCTTCTATAAACTGGAGATTTATGATCTTGCGTTATTCGATATTTTCGATACCCTAAGTGGTCCGAGCGTGACAAATGGCCATAAACAGAACACTTGTTGACAAAACACAAATGCGTGGGAATTGGGTTCTCGAAACACGTGTGAATATTTTTCGAGAGCAAAATCAGGGACAGGGCGACAGTTGTCGTCGAGAGCTCCTCGGGATTGCTAGCCCAACTGAGAAACAAAATAAAACAAATTCCTGACAAATTCCTGACATATATACACAAGGGCGAGTTTTAGCATAGCTATTCTTACACCTAACCTTTAACAAATATTTAAAAACCAATGAAAAAGAAAAAAAACCTTATCAATAATCAACCTCAATGCTATGGATTGCTGAAAATAACTCTTTTGACTTTTCTTCGGAAAAAATTTGACAATTCAACTCTAAAATATTCAGCAAATCTATTGTATGTACAACATCGTTGTAAAATAGCCCTCCGGTGTTTGGTCAATGTAAGCGTATTAGATCTGAGAATCCCAACCCTGACATCCTGACGAAAAACAAGCTTTGATTGTAGATAACTTGGAATCGACCATTTTAACAACTTATATGTTGACACAAGTGGTATTTGTATGAATTGGAAATCTTTAATCATTAAAGTTCTTTGAGTTTTTCCGATATGCGATCAAATTTTCACAAGCCAAAAACGAAACGGGAGCAATTATTTTGAATCCTTTGCAATCTTTGTCTGTCAATGTAGCTCAGTCAAATATAATAAACTGAAATACAATGAATCAATTTAGATATTAAAAAAGATAGTTTATTTAGCAAAATATACATCGTTTACTACGTTACATATTAAATTTTAACACTTTGTTTTCAACTTGTAATATGTATATTTCTTCAAGCCCTGGTTGGTTCGGAACTGTTCCCCTTACGCTCGCAGCGTTCCCTCTTTGAAGAGCAAGCGAGAACCGCTGAAAAAAGTATTCACGAGCTTTACGATCTCCCGTTTTGCGTATTAAATTGCTTCCAACCGTGTGCAGTAGTCTCCAAGCTCCAAGGTACTAAAGTTTCAAATACCAAGGCCACAAATATAAAGTTGTCATCTTTGAGCGCTTCTTACTTGCAGTTTCAGCCGCAGCTCCCTTTTCTTTGTGAAGTTACTTGGATGTAGGATGTAACCATTGTGTCGACACAGGTTACGTCCCGTATTAGGCCATCCAAGGTGCTAGTGTAACTCCATCGGGGCGTTTGCCATCGTCGCGAAGTAGTCCTGAGGGTTCTAATGTTGATGCAATTTTGAGGGAGGATAATGCACGCTGAATTTGTATTTGGTTTTGGTGGAGTCCATCTGTATCCACACCGCTTCCAGAAATACATTTATGTGGTTGGTACTGCCGGCAGCCCAATCGTAAAGCTAGGTATGTTTGGAAGTCGCGACTGTCCATTAGAGTTCCAATATTTGGACACGGGATAACGTTAAGCCAAGTGCTGGATATGAGCGAGTCTGTGGCTAAAGTTCTGGCTTTGATTATAGGGTTTTCGATTATTCGTTTTTGATTCGTTGCAAGTTGATTTTGTCCCCGCTTTGTTGGATTGAAGGCAGAGAAGACATTTCGGCGTTTGTGATCTTCCACGCATCAATAGCTTCCTTCTCTAAGCGCAAAAGAGTTTCGATGTCCGTATTTGGAAGAAGTGAAGGCATAAGCTTTTTAGCGTCAGAGACAGAACTCAAGAAGCAAGGAAGGCCGATGTCGTTGCTCTTACGAATTCCGAGTCCACCATCTTTCACAGGTAAAGTACATTCTCTCCATTAGGAATTGTCAAGATTCACGTTGAACAACGAAGTGAATGATGATAGTAACAATGAATCTGAAATATCGACCAATTCACTGTGTTTCCAAACAGGACAGGTACGCAGAAAATGAATAAACAGCTTCAAAATAAGAAGTAAGCCGTGTGAGAGTTTAACTTGGACAATCGTTGGGTGAGGAGCTTCAGTTGATTGTGTTTCGAGTCCTTCAACGAAAATGGGAGATCCTAGCTGATCCAGTTCGTCTTTGGTGATCAAATGAATGTTTGGACAAATCGACAGGAATCGTTCGAGGATCTCAAGAGTGGATGTTCCGGAACAAAAGTGAAGCTCGAATTTTGATGTATTGATTTCCAGTCCTATATTTTTCGGTTTTTTGGAATTCAGTATCGTTTATATATAGTCAACACGTCATTTATTAATACTTTTCTCGGGATATTATAGTCTTTTACGAAATTTGTAATTTAGCAGATGCCTATTTGAACACGTCATCTTAAGTGTCACATAACAAGCCCTGCTTAAATTGATTATATGCTGGAAAAATCAAACCTGCGTATCCAGAAGAAAACCTAAGTTCTTGGAGGCATCGGTAAATTCAAATGGCTGGCTGTCTATTTCGATGTGTCCCTTCAAGATTCCAGGAGACTTGGCAGAAGAAAACAACAAAACTTTAGTTTTCTCAGTATTCAGTTTCAAATTGTGCTTCTCACTGTAAACAAAGATCCTCTCTAAATCGTAATTTACATTTGCTCCAGTTTCGCTGTAGTCCACGGGATCAAATGTGCAAATTAGCTGCGCATCGTCGGCGAACTTTTGGCTCTCTGAGAATCGAATAACTCCGTCCATGTCAAAAGTGTACAACCAAAACAGAAGTGGTCCCAAGATTGAACCTTGGGGCACCCCGGATTTCATCTGTCCTGACTTAGAACCACCCGATCGAACCCTCACGTATTGCCGTCTTTAACTGAAGTAACTCTTTAGAAAAGTTAGGCCACGCCATGAACACCCAAATATTCGAGTTTTGCCAGAAGTAAATTATGATCTGCTGCTTCAAACGCCTTAGAATGAACAAGCAAGACTAAAGTAGTGGCCAATCCACTATCCAATCCTCTCACTATAATGAAATAGCAGATGTGTTTCGCATGAGTTTGAAAACATTCTGAGCAAAAACCCAAGCTCTGAACCTTCAAATTCATCTTTTGTTGAATGTGGACTAGTTCAGACCGAAGAAAAATAAATATTCCCTGATGCCAGGGGCTTTTGTTTGTTAACCATATGACAATCTATCAATCAAAAATAAAAGTTTTAATCAAATCCCTAAGGAAAACAAGGTGGACGAGTAGTTAAGTTGGGAAGATAAAACTTTTTATCGCCCGATCTAAAATTTGCATTCTCCCAAAAGTTAGGATTATTTTAGGACGCGAACAATTAAATTTTGCAAGTGTCTGTCAATTTTTTTCGTTCTACAATTTTGCCAGCGATTTCTTTCTTCCAATTATACAGAAATATAAGAAAAAACGTGACATCTCACGTTTCGAAGTCGTTGAATTGAAACTAGGACTTATCGGTTTGTTTGAAAAACAAGGTGCGCTAGCATAGAAAATATAATTAATTACTGCTTCAGCAGCGGTAACAAACGAATTGAAGGATAAAAACGAGTTAGTCCCGATGATAAAATAAATAAGTGATTAGACATGATAATTAATGACTGTTAGGCGATAGAGATGGCGATGTAATACGTTATAAATTTAAACTCGGTGTGGGATAAAACGGGACGAACTACTTCTGGCAGAATCTGCGGGGGACCGCTCACTCATTACATTTTTTACCATTATAATAACAACATAATCACACCTCAGTGCCTTCTTCTATTGCGAATCACTTTCAACGATTTCGCCTATGGGCATTAATAAGCAACAAACCAGTGTGAAATGAACCCTCGAAATTAGAAAGGTCGGACTCGGTTACACGCTTATATCTTCTTAAACTATCAAATTAATTAATTAACATTCTTAATATTATCTTTTATCTGGAATTTAAAGCGTCATCAGATAGTCGGCGTCCGAAGTATCATTCTCGAAAAAAACATATCATTACCATAAATTATTCATCACTTTCAGATCGGTACAAGATGCAATCGTTGCTTATATAGTGAGAACACGTTCAGTGAATATGGGGTCGAATTTGTCACCGTGTTTTGAATTGAAAATTCACAAGTTCGCACATCATGTGTACTCACGTCGATCGGTATTTTACCTCATTACGTTGATGAACGGCAACGATTTTCATCAAAACTTTACTTTCACGATCTCATACGGCTGGCTTCGTTATTTATGTAACTGCGGGTGTGAAAAATGTTACTTTGAAATCAGTTCAGGAATAGATCGATTATCTCTAAGCATATAAAGTCCTACACTTGTACATATAAACTTTAATCCTCAGTAAACGTCTTTCAGGAATAACTCCTTTATTCGTAAGAGATCAAAATTGGAACTTCAAAAGAAAAAAAATTACACCCAGTAATTACTACCACAATCGAAACAATCTTTTTCAGGACCTCTTACGAAAGTGATACATATCGTCACACTTACCTATTTTAGAAAGTTACCAATTGCGGGAATGTCTTTTCCGCACAGGTAAAACCGGTTTGATCCCTGCGGGAAAGTGGTGACATCGAAATGAAACTTATGCCAAGTAGATAGGAATAGGTGAGAAGTTTAGTTCGTATATCACATTAAATATTAATGATGCGAATGAGGTACCATTAACAAAAAGCATAACTTAATTCAATTCGCCAACTTTTCAATTGTAGATTGATTAATGAATTAGGTTAGGTTTTCCTAAGTCGCGGAGTGTCATTCTTATAGTCAAAGATATCTTGATAGAACAAACGTCAAGATCAGACATAGACGGGAATTTTAGTTCATATATCTAACATTAAATATTACTTGCAAGAATGACATTAAAGAAAAGAATTGATTTGAACTACTTCGTTCAGCTTGGTTTAATTTGCTGTCATAGACAAATTGGATTTCAAGTTGTCACCACAGATGAGAAATATTTTCCTGTGGTTATCATTTCTCAACAAAACGTCGTTCGAAGTGGTTGAAGTGTTATCGAAGTGTTATGAGCTGAAAAAAGTTTATAAGATGTGAAGTGACGGAAATATCCCTCTAGAAATGGTGGGGGCTATCATGTAAAACTCGTGAGAATTATTGTTAACAACTTCAAGAGGAAGGTACGAAATAACCTAAACAAAATAGAGTTGTCTGTTATTTTCGCCAACACGCCATTTGGAAGATGAAGAATGAATTATTCAGTTCCACTTGGGGTGAAATGTTCATTTTGTGTTTTTAAAGTAATTATCGTATAATTCTTTTGTTGTGGTCGCCTGAAAAGTGTCATTCATTACTCGTGGAAAGTCAGATTTCATTGCTCGTGTTTAGCCTCATTCGGCTCCACTTCGCTTCGCCTCGTTCGTCAAACTCGCATCAAATCATCGACTTTCTGCGCTCGTTTTGAAATATACTATTTAGCTTCAAGATATATTTCATTCCGCGGACTTATCGAATATTTTATTATAAAGTTCTCAAATAAAGAATGGAATAAAAATTAAACGTAGAGTAGACATCTCTATAAATCCACTGAAAACTGCGTTTTCAGACGAGTATGGTACCGATTGACATTGTTTGTTTAATAAATCAATGATAATAGCCGATGAACATTTCTAAAATAGGATTCGAACAGGAAATAAATTTTCCAAGATTAAAAGCCCTAATATAGAATTAAAGAATAGGTGGTGATTGGTAAAATTATAAGATTTTGGCATATTTTGCATCCAATTACTTTACTTCTGTACTTTCATTCTAATGATGGTTAATTTAATTTTATTACTCAGGATGTAGGCAACCTGAGTCGTTATTTTTGATCAGCTTCGTTACCTCGCTCATCAAAATCAGTGCTTATTATCTACCGAAGGCCGTTGGCGATAACATTCTTAATCCCTCATGCAAATAAGTTGCAAGTTTAATTAAACGAGTCACAGGTATAGTCTGCGCCAAAATATAATCAGAATGCATCGGTGTAGATAAGTCACTAATTGGCGGCACGAAAGTGAAAGCGCTGCCTGAAAACTCTTCGAATCATGTCAACATGCATTGGTTAATTGCATGAATATACATCCTCTGTGAAAAACGAAAATTCGGTCATTAGTCTTCAGAAGAATTAGCGGAACTCTCACTCGCTAATAATAGGGATTCAGACAATCCAATTGTGTGAAAGGAGTTGCTGTTTCAAATGTTCGAAATAGTAAGTAAATGCATAGAAAGCATCGCGTTTCCTACATCACTTTGATGCTGCCATAAAATGTTCCATTAGTAGTGGATTACACGGTGGATAATGGAGAGTCATTGTACCCATTATTGAGAAATATAATTGCCTTGTCTATTTGACGAGAAAAAAAATTGGACGTCATGTTATTGATACACTTGAAGATCTTCAAACAAATGCTATTGAAATAAATTATATGGGACAACCGATATTTCTTTGTTTTATTGTTGACTTCTAGTAATATGTTACAAACTATCACTCTGAGTGTTTTTTTTTCTCATATTTTGGTTATCTTCACTTATAACTCATCTGTTTTGCACTTATTCGTATTCATCAGACGTGAAATAGTACCTACTACAATTGTTTAATTTCATTTGTCACCATAATGATATGGTTTATCGATAAAGTTGTAAACAAACTTGCAAACCCATAGATTTGATTGAACGAGGTACGAGATTATAGTTTAGCAGAAATCTCACTTTTGACGATCGTCCTTCGACATAGGAAGATAAAATAGCAATTGCTGGCATGAAAAATTATAATAATGAATATAGTCTCCAAAGAAATATTTCGTTACATCCGGCAATTCGATCTTTGGTTCTAATTCAGAAAATTATATCTAATTAAACGACTAATAACATATGTTAAAAATTTCATAATTGCATTAGAATACATTAACTTTTCTATTGCAGGATTGTGGATATGAGCTGATTTTCGCATTGGAAAAAAAGGAGGAGAGTCAAAATAATCGAATATGTAAGTTTTTCAGTTTAACTAAATTCCCCCTGAAATAAATAGTTTCAAACAGTCTGACAAGAAAACGACTGGGTCAAAGATGACAGTTTGCACAATAATTTAATGAAACATTTTTTTTCGTGCTGCAAATTTCCATTTCCTCCAATTAAAATTTGCCTGTAGTCAAAATAAAAACCCTGCCAACCTTGATGACCCACCCACAATATTTAATATTCCAATCGATATTTTCATGTTCTCATTGCCAGTCAGACTCTCGAATGCGTTTCTCTGGGGAATCAGCGAATTCCTGACACGATGATATTAACATAGTCGACGTGAAATTAAAATGAAGGTCAAATATGGAGCCCCTCGTCGTACCCCCATATCCTTCACACTCCCATTGAAGTTTATGATGCCGCATTTGCATACTCAATTATTTCGACACATAACCAGGTTATAGCGTTATTCTTCAGAAATGACGATAATAGTCGGCTGTGTCGCGTCACATCGGATTTTCAGATAGAACGAACGAGTCAGTGATGACCCTCATATAGCTTGGCACGCATATTCAAGGCAAGGGACATTTATTTTTGAGTCTAGGAAACTAAGCTGTCAGAAAATCGTTGCGAACGGCCGAGTGTAAACATTTATGTATGTATATGTATGTTCACATCACATAATGTTCTTCGGTAGTAACATAGAAATATACAAATACAGTTGTCTTGGGATACGCGTTTAATTATTATCGTTCGTAACTGGAGGAAATGCGCCTCCGAGAATATCGCCCAGTAAGTCCTTTGGCGAAAATTGATCTTGCGATATGTCTAATAGGTACTGAATGATTCTTCATCAAGTGAACGAACAAAGGCTGAATAAACCGACAATGTAATATACCTAATTGCTTCGGAACATTTTAAGTGACAATAAAACAAGTTACTCTACCTGCTATTGGATATAATTGAATAGGGACATCCGCAGTTATCTTCTATAACATAAACAAAAGATGACGAAGAAATATATTGTTCGAGCATCCTTTGAATCTCTTTTATCGACCACATCGTCTAAAGGAATATCGCCGCTCATAAACATAAATTTATTGAAGGAATTGATACAATCTGCAGGTACGAAAAGTCCTTAAATAATCGATGACATTGGCAAAAATTATAGAATAATATTTTTAACACTATAAAACCTGTTCGTTGATTTCAAGAATCATACACAGGCTGTGTCGAATTCAAGGGAAGTACTATACTATCAAAAAAAAATGTCTCGGACGTATATTTTGCGTTCTTGCAGTATTAAGTCCGATCAAATTTTTATGTCAGGAGGTCAATAATCTAAATATTCCCATTCTTTTAATTCTCTAAAGAGCCGGACGATAAATACCAAGAAGGAGCGCACATGCCACTTTGTGATACAAAAGAATACGGTTCGCCTTATTTGTCGGCGTTTAGTTTCTACGCCAAAGAAAGAATTCGTGTTACGCAGAGCCGTTCACGCAATACCCACATCTGGAGATCACATTTAAAGATCATCATGTAACATAAGACTGCCCTGAAATATGAAATTCATTCTATCCCACGTTATAATGGGCACTGATTCTGTCTCAGAAACTTGCGACTGACGAAAAATGAGCTAACAAAGAACGTGGCGTGGTGCATCCGAGTTGAAAATAGACATACTTTCTTGTTTGTAACGAACCATCCGTTGTTTACACTTGCACGTACTCCAAAGATAGCCTTCTAATCTTAAGAACTCGGCAAGTCGTTTGTTTGGGTCGGGGTGCGATCGTTGGGAAATTAACGGAGATAAGATCTCTTTTAAAAATTAGCATAAAGCCTAATTTGTCATATTTTGAATAGTTCGCTCGAGGTATCAGAAAGCCAGGTAGAAAACGCCTTCACGAATTGGACCCAGCGGGTGACAACCCCGCCCTGTCACTTGGCAAAACATTGACCGTTTAGGAAAGATAAAAATATTGCTCCGTCGCCGACGCAGTTTCCGCGAATACTGGCTACAACTCACAAAAGACGATAATAGGATTCTTCCAACCACTTTCCCCAAAAAATTGCTTTAGAATTCAGTCAACCAGACTTGACTTAGCGTCTTTCCAAACGAATATTTCCCTGAGTTTTTCTAAGAGAACACGGAGGCAGATCAACTTTTATTCGCACAAAAGATTACAAATACCTGGGTAACATTGAATAATAATTTTTATTCTTTTCTGATGTATTTGATTATAAAGGGTTAATAAAGATTCAGTCATTCAAATAATATATTACCGACGTTTCGGGTTGAAGCCTTTTTCAAGATATGACAATTTAAATATTTGACAATGTTGTTGTAATAAGTTTTCTTGGTAACAATAATCTGACAAATGAAAAACAAAAAGATGGAGGCTTGATATGAATTATTTGTTCAGAATAAAGTTGAGTATATTTGATTCAAATTTCGAATATCGGTTCTGTCATTAATTGCTTCAGAGTTTCTTTTGATATGAATCATTTCAAGAAACTCTCTTGCTTTTCTGTTTTTTTCGTAATCTAGAATTTTCACTGTGTTCAAATCAAATGTAGATTTTAATGTTTGTTCATGTTTATGTAATGCTGTTTGTACTTTGGAGTATTTATGACCTTTTATTCTTTCTTTCAATTTTTGTTTTGTCTGTCCAATATAAACTCCGTTACAATCTTTACATGAAATTTGGTATACGATGTAAATTTATCATTTTTTAGTGTTTCCAATTTTAATTTCGTAAAAAGTTGTTTTATTTGAATGTGTGGTTTATGTGCTATTTTGAAATTTGGATAAGGTTTGAAAATGTTGGTAATGTTTTCAGAAAGGTTTCGTATGTATGGGAATGGAATATATGTTGAATTCTCTTCTTTTTTCTCGGTATTTGTATTTAACGTGTTGTGTAGTTTGTGTATACGTTCTTTCATGATTTTGTTTACGAATGATGTGGGATAATTATTTTTTTAAAATTATGATTTTATGGAGAATGTAGAATAGTGAATTGGTGAGGTTAGTTTGATTGATCTGTCTATATAGTTTACTATGATGGCTTTTTTTTGTTTTATGTGATGTGTTGTGTTAAAATCGAGAATCCTATTTGTATTAGTTTCCTTCCTGTTATTTTCAATTTGGTGAAAAATTTCATCAACAAACATTTGGTGTGACAATGGGAATGGTGTGAAAATGTGATCCCCCATTTCCAGCACAATAGCTCAACTTGTAATGGAAAATTTGGAAGAAAAAAAACTAAAAAATCATATTAATCATATAACCATTTTCAAAAGGTACGTTGATGATTGTCTTATTATCACTTCTGAACATAAAATACAAACGGTATTAAATAATTTCAATAATTTCCATGAGAAAATTAAATTCACTCTCGAAACTGAATCGAAAAATTGCTTAAATTTCTTGGATATGACCATTATTAGAGACGGAAATAAACTCACAACAAAATGGTTTGGGGAGGAAACTAATACAAATAGGATTCTCGATTTTAACACAACACATCACAGAAAACAAAAGAAAGTCATCATAATAAACTATATAGACAGATTACTCAAACAAATCTCACCAATTCACAGACCCGCTATTCTACATTCCATAAAATCGTTACTTTTAAAAAATAATTATCCCACATCATTCATAAACAAAATCATGAAAGAACGTATACACAAACTATACAACACGTTAAATACAAATACCGAGAGAAAAGAAGGGAATTCAACATATATTCCAATCCCATACATACGGAACCTTTCTGAAAAAATTACCAACATTTTCAAACCTTATCCAAATTTCAAAATAGCACATAAACCACACATTCTAATAAAACAACTTTTTACGATATCAAAATCGGAAACACTGAAAAACGATAAATCTAATAACATCGTATAACAAATTTCATGTAAAGATTGCAACGGAGTTTATATTGGACAGACAAAACAAAAATTGAAAGAAAGAATGAAAGGTCATAAATACCCCCAAGTAGAAACAGCATTACATAAACATGAACAAACATTAAAACATTTAAAATTGATTTTAACACAGTGAAAATTCTACATTACGAAAAAACAGAAAAGCAACAAAATTCGGGTTTCAAGTTGAACCCTTTTTCAAGGTATGACAATTTAAATATTTGACAATGTTGTTGTAATAAGTTTTCTTGGTAACAATAATCTGACAAATGAAAAACAAAAAGATGGAGACTTGACATGAATTTTTTGTTCAGAATAAAGTTGAGTATATTTGATTCAAATTTCGAATATCTGTTCTGTCATTAATTGCTTCAGAGTTTCTTTTGATATGAATCATTTCAAGAAATTCTCTTGCTTTTCTCTTTTTTTCGTAATCTAGAATTTTCACTGTTTTTATGTTTTAATGAGTATTCATGTTTATGTAATGCTGTTTGTACTTTAGAGTATTTATGACCTTTTATTCTTTCTTTCAATTTTTGTTTTGTCTGTCCAATATAAACTCCGTTACAATCTTTACATGAAATTTGGTATACGATGCTAGATGTATCATTTTTTAGTGTTTCCAATTTTAATTTCGTAAAAAGTTGTTTTCTGTGGTTTATGTGCTATTTTGAAATTTGGATAAGGTTTGAAATGTTGGTAATCTTTTCGGAAAGGTTTCGTATGTATGGGATTGGAATATATGTTGAATTCTCTTCTTTTTTCTCGGTATTTGTATTTAACGTGTTGTAGTATAGTTTGTGTATTAGTTCCTTCATGATTTTGTTTACGAATGATGTGGGATGATTATTTTTTAAAAGTAATGATTTTATGGAGTGTAGAATACCGCACATTGAAATAAAACAACTTTTTACGAAATTTAAATCGGAAACACTGAAAAATGATAAATCTAACATCATTTCATGTAAAGATTGTAACGGAGTTTATATTGGACAAACAAAACAAAAATTGAAAGAATAAAAGGTCATAAATACTCTAAAGTACAAACAGCATTACATAAACATGAACAAACATTAAAACATACATTTGATTTGAACACAATGAAAATTCTAGATTACGAAAAAAAAACTGAAAAGGAAGAGAATTTCTTGAAATGATTCATATCAAAAGAAACTCTGAAGCAATTAATGACAGAACAGACATTCGAAATTTGAATCAAATATACTCAACTTTATTCTGAACAAATAATTCATATCAAGTCTCCACCTTTTTTTTTTCATTTGTCAGATTATTCTTACTAATAAAATTTATTATAATAACATTATCAAATATTTTAATTGTCATATCTTGAAAAAGGTTCAACCAGAAACGTCGATAATATATTATTTGAATTACTGAATCTTTATTAACCCTTTATAATCAAATAAATCAGAAAAAAATAAAAATATAAATATAATTGAATAATAATTTTATTGCTGCCTATCCTAAAAGAAAATGGAACATAATTTCAACATCGCAATACGTGTCATCACCCTTCACTTCTATGCAGTTCCAAACGACGCTAAACGGTTTTATGGATGAATAACACTGCAAAATCTTTAAAAAAATGTATCATTTCGTTTTAAGGTTCCAAAGACCTTCCATCCAGTGGTTTCACCATTTTCTGGCAAGATGCTACAACGAAGTTGAGGCAGCCTGTATATGTACCTGGACTACTACGCATTTCATAAATGTAAGTAAATAATTTGAGCGATTTTTGCGAAAAACCATTGTATCGACTTTCCTTGCTGAAGTTTACAATGCTGAATCGTATAAATTGAGCTTCCGATTGCTTCGGTTAGAAAATTAATTTTTTTATGCCAGTATTGATTTTCATGTGATTTTGGACGTTGGGTTAATTTAAACGAGTTCTTCGACCCGTATAACAAAATTGCATTCTTGAGTGCGTGTGCTAAAAGATCTATAAACCAAAGTGATTTAAATTCCAAGTTTGAATAGAATTTGCCCCGCCGACAAAATAGTAAATCAGAAATTTGAAGAAAAATTTTTCTATATATAATACGGCGCAAAATAAGATACACCTGTCTATTTTATCTTGAATTTTCCAGATTACATCACATGGTTGTATTTATACGAGTATTTCTGTATTGAGGAAAGGGAATTCACAAAAGTAAATATTTATGCTTTATCTACTTCCGGTAGGGCTTTTTAAGCATATCGACCGTTATTAAATACGAAACGGGGGACGTGATTCCCGTCACTACTCTTCGCATGAAAGTTGCTTGAAAAATGTATGAAAAATCGTTCGTCAGCTCTCAGAACTATGCGGCATCCTTTATTAGTTATCACATTTAGCTTTTAAGCAACATCATTATTGTGTTCTGTTCACCATTATACCCCCTATAAAGTAATTTCGAATTGATTCCCGACATGTCTTTGGCTATATCGTTAATTAAGGTGAAAACGATTAGCCTACCGGGTGGCAATGGGCATTTGTTTATTTATTACTTTTTCATGCTAATTCAAGACTAATTGGCAGAACGTCGAAAAAACTGGAGCCGTGCGCTTGTTTTTCGGAAACTCATTAGCGTTACTCAATTTTGATTAGTTATTTTGGAACGGAACGGAAACAGTTCCTCGAACGAAAAGTTGATAACGGCCAAAGGCATGCAAATAATTGGCCGACTTTTCACAACTCAGCCATATTGTCAGCTTGATACCGATAAAGAAATTTGAAGATCGAACTTGCGAACTTTCCAAATTTCTACGGGATAAATTTACATTGAATTAAGGAGCTGGATAGCTACAAACTTTTGCAGCTACCTTTCAGTTACTAGACTTTTCCATCTTGTCTCGTTGAAATAATGTGTTCCAGTTTACCCTTTAAAAGTTTGGGAGATAATTGCGTCAAGACTAAAATGTTGATGATTAGTATTTCGTTATTATGATAACGTAATTATTATTTGAAATGATTTCATTCATGGTTCTTTTTCAACTGGTCAGTGAGTGGCATTCAGATGATTATTATTTCCGTATCTCGTATTCGATATTTTTTTTAATATCTCGATAAATTAACGGAAATCTTCTCGCTATTTATTCCCTTGGAGAAGGTTGTTCAAGAACACATTGATTCAACATTGTTATCGCCAGTCTTCCTGTTATGTTGCGGTATTGGTTCAAAAATATTAGAACATTAGTATTTTAACTGAGTTTCAAGATGACAGACAGTAGTATTTAATGAATGGAATACAATTAAGGTTATCTCAACGATCTTCGAATAATATTATAAACGTGAATTGTGAAGGCCTTCAATATTTGGACATTACTAAACTATTGGGAACGGCTAGTTCGTATCTCCTCTGCTTAAAATTTCTGAAACATTACAAAATATGTAGTCCCAAGATTATCTGAATTTGTTTAATAATCCAAAATAAAAGGGAATTTCTTGAACTTTCTGAGAATTTCGATAGAAATCAAACTTCAGCGGGTGGCAAAGTAGATCATAAAGTGTTGATAGGTAAATAGGTATATTGTATAGAATTCAGCTGTTCAACTTTATGATACATAAAAAGAGGACTATTTGAAAGGCGATCGATGAAAATGAGACGTAAAATCGACTTCTGTGTGATATAAAAATATGTATAAATTCGATAATTAGATCGACAAACTTCTATTGGATGTTCCAGACATTATTTAAGGTGGATTCGACCAAAATTACATAATCCATGTAATGCCCTCTGAAGATGACGTCCAGGCAACACTTTTGGACACATATCTCCAGAACGGCTCCATCGAAAGTATTGAAATTTTAAACCATTGCTAATATCAAAAATAAGCATCGAATGGTTTGAAAAAATTTTTCCCATGTCAACCATAGGCGTATCTTATTGGGGGGTAAAGGTTATTTTTAGTGAAAACTTTTTTACCTTTTATTGTGCTACAAGGTATGCATCAAATTCATAAATTATGATATGTTTTCTTGCAGAAAGGTGCCCTTGTGTCATATAGCCCATATGCACAGGTTTTGAGAAAAGTCGATTTGAAATTATCTCTCGGTTTATTACTCAATACTCGTTGTCTAAAGAATCACAATGATGTGAATGAAATATCAATTTCTTGCACTTCTTTTCTGATATTTTATCGAAACTTTACCTCATAAAACAATTTTTGCGAAATACGTGACCACCATTATTTTAAATGCGTGAATTAATGCAATTTTTTTATGTAGAAATCATCGTGTTGCCGCAAAGATTAGTGAAAATTTCCGTGTTAAGTTATCCCATTAATTAAATTCATTTTAAAAGTGTGATAAATTAATATTTCATCTACTTTATTATGATTCTTTAAAAACCGAGTATTGAGTAATGAGCCGAGAAAAAATTTGAAATCAATTTTTCTCGAAACCAGAGCATCTGGGCGATATCACACAAGAGCACTTTTCTTAAAGAAAAAATATCATAGTTTATGAATTTGATGCAAAACTTGTGAAAAAATGAAAGGTCAAAAAGTTTTCAGTAAAAATACCCTTGGCCCCTATGATACGCCTATGCTTGACATAGAAAAAATTCACTCAAACGATTCGATGCGTATTTTTGGAATTAGCCAAAATCTACAACTTCAGTAGTTTTGGTGAAGCCGTTTAGGAGATATGTGACAAAAAGTCTTGACTGGACGTCATCTTCAACGGTCTCCAGCTGCTTAACGAAGCATTTTTGGATGGAGTGATTTCGATTGAATCGGCCTAAAATAATGTCTACAACATCCACTAGAAGTTTGTCGGTCTAATTATGGAACATCCTGTATATGCGTATGCCAGTTCAATATTATAATTAGATTAATAATTCACAAAATCTTTAGTTTAAGTATAGTTTAAGTATGTGTATTTTCATGAATTCTCCATGGATTTTTGAATTAGGACAAGTTTCGACAATATGTTTGTTTGTTTCCTGGGAAAAGCCACACTGACACGAAGGATCGATCGAATTATCTCATTTATTCAGTACATATAAAGTAACATCTCCCATGTCTGTTCCCATATTCCCATACTCTTCTGGGAAGACGGAACCCAGGTACTCTTTTCGTGGGATCTGTCACAAAGTGGTAAAGTAAATTAAAGATCGTGTAACCCACTGACCTGGGTCTAGTACCAGAGTTTTCAGATTGCACAAGTGCCTCTGGCATGACCTAACGACTTTCCATGGCACATGGAAATCAAAAGTTACAAGGGCGAGATTCTTTTAATGATTGTTCTGCAGATTCATAGACAGCATAGGAATTTTTCTATAATGCGTTTCAGAGCTTTTCGTGATGGTTTCGGCTTCTCTGGAAATCTAATTCCAAATGTATCGCATGCTATTATAAAGCTGATAATTTATCTATTTTATCGAGACTAGGTTTTACATCATCTGTACTTACGATGTGTCCTAAACAATCGTTTTCCTTTTTTAGGATTTCAGATTCATCTAATTGTCTTTTGAAATTAGTATCTCGTAATCTTTTGAAAACCTTTTCTAAATTCAATAGGTTCTTGTAAAGAAGTGGAATAAGTTATAATATCATCTAAATAAACAAGACAAATTTCGTTTTTAAGTCCACGGAATATATTATCCATGACCCTTTGAAATGTAGCAGGCGCATTTTTTAACCCGAAGGGCATTCTGAGGTAGTCATAGTGCCCGTTTTCTACATTGAAAGCTGTTTTTGGAATATCTTCTGGGTTCATCTGAATTTGATGAAAACCTCTAGCAAGGTCTATTGTACTGAAATAATTAAATTTGCCAAGATTGTCGAGAACATCTGTCATATTTGGTATTGGATATCTAAAATCGATTGTTTTTTGATCAAGATTTCTATAGTCAACTACAATACGCCACTTTTTCTTTCCAGAAGCATCTTGTTTTTTAGGAACTACCCAAATAGGTGACGACCACGGTAAATTCGAAGGTCAAATTATTTTTTGTTTTAATAAAGATTGAATTTGATCTTGAACTTCATTTTTATGTATAAATGGATGTTTATATGTTTTTGTATGAATTGCAATTTCATCTTGTGTTTTAATTTCATGTTTTATTTGATTGGTAAATGTAAGGGTTTGATTTTAGTTATGGAAAATATCGAAATATCTTTTACGTAGATTTATTGAATGAAATTTTTCTTCTTCGTTCATATGCGAAGTTCGAAGTATTTTGTCAAATTGTAATATCTGCTTTTGCGGTTGATTTCTCGTCTCTATATGATACAATTCATAATTTTGTTCTTAATAAGGAAAACTTTCGATATTCTCATTTAGATTTATTTCTTGTGATTTATTTGTTTTATTACGAATTATCTACTGAAACATATCCATTTTTGGAAACAGATAGTGATTCGGGTATTTCGCAATTTTGGAAAACTTGATGTGGAATTAGAACATTAGCTGCTTTTTGTTTTACAGGTAAGTTTTCATTAACACAAGTGTAGGATACAATTTCTATTTGATTTGTTCTGATACCTGACCGTTGGTAATAAATTTGTAATTTACATTGAGGTGTGCATAATTTTGAGTTAGGGAAGTCTAATTTTACATTGAGTCGTTTTAAATTATCTGATCCTATTAATCCCTCAAAAATAGGATGAAATAAAAGATAGAATTTCATATTCCTTTCTTATTGAATTCTGAAAATATCGGGATTTCTGCCGCGTTTTTAGGCGTTGATGTTTGCAATACATCTTCTTTCAATACGGGCTGTCCCACCAGGAAGGCCCATTAGAACTTTACGGAGATTTGTTTGAAATTTTGTACATGGGTAACAATTCATCGAGGCTAATTTTCTAAAATAATAGCAACAATTTTCCACCCCCGGTTGCACCGGAAATGACACCTGCTCTTTCATTTTAAATGGAACAGCTTATATATTTTAACATCATTCGATGGATTTTTTAGTTCTAGTTGATTTCATGTACCATTTCTTATATCTACATTGAGTAGTTTTCGAATTATCCGCATATTTGTGAAAAAAATTACAGATAAGGGCTTTCAAAAAAATTTGTTTTTCTCAATATCACAATGCATAATTTTAGATCTGCCCTCTGAAATCAATTACCAGAAGATTACTCAATGTCATTTCATAAATGTCGGCAATCTATGTTATACAGCATGTTCAGCACACACTGCCGAATTTAGATTTGAAAAATGACGATAACTCAGTTTTTTCAAATGTAAACTCCAAATTTTCTTTTCGTATTTGGATAAAGAACAAAAAATAAGGGTAGTTTGTTGATAATTCCCTATATCTAAATTGTACTGTTTTTGAAATAACTTGAAATAATTGTCACATGGAGGCAAAGTATCAAATTGCATCATATTATTATTCTGTGCTCGCTTATTGCACTTGCACATTAGAAAGTTCTATGAGCATCGAATGAAATTTTGGTTTTATGCTCCTACTGTTGATAGTTATCTGAAAATCCTGAGAACGTTGAAATAATACAAACGGAGACTATTTAAATTTATTTAGCATTTATGCTGTATCTAACAAAATTATTTCTCGAGCATGTGATACATTTGGAATTAGATTTCCAGAGACGCCGAAACCGTCAAGAAGGACTTTAAAACAAATTATAAAAAAATTCCAACGCCATGGCACATGGAAATTAAAAGTTACAAGGGCGAGATTCTTTTAATGATTGTTGAACAGTTCTCCAGATTTATAGACAGCGTAGGAATTTTTCTATAATTCGTTTCAGAGTTTTTCGTGACGGTTTCGGCTACTCTGGAAATTTAATTCAAAATGTATTGCATGCTCGAGAAATAATCCTGTTTGATTCAACATAAATGCTGAACAAATTTAAATAACCTTCGTTTGTGTAATTAAAACGTTCACCCATTTTTGGATAACTGTCAACGATAAGAGCATAGAACCAAAATTTGATTCGATGCTCATAGAGCTTTCTGATGTGCAAGGGCAATAAGCGAGCACAGAATAATAATATGATGCAATTTGATACTTTGCCTCCATGTAACAATTATTTCAAGTTATCTCAAAAACAGTACTATTTAGGTATAGTGAATTATTAACAAACTACAATTATTTTTTTGTTCTTTAACAAAATTCGAAAAAACTGAGTTATTGTCATTTTTTCAAATTTAAATTCGGCAGTGTGTGTTGAACATCCTGTATAACATAGATTGCCGACATTTATGTAATGACATTGAGTAATCTTCTGGTAATTCATTTCAGAGAGCAGATCTAAAATTATGCATTGTGATATTGAGAAATAGCAATTTTTTTGAAAGGCCTTATCTGTAATTTTTTTCACAAACAACTTAATAATATAGATATAAGAAATTCTACAAGAAATCAACTAGAATTAAAAAGTCCATCGAATGATGTTGAAATATATAGGCTGTTCCATTTGAAATAAGAGAGCAGGTGTCATTTCCGATGTAACCGGAAGTGGAAAATTGTTGCTACTATTTTAGAAAGTTAGCCTCGATGGATTGTTGCCCATGTACAAAATTTCAAAGAAATCGGACAACTATTTCTCCGTAAACTTCTAATGAGCATTCCCGGTGGGACAGAATGTATATATTATATTCGAAACATACTCTCAAAAAATATTTAAAAATGATATTGAAATAACATCTTTCCAAGAATTTTCCATTTAATGTTATTGCCAGATCTAATCAATTACATACATCACCAGAATAACTGCCAACAATCGTTGGACTGATACATTTCTAGTTGTCCTAAGAATATTATATGAGACCGATTGTCTGTTGCCGTATGAGAACAACGTGAACGTTTTTACTCTCCATCATCCATATCCTGTTTTATGTCTACACTGAAGGGACTCCCTTCAGTATCGTACTCGTCCTTGGCCAATTTCTCAATTTTATTTGATGCGACAGTTTAATCGCGTACGCGAGGAACATCCCATTTGAAGGCATCATAAGTATCAATTTTCTTGGCAAATTTTCAGCGGAAGTTTCGATATAATATATGGCAAATGAACTTGTCTTCTACTCTTTAAACTCACAAATTTAATGCTACCTTCATAAGACCAGCATATCCTAATCCCATGTAAGACGCGATACATTATTTTTATGTTGGTTTTAAAGCCTCCTTTATACGTCATTTGGCCTGCCAATGTATTATTTATATAGTGATAAATAAGAAACTGGAATAAGTGCTCATAGTTATATTCGATTTTTAACCATGCAAAACGGCTCGGTTAACCGATGCACTAAAAAGCATCAATCAAATACTTTATGAGAAATTATTTCTCACATTTTTTCGTTCGTGGAATGTATATTTCGTCAAAGATAGAAAAACGATTCTCTTGAATGAGCTTTTGATCGGTCATAAAAGCACCACTTCCCTTCTAACATTTTACGTTGTAACGCTTTGAGGTTTTCCTATTTACTTCTACAAGTCTCGACTGTTCACCTCCACTTCCGCAATGATTCACAGTTCAATATCTAGAGATGTGGCACATTCATTAGCTATTTTATTAGGTGTTAAAGATCGTTCCTATGTGATTTTATGAAACTGACATAAATTGTCTAGAACACACCCGTCGTTGAATATTTAATTCATTGGCAGGCAAACTTGAGTGGTATTCGATATTCCAGCTCGTCTTTAAACAGAATCCGTAAATGGGAAAAGGTGATCCTGTGAGAAAATGCAGTACAACGGCCACTCGGCGCAATAATCGAAAATGCGAAGCGAACGTGTAACACATTCTCTCTGAATTACGTACGTTACCCTTAAAAATGTTTCCAATTCGCCAGAAGTCTATATGCATAACACAACGGCAGAGTTAAATGAACTTCCTTTGCGGATCACATTTCCACAGTTTATTTTTAGAAAAAGAAACTATAATACGAATATAACACTTATTTCATACAGATAAGGAAGGTTTTGATGTTCCGTTGAAAAATCGGTGAGGTCAGTTGCAAATAAGCAGACATCAAGTTGGAAGGTTGTAATGCGATATCTACAAATAGGAGCCTAATTGATCACTACTTTTATCTCTCATTTTTTTAATTTCTACAAATCAGTCAGATGTTTCAGACTATACAGAGTGTCCACCGGGAATGCCCATTAGAAGTTTACGGAGAAATACTTGTCCGATTTGTTTGAAATTTTGTACATGGGCAACAATCCATGGAAGCTAACTTTCTAAAATAGTAGCAACAATTTTCCACTTCCGGTTACATCGGGAATGACACCTGCTCTCTTATTTTAAATGGAACACCCTATATATTTTAACATAATTCGATGGACTTTTAGTTCTAGTTGATTTCATGTACCATTTGTTATATCTACATTGAGTAGTTTCCAAGTTATCCGCATATTTGTGAAAAAAATTACAGATAAGGCCATTCAGCAAAATTTGTTTTTCTCAATATCACAATGCATAATTTTAGATCTGCCCTCTGAAATGAATTACCAGAAGATTACTCAATGTCATTTCATAATGGTCGGCAATCTATGTTATATAGGATGTTCAACACACACTGCCAAATTTAGATTTTAAAAAATGACGATAACTCAGTTTTTTCAAATGTAAACTCCAAATTTTCTTTTCGTATTTGGATAAAGAACAAAAAATAAGGGTAGTTTGTTGATAATTCCCTATATCTAAATTGTACTGTTTTTGAGATAACTTGAAATAATTGTCACATGGAGGCGAAGTATCAAATTGCATCATATTATTATTCTGTGCTCGCTTATTGCACTTGCACATCAGAAAGCTCTATGAGCATCGAATCAAATTTTGGTTCTATGCTCTTATCGTTGACAGTTATCCAAAAATGGGTGAACGTTTTAATTACACAAACGAAGGTTATTTAAATTTGTTCAGCATTTATGTTGAATCTAACAGTATTATTTCTCGAGCATGCAATACATTTCGAATTAAATTTCCAGAGTACCCGAAACCGTCACGAAAAACTCTGAAACGAATTGTAGAAAAATTCCTACGCTGTCTATAAATCTGCAGAACTGTTCAACAATCATTAAAAGAATCTCGCCCTTGTCCATGTGCCATGGCGTTGGAATTTTTTTATAATTTGTTTTAAAGTTCTTCTTGACGGTTTCGGCGTCTCTAGAAATCTAATTCCAAATGTATCACATGCTCGAGAAATAATTCTGTTAGATAGAGCATAAATGCTAAATAAATTTAAATAGTCTCCGTTTGTATTATTTCAACGTTCTCAGGATTTTCAGATAACTATCAACAGTAGAAGCATAGAACCAAAATTTCATTCGATGCTCATAGAACTTTCTAATGTGCAAGTGCAATAAGCGAGCACAGAATAATAATATGATGCAATTTGATACTTTGCCTCCATGTGACAATTATTTCAAGTTATCTCAAAAACAGTACAATTTAGATATAGGAAATTATCAACAAACTACCCTTATTTTTTGTTCTTCATCGAAATACGAAAAGAAAATTTGGAGTTTACATTTGAAAAAACTGAGTTATCGTCATTTTTCAAATCTAAATTCGGCAGTGTGTGCTGAACATGCTGTATAACATAGATTGCCGACATTTATGAAATGACATTGAGTAATCTTCTGGTAATTGATTTCAGAGGGCAGATCTAAAATTATGCATTGTGATATTGAGAAAAACAAATTTTTTTGAAAGGCCTTATCTGTAATATTTTTCACAAACATGCGGATAATTCGAAAACTACTCAATGTAGATATAAGAAATGGTACATGAAATCAACTAGAATTAAAAGGTCCATCGAATGATGTTAAAATATATAGGATGTTCCATTTAAAATGAGAGAGCAGGTGTCATTTCCGGTGCAACCGAGGGTGGAAAATTGTTGCTATTATTTTAGAAAATTAGCCTCGATGAATTTTTACCCATGTACAAAATTTCAAACAAATCTCCGTAAAGTTCTAATGGGCCTTCCTGGTGGGACACCCCGTATTGAAAGAAGATGTTTTGCAAACATCAACGCCTAAAAACGCGGCAGAAATCCTAATATTTTCAGAATTCAATAAGAAAGGTTATATGAAATTCTATCGTTCATTTCATCCTATTTTTGAGAGATTAATAGGATTAGATAATTTAAAACGACTTAATGTAAAATTAGATTTCCCTAACTCAAAATGATACAAACCTCAATGTAAATTACAAATTTATTACCAACGGTCAGGTATCAGAACAAATCAAATAGAAATTGTATCCTACACTTGTGTTATTTGAAATTTACCTGTAAAACAAAAAGCAGGTAATGTTCTAATTCCACATCAAATTTTCCAAAATTGCGAAATACCCGAATCACTATCTGTTTCCAAAAATGGATATGTTTCAGTAGATAATTCGTAATAAAACAAATAAATCACAAGAAATAAATCTGAATGAGAATATCGAAAGTTTTCCTTGTTAAGAACAAAATTATGAATTGTATCATATGGAAACGAGAAATCAACCGCAAAAGCAGATATTACAATTTGACAAAATACTTCGAACTTCGCATATGAACGAAGAAGAAAAATTTCATTCAATAAATCTATGTAAAAGATATTTCGATATTTTCCATAACTAAAATCAAACCCTTACATTTAGCAATCAAATAAAACATGAAATTAAAACACAAGATGAAATTGCAATTCATACAAAAACATATAGATATCCATTTATACATAAAAATGAAGTTCAAGATCAAATTCAATCTTTATTAAAACAAAAAATAATTCGACCTTCGAATTTACCGTGGTCGTCACCTATTTGGGTAGTTCCTAAAAAACAAGACGCTTCTGGAAAGAAAAAGTGGCGTATTGTAGTTGACTATAGAAATCTTGATCAAAAAACAATCGATTTTAGATATCCAATACCAAATATGACAGATGTTCTTGACAATCTTGGCAAATTTAATTATTTCAGTACAATAGACCTTGCTAGAGGTTCTCATCAAATTCAGATGAACCCAGAATATATTCCAAAAACAGCTTTCAATGTAGAAAACGGGCACTATGAATACCTCAGAATGCCCTTCGGGTTAAAAAATGCGCCTGCTACATTTCAAAGGGTCATGGATAATATAGTCCGTGGACTTAAAAACGAAATTTGTCTTGTTTATTTAGATGATATTATTACTTATTCCACTTCTTTACAAAAACCTATTGAATTTAGAAAAGGTTTTCAAAAGATTACGAGATACTAATTTCAAAAGACAATTAGATGAATCTGAAATCCTAAAAAAGGAAAACGCTTGTTTGGGACACATCGTAACTACAGATGATGTAAAAACTAATCCCGATAAAATAATAGCAATATTAGCATGCGATACATTTGGCATTAGATTTCCAGAGAAGCCGAAACCGTCACGAAAAGCTCTGAAACGAATTATAGGAAAAATCTTACGCTGTCTATGAATCTGCAGAACTGTTCAAGAATCATTGAAAGAATCTCGCCCTTGTAACTTTTGATTCCCATGTGCCATGGAAAGTCGTTAGGTCATGCCAGAGGCACTTGTGCGATCTGAAAACTCTGGTACTAGACCCAGGTCAGTGGGTTACACGATCTTTACTTTACTTTACCACTTTGTGACAGATCCCACGAAAAGAGTACCTGAGTTCCGTCTTCCCAGAAGAATATGGGTATATGGGAATAGACATGGGAGATGTTACTTTATATGTACTGAATAAATGAGATAATTCGATCGATCCTTCGTGTCAGTGTGGCTTTTCCCAGGAAACAAACAAACATATTGTCCAAACTTGTGCTAATTCAAAAATCCATGGAGAATTCCATTTGAAATAAGAGAGCAGGTGACATTTTCGGTGTAACCGTAAGTGGAAAATTGTTGCTACTATTTTAGAAAGTTAGTCTCGACGAATTGTTGTCCATGTACAAAATTTCAAACAAATCGTACAACTATTTCTCCGTAAACTTCTAATGGGCATTTCCGGTGGGACACTCTGTAGTTCAAGACCGATCACAAAGTTCCCGAAACCAAAAAAAAATTTCCAAGGACAAAAGTGTTTTGGCAATAAAACCAATTTTCTAGTACACATCTAAAAATAAGACAAGAGACGTATTTTCGTTTCGAATGCAACATGGGGAACAATTGGGAAATCTGAAACGGTTTAATAAAATCGAAATGTTCCCTCCCACAACGCGAACGGTGATCAAACAGCGAAACGTTTGCTATTACAATTCGCTCGACATGCTGAACTCAATTACTTCCTGAAACTACTGGAACAAGAGGGTTCTGGACATAATCCCCGCGATGCATTCAATTGTTTACGTTTCCGCAAATTAAGATTTTCAAAACTAATTTTCAGCTGTCGCGTAATAATTCAACGACTGGAACATGCACGCAGGTAGGGACAAAACGAAATTAGATGTCGTTCACGTCACGTTACCAATATATGCAGCCGGTTAATTGGAAGTTTGGTAGTAATCAAACAGCTGGCTGCAAGGGGCAGATATGTGTTCCATCGAATGAAAACGCTTGGGAAAATAAGTCATCGCATTTTTGGGATCTATTTGGATGAACTATTTGAAAATACATAAAATATTCATAAATACAACCCAAAATTTGGTGTCGTTGGTATCGACAATCGTGCCATAGATTTTATTCTTGCGACATTTTTCCTGTTGACGTTTGCAATTGAATTTTTCTGTCGTAGTGGATTTGTACTGTCAGGAAAATGGATGGGTGAATAAAAAAACTACTAAACATCTTTGAAAGTGTTGATTCTTATGAAAACTTTTTAAATGAGTAATCTCCTAACTGCCATAGTATCTAACGATTTGTTTATTTTTTTTTTTTCAATACAAATTTCTCGTTGTGATAGTGGGCAAATTAGATAAATTTAAGTATTGCAATGGAAAACCAATCAAATCGCTATTAGAGTGATAACAAACGTTTCATCGGTCTTTATCGAATTCATGCTTATGTAAACATTTGCAGTGGTTATTGAGTATCTAAAAATTTGGAATGAGCAAAAATATTTAGTGACAGACCAAAGCAATGACGATAAATCAGCGCTATCAAAGCAAGATTGACTAGAGAAAGAGAGTTAGCGAAAGATGCAGTCTGGAAAGCGATGGAGGTTAACATAATCAACTGACATTTTATAACATATTTCCAAATTCATCAATCATTCCGTCCAATGTACAGGAATCCATGACAAGATTGCGATATTTACCTCCTTCAACCGGTTGTTTTAGAGCGGACGCAAACGACGACGAACTGAAATACTCAATTACCTTTTCGTATCTGATCGATTTTCCCGGAAATGGTGGGTCGCAGTTAAAAACACTGGCGATAGCAATTGGTAAGTGGGAATATATGGATTGTTTGGTAACAACTCGCAAGTTATTTGAAATTGTTACCTCGAAGAATGCTCATTTAAGCTAACAATAGTGAGCGAGACAATTCAAATTAAAAAAAAAGTGAAAAAAACGATTTCGTTTTTTACGTTCTCTTCCAGTTTTTTTGAAATATTTCATTGAATATCATAAGAAATAATTTCTTTCCAAGATGCATCCATTAATATTAATTGCGTGACTTGTCAAACAATTTGGGAGATAACAGAATAAAAGATCAGGCAATCGGGTTGTGCCGACAGAACAAAAATCTTCAGATTTACGTGCGTGTGTATTTTTTTAGTAGTCAGAAAATATTCGGTTGTGAAAGAAATACTTTAAAATGGAGTTTTTCTATTCATTACAAACTCTCACTCAGCTGCATCATTTCATCGGTACAACTACTGCTCCACAGGTCGATTGAAGAATGTATGAAGTCTGGCTTCATGCTTCAATGCTTCAATGCAATTTCAGGCATTTTAGGTTATTTTAGGTAATTTCAGGCATTTTCGGCCCTTTTGGGCTACTTTAGGCTAGTTTAGGTAATTTCGGGCATTTTCGGCTATTTTAGGTTACTTTAGGCAATTTCAGGCATTTTAGGGTATTTTAGACCTATTCAGACACTTTAGGCGATTTTGGACTATTTTCGGAAATTTCGGGCATTTTAGGCTATTTTGGGCAATTCCTGACATTTTTGGGCATTTTAGGCTAATTTAGCTTTGTTTTGTAAAAAATGTTTTGATTAAAAATATTTTTTTCACAGTTTGATCTAATGCAGGATACAGTACTTTAAACTGGGCAAAAATCATCTAAATTCTACTTATAATTATTTTATAATAAAATCATAAAATTTGGCAAATATTACTCAATTTCTCACTGGTTCATTAATTTCGTTATCTTTGCCTAAATTAGATGAGAAAGTTTCTTGAGGATCGGTGCTTGAGCAGCAATCAAGTAAACACGACACGCTACCAACTTTTATAACATTGTTTCATTCAATTTTGTTTAACTTTCCTTTTCAGACATTCGTCAGTTGTTTCCGACATGCTATCCTAATTCATTCATCCTACTAATCTGTTGGTTTTTGATCTAACTTTTCTTCTCTAATAATTACTGGTTTTTCCACACCCATTTTCCTCAAAATCTGTTATGGGTATTAAGAAGTGATATGTTCTAACCTCAGTCCATCTTGCGCAAAGACTTGACCTCTTTACCTATGCATCTCCTTATACCTCAACCAGGTGCTTGGTACAAACAATTCAGCAACTTCTCTTCATTCTCATTACCTCTTGGATCTCCTAAGACCACCTACTTGGCATCCAAATTATTGCCTTACACCAACGCATCCATTCATGTCTCCTAATAGAATTGATCTTTCACTAATTTCACAACTACATGTACAGTATGTACTTCGTCACATTTGATTATGACCGCAGTTTACCAATGTGTAACATCCAATTATGTACTATAACCAGAACCCCAGGGAAGCATAACAACAATATTTAAAAAAATAGAAAATAAGTATCGCGAAAATAACTGTAGAGCAAAATTTGTTAATAAACCGAACATTCATCCAGTTTTTTGTATTGTTAATAAATGCGAATGAGATATTCATATTCGAAATTATGCTTTAAAAATTAGAATATTTTCGAATAAAAATGAAAAATGTGTTTTATGAAGCAAATTTGGTAATTAGTCTAATAAATCACTACATATTTATTTTTTAACGATTTTCTTGACCTTCAGGTTATATGTAAATGTTTTCTGCGTATGGGTCAATTAAAAAATATGTTGAAAATATTTATATAATACTATTTATAACGCCTTCTACATAAACCAAACATACCACTTAGACCTATTGTTAGCAATACACAAGCTCCTACATACAATCTTGCAAAATTTTTAGCTTGAAGTATTCAACAAATTTTAGGAAAAACTGAATATTTTATTAAAGATTCATGGTCCTTTCATAATTTGATAAAACAACGAAAAAAACCGAAAGATTTTATATTAATTTCATCAGATGCTGTTCCTTTATATATTCCAATAAAATAAAAAAAATAAAGAAAAAATAGCACTTAATATTATATCTGAAAAATGGAACCAAATAGAACCTCATACAATTCTACCAAAGAATGAATTCATAAAAGCTACTAAATTTTGTTTAGATTCCACATATTTCACTTTCAAAAATGCCTTTTATTCTCAAACATTTGGAACACCTATGGGATCTCCAATTTCTAGTACCATTGGCAATCTTGTTTTAGAAGAAATAGAAAACAAAATTCTACCATCACTAAATCGTAAACCATCGTTTGTCAAACGTTATGTCGATGATTGTCTTCTATGTATTCACAAAGATAAAGTAAATGAATTATTAGAGAAATTCAATAATATCAATAATCGATTAAAATTCATAATAGAATTTGAAAATAATAAAATTATCAATTTTTTAGACACGACTATAAATTATGATGAGAATGGAAATATTAACACCAATTGGTATCAAAAAGCGACAACATCAGAGAGGTATCTCCACTTTAACTCAGATGTTCCAAATTTATACAAAAAGAGTGTTATAAACAGTTTAATTGACAGAGCTATCAAACTTTCTGATCCAAAATACAGACCATAAAATTTAAAGAAAATATGACAAATTTTAAAAAACAACGGCTAATCAACTAATTGTGTAGAACCAATAATAAAACAGAGAATTAATTTTATTTACAATCAATCAAACAAAATTCAAATACGGGAAGCAAATATGTAGGTATAAAATACACAAAAAATTTATCCCAAAAAATTAATAAATGTATGAAAAAATACAATATAAAAGCAGGTCACATTCCAAATAATTATTCTAGAAACTTCTTCACTAAATTAAAACGCAATGTAGAATCTAGTAAAACTAGACATTCGGTTTATCAAATTAATTGTAAAGAATGTAATTCAACATACATTGGTAACACAAAACAATATATTAATAAACGAATATATGAACATAAATATTCTATAAGAAATAATAAATGCACTGCTCTAGCATCACATGCTATTGAAAAGTTACATTAATTTGATTTCGACAATTATAAAATTTTAAATATTGAAAAAAACGATCAAAAACGCAACATCATTGAAATGTGTAAAATCCAACAGAACACCAATGTTATAAATTCAAGAACAGATTTGAACTTTTTAAATGTTTTCCAAAATCTCATTTGAAACTAATATATTATATATATTTTTGCACCTCACAAAATTATAAAATGTGTTAATTTATCTCATTGTTCATAAAATTTTTTGGTAATTAAGATCTTGTCAAACTTTCTCTTAGTTATTATCATGTCATAATGTACTTAGTTACTGTCACATAATATTTTTGAAATTTATCTGATGATGGCAAATGCCGAAACGCGTTATAAATAGACTTATATAAACATTTTCAACATATTTTTGAATTGACCTATACCCAGAAAATATTTACATAAAATAATAATGTTAGCCGATGAAAGCTTAATTCAAAAAATAATTGAAAAGGTTTCATTTTTGAACTCACATCTCTGGAATATATCTCAACGTAGAGTATTTGGTTTATTGACATTTTTATCCAAATTTAACTCATTCTATTTTTGGGAGAAGTTTTCTTGCCATTTGATCAAATGGAATGGCAAAAAAATTATAACAAAATTTAAAAAAATACCTGTTTGTCGACGAAAAAAAAAATATATTATGTTTGAAATCACTGAAAAAGCGAAAAATACTCCTAACACGATAAACAAATTCAAAAACCCAAACCCTAAAGCCAATGAATTCAAGGAAAAACAATTTTTTTTCTCCATGAGTATATTTTATGTATATAAAGTACCAACTCAAAAATGGTTAATTTTTTAACCATTTGATTATAATTCTTCATAGATATTTTTCAGATTATAGGGACGGCAATAACCCACACTATCAGAATTTTCATAAATCGATGACAAAGGTCATGTAAAGTATTAAACGTATGGCTATTTATTCTTCTTTGTTTAAAAGGTACCTATGGTTAGTAAATATATCAATAATTTGAAAAATTCTTACTGTCACATAATATTTTTGAAATTTATCTGATGATGGCAAATGCCGAAACGCGTTATAAATAAAATTATATAAATATTTTCAACATATTTTTGAATTGACCCATACCCAGAAAATATTTACATAGTACTTATTTATGTATTTATATAATTTGCGTCCAAATTTCGCTTGCTACCCTTTCCATTCTCCCTTATTTTATTACTTTTACTTTCAAAACGACTGAAGTTACTTGAGCAACTTATGATACTGTCATTGAGGCATTGCTTCTCCTCCAGCAGTCAAATGAAACAATATGGAAGATAAGAAAATTGTCAAAATTCCTTGGATTGTTGTTTATTCAATTATCAATCACGTGAAAAGTTTCGTGGGCAAATACTTCTTGGAATTTCGAACGGTTATTTCTTACGGCCAGAACTAATTTTCCATCAGCAGGCTTGGTCAATTTGACACTGAAGATTAGTTGTTATTGCATAGGTACCAGGAGAAATATTACCATATTACGTCATTTCTCAACGAATTTATTACGTATTCGCCCCGTTCAAAGGAAAATTCGTCCGTTGTTCCAAGGAATATTAGTCAAAACTGAGTCTATCGTTTTCAAGGAATAAAACATGAGTGTTTGATGTATTACAAGAAGGTAGGCATATTAATTTGAGGTCTTTATAGCGGTTGCGACTGAAGAGTACTCGAGGCTGGCAATGATTTATTTTGCGAATTACAAGGCGGTTCTGACGGTGAAAGATTCCTGCTTTGAAATTTTTATTGCAAGATAAATGACCGAAAATGCAACAAATTTTAGGGAACTTCCATTGCGGTTTCGTTCGTTTTGCCCGATAATCGTGAATCACCTTGGCGTTTTTCTTCCGCGAAAAAGTCGTCATGTATAACCATTGATGAAAATTTTCGTAATTAACGTCTATCTATCTAATAATTGCCGTTATTATGTTCCGAATGCGATAACATGCTATTACAATTAAATTGCTTTAATGTCATATTGTTTACGGGCATGTTATAGACCTAATTAACTGAAATTAAATTTTCTTTTCAATCTAAGAGCAAGTGGGTGATGCTCTTGTATAGTATCGCCGACGCGAATTATATTTATATACACAAACTGCGATCCCACGTGAAGCAATCCGAATCGAATCGATTTCAAAATCCCAATAAAACAATTCTAGGGGGCCTAGGATAAAATGCAAGACTTACCTCATGTGAAGAAGTGTCATTCCGAGTCACCCAAGAAGTTGTCATAGGAATAAATCAATTTGATTGGAAAATAAAACACAGAACAAGTTGCGTGTCCGTAAGTACGAGAATCAACGTTTCCGAACGCTCCGCGCACACTTCCAAGTACTATACCGCACCGCTTCGTAGTTCGTAACGTACTGAACGGAACAGAAATGATGAATAACACAAAACAGACTGGGAGACAGCATGTGCTCGCACAACTACTACTACAAAGGTGAATCCGCTTATCTATCAACTCAAATTGAAAACAGAGTCATGTACTGAGTGTCTGCTAAGTATCAACAAACTGTCCTGAATAGGTTTTATCGAATTTTTATTATGAGTTTACACTATCTGATAACGAATATGAATCGGACAAAAAATTCACTATTACACTAATCCGTGGTAAATCAATACAAGTGCTTATATGTACAATATATAAAGAGCCGCTCAAACAACAGAGAAAGTTTTAAAACTTCAGTCACGGTCAATTAAAGTTTTAAAGAAAAGCTAACGTAGGAATAAATCATTCATGTTGCCTCATACGTTTCCATAAATTACATCACTATGGAATTTTCTTAGCAACTCGAGCGGTTTTGAATAAAATTCGTTTTCTTTCTTTTCGCTTTTAATGATTTATTCGACAACGCAACTCTCGTTAAAATGATATTTCTCCTCTCCACTCAACACATACCCTGCCTGTGGAATTCATTCTTTCTAAAAAATGCATCCTTTGTATTATAAATAAGTTCAAGTTTTTAGAACCGCCGCTCACTGCCAGCAGTATTTTGATAACGCTCATGTAAATCTTAAAACCACCTCATTCTTTGCCTACGCGCTCGAAATGAATTCATATTCGGATATTTAAGCGACCTTGGCGTCGAGCCTAACTTACATTATCATCCTTTCAACCTGTCCAATCAAATTATTCAAGAGTTCCACAGTCTGAAGATTAATTTTTTTTCATAACAAAACACTTTTCAGTTGGACCTCTCCCGTTTATGACACCCGCAACAAACCGTCCAGGTATGAAGGATTATAAGATAGCGTATCCGTCTTTCTTCTAATCCTCAACAATTTGAAAAATGTCTCTCCTTTGTGTTATAAAATCTCGATACATACCTTAACGCAGGAGCATGACTCAAACCGTCATTTGATTATTATAAAATATTCAACCATGCTTCAATATGTACTTGAAAATATGTAAACAGCTAGTGCGATGAAAGTTTTTACCACAATTGGTGGATGCGCAAAAGTCGAGGTACAAATAAAAAAAATGGATTATGACAAAAGATTTAATATGTACTGTAATTTCTGTTTGTATAAATATACAAAAAAAGACATATAAAACAATGGACGGTATCTATCTTTTCATTTTACATGTCACAATAATGAGGACGGAATATTTTCAGATCAATAACATTACCTACTAAAATTAAAATACAAAAACTGTGTGGTACTTTGGGACATTTGTTACGGCCATAACAGCTCGATGTTTGGAGACTGCATTTCTTCAAATATTTGATATTGTGAGTATACGACAAACCAACAATAAATCTGGAAAACAAATAAATAGAATTGACACACTTCTAATTGCAAAATGTTCTTTTTTTGGAGGAACATGGCAGATCCGCGTGAGATTTTCGATCACAGAATTAACATTCAAACACGGAAATATCGAGAAGAAGCTTATTTATGACAAAACATTTCAAAACCTAATTTCCGACTATAATACTAAAAAAATTTTTTGGAATAAATAAACTGTCTCCATTCAACAGATACATATTTACAACTTGAATCGTTATTCCAATCAAATAATCACAAAATTAAAACAAAAAACAATTTTCTGTGAGACACCACTGAGGAAAAACCATAAATTGATGAAAATTTAAAATTCGTTATTTTTTCCAACCCCATTCCTTCTAATTTAATTCAGTTTTACACTTAGCTAAGCACCTGAAGCAGTTGGTACCACTGTTAAAATAACTTGATTTGCTATTCATTCATTTTTTTAGAGAAGTACACATTTTCGGTTAACAAATCCACTAATAATTGAGTTACTTTTAATGCTGAAATTTGTAAATATGTTTTTCATTATTGTTAATACTATATGTATTAATTAGTCACGTGCATACTTTTTTCAATCCACATATGCTAATTTGAATGTTCAAAAAGAGCAGATTTCTAAATGGGAAAACCTTAAAACATGGGGAGATTCTGAAAAAAAATTTTCAGTTCATGTTACATATAAAAGTATTGAAATAGGATTGACTTGACCAACAATTATTTAAGAAAACGAATATAAACGCTTTTCATTGAAAACTACTTCTTAAGTAGAATTGAGTCAAGTTAAACTTTCCCGTTAAAATCTAAAATTGAAATGACGTAATAACTCACTGAACACTTTAGGTAAAATAAAACATTAAAACACCACACCTTTTACTTACATTATACGCCATCCAACACCAATCAATTAAGGCATAAAATGTTGCCTTCAGCTAAAAATCAAAATTTTTATCCCACATGATTCACAAGTGTAGTACTTACATAAATATAATATCCATAACAAAGCCATATACCAAAGAGGAGCTGGAACAATATAACAATTCCAAAACCAATCAACCAAGGAAGCATTAAGCCTCTCTTCATACTCCTAAGCCCTTCAACTAGAACAGCAGAAGACACAATCAGGGCCAAAAGATATAAAAGCATAAAACCGCCAACTACTTGCATAGCTGAAATAAAATACAAAATTCATAAACGTTGCTCGAGTTGTGTAGTTCATACTTACACGATCTAACATCAAATTCGAACAACGGATTATATAGCTGCGTTGAATCACCTCCAGCCATATCAAAAGATATGAAAGTCATTAGAACAATAGACATAGCACCTGTATAAAATGCAATTGCTTTGCATCCTGTAGTTAAACTATCAGTCCATATACACGGCGACCAACAAGAATTCAAAATAGTCATTTTGTCAAATTTTTCTGCTAATTGTAGAAACGTGAATGAATCAGTTCTGGGACGATGACGAGCATTAAGGCGCCTTAATTACATTCAAGTTTATTAGTAAACATCATTAATGACACACCCCAGTCCTAACCAAACTTGTCAAATTATCTAATATTCTATGCTCGGTTTCCGTTTTTTTTATCTAAAAACGCTGCAGTAGGTTGAATCAACCTCCGAGCCATAGAAATATCAGCAAATATTCATCCAATGCGAGCTAGTTTCGACCGTCAAAAGTACCTACATCAAATATGAATTTTTTGTGATTTCAGGAAAGTTATCATGCAAAATAATTGAGAAGGAAATTTTTCAGCTGAAAAAGAATAGAATTTTTAGTCTTCGTCATGGCAGGACAGCATTTGCTATATTCTTCTACCAACAAGGCAGAATATTCAGGAGATTATTATGAAGAATACCTAACTGGTCGAAAGAGATTTACTGGAAGCTCTCTAAGAGATGATTCTTCCAGGAACAAGTTAGAAAAAAAACAGCATTGGGATGTATCCTCTCGTTTTAATTGTGATGGTGCTTACTCAGGTTAGTTCAAAGTTTTTTATTAAATTAATATTATAAGAAATAATTTTCAGACCTGTCATGTAGAACCTATGTAACTGCTGGAGTATCGTTCGCAAGTTTAATTGCTGAAAATATATTGTGCCATCCATTCATTGTAATGAGAAGGCAGTGTCAAGTATGTTGGAAACAGTAATTTCGTTACCTCTCATCAAATGTTTGCTTTCAAGGTACATCCATTTACATTAAGGGAACCAAGCAAATTTCATCTCTTGCCATTTACTTTAGTTACTCCTTTATACCATTTACATCAAACACAAGGTCTAACAACTTTATGGAAAGGTTTAGGGTCCGTTTTGTTGATAAGAGGCATGTCCCGTGGAATTGAAGATGTCATGTCACAAATCACTCATTGGCCTAGGTAAACATTTTTTTAATTTCTAATAAGATATTTCTCAGCTGATGATATTTTCAAAATCTATATCACTCTATCAATGAATTATGCAATCAAAAGTATAATTTATTAACCTGCATTTTAATAGACATTAGAGTCCTTTAGTCTCCCAAAGTTCTGTTTTCAGCACTGTCGATGAAGATTGCCAACCAACAACTTTATTTCAACATCTTCTTCTGAAAAGGTAATGAAAATATTTACCCCATGTTAATTACATTTTTTCAATTGCAGTATATGTTTAGCAATAGCAACTCCTTTCTACTCAGCTTCATTAGTTGAAACTGTACAAAGTGAGGTAGCAAGTGAGCAACCTGGGATACTAGACGTCTTTAAAGAAGGTTTCATTAGATTATTCAATTGGAACAGTAGTCCTAAGGGCAGGTTGATCCCAATTTCTACGTTAATTGTACCGACAGTATCTCTTGGATTGGCGAAATATATTTTTTCTGTGATAGTGCAAAGAGCAGTAGAGAAACTTATGCACTCCCAACTTATGTTCAAACATGAAGTCATTGAGGACATACCAGAAAGCTCAAATGAAGTTTCGGATATCAGTCTGGTGGCATCTTTGATAGCTTTGATAAGTAGTGATGTTCTTTTCTATCCATTTGAAACAATAGTTCATAAATTGCACCTACAGGTAAAGGCAGTTTCAAAATTTAATTGTATACATATGGATGATTTTAGGGTACGAGAACAATTATTGACAATTTAGACAATGGAAGGTCAGTTCTGGCCGTCTTGACCAACTATGATGGTGTATTCGATTGTTACCAACAATGTATGGAAGCAGAGGGGGTTTTCGGTTTTTATAAAGGATTCGGTGCACTCATACTACAATATGCTTTGCATATAGCTTTAGTTAAAGCAACAAAGGTCATCTTCACAGAAATAGGTCAAATTTTTGCAAAACCGAAACCCCCGTCTGAAACGCCGCAGAATGTTACCTTTCCTGATATAAGCAAGTCCTGCTAGCCACAATAATAAAATTTGTAATTAAACATGAAAAGTGCGACTGTTAGAACGTTAAATTTTTGTTTTTGATCAGAGAAATTACGTTTATGTTTGTCAAGTGAAAGTGGAAACACTTAAAATTAAAATGTAACTGGTTTAATTATATAAATATAAATACAAATTACAATCTTAAATAATTCCAGATTTACACAAAAAAACGATCAGACTTTTTCATAGAAATGAAATATTGTTTGGAAAGTGGAAAGATGAGCTAGCGAGTCATTCAAACAATTCTATTAACGTTGAAGATCATTTACACTAGATATTTGGTGACACAATTATAGAAGGCACCTTCAAACCCAGAATCCATTCTTGAAGATCTCTGGTGCACAGCTATCACAATTTGGCAGTATCAATTGAAACATTTCTCAGAAAGAATGAGAATTAAAATATGAATCTTTTTTTTCGCATATGAAAAGTGTATTACAAAAATTGGAAAATAAATTTCTACATAATAAAGAAAATTCATCAACCTGAAATAATTTTTTTCTCATTCTTCAGAACATGTAAAATTCGTCACTTTATTCTATCATAAGAAAATACCGGTTCCAAAAAACGAGAAATAGTTAGGATCCATCCAAGATCAGCTGAATCTCTCATTGAAATATTTCAATTCCCGATTATAGAAATATATGAATGAATTTTAGTAATGATGAGTTTATATAACGTGAGGTTACATGAAATATTTGAAGAGAAATAGCATCTGGAATGATCATTGTACTGTTATTCTTTTCCCTGTTTGGAGATAAAATCGAAAGTTCATATTCCTCACTAGATACTAATAGACTTGAGGAACGTTGTAGAAAATGTGAGCAATTTTGGATAAACAATGGTTCAAATCCATAATAAAATTCAAAGGAACGCCTACAATTTACTAGATGAGGTGAGAACTCCATGTTATGGAATTTTGTATAAAATTGTATAAGTTGCTAATAAAATATTGCTTTTAGTCGAAATTACTTACTTAGACATCGTCAATGATATACAAATTTTTCAACATGGATTCACAATAATTTAGATGATGGTATTTATTTACATATTATCAAACTACTTAAGGATATGAGATCACCGATTTGGAGAATTAACACAAAAATATTCACAATTTATATACAACCTATCTACAATTCATCACTTGTGACACACCATTTACACGCAAATATCCTAAAAAGCAATTTCAATTACGTTGTACATTGGTTGCATGTGGCAGTGTTTGATTTATTCATTAATGCTACATGTTTTCAACAATCGAAAAACGAGTTTGTTTTGAAAATAGTTTTTACTCGAAATCTAGACGATTGCTGAATATGTATCAGCACTTAATTATAAGAGCCTGTACTGCTCTGCTGTCGCTGTTACAGTTGGATGTAGGATGAAACTATCATAAACATCACAAAGTTCCTGCATCTTATATTCCTCGAGGCATACAAAACCTTCCAGATTTGGCGACTGTTTTCGTGCACAACTCATACAATGAACAACGTGCCTTTTCTCTTGCTCTCTTATGAAAAGTATGTTGAAAACTTCAATCTGAAAGATACAATTTCCAATATTTCTGCTACCAGAGTAGAGAACAAACTCACTTCACATTGTCCACAATAATGGGAAGCCTCATTTTTGCCTCTACCATGGAATTTGACTTCCACACCTTTGTGTTTCACAAATTCCAAGATCATTGAACACTGTCTTAACGTCCTCATCAAACAATTCCTGAAAACGGCAGGTACAATAGTTTTGAATCGTTACAAATGTATTATTTACTTGATTAGTGCAAACAACTTAGGATCCGAGACTTTGATATTCCTGGCGAGATTCCAAGAAAGGTGCAGCATTGGGACGATGGATTTGAAACTTTGCAGCTTATTCCACTCGTATCTTTCGATTGCTAATTGATATTGCCGCGCTGTCAATGGTCCTACATTCCAAGCGATGTTATTGCACCATCCTACTGCTTGAACCCAATGCACACAGCCAGCGTTTACCCATACCAGGTCTCCAGGTCTTTGCACGAATCTATATACTGGTATATTGGCTTTGTATAAGTCGTCTAGTATAGGCCACCATGATCCGTGGAGGTAGTTGATCTGATTCTGCTCACATAAGTTGCATATCGCACCCCAATAGGCGTCAGGTGTCGCGAACCATTCACAGTCTCCTGGACCAATGTTGATGTTGATTGAGCAAAAATTGTTGTTCTCTTGATGACCCGGTGTTCTACTTCCTGGTACCTATAGAGAAAATCCGATTTTAAATATTTATCCAAAATTGTCTTTTTCAATAATTACGTGTCCGTAAGATTTTCTCAACAAAAATACACAGCAATACATTGCTTTCTAGGGAATATATGTAATACACAATAATTCAACAAACAAATGCATAACCCTGAAAATTAAAAGCAAAAATTATAACTAACCTTCATATACAGCTGTACAGTATTCATTCCTAAAATCACATGACCGACATGTGATAACATATTAGCTGCAGATACAACTCTAGCGAATGCTGGTAACTTCATCAGTTCTTGAAGTTGCGGTCTCCATTTCCTATCGTCTGACAAATCGACGTTCGTGCCAAATCTATCGATAAAAACGAAATCAACACCCCTTGGTACATATAAAATGAACTTACTTCAACATTTTTGGCTGACTACAATTTTTGGTGTTCGAAGACGGCGGCGCAGCTGCAGCTCCCTTTTTCCTCCTCACGAAACTCGAAGAGTCTTTAGAATCAGAATCAGACAAACCACTAGCAGATTTATCTCTTTCTTCCTGCAAATGATAGAATGTGAAACTTTCCATTCCGACTCTACACACAATTAGTACCTTTAAACTGTCTTTAAAACTTGAAGCTTGGTATTGGGCATATCTTGCTATTGTTGTGTGCGATCTATGCGAAATGCACGCCCAAACTTTCTTGCCCGTCTGAGGATCATAGTTCTCGTCCGAAGGCTGCTGTATTTGAGTTCTCACTTCAACACTATGGTCAGGATTGGCTTCCACCAGGGTCTTGGTCGAGAACAAACCCAAATCCAACTTTAAAGCTGACGCAAGTCCTCTAACTACAGCTATTGGATGCTTCAAGCAGAATTCTTGGAGTTGAGGGCTGAAGGCGTGTTTTTTATTATCCAAGTAAACCGACGGCGTAGGAGGCAGGAGTTGTTGATGATTCAGTTTGACGGTAGGAGGATCGGGGGGACAAGGTGGTGGACATCTGTCCGATATCAACGAATTACTTATATCACCCTTTAGACCTTCGTCTCTAAAAATAATATGTGGGTAAGTATCGTCATCGATCATTTAAAATTGATAACATACTTGCACAATTTCAAAATCGTTTTTGCCTCCATATCGATAGTGTACTCGATTTCCTGTCTTTTGTCGCCCGAATTTAACGAATCTACATCCCAAGGTGGCTCCGATTTTATCGTCAATATACTTTCCTGTCTAGATATGACCGAAGACTTTGACTCGGGGGCATTTTCTTGCTTTACGCTTACAGATGCATCGTTGGACGGTGAGAACGATCCTGGTTAATAATTATTAAGTTGTGAGAAAAAAAAATGAATGGAAATATTCGTTAGTTTGAATGAAGCACGTGGAAAATATAAAAAATCAAATTTGTATTTTTCAAAAAGGCGTTACTCCGTTTTTTTGTCTCGAACGTAAAAATTATTTTAACGAACCTTCCTCCAGTTGATCTGAACTTCTCTTCATTTTCACTCGCGAAACTTCGTAGATAATTTGAATCTGATAGGTAAATCATTTAGACAGGTAGCAATACAAGATAATCAGCAAACACATGTTGGCCATTTATAAAATGCGTTCCACGTTTTCAAAAAAGATTATCGTGACAATGATTGTTTTCATAAAAAGTTTGTTTTGGCGAAGATGTAATTTTATTCATTTAGATAGTAGTAGTTGTTTACCTGATATTGGAGGGTCTTTGATATCCATGTCATCTGAACCGAAATGCTTTAGTAAGTTTTCCGCTAAGGTCGTGGCCAAATCTTTTTGCGACAGTAAATCCTTCAGCTCTTCCTCACTGACAACGAGGTCATGATTCTGTTGATCGGTCATTGGCATAACATCCCTTGTACAGCTTGGCACTATGTTCGTAACTGGTTGGATTAATTTGTCTGGGGCAGTGGTAGATGTGAATGAATTGGCAGTGTTAAGAGCGAGAGAGTTGTTTGCTTGGGGCGATAGCCTCGAAAACGGCTGATTGGCAGTATTGGTAGTAGTTGAGACTGATCCAGCAGTCAATGAATTCGAAGATACGCCTATTTGCCGCTGATTACGTAATTGCTGACTTTGCTGCATAAGACGATATTGCAGCTGCAGTTGGTTTAATATTTGCTGTATAGATTAATAAAACTTAGGAAAATCTAATTCGGTCTAACATATTACGCACCTGTTGCTGCTGCGTTAAACTGCCAGACTGTGATTGCAAATATTGGAGTGTTTGTAATTGTTGGGGTGTCAGGTATTGTGGTGAGGACGGTACAACGGGTTTTTGATCAGGATCATTTTTAAACCTCTTAATTGGGCCGGTTCCAGGCGATGGATAGGGTGGTGGGGGTCCTTGTGAATACGATTTGCCGAATGATTGAGATCCTGGCCTTGTTTGTTGTGACGACGTTTGTTGTTGCCTCGAAGACATTTCGGCCGATATTGGAAGATTCCAAGCTTCTTCAATTGACAGCAATTGTCTCCTCCTGTATTAAAAAAGAATTTGTTTAATCTACAAATACATTCAGGATCTTTCTTCTTTTTGGGAAACGCATTGGTTGTTTATACTTACTGGCTCGTAACACTAGGCATTGGGGCGTTTGAAAGTTGCGATTGCAGAAAGTTTATTCTTTGTGTTAGATGTGGGTTCATTCCCACAGACGGTAGGGATGTTTTTGGAGATTTCGTCGATATGAATGCCTCCTCTGTAGGTCCCTTATTATTTGAATTGCCTCTATTTGAATTCAGATAACAAGCATATGCATCCCGAGCTTGCCCACACGTCTCATATAAGATGCCAAGATTGGCCCAGGCGGCTGAGTGGCATTTATCTAACTGAACTGCACATATGTAGGCTTGCAATGCGTCCATAGGCTGACTTTGCTGCTGGTACAGCACTCTAGAAAAATAAATTGCATGCACTAGGTACTCGGATGGATGGATGAATCAACACAAACCCTATAGAACACCAGGTGTCAGCATTGCCTTCCGATTTTTCCACTGAATTTCTATAGGCTATGAAAGCATCGTGGACTTTTCCTATGCTGGCGTAACATCTACCCAGCAGGTAAAGGGTCTGACCTGAGAAAGGGTCTGCATCAATGGCTCTTTGTAGACAGTGAATCGCTAACGGGATTCGTTGGTTTTTGTCTCCCAAAGAGTCATGACAGTGATACAACCAACCGAGCTGGCGAAAAATATCCGCTCTTAGGGATTGACTTATAGTTTTGTCCCGAAGTAAGAGCTCGTATCTATCTTTCGCTCCTTTCACTTTACCCTGCACTTCAAATAGATGAGCAATATGGAATTTTACTGCAACAAAAGAAAAAGGAAAGAATAAAAAGATATTTGGAAACTTTGTTGTTGTTTCTAGTAATTATTTCGCTTCATGAACAACGGGAATAAAAACATTCACCACGAAAACTTAAGCATTTCAGAAGATAGGACAGTTAAATTTTTCGGTATTTTACGAAGAGATATTGCTAAACTAATCATTACCAAATAATGTACTACTTTTATAGAATTGAATTTCTCATAATGAAAATTTCATAAATCGCCTTGGATATTAAAAACACTTAAATTCACAACATCAATTTAATTTTTTTATTCATTCCATATTCTTTGCAACGTGAATTATCGATGTTTTACTTCAGAAAAAATGAAAATACTCGTCAATTAGAAAATAAGATAAGTTTAAAAAACTCTAATTGAATAAAGAACTTGTATTATTTTTTTTTCCAAAATTGCAGTCAACAATAAAATAACATTTGGACGTTTCATACGACGTTTCGATCGTTATGCGATAATAAACTTGTATTGTTTAATTAAAAAATTTTCTTTCAATACATATTTTGAGTGTGGTTTGACAATTTGATGATTTGATGATGTTAATAATGTTGCTTAGATACAGATTACAGTTTACTATTTAACAATAACTTTAAAATATTCCATTATAATTTATACTTAAATTGTCAATATCTATTCTAAAATTGACAGAGTGCCACTTCATTATTTAATAGCTATCGGCATTTCGACTGATATGAACTTGTATTATTTCTTTTTCCAAAATTGCGGTCAACAATAAAAGAACATTTGGACGTTTCGATCGTTATACGATCATAAACTTGTAATTGTCTAATTAAAAAAATTTTTTCAATACAACTTTCGAGTGTGGTTTGACAATTTGATGATCTTAATAATGTGGCTTAGATACAGATCACAGCTTACTGTTTAACAATAACTTTAAAATATTCCATTATAAAATATACTTGAATTTTCAATATCTGTTCTAAAATTGACAGAGTTAATTTCTTCTTTGATATGTATCATCTCTTAATCGTTTCTGATAGTTTGATTCTTTATCAACGATTGTCACATTATTGAAATCAAAATTGTGGTTTAAGTCATGTGAATGGGTACCAAGAGCTGTACATTCATTATTTAATCGTAAAGAGTATTTATGGTTGTAAATTCTTTTATGCAAATATTGTTTTGTTTATCTGATATATTGTCCTAGACAATTTATGCAAGAATTTTGTATAGTACATTCGTTTGTTTATTTTCATCTGTAGGATCTTCACCGTTTTTTCTGTACTTTTGTTGATTAGAAATGATTATCATTTTCTCTTGACAAATTTTCTTATAAAAATTAACAGAAAAAACCCACAGCAGTGAATAGTGGACACAGATAAAATCTATGTTGAAAAGTCTGATACTGATGATATCAATTCAGTTAGTAAGTGATAAAGCTTTCCGAAACATTTATTTTCGCAGTTTGAAACCTTTGATACATTTTTGTAAAATTATAAGAAATTCTTTGTTCTTTCGTGACCTACTTAAGCACTACACACTTGATTTAATACTTATGAATATGATGTAGTATACATTTCATATTCTTCTTTGACCATCAGACATGATTCTTCATTTCTAAATATATAACGAAATAAATCTTCTAGGCCTTTTATTATGTCAATTACAAATAGTCGGTACGATTGACATTTAAATTTAGGAGGCCTAAAAAAATGTAGCGTCAGAGATTAAGCTCTGGGAAATTAATAAATCTTTTCTTCTCAGTTAAAAATCTTTGATACAATATTCCTGTATTTCGCTCGAAATTGTCCACGATGAGAAAAATTTTCAGTCCATTTTTATTATGAGTCGAATAGAAAAACGGTAATTGTTTTCATTATAAAAATGTTCAGCAGAATAATGATTTTTATCAATCTGTCCTTGAATTCGAAGGGTTTTACCAAAAAATTATGTTTAAAATTGATTCGTTCATTTTGAAAAATTTTTTGCCCACGAATATTTATGGCTCATCAAAAAAAATCATTCCATCATTGTGATGATAATAAAAATATCAGCGCCTAAATAATCTTTTCGATTATAAGAATCTGTGAAAAATAATAAGATGTGGCACACTTTTTTCCATCAAATCAAGGAACAGCCACTTTCATATGAAAACATCTAGTTTTTGAAACGAATTCTCACTTTTCAACATTTCGAGATGGTTCGAAAAGATTTTACAATTCGACAAAAAACCGATTGTCAAACATTGAAACGTTGAATTGAGAATGAAAAACTAAGGTTGCAGTGTAATTAAGCATATTCTTTATCGATTTCATTTCGCAACGTGAATTATTGAATTTAGTTTTTATTGTCTAGTATACACCAACGTCCGAATCGACCGCAACTTTTAATAGAAGTCAGATTCAAAATCCATTTGAAGTTTAACTTATTTTGCAGTTGGATTCGTTCAAAAATTTATAAAAGGTCTCATTCAATCCTAAATAAACATTGAATAACATTTTCTTCAATTCTTATCCGTATTACAATTATTTTCTTTTCTCTCATTTTTAAATCGTTCTTTATATAGCTATCAGCATTTCAACTGATTATGAACTTGTATTATTTCTTTTTCCAAAATTGCAGTCAACAATAAAAGAACATTTGGACGTTTCATACGACGTTTCGATCGTTATACGATGATAAACTTGTCTTTGTTTAATTAAAAAATTTTTTTCAATACAACTTTTGAGTGTGGTTTGATAATTTGATGATGTTAAACAGATCACAGCTTACTGTTTAACAATAACTTTAAAATATTCCATTATAAATTGTACTTAAATTTTCAATATCTGTTCTAAAATTGACAGAGTTTATTTATTTTTTGATATGTATCATCTCTTTGATTAATCGTTTCTGATAGTTTGATTCTTTATCAAGGATTGTCACATTATGGAAATCAAAATTGTGGTTTAAGTCATGTGAATGTTTACTAAGAGCTGTACATTCATTATTTAATAGTAAAGAGTATTTATGGTTGTAAATTCTTTTATGTAAACATTGTTTTGTTTGTCCAATATATTGTCCTGGACAATTTATACAAGAAATTTTGTATACTACATTCGTTTGTTTATTTTCATCTGTAGGGTCTCTTAATTTAGTGAAAAATCTATTTAGTGTTGTATGGTTTATTTTTTAGAATAAGATTAGATTTACGTAAAATGTTACCTATTTTTTTGGATAATGCCGGAATGTACGGTATACTAATTTACTTTATATTAGAAGAATCTAATTCATTATCATTATTATTATTATATATTTTGTTTATTCTTTCTTCTATAACGCTATTTTTCAAAGAAATGGGAAAACTGTTTTCTATTAAAATGTTTTTTACTTTATTAATTTGTTTTTTGCGTTTTGTTGGTTCAGTTAATTTCACTGCTCTATCTATTAAACCAACAATAACAATCTTCTTGAAAATTTTTGGTAGACTTGAATTGAAATTGATATATCTTCCAGAATTTATATTTTTGGTAAACCATGTTGTATTTATTTTGTTTTCATCATTTTTATAAACTATGGAAGACATATCAATTTCAATTTAAGTGTATCAAAAATTTTTGAGAAGAATGTTATTGTTGGTTTAATAGATAGAGCAGTGTAATCAACTGAACCAACAAAAAGCAAAGAACAAATTAATAAAGTAAAAAATATTTCAGTAGTAAACAGTTACCCCATTTCTTTAAAAAGTAGCATTATAGAAGGAAGAATAAACAAAATATATAATAATAATAATGTTAATGAATTAGATTCTTCTAATATAAAGTATATTAGTATACCGTACATTCCGGCATTATCCAAAAAATAGGTAACGTTTTATGTGAATATAATCTTAATCTAACAAACAAACCATACAACACTATAAATAGATTTTTCACTAAATTAAAAGACCCTACAGATGAAAATAAACAAACGAATGTAGTATACGAAATTTCTTCTATAGATTGTCCGGGACAATATATTGGACAAACAAAACAATATTTACATAAAAGAACTTACAACCATAAATATTCTTTACGATTAAATAATGAATGTAAATGCTCTTAGTAAACATTCACATGACTTAAACCACAGTTTTGATTTCAATAATGTGACAATCATTGATAAAGAATCAAACTATCAGAAACGATTAATCAAAGAGATGATACATATCAAGAACGAAATGAACTCTGTCAATTTTAGAACAGATATTAAAAATTTAAGTATAATTTATAACGGAATATTTTTAAGTTATTGTTAAACAGTAAGCTGTGATCTGTATCTAAGCCACATTATTAAGATCATCAAATTGTCAAACCACACTCAAAAGTTGTATTGAAAAAATTTTTTTAATTAAACAAATACAAGTTTATGATCGTATAACCATCGAAACGTCGTATGAAACGTCCAAATGTTCTTTTATTGTTGACCGCAATTTTGGAAAAAGAAATAATACAAGTTCATAATCAGTCGAAATGCCGATAGCTATTAAATAATGAAGTGGCACCATCTTTTCAGCATTAACTGTGAACATCCAAGATGAACCGATTAGGCTCATAGAGTTGTGCACTAATCGAACACGGATAACGACGATAGTTTGATACGTAGCGAGCTTTGATTTGTCTTTGAAGATTCATATAACCAATTGACAGGTAGCAAGTCGAGATTCTCATTAGTGACCGATGGTTCTCAGTTCTCATAATTTTCACCTTCTATCGAATATTTAGTCTAAAATATGTTATTTCTGTATGCAATGTTCATCTTCAACGAGAATTTAGGATGCATGATTGAGCTGATATTTTTGGGTAAATATTATTTTTCTATTACACACATATGCCAAAAGGACCGCCATTTCACGTGACATTCATACACGAAGTTTCAATCGGTATTGATTGTTTTATCGACGCTGTGCGGCGTATTACGAATTGTTTAATACTTACGTGTATAGGATCAAAAACCCTTTTGTTTGAATTTCTTGAGTCGACGGACTGTTCGGTGTTGCAAGGGAATAAAAAGTGATATGACGTCTCAATATACTTTCGGCTTTTACACGTGCAACATAACCGTTAAGATCTATTCTGCATTCTCAAGACTGTTACTGAAGAAATTGCCGAAAGTGATTGTTGGTTCGTCTTCATTTTATTTGGAAAATGTCGAAATAGATGGGACAATAGTGGTGGAACACTTTTGTGGGTGGTTGGAAATCGCACGTGGTGAGCATGTTTTTCTTGGAGATTTCTATTCTATAATTCCCAATTACAAAGTCATGTTGTTCGCGATTTGAGGTTCTATTTTATAATAACGGAACATTTGAAAGAGTTAATTTTTTGGAACCCATCGCGGGAAAGTTTTATCAGAAGATAACCAATAAATAGAATTAAAAACGCGCATAATAGAAAGCCATTATGTTTCACATCGCTCTAAGTATAAACATAAGCTGAACTTTAAAAAGAGGTTCGAAGCAATTTGATTTTGTATAACGGATGATTGTTTTTAATCCCAATACTTCTTATTGTATTGGAAACCTCGGCAACACCGTAAAACAGAAAAAATTTGGACGAAATTAGATTATTCTGATTCAAAATAATTTTTTAATAATTTCTAGTCGAGTTATGTATGTACATTGAATTTTCCGATAGTCAAAATTCTTTGTTTGACGTTTCTATCACAATTTTCAGCTTAAAGTTGGGGACCAAACGCCAACAGCTTTCATCCTAACTTTGAAGGCATTAAATTTGCTCGCAGCAGAACGGTTATTTCTTTTTAAACCTTTTTATTAGTATAAAAACAAATTCTTCATTTATGAATTCTGTGAAACGTTGTTGATTTAGTGCACTTTTTTATATTCTTCAAAAAAAGTAGGTATTGTGTTTTTTAACTACTCATTCAGAAAAATTTATTTAATTTTATTTATTTCCTTCAGCTTTTGTTAATCGAGTGTTGTTCGTTTCTATTTGATTCATTTTTATTATGTTCGAATATTTGCCCGTGCTACTATTCCTTCCTTTATATAACACTTATTTTAAATCACATTTCCACTCTCAAATCTCTAGCAAATGGCTATGCTTCTTTTTCTCTTTATATCTTCGATTAACATTCTTATCAAAAAATATGTATGGCTCTTAAAACAGCCGTTCCATCACTGTGTTGGTAATGCAAATAATAGGGCCTATATAATCCTCCAAGTCTAAGAAGCTACGAAAAAAAAACCGTTTCTTTCGTAGTATATAATCCATGGCACATTTTTATTCATTTATCAATCATTCATTCACGACAGAAATTTTATGTCACTGCACGCTGTGAGATCAATCTGAAATAATTAATAATGGAATTAGGAATTGTGAATTTTGCACCGCTATTTAATTTCACGCAAATTTATTAAAAATTTTTTAATTATGCAAAAAGATTCATGAATCATAATAACTTTGAAATTATCGCATATGGTTTTTTTAAAGTTCTTATGTCATCACATAAAAATTTTTAAAATAATTGCATTACTTTTTAGTGTTACTATACATGTGGATTCGCCGAATTCTGGAAGAGTATATTCAAGAACTCCTAGATCCATTTTCGTTCTATTGGGGGGACGAATGAAGCAAACAAGGTAAACCTAACTTTTATACATATTAAATTATTTTGATGCCCAATACCGCTTAATTCACATCTTAAAGTCATTTTGTACATAGTAAAGAGATCCTTGTGGATCAAGCTACATTTAGAAACATTCTTCAAAAATTCCTACATACAGTATCAGTTTCATTACTACATAATCCTTTATTTGAATTTGTTCGTTAACCAAAAAGGGTCATGTTTTTATATATTCAATATAATTCTTGTAAATTTTCTGTCCAAGGCTGAAAATCTTTGAAATTTTGTTTCCCAATTTCATACTTCGGTTTTTTATATGTTCATTAAACGCAAGGCGATATTTGAATTCGTTTCAATTTTTCAGTGCTAACGGATAATCTACAACCAAAATCTTCGCAGGTGATTTTTTGAGAGAACTCGTCAGAACCAACAATGAGTAATTTTCCGATTAAGGTAATATTTATGTCCATTTATTTGTCGCGTTGTCTATTTGACATACTTATTCGTTCAACGTTTTCTTCTGTACTTTTGTTGATTAGAAATGAATATCAACAGAAAAAACCCAGAGCAGTGAATAGTGGACACAGATAAAATCCATGTTGAAAAGTCTGATACTGATGATATCAATTCAGTTACTAAGTGATAAACCTTTCTGAAACAAATATTTTCGTAGTTTGAAACCTTTGATACATTTTTGTAAAATTATAAGAAATTCCTTCTTCTTTCGTGACCTACTTAAGCACTACCCACTTGATTTAATACTTATGAATATGATGTAGCATACATTTCATATTCTTCTTCGACCATAAGACATCATTCTTCATTTTTAAATATATAACGAAATAAATCTTCTAGGCCTTTTATTATGTCAATTACAAATAGTCGGTGCCATTGACATTTAAATTAGGAGGCCTAAAAAAATGTAGCGTCAGAGATTAAGCTCTGGGAGATTAATAAATCTTTTCTTCTCAGTTAAAAATCTTTGATACAATATTCCTGTATTTTGCTCGAAATTGTCCACGATGAGAAAAATTTTCAGTCCACTTTTATTATGAGTCGAATAGGAAAACGCTAATTGTTTTCATTATAAAAATGTTCAACAGAATAATGATTTTTATCAATCTGTCCTTGAATTCCAAGGGTTTTACGAAAAAATTATGTTTAAAATTGATTCATTTATTTTGAAAAATGTTTTGCCAACGAATATTTATGGCTCATTAAAAAAAATCATTCGATCATTGTGATGGTAATGAAAATATCAGCGCCTAAATAATCTTCTCGATTACCAGAATCTGAGAAAAATAATAAGATGTGGCACAATTTTTTTCATCAAATCAAGGAACAGCCGATTTTGATATGAAAACATCTAGTTTTTGAAACGAATTCTCACCTTCCAACATTTCGAGATGGTTCGAAAAGATTTTACAATTCGGCAAAAAACCGATTGTCAAACATTGAAACGTCGAATTGAGAATGAAAAACTAAGGTTGTAGTGTCATTAAGCATATTCTTTATTGATTTCATTTCGCAGCGTGAATTATTGAATTTAGTTTTTATTGTTTAGTATGTATACACTAACGTCCGAATCGACCGCAACTTTTAATAGAAATCAAATTCAAAATCCATTTGAAGTTTAACTTATTTTGCAGTTGATTCGTTCAAAAATTGGTGAAAGGTCTCATTCAATCTGAAATAAACATTGAATAACATTTTCTTCAATTCTTATCCGTATTACAATTATTTTCTTTTTTCTCTAAACTTTTAAATCGTTCTTGATACAGCTGTCAGCATTTCAACTGATTATGAACTTGTATTATTTCTTTTTCCCAAATTGCAGTCAACAATAAAAGAACATTTGGACGTTTCATAAGACGTTTCGATCGTTATACGATCATAAACTTGTCTTTGTTTAATTATAAATTTTTTTTCAATAAAACGTTTGAGTGTGGTTTGATAATTTGATGATGTTAACAGATCACAGGTTACTGTTTAACCATAACTTTAAAATATTCCATTATAAATTAAATTTAAATTTTCAATATCTGTTCTAAAATTGACAGAGTTTATTTATTTTTTGATATATATCATCTCTTTGATTAATCGTTTCTGATAGTTTGATTCTTTATCAAGGATTGTCACATTATTGAAATCAAAATTGTGGTTTCACCAATGTGAATGTTTACTAAGAGCTCAACATTCATTATTTAATCGAGAAGAGTATTTATGGTTGTAAATTCTTTCATGTAAATATTGTTTTGTTTGTCCAATAAATGGACAATTTATACCAGAAATTTTGTATACTACATTCGTTTGTTTATTTTCATCTGTAGGGTCTTTTAATTTAGTGAAAAATCTATTTAGAGTGTTTTATGGTTTATTTTTTAGAATAAGATTATATTTACGTAAAATGTTACCTATTTTTTTGTATAATGCCGGAATGTACGGTATACTAATATACTTTATATTAGAAGAATCTAATTCATTATCATTATTATTATTATATATTTTGTTTATTCTTTCTTCTATAACGCTATTTTTTAAAGAAATGGGATAACTGTTTTCTACTAAAATATTTTTTACTTCATTAATTTGTTGTTTGCGTTTTGTTGGTTCAGTTAATTTCACTGCTCTATCTATCAAACCAACAATAACATTCTTCTTAAAAATTTTTGGTACACTTGAATTGAAATTGATATATCTTCCGGAATTTATGTTTTTGGTAAACCATGTTGTATTTATTTTGTTTTCATCATTATTATAATCGAGGGTTAGATCTGAAAAGTTTATTATTATTTAATTGTATTAACTACTAAATGATGGTAATATATTGTCTTCTTCATTGATTGGTATTGAATGTATTATATCATCTACAAAACGTTTGTATATTGGTATGTTGTATGGAATGCCAGAATATTTTCTTCAACATATTCCATAACTACATTTGCAATGGGAGATGATAAAGGAGATCTCATCGCTATTCCATATATTTGGCTGTAGCAAATTTTGTCAAATGTAAAATAAGTACAACTCAGACAAAGTTTTGTACCATACATGTGTAGTTCAATTTACCTATTCATGTTGTTCTTGTTTAATATTCTTTCAACCCTGGGCTGCAACCTCAAAAATAAAACAAATGAGAGGAAAACAGCTCGAAAGAGAATTTTATTCATAAAATATATCCATCAAATGTTACCTAGGCCTTCTAGAACCCTCATTGTAAATCGAACTATTAACAATGAAACAGAAGGGCCAAAAAAATATCACGTCAGAGATTGAGCTCTGGAAAAAAACTTTTTTTACAGTCCATAATCTTTGACACATATATAATAATGTATTTTATAATTTTTTGTAATCGTAGCTTCGGAGACGTCAGCTACTAAGACTGTAATATTTTATAGATTTTCTTTGTCAATATTAGCATCGTTTATTTATATTCTTACATGAGTAGCTTAATCAATTCTATTATCGTTCTTTCAGGTTGATCTCGAACTATAATTTTGGCTCCAGGGACCACCTCCCTTCCTCAATAATCAGAAAACTTTCATCGAAAACCGCAGTTTAAAAGGTAACCTTCTTTACGTAGAAGTGTTTTTCGGCCTTCTAGTACACCCATTGCAAATCGTGGTCGTAGCAGTGCGGTCTTAAAAGGCCTAAAATATATATCAAAGACTGAGCACTGGAAAAAACTTTTTGCAGTTCAAAATCTTTGATACATTATTTTTTTTATGTCAATGCTTCTTTCGGAACGTCTGTCTCGTTTCAACTAATTGATCGATTCTGTTCTAGGTCGAATTCGAACTTCAAGCTTCACCTCAATCTGGAACTCAACAAAATTTCAAATCAAAAACTACAGAAGAGGTAATTTTCTTCACGGACCATATCGATTTATACTAATGTAGGCCTTCTAAAAATCTTCGTTGCAAATGTAACTATTAGCAATGAAATGCTGAGGCCTAAAAATAATATGTCAGATGCTCACCACTGGGAGAAACAATTATTTTTCTTCACAGTTGTAAATCTTTGATACATTATATTGTAACTCAATTCACTTCTAACTCGATCTGTAATTCTCATCGTTTCTTCAGCATCCTCCACAAAAACAGAAAATTGAAAGAGAAAGCTAATTTTTGTTTAAAGCAATTCAAGGCCTTCTAGTACACCCATTGCAAGTCGCTTTACTGGCAATGAAATTAAGAGGCCTAAAATATACTATGTCTGAGACTGATTTCTGGAAGAAAGAAGAAACATTCGTTTTTCTTACAGACCCAAATCTTTGACACATATCATTTTTATGGAAATATTTCTCCACAATATTTCTTTATGGTTCTTTGCATGATTGGTAACGTATAAAGATAAATGAGCACATTGGATTTTTTTCATCAAAACATTTTGCAAATTATATTTGGACTCTATTGTAGTGTTCCAATGTGTTCTTGGTGATGAAAAGTACAGAAATACAAAGTTTAAAAAAATTAAGTAACGGCTGTTCTTAGTAGTTGCTTCCGAGAAAAATTTGTCAAATTTATTTCAAATTTCTATTGTTCATTTTTCTTTTACAGATACCGTATCACCCAGTTCTTGTTTGAGACGAAAAGAAAGGAAATCCAGATTCAGTTACAGATATTTCAATGGTAATACATTTTCTGCATGTCTTGTTTAAGTTACTCAACCTTATTGCTGCACGTAATAATAATGGTAACATCAAATAATTAACATAGTGTCTCATATCTAAAATAATATAATCGAACTACGAGGAAGTATTTATTATTACCAAAACAGTCCCATCTTCTTGCTCTAAATTTAGATGAGATCAATGCTCTTTTATACCACACGAACGTAAATAAATGGAAAAGGGTTGAGATATCAATTTGAAATTTGGAGGGTCAAAAGAAACCATACATTACTGCAAATTGATGTGAAACCGACACCATAATGTTGCAAAATGGCGGCGGGACGCCATTTTGAAAAAAAAATTAAACAGAAAGGGGGGTCGTGTGATATCTCGTTTGAAAGGTATTCTCATGTCTAACTTAAACCTCGAGTATTAAATTGTTACTGTCACCCTGTCAAAGATGGCTACTCCTCAAATTTACGGCTTGTAAGTAGCACCGAAAATTCTCTTTGGTAGCACACACCCATTTGCTTTTAATTTTTTTTTTATTTGGAAGTAAAAAAAAACAATAAATTACTGCAATTTGATGTGAAACCGACGCTGGTGCAGAATGGCGGAAGGACGCCATCTTGAAAAAAAAAATTAAATAGAAAGGGGGGTCGTGTGATACCTCGTTTGAAAGGTATTCTCATGTCTAAGTTAAACCTCGAGTATGAAATTGTTACTGTCCCGCTGTCAAAGATGGCGACTCGTCAAAGTTACGGCTTGTAAGTAGCACCAAAAATTCTCTTTGGTAGCACACACCCACTTCTAAACTGAAAACGATTTAAAACATGGATTTAAAATTTGGACAGTAAAAAATTGAACGATAAAAAATTATTTACGGGTGTGTGCTACCAAAGAGAATTTTTGGTGCCAAGTACAAGCCGCAACTTTAACGAGCCGCCATCTTTGACAATGTGACAGTAACAATTTCATACTCAAGGTTTAAGTTAGACATGAGAATACCTTTCAAACGAGATATCACACGACGCCCCTTTCTATTCAATTTTTTTTTAAGATGGCGTCCCGCCCCCATTTTGCAACAATAGGCTGTCGGTTTTACATTAAATTGCAGCAATTTATGGTTTATTTTGACCCTCCAAATTTCAAATTGATATCTCAGACTAATTCCAATTTACGAAGGGGGCGGACTATTTACGTCCACACTGAATATTTGCTTTTCGTCTTCAAACTAGAGAAACGAGAAGGAAAGAAAAAAAGGTCGACTCAACTAATGTCATTTCCATTTTAATGTTAAATGTCTTGTTATTTATGATCATACACAACCAAATAAAACCCCAATTCAAACGCTGTTTTTGCACAACCTAAAAAACATTTAAATAAAAAAACCTACGAGATAAAATCTGTCACATTTCAGAAAGGTTGAATTAAAAATTCATAGTAAGAAAATTGCAGCATGTTGAGCAGATCGTTACCGGAGTCCAGGTGTACAGTATGATTATTATCTATTGATCATAAGAAAAAAGTGGCCGTTCAAAATTGAAGTACAATAGAATTCCGCAAAATGTTTTCGCAATATCAAAACAAAGAAAATGCATAATTGTATCGCAAAACTGACCTAACGCAATCTAGCAAGTAATGACGTTAGACTACGTATCCTTGGCCTACTATAGCCAACGAATTAATTCTCGTTTGAAGTTGATTTCACTTTATGAACATCTAACAATATTGCATACTTTTTAGCTAACATATAATTTGGACGGTTTTTTAAATCCATAAGGTGATGATACCGTTACAATCAAGTATATTACAAAACATTTTAACTTACTTGTATTTTTTGGTGTTGTTGAAGGACTGTTATCGACTAGTGCCAACTGCAGATGTTTCAGAGCTGATTCGTATTCCTGGGTGACCTTGAACATCAACCCTAGTCGAAGATTTACTTCATTTGCCCTCTGGAAACCTGGAGACACGTAGAGTAACTGCCGAAACGCCTTCACAGCCCTGGAAAACGGTATTTGTGAGTAGTTTTTATTGGGGATAGTTAAGTATTATTTATAGGAAAGCCGTTGATCAAAAATTATAATGTTTTCACTCGATGCGGGAGGAAATTTGGGTCAACGATGAATGTATGCATTATCTAATCTAAGGCCAGCCCGATCTACTTATTTCAAAAATAAAGCACAAATAGCGAACTGTTCAATAACGAGGAAATTTTAGATAAAAGTTACATGACATGCTAATAATACTCTTGCTAAAGAAACTTCCGGAAAAGAGACTTCGCGATTATTTCCGTCAATTTATGAAATGATAATATAATCTTTTTATGATGTCCCTGAAATATGCATATGCCACTTCAAATAGATTCGATTTTTCTTGTTGAGTGATTAGATAACACTTATATGAGAGAAGTCGGTTCATATTTGGGGCACTCCACGTGAGGCGAACAAGTGGAAAGTGCATGCATACTTCATAAAGCGATGCATTTTTGAATGTTGAATTCAACTAAGTTAAACGTTTTATATAAAAAGTGCTTGAATATATACCTAGACGGTTATGACTAAAACGGTAATTTCTTAAATTATTGCGCGCTCCACACATATCAAAAATACACTTGGCGCAAAAATTAAAGGAATAAAAAAATTTACTAAATTTTTTGGCAATTTTCAACAGGCTGTGTTTCTGTGAAGAATAGTCGTACAGGGAATAAGAAAATGTAGCTTTTGAAACTTGAAGACTTTAATTTGGATGCAATTCTTGGTAAAGCACAAACAAAAAATTTTCAAAAATTTTTTTCTGTTTTATTTCATTCTAAGGAAATGAAAAACTTGTTCTGCCTGTTTATTCAGCTTCAATCTGCTCCTTACGCGAGTCACAAACGATCATTTGTCTTTGACATATTGAGTTTTGAATGTAAAATGATCCTTTAATAATAATAATAATGACTTTATTTAAGAAAAAAGGAAACATAATGCTTCACAATGGAATCAAACACAGGGCGAAGTCTAGCTAAGCTACTCTACTTAACCCCGCTACCAAAAATTAACAAGCTCTAATAATTACAAATTTACAAAATATAGCTGAATCTGAATAGTTACTACCTGTCTATTATACAGGGTCTCCGGGAAAATGTGGGAGATCTCTCGGATTCGGATAGAACATTGAAAAAGATGACAAGTTCCCATAAATTTTTTTTCTAGCGGCCCTCCCTACGGAGGTACGGCCTCCTAAAGGACGCCACTGGTAATCAATTTTTCTTGAATAACTTTTAAACTAGTCAAGATAATTTAATGAAAATTTAATACGATAAACAGTAGTAGGGACCTCTTAAAATACTGCCCTTAAAACATAATTAGCTTGTTTAGTTCATCAGGGGCGGACTAGGTTGTACCTTTTATTGCTTACATTTTCAACGACCTGCATGATAAGAAGTTAAAAGAAATAAATTTGAATACTTTGAACATTAAGCTGAAGAAAAGGTACTCTTGTTCATTGTCGATGAAATCAACCGTTTTCGAGAAAAAAAACGAAAAGAATTAATGTTTTATTTTTATTAAAGAGAAACCATGATTTCTAATTTTTTTGTCTGCAGCAAAGTGCGTTACGAAAGACATTCAAGGAACAGAAACGTTTTAGTTTAGGTTATTTAATCCGACAAAATTACTAGATTTAAAAAAATGCAGTTTAAAAGTGAAAAGAAAAATTGATTACCAGTGGCGTCCTTTAGGAGGCCGCACCTCCGTAGGGAGGGCCGCTAGGAAAAAAATTTATCGGAACTTGTCATCTTATTTTTCAATGAGATCTCTCTCATTTTCCCGGGCACTCTGTATAGTTTACAATAATTTAACTAAAATTCTCTTTATTATATAGGTATGATTGAAACAGTAAAAAAGAAAAAACAAACGAAAGTTTGCCTAACCACAAGATAATTCTTCATATTTACACGGAACTCTTCTACCGAGAGGCTCCTCATAACTTTTTCAACTCTATTTATTATACAGGGTGAGTCACTACAAACGCCTCTTCTATCATCTTCTATCTATCTTCTATCATCGGTTTTCGGAAAGAAACTTTTTTTAACTTTTATTTCGAGAATTCATGTACGAAAAGAAGGCTTTGAATAATTCGGCATTTCATGCATAGAAAACATTGAAAATGACATGCGTCTATGATTTTCATTCTTCTCATTTCTGACATATTATTATCTATGTTGAGATTATTATGTCAATTGTGGAGATGTCATTTTCAATGTTTCCTATGCATGAAATGCAGAATTAGTCAAAGCCCTCTTTTCGTACATGAATTCTCGAAATAAAAGTTAAAAAAAAGTTTCTTTTTGAAAACCGAGGATAGAAGATATCCACTACCAATTCACTTTCGACAGATATTGATACTATCTTTCGGATGAACTTATGAATTACCCGAGTTACCATTTGAAATAACGTTAAAAAATTAGTTTGAAAAAAGGTCGATTTCAATTTTGTGTACTGAACACCCAATGTGGTCCTGCCCGAATTTCAATGATAAACGATGAAAGTCTTTTACTATCAATCAATGGAAAAATTGGGATATTTAGTTGTTGAACCGTAGCAAAAATTTTAATAAAGATCAAATAATTTGAAAACCATCAGATTTAAAATTGAAGTGTGTTCTGACGAATGTCTTCATTTAGTGCAAGAAATCGAAAAATGATGAAAAATGTAGGGTTTCATTATGCAAAAACCATATATTCTCATAGTATCTCAACAACAACCTTTCTGCACCCTCTGCAAACGGTCCCGTCTGATATGACCAAGACAAGGGTAGACCGCCAAAAGGCCATCTTTGGCATTACTAGACTTTCAACCAGCTTTTTTCGAACTTTGAAGTTTAATAAATTTGTATTATTATAAATAGATTTCATAGTACGAAAACTTTTTTTATGAAAGAAGAATCATAAACCTCAAAGCGCAGTCTAACATCAACATGCACACCCAGGATCCTCAGTGAGTCCCTAATTGGAAGTTTACATCCTTCTATTGCAACATTCAGATTCCCAATTATGGTATTTCTACCAGATATACATAAGCCACGCTTAACCGAAAATTTCATCAGGAAACGAATAAAATCTGCAAAAATTTACCCATTTTAAATATATCGAACGAATATAGTAAAAATAACAGAGGTCCCAGGATCGAACCCTGAGGCACTCCGGAGGTTATTGAAACACAGTGTGACGAGGTGCCCTCCAATCTCACCATTTGCTAACGATTCTCGAAGTACGAGTTAAGTACGAGGACAGAAATGTCATCGAAATCCAAGAAATGCAATTTAGCACAAAGCAAAGTGTGATCCAAGGTGTCAAACGCCTTGGAATAGTCCAAGAAGATTAAAGCGGTTGAGAATCCCTGGTCAAGAACTTTAATTATATCATCAAAGATATGAAGTAGAGCAGAAGTGGTACTATGGACCCCTTCTGAAGCCTGACTGGAAAGATGGAAGAATATTATTTTTAGATATGTAATCGTAAACCTGAGCATTGACTATTTTTTTTAGCACCTTTTTTCACTCAATTTCATATCTCTGAAACTACTGGTCGTTTAGCGAGCAGATAGGAGGTGTCGTTTTTTGCAGAAAATTTACTTTGAAAATCTGTCATGCTTGATTGGAAAAGAAACTTTTTCCACCTATAACGTTAAGGTGAAAAAAGGGCGAAAAAATTCCATTTTCCCTTTTTTGGTTAATCGACTGTGTGTTCAGCAATATTGGGGGGATCTAATATATCCTAAATTTTTTAGATCTATCGGTTCAGCGATTTAAAATTTTGAAAAAATTAAGGGAACAAGATTTTTGTTCCCTGAACGTGACTCAATCTTTTTAAAAATAAATTATTTAATTTTTTTTACATTTACTCAATTTTGAGTTTTAGGAAGATTGATTAAAGAAAAAAATCAAAAATTTTTTTCGAAAATTTCCTCAAAAATTATTTTTGAAAATGGAAAAAGAAAATTTCTCACGATTCAAGAAATTCCATTAAATTTTCTTCGAACAATATCAAAAAAATCAAGCAAAATTAATTTTGAAAAATGAAAAAATTTTTTTCAAATAATTTAAAGAAATTACTTAAAACCAAGAGGCCATTTTTGAATTACCTCGCTGAAGCTATAGACATATTCAAACCTTGATTTTCTTCAAAAAAATCGAATAAAATTGAATCTGACATTCCTTAAAGTGCGTTTAAAGTTTAAAGGCCGCGGGGTCACACAAGTTCCTCTTGATTTTATGTAATTTTTTTAAATTTTACAAAAATGAAATTTCCAATTTTTCGAAATCAATTTTTTTGTATTTATTTTTAATCGTGAGAAAATTTTTTTTCAATATTTAAAAATTCAATAATTGATTTTCAAAAAGATTGAGTCACGTTTAAAGAATAAAAATATTGTTCCCTCAATTTTTTCAAAATTTCAATCAATCGGTCTAGGAAAACCGCTGAACCGATAGATCTAAAAATTTAAGGGGGTCTTTGTGGTACATTAGACTAATACAAATTTTCTTTTAACCTAACCTTTCCCCCCAATATTGCTGAACAGACAGTCCAAAACAAAAGTGAAAATGGCATGTTGTTGCTGTTTTTTCACGTTAACGTTACAGGTGGAAAAATATTTTTTTCCAATAACGCATGACAAATTTTTGAAAGAAATTTTCTGCAAAAAACTAAACCCCCTATCCGATCGCTAGGTGACCATTAATTTCAGAGATATCGGATTCACTCAACTGAATGAAAAAGGATCCTTTTGCATTCAAAATTCGATATCTCAAAGACAAATTCCCGTAAAAAGAATATTGAAGCTAAATGAACAGGCTATTCGATCTATATTTTTCAAGCTCATGGAGTGAAATAAAAAAGCTAACCGGTGGCATGGCTACCAGTGCTCCAAAACATTTTTAACCAAAAAATTCAAAAACTAGGATTTTCAAGCTTCAAAAGCTATATTGTTTAGTACCTGTACGACTAGTTTTCACGGAAATACAGCCTATTAAAAATTGCTAGAAAATGTTGAACATTTTTTTGTTCCTTCAATTTTTGGGCGAAGTATACATATCCATAAGAATATCTCAAAAGTTGTGGAATATAGGGTTGAAGAACATGTAATTAATTCAAAATCAACTTCCAACCAATTTTTTTTTTTTTGCACGGAAACGAAACCAAGGGGGGGCACTATGATGCTCGATGTCAAAAAAGAAACATTTCATAAAGAATATTCAGTAGATACTAACGGAAATCAGGTCCAATATATTCTAAATAAAAATATGTAATTATTCATGAAACGAGACATCCGTTAAACTGACATGTTAACGTGCAATAGAACCCTTAATGTAAGTAATTTATTGGCTTTTTACCGCCACCTTCCGGTCACCTGTGTAGCGTAAGGAATTGCTCGAATTCATTGAAATTCATATTTACAAATTGAAATTTCCTTGTGCGTGAAGCCAGATAATTAGTAACTTCAGAAGTATGAAACCACCCTCCTTTTTATAAACATCGAAGAAAGTGTTTGTCCCATGAAATTTTACACGGATAATCTTCAATCTCAATTTGAATGAAGATAAGTATCACTTCGTGAAACGAACAGGGGGGTTGCACTTGTCATGTGTTATTTTATGTGCACGCGTTTTCAATTATGTAATTAGCTTGTCGAGAATGATTCAAGATTGTTTTACGAATTTTTGATCGACTTTTTTTTAAAATGAAAATATATTACCACTTTAGTTTCAGTCATGTCTTGGAGAAAGTATTGATCAAATTCATTCGGAAGTGTGGTCCGAAATATAAAATATTACAAGGAAAGGTTTACAGATAACAATGCTCACGGAAGTCGATGAAAGGATATCCGTCATATCGTGTGAAACACCTCGGGCTTCAGTAAACAATCTTAACGACTAATAAATTCCCACAGTGAGCGATTTATATTTTTGATTAGGTGTTCACTGTTCATTGATTATCAGAGGTTTTCGCATCCGAATATCTTCTAATTTCAAAAAGTGCATTTCACGTACTTGATGTGAATGACAGAGAAAGAAAAATCGAAAACAAAAATATGAACTTCTTGCATTTGATTACAATTTCTTCGTCATTGTGTACTGTTACTATTTTCAGAATATCGCATCTTGTTATTTTGGAATTAACGTTTACAACTCGATTTCATTCAATAATAAAATTCTGAAAAAATCATTTATCCATTCTCGATTTGACTTTTTTTCCATTATGTTTGATTTTCGCATTCCATTACCTTGTGTGCGTATTCCTCCGAGCAATCCAGCTAAGCGCGATTTTTGGCGGATCGAAAATTTTTTATTGCTGCGACCTTTTTGTAATCGCCATTAACTCTTGAACATGAAGCTGTGCTACCTTCGATGTCCCACAAACGACATCGGCTACCAACGGACGAGAAGTTTAGTTTATTTTAAGATATTTTCAAGATAAAATTCTGATGTTGGTTTGGAAATACTTTGTGTTTTTGATAAGCAGGCTAAGAAAAGTTGATTTGTTCTTACGGTTTATGCATGAAACTCACAGAAACGTATTCAATGCTCTTTTTAGCCAAATATTCTTTTTACTGCAAATTGAAACATCATAAGATTTGAGCAGTCGAACAGTTGAGAATCAAAAAAGCCAAATTAATGGTAATGGTGGATTGAAAAAATTTTTATGCCATTTTTCGTTATATGTATTTGATTTTTATTCCGGAGAATCTACAAGAATTTCTTGAAAAACACGTTTCTTATTCTTATTTTTTTCTGAAATGAAAAAAGAATACTTTTACGAAGCAATCTTTATTGTGGAATTTTTTCTTTTCATCCAATCGTTAATTTTTCGACTTTTCGTCTGAACGAAAATTAATTATCACTTACAATCGAAAATTTTCGTGAAGAAGTGTATTAGAATCAGAGATGGAGACAAAAATATAGACAAAAGATTTTGGACGCACATGATTTTATCAACGTGCATAAAAAAAGACAATTCAGGAACTTGCATGCATCTGGTTGCGTTATATAACCAACCATCGAATCTCAATTCCATGTAATGAAAATCGATTCATTCTAGTTCAACTGTTGGTGTGCTCTCATATAGATCCAATCGAAACTAAATCGTTTCACGATTAAAAATTACTTGTTTGTGCTTGACCTGATTTTTACGTTCCATGATAGAATTACATTTGGAAAATGCGTGTTCAAACGAATGATGTTCTGTTAACGAAGAGTTCATTTTGAAATTATCCTAAAAAATTTTCGATGCTATGTCAAGTTTTGTTGGCACAGCTACCACTCAGGAATAAAGCCATTAAAGTTTTGGCATGTACTTTGAGTCCACCACAAAGGGCGCGTCGATCAGGCCACTTTTTTTTTCTCAAAGATTCGAAGAAATCGATAACAGTAACTGAGATAAAAGGTTGGAAATTGGCGTAGAAATAAGCAACTGAAGACTTTGATTCATTGAAAATTCATTTGTTGCCAAGTACAAAATTGTTATGTTCTTGGATTGAAATTTATTCGGTACCACTCATATTCAAAACTCTCAAAGTGTGACAATGCAGAATATCGAAAAACGTTAAGCCGTACCGATTGTATGGTAATTTGAAAAAAAAGTGATGATAGCATTGGTCATTGCTTCGTTTAATTATGCACATTGCGGAATATTTCAGAAATCAGTCTTTTTTTTTCTCCAGCTTCACAAACTGGAGTATGTGCGTGTGCGGCAAAATTTTCTGTTCACCCTACAGGCTAAACGGCGCTACCTAGAACGACAAAATTTTAGGAAAACATGGACAGGAACGGTCTCCAGGTCTGATTCCTTATGCCATCCCAATCGGAAAACTAATTCTTCAGATATACTCGAAAAACTGCAAGATTTTCGGGAATTTTTTGCGACCTTATTTTCAGAGCTACGGGTTCGAGATTCGGCAAAAATGTACCTAAAAATGTATTCTTCAGGTAGAATGAGTAAACGAAGGGCGACTTGGCGAGAATTTTGAGATTTGATCAAAAAAGTAAAAAAAAAATTGAATTTTTTTTTAATCTGGATAACTCAAAAACTATTGCAGATAGCGTCACGAAACTTTTTTATAGCAAAGAAAATTTTAATTGAAGTGTCTTTTGTAGGAACATCTAAAACGTGGTGTTCATAGATTTTGGGGAAAAAATTCAAAATCCCAAAAATTTACGATTTCGCCGAATATTTCACCCCTAGCATGGCCCTCCCAACAGTCAACGCTTCCAAATTTTCACTAAAAGATTCTTACTTTCAATCACTATGATTGCCTTTGTCGATGAAGGTGCCACAAATAGCCCTTTTGGAGCAAAATCATACCGAAACATAAAAATGCCAAAGATTTTTCAACATTTTCTAATATAACTCAATTTCTAAAACTACCAACGCTCTGAAGTTTTTACCATTCAATTCCTATCAAATAGGGCTACATTCGCCCCGCTTACTATTCCTACCTAAAAGGTACCGTTTCTGAGAAAAAAAATTTTGAAACCTTCTGAAAGTACCGTTTTTTCGATGAGTCGTAACTCGACTGATAATAATTGCACCGCTTTATATCTTTCATCAAACGTTTCGCCGTAATTTCATGAACAATTGCTTCTCTCATCGTTTTTAGCTATGGCCTACCGGTTTGAAGAAAATCGATGAGATACGTAAAAATAATCGATTCCGGTGCATTTCGGATAGTAAACTCGTCGAGACGAGAGGCACTATCGCCGGTTCTATACCTTTCGATCTCTTTCCCTATTGAACTGTTTCGTTTGCTCAATGGAAAAATTGATTTAATTACTAATTCTTGTCCGAATCAATTCGATATTGAGATTAACAAATCTGTTTTTCAGATGACGTGCGCTACGTTCCGTAATTTTACGTTTAGTAGGAATATCAGTTCCTGTCCGATAAGTTTAAGCACAATTCCAACAGATGGAACTTCTTAGTCTTCATTATAAATCCAATTTTTTCAGTCATAAAATGAATCATGATTGAAATTTGTAATAGTTGCAAATTTCATTACGCCTTTGATATGTTACACTGATCATTTGCAAGCGTATACCTCCCGTTCTGGTATTAGCAGAGCTAAATTACTCTGTCTTTGATCCATAACTCACTTTAAAATCGTATAGCCCCCCTTTGGTTTGATTAAAGCCGAAATGAAAAATAAAATAAAAATTCGAAAAATAAATTCAAAGATTTTCGATTACTCCTATGAAAATAAACTTATTCAAACAATTCAATTATTTTGGTTTGAATGGCAAAATGAGAAAAACTACTCTTTGCTATGTAGACAAGCTATCGAAAATGTTTATTTTCATCATCGGGTCTGAAATAGGACTACAATATTATTATGGGAACAAATTGGTTATAAATGGTATACCTATAGCTTGAGGATATTCTCTCAGATTTCAAATTCAAAAACATGAGATGAAATTGACACCGTGAAAGTTACAATTATGTTACGTCAAAAAAGATAACAAGTGAACGTATATTATGAATTTGAATAATTATCAAGTCTTCGGTAAGAGTTTTACATCCGTTGATGATCCAAATTGACTAGATTCGCATAAATTCCACTAAGATTTTCAATATCTTTTTTGTTATTCATAGTCGAGTTGTCTTCTCACCATCTCAATAAATTTACGTTTCGTTGTATCTTTTGCTTTGTCTAATATAACTGTTCCATCGAAGTTCATAATATGATTGGTTGTTAAAACATGTTCGGCTAACTTGCATGAGTTTCTATTGGTGTTAATATCGCTTTTATGTGATATGATCCTATCTTTCAAAAATCTTGATGTCTCTCCAATGTAGCATTTATCACAATCTCTACAAGGTATTTTGTAAACTAAACCTGAATTTTTCATTACAGGTAGTTTATCAACGGATGCAAAACTCTTACCGAAGACTTGATAATTATTCAAATTCATAATATACGTTCACTTGTTATCTTTTTTGACGTAACATAATTCTAACTTTCACGGTGTCAATTTCATCTCATGTTTTTGAATTTGAAATCTGAAAGAATATCCTCAAGCTATAGGTATACCATTTATAACCAATTTGTTCCCATAATAATATTGTAGTCCTATTTCAGACCCGATGATGAAAATAAACATTTTCGATAGCTTGTCTACATAGCAAAGAGTAGTTTTTCTCATTTTGCCATTTGACCCAAAATAATTGAATTGTTTGAATAAATCAAGAACTGGCAACAAAAATTAACTTAAAATAAACTTATATAAGAAAAAAATATTCTTTTCAATGCACTAGAATAGTTCAATATGGATACTTGAAAAACAAATGAAAATCATTATTCGCACACTTCAAAATCTTATATTATCGCTACACTCCGACCATAGCCTAAATAAAAAACAGTTTTTCATCCCGTGACATTCACATCGAAAATCGGCCGCATTGCAACCAATTGTCGGAGCCGAAGGCCGGTCAGGTCGCGACCGAAGCGAGCGATCTGGTTGAAAATGCAGTGTTTCTAATATTTCATGCGCATTTTGGATCGAGAAATTAAAATTGAAAAACAAATTTAGCACGGTGAAAGATGTCAAGCTTTCAAAATATTTAAATTATTTTGTTTTCATTACTTCGTTGCCAAAATTATTTAAAAAATAGTTCGTTATAAAAAGTTGGTTTTAATCAATGAAAGAGAATTTTATCAAAATTGCAAGTGATTAATGGTCCGTACTTGTCAAAGTTTAAGATTAGTAAAACAGATTGAGAAATGTAGGCGACTCGATAGTGGGTTGAGTTGGTAAAGATGTCTTGGACAGGTAGCACCCAACGAAAGAGAGATGATGGCCCACACTCAACCATCACCTGCGCAGATGTTTTGAACAGCTGGTTCTCGTCCATCTGCTTCCGCACATGTTGATATTATCGAGACATATGAGCAACTTTGAGGAGAATTGCATCAAGACAACAAAGAAAGTAACGATTAGGAAATTCGTCCTTCTCACGCCCACACCTTCGATTCAAAAAAGTTCGTTTTGAAATTTTTTCTATTTTCGTCCCAACGGTATTATGCACAGTCATTTGAATGTGAATTGCTGCAGGTCCAGCTTATGAGAATTGCATGTAAATTTTTCGATCGCGCGAAGATGGGTCCCCGTCACACCACTAAAGGAACCAACCGAGTCAAGTTTCCTTGCTAATAGAGGTCGTCGACTCCGTCACCGTTTTACATCAACTAAATTCGAGAAGATTTCTATCAAACAACCATCAATGAACGTATAGGTTTTCGTAACAGACTTACGAGTTTAGCACGTCATGCTTTTTATCGCGTATTTGGGTCGAGTAAGATAATTTCCATTTCATGTAAATTAGATCAGAGTTCAATTAGACCGAAGGAAATCTAACAACGCAAATTAAGATATACGAACGAAAAACGCTTATTATACAGCTTATATATGTGTTGTTTCAAAAAATTTTCTAATGTCAAACGGGCCAATCGTTAGTCGAAATGAAAATTCTGGATTCGTTTCTAATAGTTTCCTTTTACTTCACTTGAGGATAAGGGGAGTCAATAGAAAACAAATCAACATTCCCGTTTACCAAGAGTACATTTTTATTACATAATTCCAAGAGTTTTAAAAATTGAATCGTTTGAGGTTTGACTACTGAGTGCAATAGCATCATCATCCCCCAACGCAATTATTAAAAATTCACTAAATTCCCAGACGAGCGCGCGACGAATTCAGAATTTCTATCCACACAAATCGATATGACGAAAAGTTAGGATATTTGAAATAATCAAATGTGTAGCAAAACTAACCACCACCCATATCTGAGAGTTCAACGTTCAGGCTAGTCTCACGTCTACCCCCCAATTCGTTTACCGCCCCTCGCCAGTAAAGATCGTTTTACGATGCAAGGGGTGTCCTTCCGAAAGGGTTGCTTTTTGTGTCCAGATCGGGCACGACATCTGTCAGAAGTTCGGACGGTAAAGGGCTTCGATCGGCTCAAAGTAAATATACACTAGTTGCTCTTTTACGAGGTGAAAATCAAACTCTATTCGGGTTTATTTTTTTTATGACGTTGGGAGAAAGCTGCTTCCTCAAATATTTCGTAGATGAGACGTTTGAATTTTTTTTTATACTTGTCTGGATGATTTATTGATAATTTACCTTGAGCTAATCGATTCGAAAGTAAATTCATTCAGCTCAACATTTCCCTCTTTCTGTTTCAGTGAGAATTTTTCTACGAATAATTTTAAAATATAAATGAAAAAGCTAATCTAAAAAAATATGCAACGTTCGAGTTACTTTCACCGAATCACTATCGACTCCAACTGGATGTACGCTATGTTTACATATTCCGAAGCAAGTTCATTCAACTTTCATTCACAGAATTCCATCCATCTGATGTAAACGCCTACAAAATTCAAAATAACTAGTCAGTTGCATCTTACTTTTTTTCAACACCCTCGATGAATTGTTTTAAAATTGTGTTACTTTGCCCTTCTGATAACAACGATAGAGATCGATCGAGTGAATTTCAATCTAATGGTTTTTAGCTAAAGAATCGAGAAAAGTTGACGAAGGTGCATTTTCTATTAATGGAAATAGAAATGGACGTAAAGCTCGTTCTATTAATAGAGAAGTTTTAATAGACAAGGCAAACGGGTGAATTGAAAATTAATCCGTTATCATCCGTCAACCTTTCTTCACAATTCCAGTGTCCAGCATGTATTTGATTATATTATGACGTCAGTTTGCGGAAGCACTTCCAGAGATGACGTGAGGTAAGTCACGGGCAATATGGCGGATGATCACGAAATTTGAACATCGCCGTTCATCCCTCCGATAACAAAACCACCCTCCACCGAATTCTCGCTCATTTTTCACCGGATTTTTTTTAACCGCAAATAATAAAGGCAATTCTTACCCAAAACACTAAAATCCAATTTCGTCCTCACGTATATAAATATATTTATTATAAATAGACACAATTAGGGCAATTTGAATTTTTTTTTTCACTAAGACACTTCGGTTGAACTTTACCGTAGAGTGGTCGCACGTATATAAGGAACACTTGATGGTATTCGTAACACTATTGTCTCTGTGACACTACATTTGAAAATGATAAAAACAAACAAAAAAATCCAGTCTCGAACCTCGCGCTTCGCCCGTGCCCTCTACACACCTCCGACCCAACTGAACGTACCAAAGCGAGGCACCCCAAAATGCATCGCCGCACAATTGGATACGGACGCAAGCGACGTTATGTGAACGGGAACGTCGCACTCCTATTACTGTAACTCCGATCACAGGATATAAGAATTTGTATATATGTATTGTAATATTCACATCACATTCGAACGATCTACAATAATTCTTCCGTTTGACTCGAACCTTTCATTGAGTAATGCTTCGGGAATTTTTCTATTACTCAACCATGACTCGAATTATCTGAGAACTAATAAAATTTCCCATATAAAAAATTATCCAACTAGAGAAACTACAGAAAGTTCACAGACCGCAATTTCCTACAATCAAAAATCCGATGATCCACAATGCATAAATTAAATTTGACCATTGGTATCGGATTCCGTGTTACAGTATTTTTATCTCTTACAATTGCTGAACCTAACCAAACATTTTTTGAACCACAGTGCATTCGGTTGACGTATAGTAAATAGTAAACGAGGATGGAATAAGCTTGCGCAAATCATGATGGGGGCTCGCCATGGATCTCTCGCACACAGGCAATGTCCTTTGTTTGAATGCACTTGCACTGTGCACAGATATTACGCAATTATGAAACTCGTTCCTATGTTTCCTATTGGTCTAACGTTTGCTCACATGTTTAAACGGACAGCGCACACTTGTCGAACGTATCCTTTCATCTGTTTTATCACGAATATCAATTCGAACGCACATTACGTACCTCGGCACGTTTATGAGACAAAATTTAGTCTTCCGTAAGGGATCAAATTAATATAATTTAATGAAAACAAGTTTTTAACCAGGTTTCATGACAAATAAAAATGAAGTTTGCAGTTATTCCCCAAAAAAACCGTTCAAAAATGCAAGTTATTGTAATTGAAAAGTTGCGGAATTCACTTTGGGACTCATTTTGAATTAAACACGTTTTTTTACAGCAAAGAAGAAATGAACTTGCACAAGAAGCCAAGCTTTGTCATACGTCCTCTGTAAAAATTGACCGTAACTAAACTTCTCTAGAAAACGCTGTCATGATAGCATAACATTAAGGTACAAAATTAATTCTTGCAGCACAAATTAGCAACAAATTATGTCGTTTGAACTGTGTCACTAGCGAGTTTTGATTTCTTTGGGTACAAAATTAATTAAAAATTAAGTCGTTATTAGTGCCGAATTATCCACCAACACTGGTGGTGAATTACTGGAATCATTAACAATCTTTTCCGGCGACGGCGTCTATCTTTCAAACAATCTGTAAACTCTGACTAAGTGGTTGCAGTTCAAGCGGAGCGGGTGCCGAAGGCGCCCCTACTCCATCCTCTACAACTTCCTCAGCCGAATCGATATTTGAGATGAACTTCGTGTTTACGATTGTTTGGAAAATGTAATACGTGTTCGAGTTATGTGAATTCCAATAATTTGAGTATATTTCTCAAAAATTCTCAATTCTTCGTATCGTGCGTTGAGCGAACGAACAATACTACCAAAGGCCTCGCTGAATATTTGTTATTCGGTATTCAGCCAAATTGATATTTGTGGGATCTCCAAATTTAACACACTTGAATATTATATCCACAATGCAAAAGCCTGAAGTGCAAAAACTGAAAACGTTCAGGAGACGAAAAAAAACTGCATTATTGTCAATCTATTAACTTCAAATTTTGAATTATATTTTTAAGGCACCTATGGTCACTGGACGTTGTTGTTGACATGAGCGCGAAGCTTCACTTTTCCGGAAAAGCTCAAAACCTTATTTTTGAAAAACAGGCTTTTGCATTGTGGAAGTCGATATACTGAAATAAAATTGATAAACTCCAAAAATCCATGAACACTGAAGTAAAATTTCAAACAAAAATAATTGTTAATTAGTATACAGGTTGAGTCACCACAGACGCCTCGGTTGATTGAGACTAGACCGATAATTTTATCCAATTGATTTTTTCACATATCTGCTTCCAACGTCTAAATCTACACTTTAAAATTATAATGCAATATACAGGTTGGTCTATTTCTGAGATACTATGAGAATTTATGGTTTTTGCATAATGAAACCCTACATTTTTCATCATTTTTCAATTTCTTGCACTAAATGAAGACATTCTTCAGAAAATACTTCACTTCTAAATCTAATGGTTTTCAAATTATTTCATGTTTATTGAAATTTTTGAGCCTTCTCCAAACTATCATTCTGCTGCGGTTAAAGAACTAAATGTCCTAATTTTGTAGTTGATTAATAGTAAAAGAACTGACTTTTATTGTTTATCGTTGAAATTCGGGCAGGACCACACTGGGTGTTCAATACACAAAATTGAACTCGATATTTTTTCAAACTAATTTTTTAACGTTATTTCAAATGGCAACACCACTAATTTATAAGTTCATCCGAAAGATAGTATCAATATCCATCGAAAATGAATTGGTAGTGGATATCTTCTATCCTCGGTTTTCGAGAAGAAACTTTTTTTTAACTTTTATTTCGAGAATTAATGTACGAAAAGAAGGCTTTGAATAATTCGGCATTTCATGCATAGAAAACATTGAAGATGACATCCGTCTATTTTCATCCTTCTCATTTCTGACATATTATTCTCTATGTTCAAATCATTATGTCAATTGTGAAGATGTCATTTTCAATGTTTTCTATGCATGAAATGCAGAATTAGTCAAAGCCTTCTTTTCGTACATGAATTCCTGAAATAAAATTTAATAACCAGTTTCCTCTCGAAAATCGAGGAGAAAAGATCTCCACTACCAATTCATTTTCGATAGATATTGCCACTATTTTTCGGATGGACTTATAAATTACCCGTGTTACCATTTGAAATAAAATTAAAAATTAATTTGAAAAAAGATCGAGTTCAATTTTCTGTACTGAACACCCAGTGTGGTCCTGCCGGAATTTACATGATAAACAATGAAAGTCAGTTCTTTTACTATCAATCAATTACAAAATTGATTAACAATTAGTTGTTTAAACACAGCAGAATGACAGTTTGGAAAAGGCTCCAAAATTTCAATAAAAATCAAATAATATGAAAACCATTAGATTTAGAAGTGAAGTGTTTTCTGAAGAATGTCTTCATTTAGTGCAAGAAATCGCAAAATGATGAAAAATGTTGGGTTTCATTATGCAAAAGCCATAAATTCTCATAGTAGCTCAGAAATGGACCCCCCTGTATAGTGCATTCTAATTTTAAGTTGCAGATTATGACGTTGAAAGCAGATCTGTCGAAAAATCAATTGAAAAAAATTATCGGTCTAGTCTCAATCGACCTGTATATTTATATACAAGTTGGGTCACTAACTATTGCCACCAAGTGTAACTCCGCAATTATGATAGCAACTCAAAAGTTGTGGCACAAAATTTGCAACAGGGGCCATAATAAGACGGCAACTGAACAAGAAAAAGTCCACAGGCGTCAAGTCTAGCCAAAGAGCGGGCCACATCTCCTCCTCCTCCAATCGTCCGATTCGTTGACCTTCATAGACCTTACTGTCACATAGATTCCTGTCGATAGCTTCTATAAGAAAATGAATACTAAGCTGTAGCATCTTATTAAAAAAGCAAAGTTAACGTTCATACGTCTGAAGGGGCGCCCACAAAAAACAAATATCACAACACGTTTGAGTTCTTATTACATTTCCGGAATGAATCTGGTGGCAATAGTAACTGACTCAGCCTGTATAGATGTGATTTTTATGTACCCGTTTGTAGGACAGCCGTAGCTTTGTTAGTTGTGACTGTTAAAATAATAGTATTATATAAGTTGTAAGCCTATACAAAACACGACAATAAAAAATGGACGGATCGTATCGCCATCTAGGCCGCACAAAATCTTGTTCTGATCGACTCACCCGAATCCACTCTGAACTGGCGATGTCCGTTGGGGGTACCCCTTTGTTGGTGGATGCAGTTTCGATAAAATAGCACCAAATCAAATTGCAACGCGTTATTCTCGATAAAAAATGACGAACCAAAATGTCTCGTTCAACAACTAAAACGTATTTGGTGATGCGGTACGCTAACAAAACGCGATAACTCCATATGGTCACCAAAACAAGAAAATGAGTACTGAACAAGTATTCTTTCCTAATTTTCATTTTAGTTTTGTTCTTATTCATTTATCAATAAAATAACGCATAATAATTAATAAATTATTACTGAATAGAACTAAAAATTAATGATATTCTTAAAATTTTCGATTGGCAATGTCTCCTGATTTTTTTGGGAAAGATAACCAGGGTTGTTGAAGGATGATGGCTAGAAGCTATCTTGCTTCTTCTTTTCTTTATTTGACTCAAGCTAAACTACATGTTAAACTCGTGTATCTATAAAGAACAAATACATTGCACTTTGTCCCTATTTGGGTTGTACTAACATTTTGCCCAGAGCCAAAACAGTCCTGCTTAATTTGACTATCCACATGTGTGTCATGAAGTAATGACTATCACTACTCTGGATCTCCCTAATTGACTGGGGGGTGATGACCACGTCAATGTAGAAATAAACAACTAGGTGTAGATTTAAAAATTTGGTATAAGACAGTTTTTCGAACAATACCATTTGTGGTACATGTTTTTCGTTAGTTATTGGTTTCGAAAAAAAAAAAACTAACTGACCATCTCAACCTGAATTGCTCTGTATTAAAACTTCGGATGCTTTATACCCGAGCAAAATTATTTCGAGAAATAATCAGCAGAGATGCTATAGATTTCACGACATATGTTTTTTTGGAACTCCAAAATTTTCAAACTTCTAACCACATCTTCTTTATGAGGTGTAAGTGACGCCAATAATATCGGTGCCATTACCATGTAGTCACTTTTAACCTGAATGAAATCTGTGAATGAAAAGGTCAGCCATACCCAGTGTGGTCCTGCCCGAATTTCAATGACAAACAATGAAAGTCAGTTCTTTTACTACCAATCAATTAAAAAATTGGGACATTTAATTGTTTGAACACAGCAGAATGACAGCTTGGAAAAGGCTCCAAAATTTCAATAAAGATCGAATAATTTGAAAACCATTAGATTTAGAAGTGAAGTGTTTGCTGAAGAATGTCTTCATTCAGTGCAAGAAATCGAAAAAATGATGAAAAATGTAGGGTTTCATTATGCAAAAACCATAAATTCTTATAGTACATAAGAAATGGACCAACCTCTATAGTGCATTATAATTTTAAATTGTAAATTATGGCGTTGGAAGCAGATCTGTGAAAAATCAATTGAAAAAAATTATCGTTCTTGTCTCAATCGACCTATTTTGTGGCGACTCACCCTGTATATTTCGTTGAATATATGTATAGACTAGAAAGAACTGAACAGATCGATTTTTACAGCTAAACATGACTTTTTATTTGGGACGACTTTAAAGAGGTAAACTGAGAATCTTTTGTTAAATTTTCTGTACCATACAAATTTTAATTTTAAATCAAATTCATTTTTTTTATCACATTATTTCTTCACTTATTACCATGTCTTTCGTCAATTAGTCCCTCATTGAGTCAAACCTTTAACAATTGCTCATAGGCGGAATTTACACACAATTGAATTAAATGATGAAAAGACCAATATTTGAAATTTTTTCCGGGCCTTGTTGAAAATGGTTTAATTTTGAAAGAACATTAATACGAAACACCTTTTTGTCCATATTCTTAGTATTAGGAATGGAGGCAGTTTTCGTTAACTGGCGTCCTCTGAATTAAAAAATACCATATACGTATCAAAGTGATATCAGCAACAATTTCGTATCTAATACAAATATTATTTTTGTTATCGTCGGAGGTGTTGACTGAAAACTAAATATTTGCTATATATTGATGTAATGATAGTTCTTAATAAACAAAATTGTACTACTTGCTATATCAATTAGACCTGAAAAGTAGGTTACAATCAAACGAACATAAGGGTAACTTCGAATTTGTGATTATCGATTACCATTTCTTCAGGAATACAATTATTATTATAGGGTACAATAAAGATAAATTCATCCCAAATTCAATAGTTAATCAAAATACTTAAGGAAACTTATTTGTAGTTTATTCCTCAAAATAATCGAATTTGTAGCGCGGTTGAAACAATAATCACTCTGACAGTTTATTGAACCGACAGGATATATACTTTTGCGGTCGCGATGTTTTGATTCGTGGTGGCCCATAATTTCGAGGGGGTTCACCTTTGGGTATACGTCGTATCCAAAGGAAAATATTCAAGGTTAAATGAAAAACTGCCACGATCCTTACCTACTTTGTCTAGACAACATCTCCCTCGGAGAGTTATTATTATACGTCATTTTCATTTTATTAGAAGTTCACGGGGTTTGCCCAAAAGTACCTGGTTGTTAATACTTGGAAACAGCCTTAATTGTGCTAATAGTCCGTTTACCTGCTCTGGAGCGCAGGTAAAAATTATTACAATAGAGTATTGGATGTTCTTGTTGAAAAGTTTGCATTAAGGTTTTCGGGTTGCTCAAATAACACGAATGAATTTCGACGCATGTATTCACAGGAAAAGAATTTACTCTCAAGGAAATCTACGGTGTGTAGCTGTAGGGAAGCCACCGAATACGATAAGTCTAGTTGTCTGGACGGCGTCGAAGTTTTTGTATACATTGGTATGTTAATTTCAATGACATGAATGTTGGATAACGGTGCCCTACCAACCGTTTTCCTTATATGCTTCCCAATTTCGAGTCATTTTACGGTCACTTGTATCATTCTATCTACGCAATACATGATGCGTCGATGACTCACTACGTCATGGGCACCGAGCCGAAGATGAACTGGATTTCTACTAATATGACGATAAGAGAAGGTCATGAACCGCTACTGTATACGATCATATTTTTAATAGAGCTGGCTTTTTATATTAAAGTAAGTTGAGAATTCGGATGCAGAAATGAAGCAATTTTAAAACGCGTTCAAGAGGTAAAGTCATCGCGATTACGGACCTGCTGTATGGCAAGTTCAATACACCAATGTCGTGACGTCATATGAAGACGACACAATACTGTAACATGAAACTTGGTAAAGAAATTTGAACAACAAATTGAATTGACGACAAACCGTGGAACCATTTCTGAAAGTTATATCAAGTGAGCTGTTAGAATTCGAAATGTTCATCCCAGAGCCGGACAAATTATGGGATGTGAAATTATGGTTACCGTCATTTCTTTAAGATTTGTTCTTTATTTTTAATAGAGCTGGCTTTTTTTATATTAAAGTAAGTTGAGAATTCGGATGCAGAAATGAAGCAATTTTAAAACGCGTTCAAGAGGTAAAGTCATCGCGATTACGGACCTGCTGTATGGCAAGTTCAATACACCAATGTCGTGACGTCATATGAAGACGACACAATACTGTAACATGAAACTTGGTAAAGAAATTTGAACAACAAATTGAATTGACGACAAAAAATTGTAATTGATCACCTACAATAAGTTTTTCGTTGTACTATTTATCGATTTTCGAGTTCGGGACAATGAATAACTCTTGTATTTATTCATGAATTCATTCTTCGATCAGTGAGACAGATTTTTTACATGAAATATAAACAAGAGATAAACGCAAATTCACTGAATTCGCAGTAGATAATCCGAAATATGTGCAAACAATGTGGATAGAGAAAATGTTAAGGTAACAGAAACATATATATATGATAGGATTCCCAATCAGAAGACCGATAAATGGGACGTATCTTTTCGGACACAATGGTTATTTGAAACCAGATTTGAAAGAAGCCCGAGACGTCCACGCGAGAATCTTTCCTTTTTTTCCTTTTGACAACTTGTCTAGGCGACCTTGGGGCCCGAGAAGTGCAGTGCCCACAGTTGCCCAACATAGCCAGGTCGGTAAATGACCCCTGGAGCCGGCCACACTGCAGCCAAACATCCACTGTAGTATGGCAATTGCTCCGGCGGCCCGCACTCTCACAGAACGGATCGAACAGTCTGCTTATATCATTCACCAGCGAACACTCTTTTGAAACATTCATTCGCCGTCCTTCCCGTTCGTCTACCGTTAATTGCGAACCGAAATCGATTGAAGCGAAAATAACCGACAATTGATAGAAGCCAGGCACGGTTTCCTAGGATAATTTAATGGAAATTAAAAAAATGTATTGAATAAATAGTTTTCGCCAATTTTACTTATGGGTGACCTTTTCATTCACAGATTTCTTTCAGGTTAAAAGTGACTACATGGTAATGGCACCGATATCATTGGCGTCGCTTACACCTCATAAAGAAGATGTGGTTAGAAGTTTAAAAATTTTGGAGTTCCAAAAAAACATATCTCGTGAAATCTATAGCATATCTGCTGATTATTTCTCGAAATAATTTTGCTCGGGTATAAAGCATCCGAAGTTTTAATACAGAGCAATTCAGGTTGAGATGGTCAGTAAGTTTTTTTTGCGGAACCAATAACTATGTAGCGGTACTTTAAGCTTAGTTCTATTTTGTGATGAAAATTTTTAACGAAAAACATGTACCACAAATGGTATTGTTCGAAAAAACTGTCTTATAACAAATTTTTGAATCTACACCTAGTTGTTTATTTCTACATTGACGTGGTGATCACCCCCAGTCAATTACGGAGATCCAGAGTATCCACATGTGGATAGTCAAATTAAGCAGGACTGTTTTGGCTCTGGGCAAAATGTCAGTCCAACCCAAATAGGGACAAAGTGCAATGTGGTATTTGTTCTTTATAGATACACGAGTTTAACATGTGGTTTAGCTTGAGTCAAATAAAGAAAAGAAGAAGCAAGATAGCTTCTAGCCATCATCCTTCAACAACCCTGGTTATCTTTCCCAAAAAAATCAGGAGACATTGCCAATCGAAAATTTTAAGAATATCATTAATTTTTAGTTCTATTCAGTAATAATTTATTAATTATTATGCGTTATTTTATTGATAAATGAATAAGAACAAAACTAAAATGAAAATTAGGAAAGAATACTATTATTTTAACAGTCACAAAAGCTACGGTTGTCCTACAAACGGGTACATAAAAATCACATCTATACAGGCTGAGTCAGTTACTATTGCCACCAGATTTATTCCGGAAGTGTAATAGGAGTTCAAAAGTGTTGTGATATTAGTTTTTTGTGGGCGTCCTTTCAGAGTTATGAACGTTAACTTTGCTTTTTTAATAAGATGCTACAGCTTAGTATTCATTTTCTTATAGAAGCTATCGACAGGAATCTATGTGACAGTAAGGTCTATGAAGGTCAACGAATCGGACGATTGGAGGAGGAGGAGATGTGGCCCGCTCTTTGGCTAGACTTGACGTCTGCGGCCTTTTTCTTGTTCAGTTGCCGTCTTATTATGGCCCCTGTTGCAAATTTTGTGCCACAACTTTTGAGTTGCTATCATAATTGCGGAGTTACACTTGGTGGCAATAGTTAGTGACCCACCTTGTATATAAATATACAGCTCGATTGAAACTAGACCGATAATTTTTTTCAATTGATTTTTTGACAGATCTGCTTTCAACGTCATAATCTGCAATTTAAAATTGGAATGCACTATACAGGGGGGGCCATTTCTGAGATACTATGAGAATTTATGGTTTTTGTATAATGAAACCCTATATTTTTCATCATTTTTCGATTTCTTGCACTACATGAAGACATTCTTCAAAAACACTTCACTTCTAAATCTAATGGTTTTCATATTATTTGACCTTTATTGAAATTTTGGAGCCTTCTCCAAACTGTCATTTTGCTGCGTTTAAACAACTAAATGTCCCAATTTTGTAATTGATTGGTAGTAAGTGATTTTCATTGTTTATCATTGAAATTCGGACAGGACCAAACTGGGTGTTCAGTACACAAAATTGAACTCGACCTTTTTTCAATTTATTTTTTAACGTTATTTCAAATGATAACACGGGTAGTTTATAAGTTCATCCGAAAAATAGTGGCAATATCTATCGAAAATGAATTGGAAGTGGATATCTTGTCTCCTCGATTTTCGAGAGGAAACTGTTTATTAAATTTTATTTCGGGAATTCATGTACGAAAAGAAGGCTTTGTCTAATTCTGCATTTCATGCATAGAAAACATTGAAAATGACATCTTCACAATTGACATAATAATCTCAACATAGAGAATAATATGTCAGAAATGAGGAGAATGAAAATCATAGATGCATATCATTTTCAATGTTTTCTATGCATGAAATGCCGAATTATTCAAAGCCTTCGTTTCGTACATGAATTCTTGAAATAAAAGTTGAAAAAAAAGTTTCTTCTCGAAAACCGAGGATAGAATATTTCCACTACCAATTCATTTTCGATCGATATTGATCCTATCTTCCGGATGAACTTATGAATTACCGAAGTTGCCATTTGAAATAACGTTAAAAAATTAGTTTCAAAAAAGGTCGAGTTCAATTTTGTGTACTGAACACCCAGTGTGGTCCTGCCCGAATTCCGACAATAAACAATGAAAGTCAGTTCTTTTACTATCAATCAATTACAAAATTGGGATATTTAGTTGTTTAACCGCAGCAGAATGACGGTTGGGAAAAGGCTCCAAAATTTCAATAAAGATCAAATAATTTGAAAACCATCAGATTTAGAAGTGATAGATAAAGACTGGTCCATTTCTGAGACACTATGAGAATTTATGGTTTTTGCATCATGAAACCCTACATTTTTCATCATTTTTCGATTTTTTGCACTAAATGAAGACATTCTTCAAAAAACACTTCACTTCTAAATCTAATGGTTTTCAAATTATTTGATCTTTATTGAAATTTTGGAGCCTTCTCCAAACTGTCATTTTGCTGCGTTTAAACAACTAAATGTCCCAATTTTGTAATTAATTGGTAGTAAGTGACTTTCATTGCTTATCATTGAAATTCGGGCAGGACCACACTGGGTGTTCAGTACACAAAATTGAACTCGACCTTTTTTCAATTTATTTTTTAACGTTATTTCAAATGATAACACGGGTAGTTTATAAGTTCACCCGAAAAATAGTGGCAATATCTATCGAAAATGAATTGGAAGTGGATATCTTGTCCCCTCGATTTTCGAGAGGAAACTGTTTATTAAATTTTATTTCGGGAATTCATGTACGAAAAGAAGGCTTTGTCTAATTCTGCATTTCATGCATAGAAAACATTGAAAATGACATCTTCACAATTGACATAATAATCTCAACATAGAGAATAATATGTCAGAAATGAGGAGAATGAAAATCATAGATGCATATCATTTTCAATGTTTTCTATGCATGAAATGCCAAATTATTCAAAGCCTTCGTTTCGTACATGAATTCTTGAAATAAAAGTTAAAAAAAGTTTCTTCTCGAAAACCGAGGATAGAATTTTTCCACTACCAATTCATTTTCGATCGATATTGATCCTATCTTCCGGATGAACTTATGAATTACCGAAGTTGCCATTTGAAATAACGTTAAAAAATTAGTTTGAAAAAAGGTCGAGTTCAATTTTGTGTACTGAACACTCAGTGTGGTCCTGCCCGAATTCCGACAATAAACAATGAAAGTCAGTTCTTTTACTATCAATCAATTACAAAATTGGGATATTTAGTTGTTTAACCGCAGCAGAATGACGGTTTGGAAAAGGATCGAAAATTTCAATAAACATCAAATAATTTGAAAACCATCAGATTTAGAAGTGATAGATACAGACTGGTCCATTTCTGAGACACTATGAGAATTTATGGTTTTTGCATCATGAAAGCCTCCATACACTTTTCATCATTTTTTGATTTCTTGCACTAAATGAAGACATTCTTCAGAAAACACTTCACTTCTAAATCTAATGATTTTCAAATTATTTGATCTTTATTGAGATTTTGGAGCCTTCTCCAAACTGTCATTCTGCTTCGGTTAAACAACTTAATATCCCAATTTTGTCATTGATTAATAGTGAAAGAACTGACTTTCATTGTTTATCATTGAAATTCGGGAAGCACCACACTGGGTGTTCAGTACACAAAATTGAACTTTACCTTTTTTCAAACTAATTTTTTAACGTTATTTCAAATGGCAACTCGGGTAATTCCTAAGTTCATCCGGAAGATAGTATCAATATCGATCGAAAATGTTAGGAAGGTTAGGAAGGGTTTGGAAGAGGTGGCAAATGTCACCCACTTTGCCGCATGCACAATTTGGTGAGTCCACCACACCTATTCGGTATAAGTGAGAAGGAACCAAACAATGTCCCGAACGAATTCTAATAATAGAAGTTATGTGCCTGCTTGTGAGGCAAGTATCTCTGAACCAAACTTTATCTAGTTTGTAACTGAAAGATCTGTATATTTTTGCCCTATTAAGGTTATCGGCATTATTCATTTCATTCTTCCAGGCTGTGTACAGGGACTGTTTGTATCGGGGCCATAAATCCCCTGGATTCCCACCTATGTTCCGTACCCCTGCAAGGGATCTGCCCTTGGAGGCTAAATAATCAGCAACGTGATAACCACGTATGAACGAGTTACTCGGGACCCACATCAAAACAACAGAGATACCACAACATTTAGCTTAATACAGCATATTGACTACACTGGCAGAAATATAGTCAATGTTAGAAGAGACAACATCAGATGACAGGCGCTCAATGCAGGACCTGGAATCAGTAATGATCAGGGTTTCGTGAAATTTACGGTTTATCGCCTCGGTAACCGCTCTTCTGATGGCAAACATTTCCGACGAGAAGATGGACCAATGGTCAGGTAATCTTCCAAAAAGTTCTATGTGATGATCCTCCACAAAAACCCCATAACCCGCTCTCGGCGGGGACAATGTCCTAGAGGCATCGGTTTACAGTTTAGCAAACGAGGGGAATCTGGTTCTTACATAATCCATAAACAAGACATGGTTGAGAGGATCAAGTTTTCGGAAGTTAGTATAGATAGCTGGCGTATTATCTAGCTTAGCGCAATTACTAATGGTAAAAAAGGGATATTCCTTCCCCTAGATATCTTGTGGCGATCCCCACTAACCAAAGAATAAGCCTCAACCACAGGCGGTCGACTCCAAGAACGCCAGAGACCACGAACTGAGTGTAGGACATGATGAGAAGTGAACCTGAATAATTTGGACACGTACTTGTAAGCTAGGAATAGCCTCCTATATTTTAGTGGAAGTTCACCCGACTCCGACAGCAATACGTACACCGGAGTACTCCTCAACCCACCCAAGCAGATTCTGAGAGCAGCATATTGGACTTTGTCCAATCGTGCCAACGTTGCCTTAGTACACCTCCCCAAAATCAGCGAACCAAAATCCAGATGTGGACGAATCAATGCAGTGTAGACACGAAGGAGAGTCGAAGGATGAGAGCACCAGTAAACCCCACAAAGGCACTTAATGGTATCCAAAGCTTTAGTAGCTGTAACAGCATGATTCGACATGTTTTTTCCACTTTAATTTGGTTTCAAAGACGACCCCAAGATAGCGAAACTCATCTCTCCACTCAACACCGACACTATTCACCAAAATAGTGGGTCTCATCAAGGGCGGCGTGCTCTTGGAAAAGAGAACCGCCGAAGACTTTTCGTGGTAAAAGGATAAATCTTTCGCCCTGAAGTGTTCACCAAGTTTGAGAATATTAGAATTAAGCAAATCAGCCATACGAAGTAAATTCCTTCCCCTCATTAGAAGGACCAAATCATCGGCAAATTGGACACTCATAATCTCCTCGTCCAGGAGGCCGAGGGGAATGAGAGAGCACAAATTGAACAACAAAGGACTCAAGACAGAGCCCTGAGGCAGTCCCCTGGTTGAAATTACAGGCCCCACAATCTCACCCGAATTCGGGTCAAACGTCACCCGTTTACGATTACCCAACATAGCGAAAATGAGCCCCGCCATATGTTCCGAGACACCCACTCCGACGACATCCTGACATACCCTTTGATTCGGCATTTCATGCATAGAAATCATTGAAGATAACATCCGTCTATTTTCATTCTTCTCATTTCTGACATATTATTCTCTATGTTCAGATCATTATGGCAATTGTGAAGATGTCATTTTCAATGTTTTCTATGCACGAAATGCAGAATTAGTCAAAGCCTTCTTTTCGAACAAGAATTCCCGCAATAAAATTTAATAAACAGTTCCCTCTTGAAAATCGAGGAAAAAAGATATCCATTCATTTTCGATAGATATTGCCACTATTTGTCGGATGAACTTATAAATCACCCGTGTTGCCATTTGAAATAACGTTAAAAATTAGTTTGAGAAAAGGTCGAGTTCAATTTTGGGTTCTGAACACTCAGTGTGGTCCTGCCCGCATTTCAATGATAAACAATGAAAGTCAGTTCTTTTACTATCGATCAATTACAAAATTGAGACATTTAGTTGTTTGAACACAGCAGAATGACAGTTTGGAAAAGGCTCCAAAATTTGAATAAAGATCAAATAATTTGAAAACCATTAAATTTAGAAGTAAAATGTTTTCCGAGTAATGTCTTCATTTAGTGCAAGAAATCGAAAAATGATAAAAAATGTTGGGTTTCCTTATGCAAAAATCATAAATTCTCATAGTACCTCAGAAATGGATTAGCCTGTATAGTGCATTCTAATTTTAAATTGTAGATTATGACGTTGGAAGAAGATCTGTGAAAAAATCAATTGAAAAAAATTATCGGTCTAGTCTCAATCGACTGAGGTGTCTGTGATGACTCGCCCTGTATAGATGTATCTAAAGCAAAAATGAAGGTTTTTCAAGTAAATTAATTCATTTCAATTGAAATTTGATAAATTTGCTTCAGCTGATTAGTCCGTAGCGTTCATCCACTTCACACCGAATGAATCATTTGTTGAACGGTTCAGTCGTACACTTGCATTATTATTCCGTGACGCGGCCTATCGGCCCTTCTGTATTCTGAATTGGTCCTTTGTATCAAGGTTCGGAAATCACCTCCGTAATGAAAAAAAAACCAATACCTTTCTGTAGAATTTTACGATTATTGTAATACCGACTTCAGTAGTGCGAAACTGGCTATTTTAAAAAGCTCCTTGTTAGTGTAATAAGTTGAATGAGTAAAAGTATGAAGAGAGAAGTTGTTGTATGCATAAAGACAGAAACTTATTAGAATCAGTGTTGAAGATGACATATAAGCTATCTGTTTCGATTGACAACACCAGATAGAACTTAAAAAGACGTATAAAAATCGCCTGTCTGATAATCTACACCTTTTTCTTTTCACGCCAAATCGGATAATGGATTCTATTTGTTTCAATAACACTTCCTCGAACGTGAATTTAACTTTGACGAATCACATCTGAAAGACTTCTAAATTGAATCACTAAAAGAAAAATTTTACTAAAGAATCACTTCAGTAACTATTTACGAATTGATTCGTTCGATTCATTTAAATGATTCGTACGTTTCGAACTAATCGTTCGCGAGCGATTCACGTGTAGTTGGGACACCTGTTGTTTCCAAGAGTTCCAAGCATGTAAATATAAAAAATGTTTCCATGAAATAAATATTACATTGTTATCAAGTTTTCGACATAAAATATTTTCCACTTTGCCATCCCTCCATGCCAATGCAATCCTGCCGGAAACTACACAGTAACGAATGTACTGAACATATAAACAACAAATTTTTGGAGTAAAAACGTCGCAAGCTATTCATAACGCGGCAATGTCGAAATTGATCATTCTAATTATTAAATTTGGCTACTTTTCAGTTTTGTATATGATTCAAAAAACTTTTCTTACCATTGAAAGGCATTGTAATGGAAGTAAACCAGCCCAAGGCCATAGAGGAATGTTGAATCTTGCCAATGATTTTCAGCTTGGGTTTTGTAAAACATTTGGTAAGCTGATAGTGCTGTGAAAAAAAATTAAATTAGTTTTTTATCAATAGTTCATGAATTGGTGCTATTTCAAAACATATTCTTATTTATGTCGTCATTGGACGAACATCCGTACCATATGAAGCTATTTCCTTTTTGTGCTATCACTAGTGTGACAAACTTTTATAGATACTGCAAGCATTATTTGCTAGAGACATATAGCATCTTTGGTACATGAAAAAGTAATTCTTGATATAATCAAAATCTCAATGAGCTCAAATATTTCAAAAACAATATTGAAAATCCAGCGTCAGAGTTCTTCTGTTGATACCGGAAAAACTTGATAATGAATCTCTCGAAGACAACTGACAGTTAATTTCCAAACTATAACCTGAAACTTAAGCATCCTCTACTTAATCCAGTTAATAACAAAATTGTTGAGTTGGAGGAGCTATGAACCGATTAAACGTTGTAGCCGCATATTCGTGGGAGAAACTGCACTTTTTTGACAACATATAAGCAATTAAAATTATTGAATTCTACCATTTGTCACAACCTTCTTATATAAATTGAAATTTTTAACTCTAACTATGATTGAATAAAAAAAGCAGAGCATCTCAGGTATCCTGACCTTTTCTATATTCTTCGAGTAACAAATGGAAATGTCCCAATTTTACCCATGTCTTTGGGTCTATGCTTATTTTCTTTGATTGACTATTGTTAGGTTCATTTTCATTTTGAACTTTCTGCTGTCTTTTTGCTTGTATAACCATCAGTTCCAAATACTTGACAGCCTAAAACGTATAGTAATATAATAGGAATTGTGAAAGTAAAAAACGTCATACCTTTAAAACTAATGCTTTTTTTTCAGCATTTTCTGGTGAATGCAGAAGCAGAAATCCATATTGTCGGCTGAAAGTATGATTACAGGGTTGATTTAAAATTTTTTCAAAAATAAAACTTTACCTGTCTAGTTCGGATAGAATATGTAGTTCTTGTGCGGTCATTGCTATTTCGTCTATTTCTTCACGTTGCGTGTTTGATTTGCTCATTTTGTAAGTAAACCTACTTAATCGATGTGAAAAGATTGTAGGTGTACCGCATAGGTTAGGTGTACTGCTAATGCATAGTTAATTTTTTTTCGGTAGCTTAGCTCAGTTATGAATTTGGTTGAATTTTTCTTTATCGAAATCATCAAAAGAATGAAACTGGATGACTAGTTAACCTCGACTTCAATAATAGCGACAATTATCGAAGTTTGGTTACTTGTTTACTCAAAATGAAGTTTTAATTCTGTTCAATGAAGTACGCATGCGTATATTTCAAAAATTGCGTATAGAAATATTTTAGCAATAAACGGGAGACGGAGAGATTAGAATATCGCAACGATGTAATCGTAAGTGTTGAATGAAAATTTTGAATTAAATATTGAATACATATGATATTGATCCACTGACGTCCATTATCGCCTACACAAACGACGTCATTGTAAACGTCATAAGTTTGCAGACATGCTCAATAGGCTTGAATCCGAAATTGGAAGGGAGAGATTTTGTCATTCAGTCAATTCAGTTGACAGTTATTTTAATACGAGAAGGTGGTGTTGCGGTACTGTACGGTGTTGATCAAATCGATTTTATGGCTTCCAGGAAATGAAAGGAAAACATATGTTGCAAATTTTCTCAATTTTCATTGGACTTATTCTTGTGACAGAGTGCTTTCAAGTTCAAAAGTTCCCTCTCTTGATGCCAAATGTTCCTGCTTTTAGAGTGAGTATTTGTGTTTTTCCAGATTTTCCGGTAACATCTGGATGAATTGTCGGGTTAATTTTTACGAAACATTCTTTTTTCGTAAAGTATATCATCTCTTTTTCAGGATGAATTATATTTGTGCACACCAGCAAAAATTGTTCCCAACAAAAATTTCTATATTGGTAAGTACAAAAGTAGTGAAAAATTTTGTTAGCGATAGTTGTTAATCCAATATTAACAAATAATTATTTTTCACCTATTTTTTTCATTCTGGAGTAGTTTTATATATGTCCCACTATTTCTGTATATAGTTTTTCTAGAAAACGTTGAGAAGTCATTTTTTTATCTGTAGAGCAACTAAGTTCTTGGATGTCTTTTCTCTAAGTTTCTCTAATTGAAGTGACAATCTTTCTCAATGTGTTTTTGAAACAGGTTTTCAGTAATGAGATTGTCACTTCATCTATTCTTCATTCCTAAAAAAGAGTAAAGCATTTGATATGTTGCTTAGAGTTCAAGAGAAGTTGTACATAAAATACTCTTCAAATGGCCTCATGAAAGAAAAATATAAATACTCATCCCCAACTTTATTTTATCTTTGTTGAAATTGTTGGTTAGTGGTTATACGGACATATTTCGTAATATCGGAATGACAATATTTTTCAGCAATACTCTAAAACAGGGAACGGCAACGCCATTATTCAATGACAATAAAAAATAACGAAAACACTCGCAAAATACGAAAATTTGGTAAATATTGAGCCAGTCACAGAGTATGTATGTCAGAGATTTCACTCAAATAATGATCTTGACGCGACATTTCGATCAGCAAAAAATGCGATTGTCAAAAACATTTCTGTGAATCAGAATCAGTGACTCTTGAAATGCACCATAAAATTTTTTAAAGTTGACAAATTAGACATTTGCGGGTGTTTACCAGCAATTTAAATTGCTACAATCAAAAGAAGAGGAAAACTCAAAAAACCACTTTGAACTCTCAAGTAGGTTCAATAAATGAATCAAGAGGCTTTAAATTCATTTGTAACGAACAGATTCGCGTTTGCACTTTATCATCGTCAAAATTAATACACTTCTCTTGCTTGTTACTGTGCTCGATTTTTCTGTAACATACGTAAATTGAATGGAACAGCGCAAATTGGGACGTACGATTTCGTTTTTTTTACTTGTCTTTTTGAAAACCGCGTTTATCATCACATCATATACATAGAAGCGAAGAATCCATAATCCTAATCATGTTCTTGAGGGAAAATTTAATAATATCTTTGTGCAATCGTATAAAATATCTTTGGGTGGATTCAAATCACTTAACCGAGATTGTTTAAAAATGAAAGTCATCCCACTTATTAGAATATTTTAAGATATATTATAACCTGGCGGCTAAGTGAATCATTTGGATTTGAAGTTGCCATAAGTTCTGCGTTAATATTTTATTAATCTTGTCTGAAACATGAATATTATCGAATGATAAACCTTTTATTAAATAGTGTATGGTTTTTATTTTCGTACCTGGTTTATATAAACTATAAGAATCTTCGAGTTTTTTGGTAATCCAGGTTTATTTTAAACAATTTACAATATTAAGGACGTTTCGATAGAGATTCTATCTTTGTCAGCTGTCTAAAATAAAATAATTCACATATGAAAATGGAAAACGAATTTTATATTGAAAATATCTTACCAGAAAGTTCAATGACGTTTAATATTCGTTTAAATGTTAGAAATTATGTGGAACGTATCGTTATAGTACAAAAGAGTATATTGTACTGAGTCCCTTCATGTCGATTTTATCATTTACAACATCTTTTTCGTTTTTTTTTATATGTATCATTTCAAGAATTCCTCTAGATTTAACGTTTTTTTCTGTTGCTAATATACTGACGTTGTGGTAATCTAATTCATGGTTGTTTGATTTTTTATGCTTGTTTAGTGCGGTATTGTTTTCGAGTATTTATGGGCTTTCATTCTGTCTATACGTCGTTGGGAAGTTTGTCCGATGTATAATTTGTTACAGTTCATACAAGGAATTTTTTTTACTACATATGATCGTTTTTCTTCAGGAATTTTGCTTTTAAGTTTTGTATAAATTTGTTTTATCTGATTTTGAGGATGGTATGCCATTTGAATATTGTATGGTTTCATTATTTTTGCAATTTTTTCTGTTAGTACGGGCATGTAAGGAATTGAAATATATTTCTTTTGTGTGACAGGAAAATTAGTTGATGTTTGATTGTAAAATTTATGAATTCGTTCTTTGATAATTTTATTTATTATATGATCAGGGTAATCGTTTTGGGTAAATATTATTTTTACTTGACTAAGAATTTCTGTACGGAATTTGGGAGATGTAAGCGCTATTGCTCTGTCGAATAAATTTTTTGCTATGCTTATTTTTTGTGACTGATGATGTGAAGAATGAAAATTTATAAGTGTGTCTGTTGATGTATTTTTTCTGAACCATTTTGTTTCAAGTTTGTTATTTTGTCGAATTATTGTCATGTCCATGAAATTAATTTGGTTATCTTTTTCTTCTTCTAAAGTGAATTGTAATTTGGAATTATAATTATTAAAACTATTTACAATTTTATTTATTTCTTTTGGGTCAGCTATTAACAAACAGTCGTCAACGAATCTCTTGTATAGTGTCATTGTGAAATTACCTTCACTTAAAATTTTTTCTTCGAGATGTTCCATAACGACATGAGCTATTACACTCGAAATCGGACTGCCCATTGGAACTCCGTCGATTTGTTGGTAAAATTGGTCTTGTTATTGAAAGTAATTAGTGTTAAGTGAATAAAGTAAGGATTCGATGAAGTCTTTTTTCGGTATCATTGAAAAATTTTGAAGTTGCGTCCATTTTTCTTTTATAATATCAGCTACGACCTTGTTTGGAATATTTGTATAAAGCGAAATTACGTCTAGGGAAAATAATTTACGAGTTTCTGGGTTCAAAATTTCGTTTAATTCTTTTTTTAGTCGTTGAGAATTTTTTATATGAAACATGTTTTTGTTTGTTATATTTGAGATAATTTTTCCAAGGTGTTTCGAAATATTGTAAAGAGGAGATTGGTAATAAGAAACTATAGGACGAAAAGGCATGTTTTCTTTATGAATTTTCGGAAAGCCGTATGTTCTTGGAGGTATGCTGTTATGTATAATTAATTGTTTGTATAAGTTGTCAGAAATGAAATTTTTGGATTTCCATTTTTTGACCAAATTGTTATTTTCTTCTTCAATAGTGGCTGTTAGATCCTTTTTAATTTTTTTGTAAGTGTTAGTGTCTTCTAGGATTTCATTCATTTTTTCGATGTATTGTTCTTTGTCGATAATTATGGTCTTATTTCCTTTGTCGGCTTTCGTGACTATGATATTTGGATTTTGTTTTAAAAAATTTTTTGTATTTTGAAATTTTATTAGGAGATTTTTTGTTTTCGTTCTTTTGACTTTTTGTTTGATTTCGTGTCTAGTTATGTTTATATTGTGGGCAAGTTGAGTTCTGATCTTATTTTGTTCCTTAATTGGAATTTGTGGAATATTAGCTTCTATCTGATAGATAATTTGTTTGACAGGTAGTTCTTTTTCGTTATGTATTTCTATGGCAAATTTTGGGTCTAGATTGAGTATTTCTTTGACGTATTCTGGTAAAGTGATGTTGGTTGCATTCAGAAGATGATTAGTATTCTTTATGTTGACTTGTGTGGTTGGTGTTGTGTCGTTATTATGTTTTTTTCGATGTAGTTGTTGTAGTTTTTTCAGGTGCTTTGCTTTATTTCGACAGTACCTTTTAGATTGTTCTGAAATTTCTCTTTGGTTGAATTCGAATAGAACTTCCTCTGGAAGTTTTTTTTTAATTTTATTCATTATACGTATAATTTGAGATGATAGACTAAGAATTTGTTTAGTTGTGTCTGTTATTAAAAGATTAATTATTTTTTTATGAATTTTGGGAAGGCCGTATATTTAATTATTTTTAATTTAATAATAATAATATTTATTTATTTCTGTTTAATATAATAAGAAAACTTTATTCAACTTTTTTTTGTATTTCAGTTGGATTCGAACCTAACGCAACAATGGACCGAATACACCATATGATCCTTTTTGGATGCACAAAACCAGGCACCGACGACCCATACTGGTTTGTATAATATAAAATCGTTTTGGAAAATCGCGTTCTTTTTTTCTCAAAAGATTCCTCCCGAAATTCACAGCTCTAGTATAGCTTATTTCCGATTTGCAGGGATTGCGGTGAAATGAGTATGACTGACACAAATGATATAAAAGAGAGCCCTCCCTGCGCAAGTGGGAATCACGTAAATACTTAGGATTTGTCACGTTTTCGTAAACATTTTTTTTAATTATAGGTTATTTATGCTTGGGCTCGAAATGCAGATACATTAATTTTACCAGAAGGGGTTGGTTTTCAGGTAGGAGGTGAGACAGGTATCAATTATTTGGTAATTCAATTACATTATTCACATAAATTGCCAGGTAAGTTTTATAATACATCAGACAGTTGTTATTTTTATGACTTCTCTACAGAAGACGTACGAGATAATTCCGGATTAACATTGGTGTACACAGAAACCCCGTAAGATTAACATACCATCACGAAATTATCTCATTTTTTGTAATTTGACGTTTTTCAGATTGAACAAATTGGCTGGTGTTCTTTTGTTAGGTACCGGAGGTGAAATACCTCCCAAATCTCTTACGCACTTAGAAGTCGATTGCACAATTGATGAAGGCAAAACAATACATCCATTTGCATATAGAGTTCACACTCATAGTCTAGGTGAAGAACCATTATGCCCCTGCCCCTTGTAATAAATTTCACAAATTTTGTAATTTACAGGAAGGGTAGTTTCTGGTTATTCTATACATAAGGACGAAAGCGGAAAAGACCATTGGGTTCTACTCGGGAAAAGAGATCCATTAACGCCACAAATGTTCTATCCAGTTTTTGATAGAACTCCCATTGGTCCAAAGCAAAGATTTGTAAGTTTGTCACCAAGTTTTTTCCACTACAAGCTGAAATATCTTTTAGGCAGCTAGATGTACAATGGATAGTTCTAGTAGAAGTGACTTTACATACGTTGGGTACTTTATTTACTCATTTACAATATTGCAGATTGAAATAATACTTCCAATTACAGACCTACTAACCAACATGAAATGTGCAATTTCTATTTGATGTATTATGTAGAGAATGAAACACCACTAAAGAGAACATTTTGTATGAGTGAGGGACCACCAATATACAGTTGGGCAAGAAACGATAAGCTGAACAACATTCCTGATTTTGAAGCTTCAGCGCTGTTTGAAAGACCAAATGTCATACGTTCACATTGATGAGGTGAACCCTATTCCATTTTTGAGTATTTTTTTCTTATTTTTTATAGTATTATATAGTATTCCTTTTTCGACAATAGATTTTTATTGGTCTGTTCGAATGAACTCGTATTGAGAATTTGTATAATATGTATCTGAAAGCACAAAAAATATTTTATCTCGTATAAAATCATTCAAGCTTTAATTGAATGTGTTTTATATTGTAGCTGAAGTCTTTGTCAATTTGATTGGCTACATCTCTCAAAATGTATATAGCTGTGCTGTCAAACAATTACTACCATTATCTACATATCAAAACATACAAATTGTATTATCAGAAGGATCAGGTTCAAGAACAATGAATTGTAGATGTCTTAATCTAGAATTATCTCAAATTTGAAAAACAATTGTTGGCATAGATCCAAGGCTCTTGATGATGCCTCCTGTGCAGGTATATTTACTGTGTTATAAAAAAAAACTGAAAACGAGCTGTATTTTATGGTATATAATGTTTCAACATTCTAAAATCTTCAAAAGAGTATAAAGTATTTACTAAATGTTAAGATATATAAAAATAATATTAAGTTATATTTGTTACTTCTACCTCTAAGAAAATTTTATCGAATGTTTCTGAATTCATGGCACCATGAATCAAAGCTGATTGAAATATTTTTTTATTTACTTGAGTGACCAAACTATGTAAACATCACTTTTTTGCTCTTTTGAGTGAATATGTTAAATATCGATCTGATTCTCTCATTCCAAATTGTGATACATGCATGAAAATGAAGCTAGTCAAATATATTTTATTCCATATATTTATGTACTTAAAAATTCGACATGTTCAAAGATGCTTGAAAAGTTTTTATTACAATGTATCGAGTAACTTGATTTATTTTTCTTTAGAAAATTTTAGCCAAATTAACGTTGAATTAATGTGTTTATTATAATTTAGAATAAAATGACAATTTTGATTTTATACTGACTTCTTTTTTTCCAAGATTGTTGCTGTGCTGAATGCTGTTAATTTATGTTGAAATTTTTAAAAATTCGGATAGTCGGACAAAATCTATATCGCTGTTTTTCTACAGACCAAGAGAGATCGAGAAGTGTGGGCTGCCTACGGCCTCGCAAAACCCAGTGATGTATGTATATATATTCGAAGGTCAGAAATTGCAGAAAAAAAGAGGTAGAAGAATATGCAAATTCAATTTTTAAAAGGGCCTAAAGTAAATTAGCCGGACATCGTTTGGAAAACGGAACCTCTGGCAAATACATCCTAAAATATTTACTTGAGATAAAAATAGCTAATGCAAAAAATTTCATACTTCAGACAGAAGTTTCGTTCATTTCATAAATTTGAGGATTGAAAAAAACATCCAGCTGATATTGTAACTATTATAGTAGTTCCAACGCTTCTGGATATTTCACATAACCTAACAAATAGTAACAGTCCATTTATTGAAATTTTCCATGTTGATAACATACAATAAATCAATCATTAGTGCGTCCGCTATCTCCTGACTATTAATTGCACGATTTTTGCCATCTCAAATGGATAGAAAACTAAAAAATTTATTGAAAATTGCTCCGGAATCATCTAAATCAAACAGACTTCAATCTTTGAGAGGTCCAAGGGATTTAAGTCTTGGGGGAACAAAACCTAAAAAGACTTTCGCTCCAAATGTTAACGTGATTCGAAATAAAGATAAAGCAAAAGAGTAAGTAAATTGATCATTGAAAATTACAACAATTGAATTATACATTTATTTCCAGTGTTAAAAAAATTATTGAACAAAAGAAAAAGGAAAGATTCAGAAATGAATATAAACCAAGGAATTCTTCAGACAATTCCAGATTTGTACAATCGTATGGTATATTTTCGGAGGGATCTGGTGAGATGAGAAAATCTTCAGGATATGGAGAGAGACTCTTTCATGTTAAATCTGAAAACGATGTGGCTGCGCCTATATCGATGCCATCATATAAAAAATCGGAATTGAAAGTCGACAAGACAAAGGAAGATGTTGTGTTAGATGAACTTCTAAACCAAAGTGATGAATTTGAGGACGACAAGATGCAGTTAAAGCCGGTTTTACTAGATAATAAAGTGGTTGATCATGCCATTAAAACTGAAAATAATATAAACGGTTATGATCGTAAGAATATTATCATTTCATAGAGCGTTGTAACTATTTAAAAAATGTTTTTAGTTCAGTTGAAGACGTTTTTTACGAAAATGGAAAATGAAGGTTATGATAATCTAAAATTTGCTCTCTTCAAGGTAATTTTTTAGCTTTTTAAGAATACTTAAATACTTTCTTATTTTAGTTACCAGACACCTTAGCAGACAGAGGCCTTAGTGACGATCCCAATGAAAAGAAAATTTTTGACTATACACTCAAGACTATGTTAGAAGGTAAAGTTGGTACTATACAAATCCGTCGATCTGGCAAAATGTATATAAAAATTGGTTGCGTAAACTATCTTCTGAATTCTAACCAATTTAGTAGCCTTTCTGGTACTGTTGCCTCCTATGCATCACCAACAGATGAACAACAAAAAGGAAAATTTGGTGTTTTAGGAAACATAGAAGACTCTTTTATTCTGCAACCTGCTTGGAAAGATCTGTTAAAACAGTCTTAGTTCAAAAGTCAAATCTTATTACATTTTTGACAGCTCTTTGTAAAAAAGTCACCATAACTCCATTTGTACATTCGCCAATTAGTGAAATCATTAGTAAATGATTTATACAGTCATTTGTTGATGTCAATTGAAATAGGGTTCATTTTTGCCCAGACTGGTACGTTTATTTTGATCTTTAGTATGGCATGTGATTTGACAGAGCGTTACTGTCAGTTGTGCATCTGTACTCAGACTTTATCCTTGTAATTCGATTATGATTATGAAAGACCTACCAAAAAACTGGCTACTCGTATGAATGCCGCAGGAACAATTGCCGGTGAATATGAAAGTGTTTCAAGGATCAATATTAATTTTTTTAATTTTTATGTTGTTTAAATCGTCTATATTTATTTCTTTTCATTATTGCCATATTTCTATTGAATTTGGTAACTGTTTTGAAGTAAATGTTAATTGTATTGTTATTATATATGAATTTGTTCATGGTGATAGGGTTGTTATTTTTTACTTCAAAGAGCAATTATTTTTCATTATAATTATTGATTTTTTTCTGAATATTGAAATGTAATGTATATGTATATATAATAAAGTTTTTAAATTGTTTATTTTTGTTAATCGTGAGAATTATCAATTCACGCTGGAAAGAGTATAATTTGAATATTCAAAAATATGTCATGCGCATTACGCGGGAGTTGCGAGTCGTTACGTTCAAATTTCATTAATAATGGTTTTCTATGTAGTTTAATTGCCACCACTGTGGGTATAACTAGGACTCAGCTTCCAAACATCCACCTGGAAATCCTTATTCCCTCAGGGTAACCACTGCGCACGCTATTTTTAACCAACTGTGTGCGATTCCTCTTGGATTTGGATAACACTTGTTCAGTTCAAATTCCGCCGTCAGAAGGGAAATACGTCCGCATCGCATCCCCGAACATTTAACGTGTTTGTCTTCCCTCGAAGCGAATAACATTAATGTGATGCAATCTCTTTATTTAAAATAAAGTATTTTTTATTCTCATGATTATAAAATAAAAGTGCAGTTTTTCCTTTCAAGAAAATCACGATGTCACGACGAAAACAAGCGAACCCGGCGAAATTAGGAGGTACGATAGATTTGTTTGTTTTTTTGATGAAATAACTGAGCAACAAATAAATGTGTCAACATTTGTCCAATCTCCTCGTATTTCAAGGCAATACGTGAATATTACCAACTGTACCATTTGTGATGAGGATCATTGTCACGTGGAGATGATTGTATACTCAAATGGTTCATTATATGTCACGTCATTAATTATCAGAAAAAACTGTATACTGAAGATATAATTGAACATTTTCAAGAAAATCATTTATGATTTTCAAATATGCTCATATATGTTGCAAGCAGATTAAACACAATAACACATATGCAGTTAATTCCGAGTTTGGTCCTAAGCCAGTTTCGTGATTTAGTAAAATTCGAAATCCTTTAATGCTTCCTCTCCTGAAAATACGTTTCAAAATACATACCACTTAAAGGGTTACAGGGTCGCGGAGGGACGATTAGGCCAAAGGGTTGTTCCAATACCCATCTGTATACCAATTGAACAGCAGATTTTCAGGGAATTTATGGCAAGATTTCGGGGGCTATAATACTTAACTACAATCACGAATTCTGAATCGTTTTGTAGATTTTTGCGATCAAATCTGATCAGCGACATTCATTGGTTGTTGCTTTAACTTAATGAAAATATTTTATAATATTAAAGAATTGTTAACGGAAAAAATATATTCATAGAGAAGTAAGCGGGTCTCATGATATACAATCTTTTATCCGATTAATGTTGACGGTTTTTTACATAAAATTTATATTGTCTAAAAACTATAATTTTAAGTTTAAGTTCTTGCTTATATTTAGTTACTTTTAAGCCATTTCGAACCAAATTCAAGCAGAAATTTTGTCTCATATGCGTTATGTCGAAAAGAACGGATGATGAATATCGATTTTTCAACAGAATTTAATTTCTAGTAATTTATTCGAATGCTAACCAGTTTTCGGGAATATGTGCATGCTCGCATTCATATTCTAAGCTCCATAATCCCTTGCAATTCGACGTGGATATCTGGAAACTGAAATAGCAATTCGCAATTTCCAATAATAATGTTGTGGAAATGACAAAGTTGTAGCCGGTTTCAAACGCATATCTGTTAGTCAATGTGATTAATGGGAATATCTCTGGGGATTGGAGTTGGTACCCTCGCCTGGCACGACAGACGTGTCCCGAGGGATTCGTGCAACCCGCAGGGTATGGAGTCCTCTACTTTACCACCCATGGAAACATGTTATTTCAGCTACTCTCTGCCTGCTACCTTCGCCGGGAAATATTAAAGCATTTCTGCTTTTCTCCCATTTGGAACTTTCAGAAGTCTCTTTAATATTCCAATTATCGATCGAAAGGGACACATACAGGCTGATTGTTGAGGATTTTCGTTACGACAATTATTTGAGTATGTGTTTAATCAATGCGGTATTGATTAATATAGCCAGTAAACATTCTTTAACTGCGGTTTTCTCAATCTGTCTCTGGAAAAAAATCTATTTTGTCACTTCGTGTGGATCTGGCACATTGATCGTTCATAATTATTAAGGCTTGAACTTTTTTTTCGAGAATGTAACGTAAATAGTTTTACCAAGAAAACTCTGAACAACCGAACAGAAGAAATTATACTTTCAAAGCTTCTTATCAAAAAATGGATCTTATCGGCAGTATGAGGATTTGCTTCCATCATAAAAAAGAAGTTTATTCGGCAAAAATATGTAATGAATGTTGGGGGTTGAACCAGACTGTATATCTAATTATGCTCCACCTATATCGAGTGATGGCAATAGCTTGCGCAAAAGCATATTTCCCAAATAACTTCCCTAGGGAATATAATTTCCATAGTTTCTACGGCCGCATAAAGTAACGAAATATAACTCTAGCCAGGAATTATTTCAAACAGAAATATCTTAAACGTGTTAAAGATATAACAAAGACTTGCTCAAATGGCAAAGATGTACAACTGCCAACAGACATAGCCGCATGGGAAAAAAGGTTCAATTTCCCTCGGGAATACATTCATTTTACGCTGCCTTGCGCACAGTGGACCCTGGAGAATACTTGCCCAAGTTGCTATATTCCCTGGAGATACTCCATGTCATAACTTATTCTTCTTTCCCCGTAAAATGTTAAGTATATACCTTGCCTGTATGCATTTCAAAATACCGGGAGTATTCATTATGGTGAAATATAAGTTAGCCGGCATAGTGTTGGGAACACTTTCATTTACTGCCCGTTGGATATCCCGGAATTCCCGCGATATTCCTGATATATTTGCGGAACGAACAGACACGCATTCAGCGCCTCGTGCTCGGCCTTATCTTTGAGCGTTTGAGAATTCAAATAGATAAAAAACATCATACAATTTACTTTCTTCATTATATAACTGACTTTTTCGGAAGTCTAAATGAATTGAATCGTTTTATACCGGTTTATTCAAAAGTATTTTTACGTAATACAAGCTTTCTGCTTTGAAACCAGTGAAATCATATTTTTACTGAACCTAAAATGCCATAAAAAGATGAAACACTAGGTGTTGCATAATTCGAATTTTATTAAAACTAGAGAATCAAGATTTGTATAGGGAATTATTTGCAGATGAGACAAAAGTCTAAATGTTGAACTTTGAGAAGAAGACTTCCCAGTCCGCCTTTTGAGTTCAATCTTTAGATTTTAACAATATACTGTTTTGTGATACTTTCTAGTTAACACTTCTGAAGTACGAATTCCTTTTACAACTTCAATTGCAATGAATATTGTCTTATACCAATAATTAGATGTATGATATCGATATTTTTACCTGTTTTTTTATATGTTATTTTATGATGCTTTTTTGGGTATAACAGGTGTAATTTGAAACGAGAAAATCAGAAATTTATTCGAAACGTTTCGATGAAGCTGTGTTCATCTTTGTCAGTCGTAAATATTAACTAATATCACTAATATGATTTTTTAGTATTTTTTCTTCCAAATTTTCCATTACAAGTTGAGGTATGGTGCTGGAAATGGGGGATCCCATTGCCACACCAAATGTTTGTTGATAAAATGTTTCACCAAATTGAAAATAACAGGATCCTAAAGTTAATTGAACTGTTTCAATGAAATCTTTTTTTGGAATAAAAGTGTGTGTTGAGTTTGAGTGCCAATTTTCTTCAATTATATTTGGTATTGAAGATGTGGGAATGTTTGTGTATAATGATGTGACGTCTAATGAGAACAGTTTACTATTTGAAGAAATAATTAATTTGTCGAGTTCGTTTTTGAGTGTGAAAGAGTTTTTTGTGTAATATTGATTTTTGTTTATGATGTTAGAAAAAATCTTGGATAAATGTTTTGATAGATTGTAGAAAGGAGATTGTGAATATGAAACAATGGTCTGAGAGGTATGTTGTTTTTATGAATTTTTGGTAATCCATAAATTTTTGGTGGTAAACTGTTATGAATGTATAATAATTTTGCTATGTCTGGTGATATATAATTTGATTATATGTTATTTTATGATGTTTTTTTTTTGGATATAACAGGTGTAATTTGAAACGAGAAAATCAGAAATTTATTCGAGACGTTTCGATGAAGCTGTGTTCATCTTTGTCAGTCGTAAAAATTGACAAGAAATACATTGTTTTGTACTTGATATTAATTACATAAATTAAAATGACTTGAATTTTTTTATAAATAAAAAGTCTTGTATTTTGTCCGAAATTGCCATTGATGTAATAGTGGTGTGTAGATGTTGCTTAAGTTTCTTATGTCAGTTCGGTCGTTCACTGTCGAGTTTTGGTTTGCTTGTATGTATAACAATTCTAGAAATTCTCTCTTTTTGAGTTTTGGTTCGATGGTTAATATTTTCGGATTGTTAAACTGAAAATCGTGTCCTGTTTCTGTTTTATGTTTAGTCCTGTGGATGCATTTTTTGTATAATTGTGTCCTTTGATTCTGTCTTGTAGTCTTTGTGATGTTTGGCCTATGTATGATTTTTCACAGTTGGAGCAATTAATTTTATAGACTACGTTTGACTTTTGTGTTATAGGTGTTTTGTCTTTCAGTCTTGAGTAAATTTCTTTTATTTGGTTAATAGGTTTGTTCATTATTTGGATGTCATATTTTGCAAACAATTTTGATAATCTTCTGTTTATTTGTGGGATAAAGGGTAGTGTTATCTGAGAGATTGGATCTTCATTTGGTGGTTTCTTTTTTGTTTCGTTGTGGTATAGTTTGTGAATCCGATTTTTTATGAGCTTCTTCACTAATTGATCAGGATATTTATTTTCTTTTAGTATTTGCTTAGTCCGTTGTAATGTTTTTGGTCTATATATTGGAAAGGTCAGAATGAGTGCTCGATCGATGAAATTAATAGCTATGCTTTTCTTTCGTACGTTATTATGTATTGAATCAAAAGGTATGATTCTATTTGTTGATGTATCTTTTCTGAACCATTGTGTTGGGATTTGGTTTTTGTCTCTTATGAGTGTCATGTCCAGAAAGTTAATTTTGTTATTTTTTTCTTCTTCCATAGTAAATTTCAATATTGGGTGAAAATTATTAAATTTGGTTAATGTTTCTTTTACATGTTTTTCAGTTGTTATAATTAGGCAATCGTCTACATATCTCTACTATCTCTAATTAGATGAGTACTGAGTTTCAATTTCGAGAATTTCTCATGCAATCATTAGTCACAAAGGGTATAGCCGGGTAAGTGGTCATTCTGAGCCTAGAAACGAAATCAATGTCTCGGTGGTCTAGATGACAGTTTTCAGTTTGAAATCATACAATAACTAGGATACAGAAAAACAACTGCCTTATATTTCATCTGTTTTCACTAAGTACTAGGATAATAACTATCGTGATTACCGTATTCTAATGATTAATTTCAAATAGCTTCATTCACCAATCAAAACAAATGTTTAAATTAATTCAAATATTAAACTTATGATTTTTAAATAATCTATAACATTTCTCTTCGGTTGTAAAATTAATGTGGATTGTTAATACGCAGAGTGATGTCTTTTGATAACCGCCTTTACTTCTAGAAATACAGTGCGCGCGAAGTAACCATCAAGAAAATTCTCACTTGCTACCAACTTTTCGTCGCAATTAATATACAATTTTATTAGTAGACCTTATATCTAGTATATCCCTATTCGTTTTATATTGTCTTTTATAGTGAATAATCTATGCACGATGAAATATAAAGCAGTCATAACCAATCTGGAAATTCCCGGGAAAGATTTTCGTCTTTGGACCACTTTGACAGAAAGGTTAATGGAAATGGAGTTAGTCGAACTTCATTCCTATGTTCATTTAACACTGCACCTCTTTTGCCAGTCTAATGAAGCCAATACGATTATTAAATCTTGATTAACGCTGCTGTGCTTAAAAATTGCAAACCTTTACATTTCAGCCACTATTTATATGGAACTATTTCTTAGTTTTTAGACTACCTGTGAAAGTTTGTTTTTTAATCACACAGATGTTCATCTTATTTCGATGATTTTACAACTCTAAGAATAGCAATAAAATGAAACAACGAATTTTCTCGACAAGGTACCGGACGGAACATATCGCAACTTATTTCAATATACTGTTTCGAAGGGTATAGCCGGATAAGTAGTCATTCTGGGGCCAGGAACGAAATCAATGTTTGGGTGCTCTAGATGACAGACCACGATGAAAAAGACGGTGCAAGCGACTTTTCAGCTTTCCTCGACTTTTGGTCAGGTTTACAGAGGCAAAAGAACTCTTTTCAGTTTTTTCCCAATATCTCGTGAACTGTTCATCCGATTGCGCCGAGGTTTGGCTGAGAAGTGAATACTCATCAGGGCAACATATGGCCGTGTAGAAACTTTATTCATACCTCCTGGATTTTTTGTAATAATTTTTGATTTGTAATATTTTTTGCTGAAAAATTATCAAGCCCTAGTCCGACTACTCTGGAACCTTCACCGTTGGGTACATCAAGTATTTATGCGTATATCATATTTTTGTCAGAATTTTCGGGCTTTGGGCCCACGACTAAACCTCGATTTTTCTAATGAGAAAATCTTTTGTTGGTTGTACCATCTTCATTGAACAGTCGAATATTTGTCACGGCATCTCATTCGATAGAGAATTTACGTGCAAATATTTTCAAAAGAAAAAGGCTTCTTTAGGATCAAAAGTCAACACGGAAAAAATACACGGATACGCTTTTTTGAGTGCTGGGACTTCTAAATACCATTCTTGATTCTAGAATGTTTGGTTATTGGTAACATCAAAACAATTTATTTCGGGAAAACATAATTTTCCGTTTCCTTGACTTCACTATGGGCTCATTTGTGTTTATTCGACATAATGTTCAGCCAGCCCTACTCGTTTGAATGTCGAAATTGGATCCTCCTCCCGCATAACGTTGCATAGAGGTTGGATAAAATCAAGCACAGAGAAAATAGCATATCAATATATCGGTTACAAAACAACTCGTACGTTTTTGTACATCCTCGAACATAAAAGAAAAAGTGTACATCGAAAAACTCGCTTAGCTACAATACAGTTTCAGTTAAGCGGTTACAAACTTTCAGTTTAGGTAGAGTACACCTATATGATGGGAAATCACATAGCAATGCATGGTGGGAAATGTCTTCCGAAGGAGATAGGCGTCATTGAAGTTTAGGGGCCAAAATGTCAAATAATCATAAAAAACGGAAAAATTGGTCGATTTGATTGCGGTTTTCGCTAAAATTATTCTTTTTATCAGTATTTTCTTGAAAAAAATTTTCCACTTCAGAAAAACATTTCCGATGGAGATAGGCGCCATCGAAGTTTAGGGACTAAAATTTCAATTAATCATAAAAGACAGAAAAATTAGTCGATTTGTTTGCGATTTTCGCTAAAACTATTCTTTTTATCAGTATTTTCATGAAAAAAAGTTTTAAACATACAGTTCAAAAAATGACGATAGAGGGGATAGAGGGCGCTTTAGACTTTGGCGTAACGAACCACTATTTTTTACCGTTAATTTTTGTATCTTATTGATTGTTTTCGATAGCTTCGAATTCAACTTAAATTTTGAGCTTAACATCTTAATCATTGGGAGTGGTTAAGTAGCTCAAAACGAACCCTGTTCAGAATCTCCCCTGAACAAAGCTCAATTTTCCCACTTAACTGCTTCCAATGATGCAGATTTTAGGCTTAAAATTTAAGTTGAAGTCTAAGCTTTCTGAAACCGTTAATGAAATGTAAAAAATAACAGTGAAAAGTAGTTGTTTGTTACTCCAAAGTCTAAAGCGCCCTCTACCGTCATTTTTTGAACTTTATGTTTAAAAATTTTTTTCAAGAAAATACTGATAAAAAGAATAATTTTAACGAAAACCACAATCAAATCGACCAATTTTTCCGTTTTTTATGATTATTTGAAATTTTGGCCCCTGAACTTCAATGGCGCCTATCTCCTTCGGAAGACATTTCCGACCATGCATTGCTATGTGATTTCCCATCATATAGGTGTACTCTACCTAACCTGAAAGTTTGTAACCGCTTAACTGAAACACCCTGTATAGCGGTGTAAAATTAACATAATCGCAAGTGGTTAGCTGAGCAAAATATTTCACGACTCCAGTAATCTATCGATGCAATCGGGAAATTAAAGATCGGCCTTGCTTACGAGCACTGAATTCTAATTTGTCAAAGCCGCTGAACCGGCCTGGTGGTCGGGAGGTTTACCTTCACCTGCCAGGTCGTGGGTTCGAGTCCCACTTCGGGTTTCGGTGTTTGTGTGTCGTAATTTAAGAAAATATGACAGAGTATGGAATATATAACTTGAGCTTGTGTAGATAGCCTTAGTAGCCGTGCACATATAAAGGAGAAAAAAAAGCCGCAGAATTCCGTTTTGTGGCTTTGGTATGCCAGCAACACAGAACTCTAAAGTACATAAAATCTCCAATTCAGTGACTCGGAGCTTGGACTCTTTCATTTCAACTGCTATTAGAACTACTGGGTTTTACGTCGATAGTGTCAATCAAATGCAAAAGACAGAAGTAGTAATGGGTCCAAAGTTCGAAAATTCTGTAAAAAATATGATATATGAAAAGATATTCGGCCCACTTAATGGCGTGGGTTTCAGAGTAGTCGGACCACGTGTTATAATTTTTTCGAAAGAAAAATATTGAAAAAATATGTTTTTCAAAAAAACTAGGGTTGACGAATATAAGTTCCATTGCTTCGCGGAGTACCCATTTTTGTGCCAAATCTCAGCCTAATCAATTGAACGGTTCGTGAGATAACGAAAAAAATTTTGTTGGAGGTTTTTCAGCTTTGTAAACTGGGTCGAGAATTGGGGAACGCTGAAAAATTTTCTTGACCGGTTTTTTTTATCATGGAGCATCATCAGGAACAAAAAAACGTTGGTTTCGACACCTTACCAGCTATACCCTTTATATGAAAAATCAGAGTATCGAAAGACGCTCTCTAGATGTAAACATGTTAGTTTAAATGGCTTATTTCACCCAGATGAAAATTCTCATTTCACTGAAATCCGTTGCAGAGGAGGATTGCGTTGATTTAACTGATGGTGCATCAAGAGCCGATGAAAATTCCGGGGCACCTCAGAGAATTCGAACCGTCGTCGCAACCCGGGTCGAAAATTTACAGTGCAGGACCTGCATGAGGCACATTAGAAGCCACAGCTCATCGCCTCCTCCCCTAAAGAGGCCCAAAATGGATAATCGTCGCAGCTTTTCGGACGAGGGTGAGTAGGTATATCATAAAAGGTGTCGTAATGTTGCGAGACATTCACGTGTTTTGGAGTAGGCAAATGCGCGTGATATCCCTGTCGCCGCGGTGGGGCGCATTCCCTCACAAAGGGATGCATTTTCTGACCCTTACACCATTCAACACTTAACACGTCTACTATTCTTCCAACTGAAATCACACGTCTCCCTTCGGTGTTTTAATGCGATTCCATCATCCTATTTCGGCTGATTCTGATTTAAAACAACTAATAAAGATGGACATCTCTATCCAGCTTTGGAATCGTTTTGTTTAAAATTTATTACTCAGTAAATTTTCAACGCGTTTCCACCAATCTATCTATCATATTATAGCTGTCATATTAAAGTTGTAATCTATACTTAAAATTATTTATATATGGAATATTCAAGTCATTAGTACAATATGTCATTTCGGAGCACCTGTTCGTATGATGTCTAGTGGGGAACATTGTTCCAGCTTGCGTGACCCACGAGAAAAAAGGTGTCGTAAGGTTCGTTGCTTCGTTTAGTGTAATAAGTTCTGCATTCATCAAGCAAATTGTCCTATCTTTTATAATTTGTTTGATTAAAGAAGAGCGAAGAAGGAATTGGAGTAGCGTCTAGTATAAGTGACAACAGAAGCTGCACAGGCGAGGGTGTCAGGCACAAAGGTCCCAAGGGATTTCCAAGCAATCTCGGTCGCTCTCTCCCCAAGCACCTAGACTCAATTAAACTTTAAGATGATATGCAAGTGTTCCACCAACCCCCAACCCCTTCTAGCCGAAGGAGAACCCCGAAGGAGTAGCAGGATTTACACCAATTTTTTCCCGTGATGAATACGTTTTGGCGTCCGAAGATATGCACTGATATGAAATTTCTACAGCAATTTTGGATTCCATCCGAATAATCCATTTCTAAGAACGATCTCATCTAGCTGTTCGGTTCGATGTTTTCGGCGGACTCGAAGTATTTTAATTGAGTTCGGATGCAACTGGAATAAAATACGAAGACCCTCCAGCCCTTAATTCCAATTTATACGTGGTTATCCATCCTGGTGCGGTCTGTGATAGGGAGTAAAAAAGAAGTATCGTACTCCTAATTACGAACATCCGTATTCCTCAGGTTGATTCAAAGGTAGAAAACATTAGCAGCGGCATTATGGGTGTTCAGAGGGCAGTTTGTTCGGTTATGGCCGCTGGGGGGACTGCTGGACTTCCCGGCCAATCAAAAACATGCCAGATTCTCTGAAAAAGCTTATGCTGTCCTTAGATGACTGGCGATACGGGAATTGGAAGTAATTCCGGCCTGGTATACTCCGGGGATACACTCGCGGTCCCTTACTTCACTCTATATTCTTCGGTCATTTTTCATAATGCACCGCAGTCAAGTAAGTTTTCTTATTGTTATTCCTCATCGAAATGGGAAATTTCAAATCGAGCTCGGCATAATTCAGAGGTTCTAAGCATCGTCATTAAAAGTTTAAGAGTCTTTTTGCGGCTTTTATTCCAAGGAACAAATGGAAAGGTTGCCCATTTCTTAGCTGGATCAACGGTTGAGTCTTCCTGAATATGTTATGAATACAATTTCTTTCCAGTTTGTCATCTACGATAAGGTGTGCGACTCATTCCGCAAGTATCTTCATGCCGCGAAGAGAATCAATAATAGCTATTTTATTGTTGGACAATCTATGAAAGTTTACTCTTTTAGATCTTCCCAATTTATATTGAAAGTTGACAACCCATAGAGCTTTGGGTTCTATTGAGGTATTAAAGGAAATGGCAGTGATCCCTCTGTTTTCGCCTAGGATTAATAATTTAGTTTTTAGGAAAAAAAATAAAATGGATTACTTGTTATAAGTGCGGAGGCATACTTCTGAAGTCAATTCAAAACAGTTGTCGTATAGCTGTTGTGCTATGAACAATAAAAAGGACGACGATAACAGTTCCGCGCAATGTTCCAGAAAATGTACGCGCTTTTCTGATTATTTTTCCGTTAGGGATTTCATGAATACACAAAGCAGGTTATGTCTTTAAGTGTGGTTGGTGGCGCCTTTATATGGCGTCGATAACGCTGTATATTTGCACAATGCCCAAAACGAGCCAATACGGCCCGAGGGGCCAGTTACAAGGCACCAGTAATGCATTGAATTAGACTGTAATACAACAGCGGGTCGATCGCTCCCTTTGGGCTCCGGATAGCACATATCCGAGCCTGTCAATGCTATTTTCCTGAACTTTACAGCCATAAATTTTTTAAGTTTTATCCTGACGTAGAATATCACCTTGTGTCTGCTATAACAATCCTCAACGTAATTGAAACCGGAACATTACCGTTGGAGCCATCATTCTGGTTCAACATTTACCACCCAGTTATTTTCACTTTTCTGGAAGTTCGATTCCAATCGCGTCTATATGAAAACGTTGGGGCGAGCCACAACCTCTCCGTCTTTCCATCCTAGCTGAGGTACGGTCAATTAACCAACACTATTGTAGAACGAATGTGGGAGTTCTGTTTTGAGATAAACCCTACCCAGATCCACAGCTCGCAGCACCCTATTTAATCACTTATACCAGTATCGTGTTACGACAACCCCTTGAAAAGAACTCAATCGTAATTCCATTCATTCAGCACCTGACTGCGATTTGAAAAATTCGAATTGTGTTTGTGTAATTCTACACCGTTCTTCAATCAATGGCTCATGCAGTTATTCGATATGGAAACGTTATTTTCATAGTTGAACAGTAAGAAATGTTCGGAGTCTCTCAAAGGAATCGGTTTTATTCCCCAAAAAAAAAATAAAAAACCGCACTTCGATGCATTATTGGAATTGATCGTTTAGAATAAATTATTTAGGAGAGTCTGGAGATTTAGCGGTTTGGAAGAAAATGGAATTACGAGTTGCATTTGAGAAATACGTTGCTTGAGTTTTAGTGGAATTCGGGTTGACATATACTAAAGGAAATTCAAACTTTTCATTTTCTTATGAGAAAGAAATGTCTAAACCTTAACTTTGTGCCTAGTACGCCACTGAGAAAAAAAACTTTCCAAATGAATGATCACAGAACGGAGAAGTTTCTTCAACGGCTGATTGGACATAATTTGAAGCCTATGGAACTCAACCAATCTCTAAAGAAGGGTGTTTCATTAAGAGTGGGAGAAACAATAAGTGGATATCCCAAGAGGGTTTTACGAAATATTGCTATGTGAACTACACGCGCTGATCAACACAGTTAAAATGATGTTTGCATTTTGAAGGAAAAAATGCATTTCAAGGGTAATAGTGCGTCACTGGAAACCGTGATTGGAAAATTATTACACTCGAAAACTTTAAAAAAGAAATTGCCTGGTACGTACCTATCATTTTATTTGGTTAAACTTTTTTGTGTCTAATTACTGTCGAATAACAATTATACTAAACTTGAAGATTCATATGGAAGATTCGTCAAATCTTCTTATGTAAACATTCAAATTGAAGGATGTGGTTCCACGCTGCTTTCGAAAAATCTTTTTCATACTCAATTTTCCGGTGCCAATTTGAATGGGAAGCAGAATGTTATCCATGATTGATGATACTCCTAAATAGATAAACGCGCGTAGTACATGGTTTTCCCAACATATAAGTTTTCTTTAGAAAAACAGTAAAATTATGTTAGATACAATTTGAAATGTTTTATCTAGAAGGTTGCAATAAATTGATTTCATTAATTTGCCGCTTAGAATATTGAAATCGATAAATGTAAGCATATAACCATAATTTTTATAATGGGCCTTTCCCATACGGTGGGGATTTAAAATTTGACGGTTGTACACAAATATAGATTTTTTTCAACGCACAAAAATGTCCTAATCATTAATATTGGTGATATAGTTATTGAGAAATCTTAATTTAAAGTTTGAAGATTGAATTTTTTCATTGGTCAGTTTCATAGTTCGTCACGATGAAAGTATCCAATCAAATTGACTGAAGCTGGCAACATTGCTTAAGACTCAATGTAACTTAGGTTATAATGTTATCTAGGCATAGAACTTTAAAATTTCTATGTATCTATGTCATTGTTCCTAAGCGACGGAATAGTAGATGGTTTGAATCTCATTCCCATGTTGCCGGTTATACAGAAAATTTAAAATTCAGATTTCCCGCCTTTCAAATCGTTTTTATTTTTTTATAAAAAACTAAGAGGTTTTAGAAAAAAATTTCTTGGGAATCTGTTAATTTTGACTTACTTCATTTAATTATGCAATAAAAAAAATCATGGGAAAGGCCCATTGTGATCAATTGCTCTATTCAATCTGTATTTGCAGCTCCCAACAATAGATTAATAATAATAATAATAAAGTATATTTAAGCAGCAGCTAATAAACAACAACAAAAAAATTAAAATAAATTCATGAGAAGAAAAGATTATACAATTCCAAAATATATTTGCCTAAGCCTATTCTTAAAAGTTCTAACATTGCATGAGGTTTTAACAATCACAGGTAAAGAATTACAAATTTTCAGTCCTTCAACAAATAATGTTCGGTCCATAGTATGACTAGAGGATCTTTCACTCCGGAAGTCCTGAGCGCTCCGCAGCCCATAGCACAGTATTTCTGATTTCTTTTTTAGAAATTTTTGCAGATATTCCGGAGTTTTTTTATTTATTGTTTTATAAATGAGAACAAGATTTGCTTGAGTAACGAGCTACCGAACACTCAAGAGTCCCAACTTTTCAAGTATAAATTTCACTGAGGTATACCCATCGCAAGACAACAATGTTCTTTATTCAACAGAACCTGAAGTCTCTGTATATTAGCTCTATTACACAGACTCAAAATCGAGGAATAATAGTTAAAACTTGGAAAGATAATTGTGTTATTTTTATTCTTTTCTGATGTATTTGATTATAAAGGGTTAATAAAGATTCAGTAAATCAAACAATATATTATCCACGTTTCGGGTTGAACCCTTTTTTGAAGATGTGACAATTTAAAGATTTGACAATGTTGTTATAATAAGTTTTCTTAGTAACAATAATCTGACAAATGAAAAACAAAAAGATGAAGACTTGATACGAATTATTTGTTCAGAATAAAGTTGAGTATATTTGATTCAAATTTTGAATATCTGTTCTGTCATTAATTGCTTCAGAGTTTCTTTTGATATGAATCATTTCAAGAAAACCTCTTGCTTTTCTGTTTTTTTCGTAATCTAGAATTTTCACTGTGTCAAAATCAAATGTTTAATGTTTATTCATATGTAATGCTGTTTGTACTTTAGAGTATTTATGACTTTTTATTCTTTCTTTCAATTTTTGTTTTGTCTGTCCAATATAAACTCCGTTACAATCTTTTCATGAAATTTGGTATACGATGTTAGATTTATCATTTTTTAGTGTTTCCGATTTTAATTTCGTAAAAAGTTGTTTTATTTGAATGTGTGATTTATGTGCTATTTTGAAATTTGAATAAGAATTAAAAATGTTGGTAATTTTTTCAGAAAGGTTTTGTATGTATGGGATTGGAATATATGTTGAGTTCCCTTCTTTTCTCTCGGTATTTGTATTTAACGTGTTGTATAGTTTGTGCTTACGTTCTTTCATGATTCTGTTCACGAATAATGTGGGATAATTATTTTTTAAAAGTAATGATTTTATGGAGTGTAGAATAGCAGGTCTGTGAATTGGTGAGGTTAGTTTGATTGATCTGTCTTTATAGTTTATTATGATGGCTTTTTTTGTTTTATGTGATGTGTTAAAATCGAGAATCCTATTTGTATTAGTTTCCTTCCTAAACCGTTTTGTTGTGAGTTTATTTCCGTCTCTAATAATGGTCATATCCAAGAAATTTAAGCAATTTTTCGATTCAGTTTCGAGAGTGAATTTAATTTTCTAATGGAAATTATTAAGATTATTTAATATCGTTTGTATTTTATCTTCAGAAGTGATAATAAGACAATCATCAACGTACCTTTTGAAAATGGTGATATCATTAATATGATTTTTTAGTATTTTTTCTTCCAAATTTTCCATTACAAGTTGAGCTATGGTGCTGGAAATGGGGGATCCCATTGCCACACCAAATATTTGTGGATAAAATTTTTCACCAAATTGAAAATAACAGGGTCCTAAAGTTAATTGAGCTATTTCAATGAAATATTTTTTTGGAATAAATTACAGAAATAAAATAACGCGCTCATAAAAAAATGGGAAAAATCAAATTATATATTACCAGAAATAGCAAAATCATTATACATTCATAACAGTTTACCACCAAAAATTTATGGATTACCAAAAATTCATAAAAACAACATACCTCTCAGACCCATTGTTTCATATTCACAATCTCCTTTCTGCAATCTATCAAAACATTTATCCAAGATTCTTTCTAATATCATAAACAAAAATCAATATTACACAAAAAATTCTTTCACACTCAAAAACGAACTCGACAAATTAATTATTCCTTCAAATCATAAACTCTTCTCATTAGACGTCACATCAAATACCAAATATAATTGAAGAAAATTGGCAATCAGTCTCAACACACACTTTTATTCCAAAAAAAGATTTCATTGAAACAGTTCGATTAACTTTAGGATCCTGTTATTTTCAATTGGCGAAAAATTTTATCAACAAACATTTGGTGTGGCAATATGATCCCCCATTTCCAGCACCATAGCTCAAATTGTAAAGGAAAATTTGGAAGAAAAATACTAAAAAATCATATTGAAGATATAACCATTTTCAAAAAGTACGTTGATGATTGTCTTATTATCACTTCTGAAGACAAAATAAAAACGATATCAAATAATCTCAATAATTTCCATGGGAAAATTAAATTCACTCTCGAAACTGAATCGAAAAATTGCTTAAATTTCTTGTATATGACCATTATTAGAGACGGAAATAAACTCACAACAAAATGGTTTAGGAACGAAACTAATACAAATAGGATTCTCGATTTTAACACAACACATGACATGACATGGAAAAACCGTTTTCCATATTTCAATCGTGCGATCAGTTTTTATTTATGACTCGCACGCTCGTGTTTTTATGTGTCACTTTTTTGAATGTTGATCATGATCCAATTACAAATTGTCGAAGAATCAAAAAATAAACCGAATATAAGCTTAATATGATTAGTATCGTGTCAATTTTATGAATATTGTAAACATATTACAAAATAGAACAACAGAATTGAAAACTAAATTTCCCAATTTTTCGCAGAGAAACTACACTATTAATTGAATATTACGAAAATTCCATTTGCCTAAGAGAATGAAATTAATAATATTAATAATAATTATAATAAAGTTTATTCAAACAACGTCTAAAAGGTAAAATAGAGTTTTGACAACACAGAGGATTTTTTTCTAAATCCTGCACTTGTGTAAAATTCGAACAAATAATACCATTTTTTTTTCATTTTTTCTCTTTTTATTCGTTCACTTTTACTATGCATATTTTCACAGTATACGATTTTTTCCTGTTCCATTTTTCCTTGTCATCGTCGTTAAGAAAAGCACAGTCTTATTTTTCGTTTATATCATTTATAATTTTAATAGTATCAACGTTCGTCCATTATTGCAGTTTTTTTTTTAATAATTTATATTTTTTAAATTTTCTTAGGTGTAATATTTCGAATAGCTTCGATGCAAAATAAATATGGAATCCTTGTCCTATTATTTTGTAACGTCTTTGTTGCTGATATGTCCGGTTTATTGCTCTTGTTTGATAGTTATGCTTTACTGATATTATGATTGATAAATGGTTTAGGAACGAAACTAATACAAATAGGACTCTAGATTTTAATACAACACATCACATAAAACAAAAAAAGCCATCATAATAAACTATATATACAGATGAATCAAACTAACCTCACCAATTCACAGACCCGCTATTCTACACTCCATAAAATCATTACTTTTAAAAAATAATTATCCCACATCATTCGTAAACAAAATCATGAAAGAACGTATACAGAAACTATACAACACGTTAAATACAAATACCGAGAAAGAAGAAGAGAATTCAACATATATTCCAATCCTATACATACGAAATCTTTCTCAAAAAATTACCAACATTTTCAAATTTTATCCAAATTTCAAAATAGCACATAAACCACACATTCAAATAAAACTACTTTTTACGAAATTAAATTCGAAAACACTAATAAATGATAAATCTAACATCGTATACCAAATTTCATGTAAAGATTGTAACAGAGTTTATATTGGACTGACAAAACAAGAATTGAAAGAATGAATAAGAGGTATACTGTTTTTGTTTTTCATTTGTCAGATTATTGTTACTAAGAAAACTTATTATAACAATATTGTCAAATATTTAATTTGTCATATCTTGAAAAAGGGTTCAACCCGAAACGTCGACAATATATTATTTCAATTACCGAATTTTTATCAACCCTTTATAAACAAATACATCAGAAAAGAATGAAAAAATATATAAAAAGGGTAAATATTGAATCGAATAAATACATCAAGAAAGAAAATAATTGTGTTATATACTAGCCTTTTGCACCAAGGTGTCAGCCGACTGCAGACCCTACGAAAATAACTCATTTTTTCACCTAATTTCCTACACAAAAAATCAACAAGCTTAGTAAGATTTAACTGAGAATCAATAACTATACCTAAGTGCTTAATCTCTCAAACAAAACTGATTACGAAATCATCAATTTAAACTGTATAGTTTCTCCTCTCAAGATACAAGAAATTTCAGTTCCGATTATCATACATTTTGTTTTGTTCTTATTTAATTTTAGTTTATTAAACATGATCCACTGATAATAACTTCAAGTTCTCTATTGACCGCATCCACAACTTCACCGAAATTAGCTCCAGATACTGATATTAAGGTATAATCCGCGAATAAATTAAAAAAGGAATGTTTAAGTCATTCATGTAGAGAACGAAAAGCAGGGGGCCGAGAACGCTCCCCTGGGGCACCCCACAGTTAACTTCGAGCACTTCGGAACACTTATCGGCAATTTTTGTCTTTTGAAACCTATCATTTAAAAATCACTTAAGCCATTTTAATACCGTTCCACGAACACGTTTACTACAATTTTTCCACGATCAATATCTCTTTTCCATTGAAGAAAAACTAGCTGGCACGATGTTTCACATGAATGGTTACTGCGGAAGCCTGACTGATTAGAGAAAATTAATTTATTTGCTTCCAAGTAAAAGGTGAGCTGTTCGTGAACTACTATTTCAATAATTTTGTCCACTATAGGAAGCAGGTTAATCGGCTTTGTATTGTTTTTTTTCAATCCCAATAAAAAAATCGCGATGAAAGTTTTCGATTATTATAGTTTACAGTATGTTTATAAGCACAGATACTTTAATAATTTGAGTTGGAAATCAATTGAAGGGACAACAAGCTAGGTTGAAAAAAACCTTCATTTTTTTTGTTGAATTTTGTTCACAACAAAACACGTTGAAAATTGCATAAAATCAGATGAATTGTATAAAGTATGGTCAATAGTAATTTTGTTAGATATTACAAGACGATAGCGCACGGGAATAACTTAAATCATCTCATTTAAGTATTCAACGCGATTATTTTGAACATAACGAACTGCAAGCATAGAAGAGAACACTGAATTTGCAACTAAACATTTTTGTTTCAGAAACGTCGAAAACGGATAGCTTATACGAATGCGGTGTTTGTTTTTCCAAATTTCACAGATCATCGAATTTGGATGAGCATATGCAGGTGAGTTAAATAAATGCTGAATTAAACCAACCGACGTTGATTTTCAGAGGCATACTGACCAACTCCAATTCACCTGTTCCTATTGTTCGCGACTATTCAAGCACAAAAGATCCAGAGATAGGCATACGAAACTGCACACCGGAGACAAAAAATATAAATGTCAGCAGTGTGATGCAGCTTTTTCGAGGAGGTGAGATAATTTATCATTAAAATGAAGCGGCTGATTGATTTTCCAATCTAATCCAGTAGAATATTCTATCGGCATCAGAAAGTAAAGGGCGAATGTGCGTTCCTTCTTGGGATATGCTTGAAAGAATTTCACCTGCCGGTTTATTCATTCAGTTACTGAATCGTTAAATCTTACATTTGAAATAATGCGAGTTTAACGAAGCAATTAAATCGAATTTCAGTGACCATCTAAAAATTCATATGCGGACACACGATAGCAAAAAACCATACAAATGCGGAATGTGTAGCAGAGGATACAACACAGCCGCGGCTTTGTCTTCCCATCAGCAGATGCATGTCAAAACAGATAATTCCACTCAACAAGTGAACAGGAATACACCCAGTCCAAATGTTGAATGTCCAATAAAGCAAGAAGTCCAGGTAATTTCCATTTAACATGTTTAGTCTTTATAAAAATATGACAGTCAGTTCTCTATCGCAATGCTATATATAGTGCATTGTTTTGTGAGATTCTGATTCACCTAAAATATTTGATAAGAGTGAAAACTCTATTTTGGTGGGGCATTACGATTATGTTTCCACTTGGGTATTGCAGTTGACATCAGGCGGCTCTTGTTATAAGAGTCTCTATTGAAGTGCAATGTTTTCCAAGTTCAACCAATCCACCACTTCATCGTGTGAATCTTCTAGCTTTTTCTGTAATAACAGCTTTATGTTCGGATCATTGAGACGGGAACTGCAAAACATAAAATGGGTGAGAGATTGCGATTTCCCGAAAACCAGTCGTCGCCTCGACTGAATTCAATATTACTTCAATTTCGTATACTGAAACTCAATAGACATATTTTAGGAAAATTTGAAAGTTTCACATGTTATGAGTATTTTTTCGAGGGAATTGAAAATTACGATAAATAGTTTGCTTTAATTTTCCAATATTATTTTATGAATTTATGAAATGAGATTTTAGTTAGAATGAATATTTCTTCGAATCGTGTACCATTGTGAGGACGTCTGACTTTCGTTCAAATGTTTTATGTAGCACACTTTCTTATTCAATAAAAAACTAAATGAAAATGCAACAAATATTAGTAAGCAGTAAAATCAAATGGCATTATAATGACTCACTAACTTTTCTGTTTGGAAATATTGGAATTTATTATTAATCATGTACCGGAATAACTTATTTTTAGAAAAACAATTTTCAGGCTGAAAGGAGTTCCGAACCGCCAACCGAATCACCAGAAAGTTCTTCCCAAGATCATATCGATACTGCGGAGACTGATGGAATGATCGTTGCCGTGCCTCTATTTGGATCTTATTCCAGATCACCTTTTCAAGTTAGTGCTCATCCCTACAGATCCCCGGTGAATGTGCAACAAAACTTGATGCCTCAATACCGTCTTTTCGAACCGAACGTGACTTCATACAGTGAAAATTCTGATGGCAATCATTTGGAAGCTTCCTCTTCGTCCAACTTAGCCAATTATCCTTTGGAAACGAAGACTTGCATTTGTCCATGCTGTGGTTTGTCCTACCGTAACTTCACACTTTTCAAAGAGCATATGATTTCCCACATCCCATTGCTGGTGAGCAACAATTACCACAATATCTGTCCTTGTGGGGAAAGTTACGAGAATTCTGAAGCCTTTGTGAATCATATTTTCGGGCACTACATCGTTTCAGTGCCCGGGGTATGCTGCTATCTCTGCAAACTACGATTCAATAGTGACGAAGAACGCAGGGGACATTTTCAGGAAGTTCACGTGGCAACTTTAGTAAAGTGTAACCTTTGCAACGAAATTTTCGAAACCAGAGCTGCGGTGCAGGTATAAGTTTATTGTTAAATACGAATTTGTTGTTAAAATTTTAAATCAATTAACGAGTTTGGGAAGCATATTCATTTTAAAATAGTTGAGTTTTTGATTTCAGATGCACTTCGTGGTACAACACGGTGAAGGTTGTAACCATATCAGATGCAAATTCTGCCCTAACATTGTTTTCCATGATCAGAGATCTGCAGAATTACATGTTTCGATGAAGCATTTTAAACCGCAGTTACATCAGTCTTCCAACGTTCTGAATGAATTGTCGGTGAGTTATCTTTTAGAAATGTTATTTATCAATTAATGCTATTCCAAACAAATTATTCAATATTTTTTATTTCAGCTTACGTGCTGTCAATTTCCTCTAGTAACTAGGAATATTTGGTCTTATAACCAAAGAATGTAAACTCTTTCTTGATACCGTCGGTATATATTTTTTATGCAGTGTCATTGTATAAATTATCCGGAAAAAGTATCAAACTTCTATTGTTATTTGCGAAATCATTTCATCAAAATTGGTTTCGAAAGCACGTTCCTAGAAGTCCTAGAAGGACTGAAGTATGATCAAAGTGATATCAAAATCACTTTTTAATTCTTGTAAGTATGAGAGGAGGTTTTTTCAATGAGGGCAAATGCTTTAATGCTTGTGGTGGCTAGTTAACGATTTCAATTCCTAACTACGTATCGACTGTTGACATTTATACTTATTAGGAAATTTACAAACAACTTAATATAATAGTTGAAAATGAAATTTGTATCTATTTGTCCGTTTTTTTGAAACAAGAGAGACGCATCATAATTGAATACCTATGTTCACAACTTTTTGATTGACAATCGTTTTTCAAATTCATATTAAGCTTTATAAAGAAAAAAATGATTCAGCGAACAGAAAAATTTTCTTTCGATCACGAATTTCTGAAAGTTAATTCATATAAATACCACTTTTTCACAACAAATACAAACATAATAATGAAAAGGATTAAAGAGTTATAAGACATCAAAGTTTTTATTTGCCAATCGTTTTGCTTCATGAGCTTTCAATACAGGGTGGCTATTTGAAAACGAAACGCCGCCAATTGTAGGCGAACCGTGCACATTGGTCCAAATTCCTGAGACCGGTCGATTTTTGATTGCAGGGGGACACTTTTTGACCGCTTAAAAAGTTGTGACACAGCAACCCCCTAAGAGGGGTGGCTACCCTTATTAGTTTTTCAATAGGGAATATAGATCATGTTGTACATCATATTAATGTGAATTGAGAGGGCTTTTCAGAAATGTATATTTTAGCATTTTGGACTTAAATCTTGCTAAAATACAGGCTGTTTTAAGTGGTGCCTGGCAATGCCATAGATTTTATGCTCGTTATTCTCGGTATCAAAAACTGCTAAAGTATATTAGTTTTCGTTTAAGAATACCTTTTGCACCTTTAAATGGGAAATAGAAATTATTATTTTTACTAACATGTTAGTTAACCAAATGTTCAAAATGTCTACCCCCAACCTTCATACAATAATTTAAGTTTTGCTCGAAACGGTGGCGCACATTCTGTAATATTGCAGCAGTGATTTGTTGGCATTCATGGACGATACGCTGACGTAACTCTTGCAAGGACTCGGGCTGTGTAGCATATATCTTGTTTTTTAAATGACCCCATAAGAAAAAATCTAGCGGAGATAAATCAGGTGACCGTGCCGGCCATTCAATAAAACCTCTTCTCCTTATCCATCGATGTGGAAATCTACGATCGAGGTATTGTCGAACTGAAGCAGCAAAGTGTGGAGGAGCCCCCTCTTGCTGAAATATCAAGTGGTCTTCCAGATAGTGTTCATTATTCTCAATAATCTCTGTAAACATTGGGTCTATGTGGTCTTCCAGTAATTGAAGATACATCTCTCCTGTTAGATTAGCTGGTAGGAAAAAAGGGTCAACAATATGGTCGCCGAAAGTTCCAGCCCAAACATTGAGTTTCTCCGGATTCTGTGTGTGAGTTTCGTGCAATAATCTGGAATTAGAATCAGCCCAATAACGGTAATTGTGACGATTTAGGTTACCGTTTAGGTAAAACGAGCATTCATCAGAAAAGCAAATATTAAACAGGAACCTCGGATCATTGGCCACTCGCTCACTCATCAATTCACAAAATTCCAGCCGTCGGTCACCATCTTCTTAATTGAGTTGTTGTGTCAGGTGGATTTTAAATGGGTGGAATTTACTTTAAAATTTTTTGAATTGTACATCTGTGCACACCAGTTTGCTGTTCCAGTTGCCTCGTGCTGATTCGGGGAGTAAGAGACACTTGACCAAGAACTGTCACATCAAGCCCTTCATTTCTATCGACGTTTCTTTTTTTATTACATACTGAGCCAGTTTCTTGAAACTTTGCCACTTACTCCAGTACATATTTTCGATGAACTTGTTGGTCCGCATGCCGCTGATTAAATACATTAGCTGTTCTAAACAGAGCCGGATCTATGGGGGCATGCAGGGGCATTTGCCCTGGGCGCTAAGATATAGGGGGCGGCAATGGACCAGTTGTTTAAGTTGACAACTCTGACATCAAAATAAATATTATAGATTCTTTCTTCACTTCACTTATGATGATTGACAACTCATTCCGTTGAATAATATTCCTTTGAATTTTTGTTCCATGCTTTGGTCAAATGTTTTGATTTAACACAGCCTCGCGTCGGTACGTCCTCATAGCGATTGATTTCATTTCAATGAAGCGAATGTATGGTATGTTTTACAGGAACAATGCTTCCTATATTCTAGGACGATGTTTTAATACGAATCCCAAAATGTTTTTGCGAAAGAAGAATATTATCACTTATTATGTTCACTATTATAATTCTGGCTTCATTAAGAAGTTATTATCTGCCATGAATCAATTGTTAGATATATACAGTGTGATTTAATGAAAATTAGCCACCCTTGATATTTCTCATTCTATCACTATCACCGGAATTCAATACTGTTTGGAGGGAGACACATTTTGAAATACACTTGAGTCTCAACCGCATGATTTTGAATAGGTAATAGGGATCGAGTGACAGATCATTTTGAAGATCTCAGAATTGTCTTCTCAATAATGTGAATGTTGATTTCCTTAAATGGAAAATGTTGGAATAAAACGGATTTTCTTTATGATGTTCTTCTCTCGAAATCGAGCAATGAAATTCAAAGCCATTCAAATCAAATGTTCGAATTGTTCTCCATTCAGTTCCATACAATAAAACAAACACGATTCAATCATTCTGGGAACATCTCGAAAGACTTCTAGTGTCAACTGATTCCACTTTGCGATACCTCTCTACTGCAACTCATTTAAGCTATTTAGCTCAGTTTGAAACACTTCATATTTCAAGTATCACTACAGGAAAAAATCAAGAGGTGTCAAATCCGGAGATCGTGCAGGCCATTCTATGGGACCTCTGTGGTCAACGCTCTGGAACATATTCGTTTAAGAAGAATCGAGCTGGTGCTGAATAATGAACGGGTGCCCCATCTTGTTTAAAGAATACTTCTTCAATCAGATTCTCATCATTTTGGATTATTTCCAAAATTCTTGGGTGGATTGAGTTTTGAAGAAATTTCAGATAAACTTTACCATTCAAGATTTGCGGAAGAAGAAGTGGACCGATAACATGATCTCCAAGAATTCCAGCCCAAACATTCAGTTTTTCTGGACATTGAGAATGTCCTTCCCTCATAAAATAGGGATTAACGTCATATCTGTACCAAAAGTTGTGACGGTTCACATGACCATTGAACGAGAATGTACACTCATCCGAGAAACAAATGCTGTTAAGAAGTTGTGGGTTGAGATTCAGACGATGTGTCATTTGTTCACAGAATTGAAGACGTCTATTATCATCATCGTTCAATTCCTGCACAAAATGTATTTTGTAAAGATAAAACTTGAATTTGTAGAGAGTCCTTGAAACTGATGATTGGCTCACTCCAGAAGCTGCACATATTTTTCTCAGAGATTGAGTGATTAGCATTAAAGCTTGTCTCAGAACAGCAATTTCAGTAGCTTCATTGTTGACTCCTTATTTCTGGTCGGTGCTCTTTACTCTGGACTGAACCAGTTTCTCGAAACTTTTCCACAAGCAACAGAATGCACCGGATTATTTTCATTGAAAATTCCTGCATTATTTCTTGAATTTTTCTCATTCGAGTAATATAACTCGATTAGTTCTACTTGTTTTTGAATTGAACAAATCATTCTCACTCTCTTAAGCAGTATTGCTGAAGACCAAATTTAATACTCACCTGGCAAGAAAAAGATACCGAAGCTGTCCTCAATAAATTCAGATGAAGTTCAACAATAGGAATATCATATGGTTCACAAGGTTTTCCAGCAAAAGAAAAAAGAACACAGAATGTTTGAATCGCGTGTTTTATTGCATGAAAGTGAACGGAGGATAGTTCGAACATTTGAATTGGACGACTTTGAATTTTTTCGCTCTATTTCAAAATGAGTACACCTTGAAAAAAATTCGTTCTATTGAAACAATTTTGATTCTAGGAAATCAAAATATATATTATTGAAAATAGACTTACAAGATCTTCAAAATGATGTATCATTCGACCCCTATTACCTGTTCAAAATCATGCGGTTGAGGCGCCCCCTCGTTAGGGGTTGCTTTTCTCAGACTCAAGTGTATTTCAAAATGTGTCCCCCTCCAAACATTATTGAACGTATCTAATTCAATTTTGGGGATAATGATAGAATGAAATAGGCCTTTTTCATTGAAACAGCCTGTATAATTACCCGCCCTGAATCAACCCCACTTTTTCTCGAGGGGGGGGGGCACATGAGTACTTTGCCACCCCTGCTAAAGACTGTAGATCCGGCCCTGGTTCTAAAAGCACATTGATTGTTTGCATAGAAAATTGAAATCATTTTTACCCCCTCCGCAATCGTATAAACCATGATTTTGAAAAACAACGCAAGAAATTACACCTTTCAATAAAACAACTTTAACAGAACTAATAGTCAGGGTAAAACCTTAAAGTCAGATGGTAAATAAAAAACTTGACGCTTTATCATTCATCAAAATTAGTAAAGAAAGTTAACACGCAGTCTCTCATAAGAAAACGCCATCAACATTTGTAGCGGAATAACAAAAATCTTCTTCATTTCCAGACGCAATTGATCGATTTCAATTTAAAACTACACCTTTGGGATAAAAATTGTGCTGTCAATGAGGAAACCTCAGAGGAAATACCATAATTCTTGACTGTCTCATAAGTGCATGCAAAAATTGACTCGGATAAGATAACACATGAAATAGCCTGTATTTTAGCAAGGTTTAAGTCCAAAATGCTGAAATATACATTTCTGAAAAGCCCTTTCAATTCACATTAATATGATGTATAACATGACCTATATTCCCTATTCAAAAACTAATAAGGGTAGCCACCCCGTTTAGGGGGTTGCTGTGTCACGACTTTTTAAGCGGTCAAAAAGTGTCCCCCTCCAATCAAAAATCGACCTGTCTCAGGAATTTGGACCAATGTGCACGGTTCGCCCACAATTGGCGACGTTTCGTTTTCAAATAGCCAGCCTGTATGTACAAAAGGGATAAAATAAATTAAAATCCTTCTGATATTAAAATACTTTTCTGTTTTTTCAGGAATCGAATATTTGGCAAGAAAATGTTCTCTACCCACTCTCCCTACGGAATTATCATCGTCAGAATACAGGTTCACCAGAAAGTGTTAAAAATTGTGATAGAGGTGCCCCAGCAACATACGCGTGCGATATCTGTAATCGCACAGACATCTCCAGTGAAGCAGAATTGATTTCCCATCGAAGACTCCAACATTATAAAACGAAGAATAGAACTTTAAAATGTGCGTATTGTAGTGAACACTGTAAGAACAAAAGTGATTTGGAAATTCATATGAAAAGCCATCAAACAATTTCCAGTAAAGGAAAACATAAATGTAATATTTGCGATGCGATCTTTTCCTCATCTACTGTTTTGGCAGATCATAAATTAACACATTGTAAAATAGTTGAAGGAAATAGTTGTCTACAATGCAAAGCGATTTTAAACGATGAGCAATCGTATTATTACCACCAACTCTTACATTCAAATAATTCCATTACGACAAATTCTCAAATTAGTCTACCAGCCAACTGCATAATTTGCTGCCAAACGTTACAGAACAATACAGAATTAAATTTGCACGCCAATTTTCATCTGAAACATCTCAACAAAAAATACACCTGCAACGTTTGTAAGGCTCCATTTGAAAGTTCGAGCAAACCAGATAAAGAGCAACAACGTGAAAATGGGACGCTTCAGCTGGTTGTCTCAATTTGTCGTAAATGTTCAAAAGACGGAGACCTGAAATGCGTGTTCAAAAATGATAGCGAGCATAAATTGAAAGAAAGCTCGAATAGTGTACATTTTGATAATGATCGCAACTTAAGCAGCGAGAAAAACAATTTAAACTGTAGACTATGCCGACAAGTATTTCCGACAGCTTTGAAACTTCAAGTTCACTTAATTGAACATAATTTTTTTGGAATGAACCAGTTCAGTTGTTATTTGTGTTCTTCCGTTTTTACCAGTGCCAATGGCTTGAGGAATCACATGTTAGAACACGGGTTACATAGTAGACCATATGAATGCAATTTCTGCCAAATGAAATTTTTCTTCAGATCTGAATTAGATAATCATCTGGTAACACATAATTCCAACGTAAAAGTAGAACACGGACGAAATCCCGCTAAGTCTGGGTCTTTGCACAACAAATTCAATGATATGAGTCAATATCGCACTTGTGAACATTGCCATCAACTTTTTTCACAAGGTACTGTTTTAACAGAACACTTACAAAAGTGTGTGAAATCGAAGTTATCGGAGGGTGTCCATATCATGGATAAAGACAATAAAATTAAAACAGAGAGCAATGACTGTCAATAGCACTGGAAGGAAAGGTAAACTTTTAATTATCTTTATTTTGGAAAAAACCAAATTTGAATGAAAATGTTCATGTTTGGAACATAACAATAATGGTTGCCGATTAGATTTCATTTATCTAGTTTATATTATGTTACCCCATTGTTTACTAGTTAAGTTATTTATGTTTTTTCCAAAAAAAATTTTTGGAAATGCGACGACATTAAAAGTATACGACTTAAATTAATTTTAAGGTTTTTACTGTTTAATATTTTTGTGAACTCAAACACCGTCCATGTTTAATATTTCTATTAATCATTTCGAATTATTTTATGTACTGTATTCAATACAATATTTTTTAAAAATATGTTATAACACAATTTGTTGAAATGTTATATTGTTTTCAATAAACGATTATAACACCAATGACTACGAATTTCTGTAATTATCGTATTATCGAGAGAAAGCACTCTTTTTTTGGTTTATTTGTTTCGTCATCATGTAATGCAGAACGAAAGCTCCTGATCAGGCAACATTTGATAATTGCTCGAAACTGAAAAGCTTTCTTCCTTCGTACAGCGAACTTAACACAACAATGATTGATAGGATGAATTCGGGAACCAAAGAAAAGTGTTCTTAGAACTTGCTCCTACTGTCGAACTTCAACTACAAGTATACCGTGGGTTAAGATGTCTCCACGATTCCTATATGATATTGTTCAAGCCGAATGTGGAAATTAAGTGATAAAATAAATGACTTAGTTCGAGAAACAAGTTACTGCAGGACGTGAAAAGTCTACACTACGGCCGGTCCCAAGATCGGATCTTTCGATGCAATAGGTCTAAACGTATCACATAATGCGAATAATAATGATAATATAATCCTAAATTAAAAAAAAAAAAAAAAGGCGACCAAAATGGTCCTGAAGGTGAGCAGCAGCGCCTTCAGTACTGGTTATAGGTGGGTGCTTCGTAAGAAGGTACAGGTAGAAGTAATAGGCGTGCATGGAGTCCATGAACACGGCTATTACACTGCGATGTGGAAGGCAAGAGGAAACAAATTAACAAATGAACAGCACAATAAATGATATAACATATGGAAATGACCTTATCGGAGAGGTTATTCCCGGCAGGAGGCCAAACAAGGGACCTCAGGTCGTCACCAAGCGAAATCCTTGTAGTATGATAGGAACATGGAATGTGAGAACCCTGTTACAAACAGGGAAATTAGAAAATCTTAAGATTGAGATTAAACGTCTTAAAATTGATATTTTGGGGATAAGTGAAATGAGATGGAATCGGGAGATTATAGAGTCATCTATTCCGGTGGTGACAATGGAAGAAATGGAGTTGGCATTATTCTGAATAAAAAATGGGCACAATGTGTGAAGAATCACATTGCTTATGATGACAGATTGACAATGATTAAATTGAAATCTGTTCCTAATGACATCACAATAATACAAGCATATATGCCCACAACACAAGCGAACGATGAAGAAGTAGAGGAGACCTACGAAAAGATAAAAGAACTCATTAATTTCACAAATAGTTGGGAAAATTTAATTATCATGGGGGATTGGAATGTGATTGTGGGTGAAAATGCAGATGGCAGAGAAGTTGGTAAATATGGACTTGGATCAAGGAATGAAAGAGGTGACCGTCTTGTCGAATTTTGCAGACAACATGATTTAGTCATAACCAATACTTTATTCATGAATCATAAAAGAAGACGCTATACGTATAAAATGCCTGGTGATAATAACAGATACCAATTGGACTATATCCTAGTAAAGAATAGGTACAAAAATCAGATTAAATCGAGTAAATCTTACCCAGGAGCTGATATTGACAGTGACCCCAACCTGGTAATCATCAAATCCGTATTGAAATTCAAGAAGTTAGAAACACCAAAAAATAAAGGGCATAAATGGAATTTGTGTCAACTAAAACAACCAGAAATATGGAAACTGTTCGAAAAGAAATGCAAAGAAAAACTTGAAACCAAAGGTATGCCGAGGTCAGTTGATTTTAATAATATAGAACATGAATCTATTGTACAGTCTGCAGAAGAAATATTAACTAGGGAGAAACCAGCACCGAGACTAGAATGGATAACAATGGAAATAGTTCAGGATATAGAAAAAAGGAGATTGCTTAAGAACAAAACGGATGAAGAAAGTAAAAAACAATATAAGACCCTAAGAAATAAAATAAACCGTGAAGCAAAAAAAACTAAAGAGATGTGGATTGAAAATAACTGCGAAGAAATAGATAATATGATGAAATACAATCTACAGGACAAGGCATATAAACTCATCAATTGATACTTCAATGAAAAAAAGTCACAATGTATACACGTAAAGGACAAAGAGGGAAATTTGCTTATAGATGATATAGCGATAGCGAATAGATGGAAAGAATATGTAGAAGAACTATATGGAGAAGAAGAAAACACTGATTTACTCGTTGAAAACCTAACCAACGGTGACTTTAATTCAAATGCAGATACAAGGATCTCAAAATCAGAATTTGAAGACGCACTTAAAACAATGAAGAAAAACAAAGCACCAGGCCCAGACAAATTAAACACAGAACTCCTGCAACAGGCAGGGGATGAAATGAAGAACGCTCTGTATGAACTATTATGTAAAATATATGAGACTGGAAAAATTCCGAGAGATTTTGGATGTAGCAGATTAGTTATTCTACCAAAAAAACCCAGAGCCAATCAATGCGAAAATTTTAGGACCTTAAGCTTGATATCGCATGCAGCTAAATTACTGGCAATAATTATAACCAAAAGGATAAGTAAGAAGATAGAAGCTAGATTATAAAATGATCAATATGGTTGCCGGAAAAACAAAGGAACCAGAGAGGCTATTTTAGGCCTAAGAGTAATAATTGAAAAACAAATTGAGAGACAAAAAGTCACTTATATGGCTTTTGTAGACCTAGAAAAAGCATTTGACAGCATAAACTGGACAAGACTCTTTAAGATTTTGGAAGAAACTGAGATAGATTTTAAAGACAGACGTATTCTCTATAAGATTTATGAAGAACAAGAAGCCATTATTAATATTAATACAACAACAGTGACTGCCAAAATCCAAAAAGGTGTGAGACAAGGGTGCCCACTATCACCTGCATTGTTCAATGTATTTATTGAAAAAGCAATAAATGTCATAAAGTTTTATTTAGAACAAAAAGGAATTGGAATAAAAATAGGAGGGGCACTAATAACAATGATTCGTTTCGCGGATGATATAGTCGTTCTTGCAACATCTGAGGAAGACTTACAATCATCATTAAATGCAATGAATACTACGTTCAAAGAATATAGTTTGAAAATAAATACAACCAAGACCAAAGCCCTAGTATGCTATAAGAAAAACATACCATCTATAAATATATCATTAGAAAACAAAGAAATTACCCAAGTAGAATGTTTCAAATACCTAGGTAGCGTCATAACAGAAGATGGGAAATCAATCAAAGAAATCAGAAGCAGGATAGGTCAAGCAAAGAATACATTTCTCAAAAAGAGAAAATTACTTACATCAAAAAATATTGAGATAGTAACAAAGAAACGGCTCATAAAAACATACGTCTGGAGTGTAGCATTATACGGAAGTGAGACTTGGACAATTAATAAGAAAGAAAAAGATATGTTAGAAGCTTTCGAGATGTGGTGTTGGAGAAAAATGCAGAGAATAAGCTGGATTGAGAGAAGATCAAATGAAGACATCCTGAGGATAATAGATGAAAAACGAACATTGATAGACATTATAAAGAGAAGGAGATGGCAGATGATAGGACACACGTTAAGGCATGGAAATGAACTGCATAGTATAATAATCGAAGGAATGATAGAGGGTACAAGATCAAAAGGAAGACCTAGGACGAGATACATTAGTCAAATAATGCAAGATGCAGGAGTCACTTCCTACAGGGAACTTAAAAATATAGCAAACGATAGAGAAAAATGGAGAAGTCATTTATTGTAAAGCATTTTGTTAAAAACCAATCTACGGATTGAAAAACAAAAAAAAAATCCTAAATTATTATGTATGCTTGAATAAAACGATTGCTTATAGTATATGGCTGATAGCTGATGCGTTCACCCAGTGGTCCCTTAATAGATAAAGAAATGCCCTGCTCAACCAAGTGTAATCGGACAGTATCAAGAATAAGAGCAAGACATGTTTATATACATATATACTGATATATTATATATACAAGTATATTAATAGGATGGATATCGGTTGGAAATTATATTACTTTGATAGTACTGTTATCAGCCTTCAACCAAATTTTTTTTTTGCATTCAATTTGAAAAATCTAAATATTTAAGTGACAGAAATTCTGCCTACTAAGGAAGATTTTTCAAAGCAAAAAAAACAAAACACGTTTCGTCCGGATGCATTTTCGGGACTCGTCAGTACAGCGTGAAAATGCACCCTGCTGTATACGTGTTAGAAAGTTGTTCAAATTACTTACATAATGTAGAAAAATCGATGGAAAGTCGCACTGATGAAAAAACATTGGTTGAAGGCTGATAACAGTACTATCAAAGTCATATAATTTCCAACCGATATCCATCCTATTAATATACTTTTAAGCAACAGCAGGCTATGAAAATGTAGAAGAATATCTGATAGGTGTCAATGATACCTGTTCGTGTTTTTTCATCAGTGCGACTTTCCATCGATTTTTCTACATTATGTAAGTAATTTGAACAACTTTCTAACACGTATACAGCAGGGTGCATTTTCACGCTGTACTGACGAGTCCCGAAAATGCATCCGGACGAAACGTGTTTTGTTTTTTTGCTTTGAAAAATCTTCCTTAGTAGGCAGAATTTCTGTCACTTAAATATTTAGATTTTTCAAATTGAATGCAAAAAAAAAAAAATTTGGTTGATAACAGTACTATCAAAGTTATACAAGTATATATTTTTTGTTTATACCTTTGTTTATGCATTATAAATTACTCAACCGTGGTTAGTACCGTTAGGTTAATGTTAGATGGCGTGTTAGGTGAAGTGTGCTCATTCAAGAATTTTTACTACGTGTAGTATAAGTTTTCAAGTAAAAGTATCTCAATAACAGCGTATCTCGCAGTCGAGCGAAGTCTAAACGGCAACACGGTGAAAATTTAGTTAAAATGTATGAATGAGCACACTTCATATAACGCGCCATCTAACAATCATCTAGCGGTAGCGATTGGATAAGTTATAATCACTGTTATAATGCAAGGTTATAATGTATAAACAAAGTTTGTACCTTGCCATGGGCACAGAATACTGACTTTACTCAGCGCTCAGTAGTCTGTGCCTTAGGTTAGAAAGTAGAGTTGTCAAACTGATGATCTATGACAATACGAAACTGCCGTTTTCTCGTGTGATAGATTCCGGAGTAAATCCCGCGCTGTTTGTGTTTAACAGTCTGACTTGAAGTTACTTTTTTCGTTATTCTGCTGATCTGTGATAAGGCTGTATTAAAATAATTTCGTAAATTGATTGTAGTTGGAATGGAATCAGAATTTAAGTTGTTGTTATTTCAGGAACGTACAGTTGCCGACAAACTTGGTAATTAAAGACAACGATTGAGTTCTGGGCTGTTAACTAATATTAATTTGTTATCATCTTCCATCTAAAGTTAAAAATGTTGGACTCTGAAGCTGACTGTGTTTTGTTCAATCTTGTTGGAACCACTGTTATGCACCCTATAGAGTATGCAAGAGTGCTTATACAAGTAAGTGTATATGATTTATGGAAGACACCTGACTGGCTGTTATTAATTGTCATAATGTCTCTGCAGTTGTATTCGAATGCATTGTTAGTCTTAAATGATTTTCCTTCCAATTTGAACACATTTTCTATTTTAAACCAAGTATTAACACTATAAAAAGTTGATGAAACAAGAAACACTATACTCTTTATGCACAGATTGGTTTTGAACCACTACCCCCTAGAGAGTCAACATCAATTTTGGGAAAACGTATTCTCAAGTTACCTAATGTAATAACTTATGGTAATATTAAGCCTCTTGTCAAGACCAACTGTTTTCAATAGAAACTTGAATTTCAGTTAAATACATCAAGCAGCAAGATGGGTATCTTGGGTGTTTTTCTGGATTGAAACCAAGACTTTGTGAATCTCTTGTATATAACATAGTTTCATGTAACTTTACCAAGTACTTAACAGGAAAGAAAGCCGAAGAAGATGAAGAAGACGAAGAGATAAGGTGAGTCGATAGATGACAATCATTTTGTTTTGAAAAACAGCATTATTACCAATAGTGTAAAAGAGTTCCTTCACAATTTAAAAAATGCAGTGATTGTAAAAAGTGTTGCATCAATTATTAGTCATCCAATGCGTGTTGTATCGATCAGAACTATGGCACAATTTGTTGGAAAAGAGACAAAATATAAGTGAGTTTTGGAATTGAATAATTTCTTTATATTGTTATTCAATTTTTAAGTGGGATATTTGCTTCTGTCAGAGAAGTATACAATACAAATGGTTTGAAAGGATTTTTCTATGGTTTATTTCCAAGATTAGTTGGGGATATTTTGACTATGTGTATTACCAGTTCGCTGACGTTTGTCATTTGCAAATACTTTTTAAAAGAAAAAAGTACAGAAACCTATGTGTCAGCCTCAATGAGCGTAAGTGAATTTTTCTAAGTAAATTATTCCACTCACCTGTTTTATTTTCAGCTATTTGCGACTACTTTTACATATCGTTTTAATGTTGTTTCTACATGTATGGCAGTATCAGGGTCGAGATTGGCGGCAGGTTGTCCTCCTTTAATGCCATACTATTATTCAACATTTGACTGTTGGGCGCATTTAAACAAAAACAATCAACTCGATAGAGGATCTAGTATGCTATTTCGTTATTACACAGGACCTGTCAAGATGACTCAGGATGGGAAATTAGCTCCAATGTTGTATCCGCTGAACAGGAAACACTAGTTTAGCGTTTATGTTCTTGTTCTATGAAGTTTGTTCTCTTAAATTTATTCTTTAAAATTTGTTCACTAAAAATTTCATTAAAAAATTTTTGAAATTTACGAGATTTTAATGATGCTCTTGGTTGGTAAACCAGTGTAAATCACCATATTATAAACAACGGTAAACTCCGAGTTTCAATAACATTGCAATTATGCACATAATTGACTTAAAGCAAACCATAGAACCATGTTTTGAATGCATTTAGTTCTTCTGAATATTGTATTAATTGATGAAAGCATAAAGAGGAAGGAGTTATTCCAATATGTCTATTTTTCTATTATTAGCCTAGATGAGATTATTTTGAGAAATTGAACACTGTTTTACCATTATATGTAGTTTTAAAGGACATTAGGTAAAAGAAGGGAATCAAAAAACTGATGCTATTTAGAATGGTTAGTCAAATCATCAGTATTTGAACATGACAACTTTTTTTACTGAATTACATACTTTTTCTATTTTCCAGCAATCACAAAATTTGATTCAATTACTAAACACGAGTTTAAGAAATGCATAGTTTCCACTTTGAAACCAAATTTCAATTTTTTATTTAGAGCAGAGAAAATTGTTTATTTTTTGTAGAAAGCACAACCTGTCATTGAGTGTACAAATGAATAATTTTTATTGAATAAAACATTTTATGCCAGTTACTTTTTCCTTAATTTGCTCAATCCTCAGAACATAGTACTCTCATGTGACGTCATGGCCTGTTATGAATACCTGCTTGTGAACATAAAATAGAACAAGTAATGTTTATAGGGATAATTCAAAGGAAATTTAACATTTTCGCAACATATATATTCTGTAAAAAAATTATAAATATGAATCACAGAGATCCAGCAGTTTTTTCTGTGACATGCATATTAAATGTTGCCACATAATACAACTGTCGTCATAGAATAGATAAAATTCATTAGCCGGCCTAGTTGGAAGTGTTTGAAAAGTTGGGCAGAGATGCCGATGAAAGAAATGTTGAGAATTGTGTTTTATTTGAGCATTTTATTTACTGCTCATTGCGAAAGTATAAAAATTGCGCCGACGGTAACTAATAAAAATGTGGAAAGATCTATAGACTTGACGTCACACCTCGTAAAAATTACATCGGCCATAACCTTAGAAAACACTGGTAATTCACCGATTTCGAATTATTATGTGGTTTTGGAACCTGGAACAGCTGGTAATCTATCATATATACATGCTAAGGATTCTTTAAAAGAAGAACTGAAGGTGAAACTAGTTGATGAAGCGGGTCACATTTACAATGTTGTTCTGAAGCAGTCACTTGCACCTTCAAGAACAACTACCATACAGCTTGAGCAAATTTTCACTGAAGCATCCATTCCTTATCCACATCAAATTACTCAAAAAGAGAAACAACTTGTGAGATATTTTGGAAGCCATTATTTTTATTCACCATATTTAACTGTCAAACAAACTACAACAGTGACGTTAAACTCTAGAAATATTGAAAGCTATACGAAACTCAAGCCAGTTTCACAATCGGACTCATCTCTGAGCTATGGTCCATACAACAATATCCAACCATACACCTATGATGCGATGATTATTCACTATGAGAATAATGCTCCTTTCTTAACTGTTACTAGTTTACGTAGGTCAATCGAAATTTCTCATTGGGGCAACATTGCAGTTGAAGAGGATATTGAGATTGTTCATAGTGGCGCCAAACTGAAAGGACCTTTCTCTCGCTATGATTACCAAAGGGATACCAGTAGCAACCATCACAGTATCAAGTCCTACAAAACAATACTACCAGCCGCAGCTTATGATATCTACTACAGAGATAGTAATGGAAATATTTCCACTTCAACAGTTCGCACAAGAAAAGATTGGATAGAACTAGAATTGAGACCAAGATTTCCCTTGTTCGGAGGATGGAAAAGTTCTTACACTCTTGGATATAATGTTCCCAGCTACCAATATTTATATAAAAAGGGTGGCAACGTCCATGTTCTCTCAATGAGATTGCTCGATCATATTTATGATGATATGCACGTTCAGGAATTGGAAACAAATATCGTCCTTCCACTTGGCGTGAAAAATGTTAAACTAACAACACCATACGAAGTTGAGCGATTGAAGGATGGTGTTGCATACAAATATATGGATAACATCGGTCGTGTTGTTTTACGTTTAAAGAAGAAAAACTTAGTTGAACAGCACATCCAAGATTTAGAAATCACATATGAGTGGGATTTGATAACTCTTCTACATGAACCTCTTCTTCTTACTCTTGCTCTTTTATTACTGTTTATTGTTGTTTTAATTTATGTCCGATTAGATTTTTCGATTAATAAGTTGGAGAAGAAAGATTGAATTTTGTAATATTTCCAAGATTTATTAGATAAATAAAGGAATTTATTGTTTATAATGTATAGTTCGTGATTTATTTTCCAATCCGTTGAATGATAATAATGAATCATTCTCTGTTTGTAAGGGACTAGCATCAGCGATATCGATTTTGTCTATCAAAATGTTCATAATGTAAAGTCAACCGACATTACCTTATTGAATGAAGGTAAAATCATTGGTTTCAATCCATTCCTATTTATGACATACATCAGTCATTTTATAAGTCTTTTTTGATGTATTTGCACTTTTTTTTATATATTTTTATTCTTTTTTGATGTATTTAATTATAAAGGGTTAATAAAGATTCAGTAATTCAAATAATATATTATCGACGTTTCGGGTTGAATACTTTTTCAAGATATGATAATTTAAATATTTGACAATGTTGTTATAATAAGTTTTTTTAGTAACAATAAACTGACAAATGAAAAACAAAAAGATGGAGACTTGATATGAATTATTTGTTCAGAATAAAGTTGAGTATATTTGATTCAAATTTCGAATATCTATTCTGTCATTAATTGCTTCAGAGTTTCTTTTGATATGAATCATTTCAAGAAATTCTCTTGCTTTTCTGTTTTTTCGTAATCTAGAATTTTCACTGTGTTAAAATCAAATGTATGTTTTAATGTTTGTTCATGTTTATGTAATGCTGTTTGTACTTTAGAGTATTTATGACCTTTTATTCTTTTTCTTAATTTTTGTTTTGTATGTCCAATATAAACTCCGTTACAATCTTTACATGAAATTTGGTAAACGATGTTAGATTTATCATTTTTTAGTGTTTCCGATTTTAATTTCGTAAAAGTTGTTTTATTTGAATGTGTGGTTTATGTGCTATTTTGAAATTTGGATAAGGTTTGAAAATGTTGGTAATTTTTTCAGAAAGGTTTCGTATGTATGGGATTGGAATATATGTTGAATTCTCTTCTTTTTTCTCGGTATTTGTATTTAACGTGTTGTATAGTTTGTGTATACGTTCCTTCATGATTTTGTTTACGAATGATGTGGGATAATTATTTTTTAAAAGTAATGATTTTATGGAGTGTGGAATAGCGGGTCTGTGAATGGGTGAAAAATTTTATCAACAAATATTTGGTGTGGCAATGGGATCCCCCATTTCCAGCACCATAGCTCAACTTGTAATGGAAAATTTGGAAGAAAAAATACTGAAAAATCATATTAACGAAATAACCATTTTCAAAAGGTACGTTGATGATTATCTTATTATCACTTCTGAAGATAAAATACAAACGATATTGAATAATCTCAATAATTTCCATGAGAAAATTAAATTCACTCTCGAAACTGAATCGAAAAATTGCTTAAATTTCTTGGATATGACCATTATTAGAGACGGAAATAAACTCACAACAAAATGGTTTAGGAACGAAACTAATACACATAGGATTCTCTATTTCAACACAACAAATCACATAAAACGAAAAAAAAGCCATCATAATAAACTATATAGACAGTTCAATCAAACTAACATCACCAATTCACAGACCCGCTATTCTACACTCCATAAAATCATTACTTTTAAAAAATAATTATCCCACATCATTCGTAAACAAAATCATGAAAGAACGTATACACAAACTATACAACACGTTAAATACAAATACCGAAAAAAAGAAGATAATTCAACATATATTCCAATCCCATACATACGAAACCTTTCTGAAAAAATTACCAACATTTTCAAACCTTATTCAAATTTCAAAATAGCACATAAACCACACATTCAAATAAAACAACTTTTACGAAATTAAAATCGGAAACACTAAAAAATGATAAATCTAACATCGTTTACCAAATTTCATGTAAAGATTGTAACGGAGTTTATATTGGACATACAAAACAAATATGAATTGAAAGAAAGAATAGAAGGTCATAAATACTCTAAAGTACAGACAGCATTACATAAACATGAATACTCATTAAACCATAAAAACAGTGAAAATTCTAGATTACGAAAAAAAGAGAAAAGCAAGAGAATTTCTTGAAATGATTCATATCAAAAGAAACTCTGAAGCAATTCATGACAGAACAGATATTCGAAATTTGAATCAAATATATTCAACTTTATTCTGAACAAATAATTCATATCAAGTCTCCATCTTTTTGTTTTTCATTTGTCAAATTATTGTTACTAAGAAAACATTGTCAAATATTTGAATTGTCATATCTTGAAAAAGTGTTCAACCCGACACGTCGATAATATATTGTTTGAATTACTGAATGAATTATGTTTACTTCGGCTATCAATGGTTAATTTCGCCCTTTTCTCTATTATTGAATCTTAGTTTTTATTCGTCGTACATATCATATTTCGTAATATGTGGACATATTCTAAAAATCTGCCCGTCCGTATTTCATAGGATTAAATTCGTAATTAATTAATTCTTTATTGCATTCTTAATTGTGGTATATTAACTTTTGTTGAAAAAAAAATACACGGAGGAAAACCGAATGAAGTAATTGCGATAAGGAAAAACCGTTTTTCATATTTCAATCGTGCGATCAGTTTTTAATTATGACTCGCACGCTCGTGTTTTTATGTGTCACTTTTTTGAATGTTAATCATGATCCAATTAGAAATTGTCGAAGATTAAAAAAATAAACCGAATATAAGCTCAATATGATTAGTGTCGCGTCAATTTTATGAATATTGTAAACATATTACAAAATTGAACGACAGAATTGGAAACTAAATTTCCCAATTTTTCGCAGAGAAACTACACTATTAATTGAATATTACGAAAATTCCATTACCTAAGAGAATGAAATTAATAATACTAATAATAATTATAATAAAGTTTATTCAAACAACGTCCAAAAGGTAAAATGAAGTTTTGACAACACAGAGGATTTTTTTCCAAATTTTTTTTCATTTTTTCTCTTTTTATTCGTTCACTTTTACTATGCATATTTTCACAGTATACGATTTTTTCCTGTTCCATTTTTCCTTGCCATCCTCTTTAAGAAAAGCACAGTCTTATTTTTCGTTTATATCATTTATAATTTTAATAGTATCAACGTTCGTCCATTATTGCAGTTCTTTTTTAATAATTTATATTTTTTAAATTTTCTTAGGTGTAATATTTCGAATAGCTTCGATGCAAAATAAATATGGCATCTTTGTCCTATTATTTTGTAACATCTTTGTTGCTGATATGTCCGGTTTATTGCTTTTGTTTGACAGTTATGCTTTACTGATATTATGATTGATAAATGGTTTAGGAACGAAACTAATATAAATAGGACTCTAGATTTTAACACAACACATCACATAAAACAAGAAAAGCCATCATAATAAACTATATAGACAGATCAATCACACTAACCTCACCAATTCACAGACTCGCTAATCTACACTCCATAAAATCATTACTTTTAAAAAATAATTATACCATATCATTTGTAAACAAAATCATGAAAAAACGTATACACAAACTATACAACACGTTAAATACAAATAACGAGAAAAAAGAAGAGAATTCAACATATATTCCAATCCCATACATACGAAACCTTTCTGAAAAAATTACCAACATTTTCAAACCTTATCCAAATTTCAAAATAACACATAAACCACACATTCAAATCAAACAACTTTTCACGAAATTAAAATCGGGAACACTAAAAAATGATAAATCTAACATCGTATACCAAATTTCATGTAAAGATTGTAACGGAGTTTATATTAGACAGACAAAACAAAAATTGAGAGAAAAAATAAAAGGTCATAAATACTCTAAAGTACAAACAGCATTACATAAACATGAACAAACATTGAAACATACATTTACATTTGATTTTAACACAGTGAAAATCCTAGATTACGAAAAACACAGAAAAGCAAGAGAATTTCTTGAAATGATTCATATCAAAAGAAACTCTGAAGCAATTAATGACAGAAGAGATATTCGAAATTTGAATCAAATATACTCAACTTTATTCTGAACAAATGATTCATATCATATCATATCTTTTTGTTTTTCATTTGTCAGATTATTGTTACTAAGAAAACTTATTATAGCAACATTGTCAAATATTTAAATTGTCATATCTTGAAAAAGGGTTCAACCCGAAACGTCGGTAATATATTATTTGAATTACTGAATCTTTATTAACTCTTTATAATCAAATACATCAAAAAAGAATGAAAATTTATACCTAATGAAGTACATATATAATCCAGAAAATTATTTTCATTCTGCGGCATAAGGTACAAAAATTGTTATGATTTTTGATTTTGACGTTGGCACTAAAACACAATTTTGTTTTTTGATGCAGTCAAGTTTTTTCGTTTTTTAAACACCTGTATCTGCCCTGTTCTTAACGTTTTTAAAATTTGCCAATTTTTCAATATAATTAAAAAGCTGAATGGTAGCAAGTTTTCGTATAAAAATGCAGCTTTATTATTTTTAAAGAAAGAAAAATGACGTGCTTTCGTCTCTTAAAACCCATATTTTGAAAATGAATTAATAGTTATCAAATCATTCGTATGAAAATAAATTGGTTATTTTATTTTCTTGATTTTATTATTAACCAATGCTTTAAATCGAAGAGCACCCCTTCATACGTTTTTATTTGTGATTATTTTGTTTCAATGAAATACCTGCATTGACTATGCTAATATTTTGATGAACTCATAAAGGATGTTTTGTGTTAACGAAACAAATGGTGATGTATATTCATGTAATTAATTGGCGTTCGATAAAATTAAAGGATAATTGAGAAGAAAAATACCTTGTAACGAATTTCTGGATGTTGTTTTGATAAATATTCATTCCATCTCCATACTTTCAATATCCGTGCGAAAATATTAAGTAATAGAAATGAATATTTCAGTAACAGCCATCTCATCGAATTTAACAAAAATTTAATATATTCAACTAGATAATCAACATGAAGAATATAACACGTGTACATTTGACAATACAAAGATTAATTAAGTCCTATGAGAAAACTTTTTTCTGTAATTCATTGAAACGAGTTTGTTATTATATATAATTATGGTTAATTGGTGCTTTTTTTTGTAAAAATGTTAATATTCATCGTATCCCGTAATTTTTCATTCAAATCAATAATTAATAAACTGCGCAAACGAAAAAGTTTTTAACGTTTAATTTTGAAAACACAAAAACTTTCACTTGTCTATATGTCAGGTAACAAATCTTATTTCATTTTTTTTGTAGGAATGCACCGTAATATATTCAAATTCTCCTGCCAGCTCCTTTTTAGAACAAACTTTAAACTTGTCTTCGCGTTTGGAATCAAAATCATATGCATTCTATAGTAACAAAAGAATGAGAAATAAATTGTTCTTCGAAATACATATTTGGTTTTTATTAACATTCATCCTCTAAATCTTCTTCTGGTTCGTCGTACTCTTCAGGTTCCACTTCCTGTAAAAAGTAGGATGAATTTTTTCCGTTATTAACGATCAAAAATTCGTTTTCACCTGATACTGCTGATATTCAGATATAAGATCGACAACATGACTTTCCGCTTCGCTGAATTCCATCTCGTCCATTCCTTCGCCCAAGTACCAATGCAAAAATGCTTTCCTCTTGAACATGGCGACGAATTGTTCATGTACTCTTTTAAAAATTTCTTGAATGGCAGTGGTGTTAGCGATAAGAGTGCCGGAAATTTTGGCATGGGGCGATGGAACATCGCAAACAGCTACCTTCACGTTATGTGGTATCCATTCGACAAAATACGATGGATTTTTCTGTTGTGTTCCAAGTATTATTTGCTCGACATCATTCATTGATACAGCGCCACGGTATATTGTTGCTACAGTTAAGTACCGGCCATGAGCTGGGTTACAAGCAGCCATCATATTATTAGGGTGAAACATCTGCTCGCTAATTTCCTTAACATCTTGTTTTCTGTAAACCATATGTCCATCTGCACATAATGGCGCAAATCCTGGTACGAAAAAGTGTAATGATGGAAATGGGACCATATTGACAGCTAACTTTCTCAAATCAGCGTTCAGCTGTCCGGGAAATCTGAAGCAAGTCGTAATACCCGACATAGTCAGCGAGATCAACTGATTCAGGTCGCTATAAGTCGGACTGGTTTTCCTCAAAGTTCTGAAACAAATGTCATAAAGTGCTTCGTTGTCAATGCACTGGGTCAAGTCGCTATGTTCGGCCAATTGGTGAGTTGAAAGTATGGCATTATAAGGTTCAAGAACAACTTCTGATACTTTAGGTGAAGGAACCACACTGAAGGTGGAAAACATTCTATCTGGATATTCTTCCCGTAATTTACTGCACAGTAAAGTTCCAAAGCCTGCTCCAGTACCACCTCCGATTGAATGCGTTAATTGAAACCCTTGTAGGCAGTCGCACAATTCCGCTTCTTTTCTAACGACATCCAAAACAGCGTCGCAAATCTCTGCGCCTTCTGTGTAATGACCTTTTGCCCAATTGTTTCCGGCACCGCTAGCTCCGAATATAAAATTGTCAGGTTTAAATAAACGTCCGTAAGTACCACTCCTTGCGGCCGCCATTGTCCCAGGTTCCAAGTCTACGAGAACACCACGGGGGACATAGTTGTCATACGAACTCTCGTTATAATAAACGGCGAGTCGTTCCAATTGTAAATCATTGTCACCAATGTAAAGGCCATCGGGATTTATGCCATGTTCTTTGGAAATGGTTTCCCAAAACTATGGAAAAGCTGGACTTTATCCTTATTCGACATTTGAAATAATATAATATTTTGTTTTACCTTACATCCAATTTGATTGCCACACTGGCCAGCCTGAATTTGAATAATTTCCCTCATTAATGGTGATTGACTATTTCTTGATTAGAATGGTGACTGACATCATATTTGTGATAAAGTACCTATATACTTACATTAACTGACTGCTCGCATGATTCAAGTAAGATAAGATTATTATTGCTATCTGCCGTGATCAAATGGGAGTTTTGATAACACTGCACCGAACACAAACTTCGAAAAGAAAATGGAATAATATTACTACGAGCGGACTTTTTAGTTTGACGCTAAATGTATTCTTCAGCATACAGACGGGCGATAAAATTTTTAATCAAAACTGTATTTAGTCTAGTCGATCGGGAACTCCGTTAATTTTTTTGTTTTTCTCAATGTCACCATCGGACTATCATGAACTATCAGAACGAGTGTAATCGATTTGTTTACACAGAAAATTGTGTATGTACAACAGTCGCTATATTATTTATCTATTTTTTATCATTTTGAATAAATAGGCAAATTAAATGAGGATGTGGCCATCTTTTAACAACAAACTTCAGAAGGCTTTGCTTTTATGAAGACCGGTTTACCTTTACCATAAATATATTTTTTTCCGTATATACCGCGGGTTCTTTAGAAGCGACCTCGAAGGCGTTTGATTTTTATTACCGACATTGAACTATTTTGCCTTAAACATTATTTGATACAATTTAAAATGTGATTTAAAAATTCTCAAAACGAGCATCAAAAAACTTTTCCAGCTTAGATTTGAACGGAATTTTAAAATGCTATGTCGGTTGACCCTTGCACGATTTGAGATTATATGGACTAGCCACCGTGTTTAGGAGTTGATCATATACAATCGCTTTTCAATGAAAAGATGTACGTTTTTTTTTCTATTTTCGGTTGTAAGTAAATAAAAACCTGCGTTTCGAATGTGTAAAAACAAAGTATTCCTGAAACTTCATATTCCAGGTGCTCTAAACGTTGGCATAAAAAAAGATAATTATCAAAGTTTTCTGTTTTATTCATTAGATATTAAATAAATGACAACCAACCTATCTGTCAAACATGCTGTTCATTGAATTCCCAAATTGTGCATTATTAAAATAAGTTTCTTACAAGCTTCAAATCATTTGAGAAAAAACCATGAAAAACAGGTATAAAACATCAATTTACTTTAGTGCCTACTATGTATACCATATTGAATTCGGAAAAATCCCACAAATTTTTTTCTAACAACAGTTTTTTAATATTTCTAAAATACAATTTGAATTGAATGCGGTTCACAGTTAATTAAAAAAACAGTATATTCAACTTCTCGTAAAGACCTTTTTTGTCCGAAATGCTCAAGGCCAAAAATGACGCAATTGAAATGTGAAAAAAGGCCATAAAATATGGAAAAATTACATATTCGATATCACTCTAATCGATAATTAACGAAACATTTCCGTATCTGAAGTTTTTACTGAAGATTATTTTGTGGAATTTAATCAATCCACTCTTAAAACGGATTGAAGCTCAATGAAGAGGAGTTGGTATACCGACATAACAAAAAGGAAATGTGATCTTTAAATATATTCAAAGCGATGAGAACAATAATTGACCGAAAAGTTGATTTGTAGATGATTCCTTTATCGAGGTCCTTGGAACCATTATTAAAGAAGAAAGGTTAATTTTTTTGCGAAACTGCTCTGAAAAACCTACACTAAATCAAATTAATGAGGTATCTCCTTCATATATATCTTCACGAGCTACTTTTCCACTATTACTACTGATCATATCGTTGGTTAAAGTACAACAGAAATAATGACATCGCTCGGAAGAGCTGCACCAAAATTAAATATTCACTTTTTATGTAGCTGACGTGAGAAAATACAAAGTACATTTTTTTTAACACATTGTGTTCTTTGTTAAAATTATATCTGATTTTACACGATGTTTATATTTCATAGTAGTTTGGGGAAGATCTTCGCTACCTTTTTATCATCACGTTCGAGGCGATAATGATAATTGTTGTCTTTCTCAACTTCAACCGTGCACATTCATATAGTGATCATTCAAATTAGTGCGCGCGAACTAACCGGTGCGCTTAGGAATCGACGAGTTTCATACAAGCTTTGAAGGAAATGGAAGATAACACTTTCTTAAACGGTGAGTGAATCAATATTAATATCGGTTTTTTTAAATCTGAGGGTTTCTTTTATCATTTCAAGGCCCGTGCCAAATTCTGCCAGCGACTGATGATCGAACATCTGAGAGAACAGGATGTGTAAAACTTTCAATACCAACGCATGGTACAGCACTGGAAAAAATTGAACCCATTTCGGTTCCCGGTCTATTACAGCAGGTAGCTTTAAAATATCCCGAAGTTGTTGCTTATATTTACAAAAATAATAATGGAAATCTTGTCAAGGTAACCTACAAGTGAGTTTTTTTTGAAAAATTTTATTATGAAACAAATTAATTTTAATTACTTTCAGGGAATATATGTCCCAGATTCGAACTTGTGCAAAAGCTTTTCTTAAACTAGGTTTGGAAAAACTACATTCCGTTTGCATTTTAGGTTTTAATTCTCCAGAATGGTTCATTTCGAATTTAGCTGCAATTTATGCTGGGTACAAAGAAAATAGTGAAATTATTTATTGATTCTCGTTATTATTTTGATAGGGGAATTTGCTCTGGTATCTATACTACTAATTCCGCTGAGGCTTGTTATCATTGTGCGTCTCTGAGCTCAGCGAACATAATTGTGTTGGAAGATGAACTTCAGTATGAAAAAATAGCAAAAATTCGTCACAGATTACCACATTTGAAAGCAGTAGTACAATATTCGGGGATACCCAAAACGAAGGATGTCCTTAGTGTATATACCGAACCGAACTGAAATATTCGAATTTTTATTTTTTCATTTTAGTGGAAAGAACTCATGGCCATAGGAAGTGAACAAGATGATAAAAATTTAAACGAAGCGTTGAAAAAAATTGCTATAAATCAATGTTGTTCCATCATTTTCACGGTGAGTTTTATTTGATTATTATAAACGAGACGAATATTAAATTCTTAAATTAATCTGACGTACTACTTCCAAATTTTAAAAATATATTTTTTTGCTCCAGCTTCACTTCCAGTAGCTTTGTCTATAATTCAATTGTCATTTCGAAATTTTTCTATAACTTTCCAAGCATCATTGGATTCGCTAATTTTTTTTTTCGTTTTTTCTTTGCTTTTCGTTATATCGAATATTGTGTATTTTGATTTCAAATAACTTGGAGATGTTATAAAAGCAATGCTGTGCTGACGCAAAAATCTAGATTGAATTTGCAGTTAATTAGGACATTGTCTCTTTTAAATAGTTTTAGTTTTATTTTTTCAACTATCTACCCTGTTTAAATTTTTGCATTTATTTTTTCAGTCGACATTTCATATCATCTTTTGAAATCTCATCTTATTACCTCTTGTCTTTTTTCTTCTCTTGTTCACCATCTTCAGTCATATTTCAAACAATTTAACTTAAAACAGCACATCATGTCCTCGAAACTTTTTTTTCTCTATTTCTTAAGTCGATTTCATCGTAAAATATAATTTTCAATGACCTGTTCCACCACCTCCAGATTAAGCGTTATCTGTTGAATAACCAGAATGGCCCAATGGAAGTATTTAGTTTATCTGACAGATATGCTATATCTGGACATGCCCTATCTCTGTGTATTCCATCTTCCCCCATGCTTAACATTCCTTCTTCACTGAGTCACTTTTTAAACGATTACTGCCTTTATCTGCTTTCTTCGTGACATGCCCTAAAGTTTCTCTTACCTATAAACGAATTACACTTCTTTTATGGTTATCCACTGATTGTCATTTTTTTACCGCTCATCTTCTCTTTGTCTGCATTGGCCGGTCCATCTCCTCAGAATTTTCTCTTATCTTATCAATATAAAAATTCTAGAAAATATACTCACCTCATAATTGTTCAAGCACTTCCACCAAGTCTGAAAAGACACCAACAATTTCTTTCTTACAGTTAGATTGTTGTCAATTTTTTGTTGTGTTCCAAATATTGAACTCATACAGCCTTTTTATACATTTTAATAATCATACTTCCTACGTTGCTTCGTATGCTGGTAGAGTAGAAGACATTTTTTAGTACTCACAGTAACAGTGACTTTTTTCGACCGGGAAAAACAACGCAATGACTGGATGTTACGAAAACTCTCGATAAAAAGCAGATAAGCTGACGATTTTTTGAGTTCTGGAGTTCATATATTTGAACGCCACACTAACAACTAGATCTTCTTAAAAATTAATTTCATGCTACACATATGTTTTCCATAGAAAGTACCCAAAATCTAATTCAAATTGGAATATTTTTCTCAGTCTGGAACAGGAGGAAACCCCAAAGCCGTTATGTTAAGCCATGACAATATTACTTATGAACTTAAAGCAGTTTCCACGGCGTTGCAAATGGTTCCGGGAGATGAAACTCTGGTCTCTTACTTGCCATTGAGTCATATTGCAGCTCAACTAGTCGATATTTATTTGGCATTTGCATCAGCGTCAACAATATTCTTTGCCGATAAAGATGCTCTGAAAGGCACTTTAATTCAAACGCTCTTAGAAGCCAAACCAACGAGATTCATTGGCGTGCCAAGAGTATGGGAAAAAATTTACGAGAAAATGAAGGTTGCTGCTGCTCAGAATTGGGCAATAAAAAGGTTCCTCGGAAATTTAGCCAAGTCCTACGCACTGAAACATAACATGGACATCATTAACGGGTGAATGGTTCTCAACTTTTTAAAGAGATGTAAACATTTCAATTTTTAGTGAAAATTCATGCAATTGGGGTTATAGTATCGCATCTAAATTTATCTTGTCAAAAGTGAAACAGGCATTAGGATTCAGTAGGTGTCGTACTTTTGTGACAGCAGCCGCTCCACTCTCACTAGACATCCAAAAATATTTTGCTAGTCTGGATATGCCACTGATGGAGGCTTATGGAATGTCAGAATGCACTGGTGGACATTGCGTGTCAACTATAGAAGCTTTCAATTTTGATGCCGTTGGCAAACCAGTTGTTGGTGTTAGAAGTAAAATTGCTAATCTAGAAAACGGTCATGGAGAAATATGCATATATGGTCGCCATGTTTTTATGGGATACTTGGGTGACTTGGAGAAAACGAATGAAACTAAAGATTCAGATGGATGGTTGCATACTGGTGACCTTGGCAAAATGGATGAAAAAGGCTTAGTCTATGTAACTGGTAGATTGAAGGAATTATTAATAACTGCCGGAGGTGAAAATGTGCCTCCTGTACCTATCGAACAAATGTTGAAATCAGAACTGCCATATGTCAGCCAAGCGATCCTCATTGGCGATAAAATGAAATTTCTTTCGGTTCTTATAACCTTGGAGACGGAAGTCGATCCAGAAACCGGATCACCATCACAGACGTTAACCAAACCTGTCACAAAGTGGCTGGAGACCTTAGGTTGTAGGGCTACAACACTAAAAGAAGTTCTGGATGCTGGACCACACCCTTCTTTATTAAAAGCAATACAAGAAGCAATTAACAGAGTTAACGAAAAATCAACTTCCAATGCACAAAAAATACAAAAATTCAGAATTCTCCCAAGAGGATTATCAATGGCCTTTGGGGAAATAGGTAAGTTTATGGTATGCATGAAAATTTGGCTAATCGATTGTTTCAGGACCTACACTCAAGCTGAAGCGAGAGGTAATAATGGAACACAATAAAGACATAATAGAATCTATGTACGAATAATTTAAAAAGTTTAATTCCCATTTGGATGGAAGGGTTCCGGGCTTCTATAGACTAATCTGAGAAAACTGTAAATTGTAAATCTTGTTTTTTTGTGGTAATAAAATTTTCTTTGATTAAGGAAACAATGTGCCAAATTTTCTCTTCAAAATAAAACGGTTTTTACAAGAAAATTTCACTGAAGATCACAATCTTGAAATAAACTTTAAACTATCTATTAATGGTAGAGCCCCTACTTTAACAGACATTGATAATGTCTGCAAAAAAAGCTAGATACTCTCCCATTCGTCAAATTAGCGTTTGGATATGCCAATGCCAGTTCAATGAACAATAAACTACATGAATTGGACATATTTATGCAAACTAACCAACCTGATGTTATGATGATAACACAAACCTGGCTAAACGAGACCATTCAAGACTCTGTGGTGAACTTCAAGGGCTACAATTTATTTCGCTGTGATCGAGGGAATCAGAGAGCAGGAGTGTGCATGTATACTAGGGAGGAGATTCATGGTTTCAGACTGCTAGCGGACTATTCAGAATTTTCGTCAATCGAATTTCTTACGGTGAATATAAAAGTGGATAAATTACAATTCAAAGTTATGTGTGTTTATGTGCCACCACTCGCTAACACCGAGGAATGGAAGCGCTTAACAGGTATCATGACAACAATCCTAACATTATCGTTGGAGACTTCAATTTACCAAATATAGATTGGAAAATCATAGCACTGTGCAAGCCAGACCTAAAGGCTCAGATTCTCCTTGATGCATATAGAACTTAGCCCGCAACCCAAATGGTTATAGAAAACACAAGAAGCAGGGGCACACAAAATTCTCTGATCGATCTGGTTTTCGTGAATGATAAAAGGACTATCTCTATACTCACAATGGACCCCCCTCTTGGATTGAGTGAGCACGTTGTGATCAAGTTCAAGGTGCAGTTAACGCTAAGGACAGAACCCACTAAAGTAATAGAACGAAGAAATAAACAGATTCATCGCTACGGGTGTGGCAGGTCTAGCTTCCCACAACACGTTTGACGAGCTGAGTAAAATTATTAACAAAGCCATAGAAACATATGTTCCTATTACATCGATAAGACACAACACACAAAAATCCTGGATGAATAATAAAGTACTTCGGAAATAAAAAAGAAAAGAAATCTCTGGTATAAATATAAGGCAGAAGAAAAAGAAGCAAATTACTCAATATATAGACAACATAATAATGAATAGGGAAGTCTTGGGATTGCAGTCTGGTTTAATAAAAAGTAGAAGACTCTTCTTTCTTTTCCTCGAGCTTTCGGAATTGGTTTATTCCCTCCTCAGGAGCAGCTACAGTTGTTGTATGAAAAGAAATAGCGTATTAACAATGAAAGAATACTTACAAAATTGAGATTATCACAATTTTAGATGTTATTTGTAACAATTATCGTTAGAAAACTTTCGAAATCGATACGATCAAAAATTTGAGACTTTAGAAACGTTGTTGTCAAATATTCTGAAGTTTATAGTTCAAGCCACTATGTGAAAATTCAATTAAATTTTTCTTCTTTTATCAATTTCAATCAACAATGAATACAAGTTACTCAAAGAAGAAATATCTGTTCTGGTATTCATGGAATTATCTGATTGTGCTATCCTGATCATCTCTAAAATTATACGTTTTCTATAATTAGATTCGTTATCCAAAATTTTAGTCTCACTGAAATTTGGAAAATGACCAGTTGAAATGGCATGTTGTGTTAAAGCACAAAAATTTTTACCTGTTCTGATATTACTCTTGTGTTGAGTTATTCTTTGTTTTAATGTGGTGGTTGTTTGGCCAATGTATTCTTTGTTGCAATGTATTTTTGTTTCAATATCAAAAAATTAGAAACTATATTAATTGAAAATGGTTATCCAAAACGTTTATTGAATAAATTATTGTATCAAACTGCAGAAAGAAGACAACTAATCATGGAAACTTCACCAGATAATTTAGAACACAACAGAGTCAAAACTTATATAACTCTCCCATACATTGAAGAACTTACAGAAAAATTTAGAAAAACATTGAAAACTGAAAATTTTGCAATAACTACGAAAAACATCAAACCATTGAAATCCATTTTCACTCATTTGAAAGAGACTACACCTTCCTTTCAGAAAAGTGATGTTGTTTATAAAATTCCTTGTAGTGAATGCAACAAAGAATACATTGGCCAAACAACCACCACATTAAAACAAAGAATAACTCAACACAAGAGTAATATCAGAACAGGTAAAAATTTTTGTGCTTTAACACAACATGCCATTTCAACTGGTCATTTTCCAAATTTCAGTGAGACTAAAATTTTGGATAACGAATCTAATTATAGAAAACGTATAATTTTAGAGATGATCAGGATAGCACAATCAGATAATTCCATGAATACCAGAACAGATATTTCTTCTTTGAGTAACTTGTATTCATTGTTGATTGAAATTGATAAAAGAAGAAAAATTTAATTGAATTTTCACATAGTGGCTTGAACTATAAACTTCAGAATATTTGACAACAACGTTTCTAAAGTCTCAAATTTTTGATCGTATCGATTTCGAAAGTTTTCTAACGATAATTGTTACAAATAACATCTAAAATTGTGATAATCTCAATTTTGTAAGTATTCTTTCATTGTTAATACGCTATTTCTTTTCATACAACAACTGTAGCTGCTCCTGAGGAGGGAATAAACCAATTCCGAAAGCTCGAGGAAAAGAAAGAAGAGTCTTCTACTTTTTATTAAACCAGACTGCAATCCCAAGACTTCCCTATTCATTAATCATTTGGTACAATCAACTAAAAGGTATTTATATTCGACAACATAATAATTCACTTAAGATAACCATAACCAAAGAAAAGCAAATATATGAATCTAGCTTGCTTGTTTCCAATAAACAATTTTTTAAATATATTAAAAGTAACTTAAATTCAAACATACAGAAAATAACACTCAGACAGTCACACGATGGGTCAATAATTACTGATCCGCAGGTAATAGCCGACATGTTTGCGGAACATTTCTGCCAGTCTTACACTGTAGAGGATGTGGCTGGACTGCCTGCATTGCCCCCTACGACCAGGTCATTGACGGATATCAGAAATGTTAGCTTTACCGAAGAAAAAGTGAAGAAAGCAATCCAGTCACTGAAGATGGATTCAAGCCCGGGATCGGATGGTGTCCCAATTTTGGGGGGAGGTGCTCTGATTCTCTGGCTCATTCATTGGCGGAGCCAATGACCGAATGGCTTCAGAGTGGTACGGTGCCCTAGAGTTGGAAGACGGCGGAAGTTGTCCCGATCTTCAGGAAAAGAGATAGACTAGACCCCAAGAACTATAGGCAGATTAACTTGGCATGCACTCTTGCGAAAATCATGGAAAAGATCATCGCCATAGAAGTTACATCGCATCTCATGAGTAACAACTTGCTATTCGACCATCAGCAGTAAGTAAACAATATGCTCTGCTGCTTGACAGATTGGACGGGGTACCTGGACGACGGAGAGCCGGTCGACATTATTTACCTGGACTTTAGGAGTGCTTTCGACAGGGTGCCTTTTGAGAGAGCCCTCATCACGTTGGAACACTCCGGTATTAGGGGTCAATTGCTAACGTGGATGGAAACTTACCTTAAAAATAGAACATTTAGAGTGAGGGTGCAACAGTCTTACTCTCGGACCAAGGTCACAAGTGGGGTTCCACAAGGATCTGTGTTGGGTTCGTTGGTGTTTTCGACGTATATCAATTCGCTTATCACCTTGTTGAAATCCAAAAAGGCTGCCTACGCAGATGATATAAAAATGTACAATAATCCCATAACACAATACAACATCATATGTGAAGATCTTGCAGTGGTCGAAGAGTGGGTCAACACATGGCAACTGCCATTAAATGCAGCACAGTGTACAGAACTCCACGTTGGGAAAAATAACCCGAAACATTTATATCAGGTCGAAGGGGTTGATATTCTGCCAGTTGAGGAACATAGTGACTTGGGGATTTTAATAAGGAATGATTTAAAGTGGGAAGCCCACGTTGCCAAAATAAGTCAAAGAGCAAACACATTATTCTACAATATCTTGTGAACTGGACATTTAAAATGTTGACAGTGGAAATGGCATTAAGGATATACAAGGCGTTTATCAGACCAGTAGTGGAGTATGCTCAATCTGTCTGGAGTCCTTACTTTGTCGGAGGTATTGGGATGATCGAGGGTGTGCAGAGAAAATTCAGGAAGATTCCAGATGAGACTAGGCACTTTACTTATGAGGAGAGACTGCAAGCTTTCCGGATACCCACACTTGCGGATCGTGGAAGGAGAGGTGACCTTATTGAGGTCTACAAAATCCTTCATAATCACTACATTGTACACTTGGATTTCTTCCAGAGACCACATTACTCTTCTCTTTCAAAGAGAACTACAAAAATCCATTCAAATGGCCAAATATCTACTTCCGAACAATATCATCGAGAATTTCTTGATGAATCAAGATATTGTTTACAGGAAGAATTTTAACCAAGCTAAACGAATTAACATCAAGAAGCTAGAAAAACTTACATCACCCCGTCTTCATAGTCTACACACGAAACCATAATGGCTTAAAAACTTAAGTACCATTTCTATTCCTAATGATGTACAAAAATTCTTTCCCTAGGTCCCAAATTCTGTTTTCTACCAACGAATAAGGACATTTCTTATAAGAGAATAATTTGTGACGTTGAAACTGTGATTGATGGTATACCGGAACATCTTAGAAATTTGGTTCGAACCCAGGCGACAAACATTATCACCAACTTCCATTTCAAAAACTCTCTGGACTTCAAATTCGTCAAGTACCTGCACTTCAAGACGAAAAAATTCATGAGAGAAAACCCAGATATTTTAGTTGTCGAAGCGGATAAGGGAAATATTTCTGTATGCTTGTCGAAAAGCTCCTATCATCAAAAATATGAAGAACTGGTCAATGATTCAAATGTATACATTAAACTGAGAAAAGATCCAATAAATACAATAGAAACCTAAAATAATAAATTGATCAAGAATATGAAACAGAAGGCATATCTAACTGATACTTTGGCAAAGAAGCTCACTGTATACGACGCGTTTCCTCCAAGATTCTACGGTCTTCCTAAGGTACATGAACCGAATGTACCAATCAGACCAATTGTCAGTACCATCGGAGCAGCCACGAGTGGTCTGAGTAAATTTATTGCAGACATCCTCCAGAATTCGCTCGATCGAAACTGGCAATTTTCAATCAAGAATTCCAAAATGTTCTCGGAAAAAGTCAATAATTTTCAACTTCCTGAGAACCATGAAATTTTTTCATTGGATGCTGTTTCCCTCTTCACAAACATATCTCTCGAGCTGACTGTTCAAATAATTGAAGAAGACTGGGATTCAATATCAAGAACCACTCCCATTCGCAAAGAAGATTTTCTTGAAGTCATCAAGTTCCTTTTTGAATCAAACTATTTCATATACAATGGCAAGTTCTACCGTCAACTGTTTGGATGTCCTATGGGCAGTTGCTTAAGTCCCATCATCACCAATCTCTCGATGAACAAACTACTGATGGAATATGTATCTAAATTATCGTTCCAGTTACCTTTCCTTTATCACTATGTCGATGATGTCATCACAGCACTCCCACATGGAAAAGAAAATGAAATCTTGAATGTCCTCAACAGCTTTGACGAATACATAAAATGCACTTTAGAAAAAGAAACGAATTTTTCAGTTCCGTTTCTGGACACATTAGTTATTCGAACTTCAAACAACATTATAAAATTTAGATTGGTACAAGAAGCCGCGTAGTTCTGATCGATACATCAACAATCTTTCGTATCAACATCCGAGCATAAAATCGAACATGATCATCAATATGAAAAATCGTATAACCAATATAACACACCCAGATTATCAAAAAAGTGCTTTGGAAAGATTTATGTTAATGATGGAAGGGAATGGTTACAATAGAAGTTTTTTGAAGAAATTAATTTTTGGTGAAAACACGTTAAGAGAGAGGAGAGTTTTGGACGTTCAACAACAATTTATCACTTTACCTTATACCATTGGCCTTTCTGATGAGCTGAGAAAGTTATTCAAGAAATATACAAATATTAATATCTCCAATTCAAATTTAGTCACATTAAAACCTTTATTCTATCAACAAAAAAATGTTTTTCTGAAAATGAAATAGAAGAATACAGTATATAAAATCGACTGTCACCATTGTTCATTAAGTTATATTGGTCAAAATTCCCAAGCATCAAAGAAATATTTAGCTTTGCATAAGAGCGATGCAAGGCTGAGACCAGAAAGGTGTGCGTTAGGTGAACATGTTCGTAGGACTGGTCATGCTATGAAATTTGAAGATGTCACGATCCTAGAAAAACAAGACAAATATAAGAAGAGACTTTTCCTCGAGATGTGTCACATAGATCAACATCAAACTATGAATAAGAAGACTGACACAAATAATCTCAGCAACATCTATAGTTTTCTTTTGAAATGCGACAAGAGTAGAATTGGACTTGTTTGAATTGTTTTTTCCAGTTGGCATTGTTTAATTATTTTGTAGTTAGCTTTGAAATTTTATCAATTTTCACTTGTCAATCATCTCCCGATGAGGTTCGAATTTCGAACGAAATATAGAGTTTTATAAAAGAAAAACGATTTTTAATTACTGGTCGAATACCCGATCATCGAATATATATTTATTGTTATTAATAAGAATGATTGATCTCGCGGGAAAAATCGGAATACGATAAGAGATGATGTTTTTTGGCACAACCCGCAATCTGGATAACCACGGACATGATCAAACTACAAATGAGCACTTGGTCTTTTCGTTGAACCCTGTATGTAGTTTCTCTCTCCCAAGTTCTTAACATCCTGGAGCTTGGATTGTACCGCGTTGACGAAGGCTAATTAGCCAGAAACATGATCATGTCCGTGGTTATCCAGATTGCGGGTTGTGCCAAAAAACATCATCTCTTATCGTATTTATTGTTATATATAAATTGTTAAAATTTTTATTTATGTATAAAACGATCCAGAGCAGATTCACAATCTCAAAACCATACTCAAAATCAGGGCACTTAGGACACAGCCCATCACATGTACGTTTGTTGACTTCAAGAAAGCATATGACTCTATTGATAGGACATCACTTTTCAATACGCTAAAGGAATATGGACTAGACGACAAAACAAGAAGATTAATAGAACAAACACTAGCCGACACACAAGTCAAGGTGAAATCTCAAATACATTTCAAATAAAAACCGGAGTAAGACAAGGGGATGGACTTTCACCACTATTGTTCAACATAGTACTGGACAAAGTGATGAAAGAATGGGAGAAAGCAATGAAGAGGAAAGCAAAATGGAGACCAATACACCTGGGAGGAAGAAGAAACAGAGCAGTTGACATACCCTACCTGGCCTTTGCAGACGACCTAGCAATTATAGCAACAAGCCCAAATGAAGCAATCAATCAGATCGAAACACTGAAGGAATGTGCAGAGAAAGTAGGACTGCAGATTTCCTTTGAAAAAACAAAGTTCATTGCAACAAAAACAGACACAAAAGTATTGAAAACAAAATATGGAAGGATAAATAGAGTGGACAATTTCAAATATCTTGGGGAAATAATCGAACCAACAGGATTGGAAAAGCAAGCACAAAATGCAAGAATACAAAAAGTCAAGAGAGCAATGGCAATAACACAGAACATCTACAATAAGAAATCAATATCAATCAATACAAAAATCCGACACTACAAGACAGTAATTGAACCAATGGCATTATATGCAAGTGAAACATTAGCCCTCAATCTGAAGGGACAGCTGGAAGATTTGAAGAGGGAAGAAAGGAAAATCATTCGAAGAGTGCTTGGCCCGAGAAAGACAGAAAATGGATACAGACTGCAAACAAAAAAGACAACAGAAAACTACTCGAACATTGAAACAGACTTAAGGAAGAGAAGAATACAATTCTATGGGCACATACAAAGAATGCCAGAAACAAGACTGACGAAACAGATACACAACATTACAACAGCACTAAAAGGCACAACTAACTGGGTGATACAAACGCGAAAAGACATTCAGAAAGCAAACATAACTCAAGAAGAAATCCTGGACAGAAACAAGATACACAAGTGGAAAATTGAACCAGGACCGGATGAACCAAAACAATGCAGACCCAAATGGTCAGATGAGAGGAAACGAGCGTTCGGCCTCCTGATGAAACAACGTTGGGAGGAAAGAAAAAGAACCAAGAATGATGACGAGAACATGGGATTTCAAGAATGATGACGAGTCAACGTTGATCATCATTTAGATCGTCGTTATTCCTTCGAAGAATGGAACGGGGGAAGCTTTTCAACGCCATAATAATAATAATAAAATGATGTCAGTTCCATCGGCCAAGCCGCCTACTGATTGCAATAATAATAATAATAATGGCGAATATAGCTGCGTGTGAAGGGGGTAAGATGCAGTTTGTTGGGTAAATGCACTGTCGCGATTCTACCCTGTTAAATAATGAGTGAATGAAACGATCACTTAGGTTGAATGATAGAAAGAATAATGTTTCTCACAATTTTTAATTAATCAATATAAATAATACCATCCATGTTATATAATTACTTAATTTCTATCTTACACTGTTTTCAAATAAATAAGTGAATGGTTTACATATTTGCAATATAGACATAATATACAAGGAAATCCTAACTGGTAACGAGGTATTAGCTGCTGGGGCAGTGTTCAGGTTCGGCGCTACTGTCACTACTATCTGAATCGTTTTTACAGCATTTACATTGCTGCCGCCTACGATTACACCTTGATCGGTGGCATTTGTTACATTTGGGTCTATGTACATTGGCAACTAATTCTACTTTAATATTAGCAGTGGCCGTTACTTTGGTAGTGAAAGGACCACTAGAACTGGATTCAGGACTGCTGTATTCGACGGTAACTTGGGGTTCGACAACGATGCTCTGATTACAACTTTCCTCTGTAATCGTTGTTAGACTGGGTTCTCGAGTTGCTTTTGTTGTGGTCGTTCTTCTCGGAGGTTTCTGATAAGTGGTACTTCTAATGGGAGTAGGAGGAGGAGTGGGCGGAGAAGGAGTAGATATTCTTTCGGTATGTTCTAGTGGCAGCAATTCAGACTTTGGCCCCATCAATGCAAGCATTACAGGGAAGAACACTAGGGAATTTGTGAGTGAACCTCCAACAGAAATCAACACTGCGTTGAATAAATGATAGTGTATAAATTCAAACTGAGAGGTAGCTAATACTGAGGCACAAATTAAAAGTCCAAAATCACCTTTTATGATCGCTTCTGAAGAAACTTCGAGCGACATTCTCAGTCTTCTTTCACGATTTCCTAAGGCACTAAGAAATCCCGTTAGAATGAACAGAACGTTTCTGGAAACAACGATAAAATGTAAGGCGCTGATCGTTCCCGTTAAAGCGTTTATGTTCACAAAAGTTAGCAACAGCATACACGTCAACGTACTTAAAGTTGGGCACCACAATTTAGTCCACTGTACAAGAAGGCAAGCAACGAATGCCGTAGCCAGCAATGTGAGTGTAAACTGGCTAGCCAGCAATCGGTCTAGCATTAGGAACTGATTAAAATAGGCGAAGATTAGACCAACTGGGTAGTTGACAAGTCCTCTGTGGTTGTAATCTTCCGAAATTTGTTTGATCTGCTTCAAAGTATTTACAATGCTTTCTGAAGTCTTCAAATTCTTGAGGTAGAATGGCATCTGGGTATAGACTAACGGCTGCGACTTAGGAATCTTCAGATCGTACTCTGCTTTTGAGCTGTAGTACTGGAATGGTTTTGGCGAGAAATTCGCCTGAGAGCTTGAATATGACATCTGATCGTTGCTATTCCAAGCAGATAAATAATTATAAAACGCTTTAGGATCAATAATACCGTTTTTCACCAGTCTTTTCTTTAATATCTGACTCTTGTCAACCGGAAATTCGACTACTCCAGTCTGAGCCAACAGTTTAAACGCTAATACTGCTTTTTCGGTGGCGTTTTGAAACCATTTTTCGTTATTCAAACAACCGCTTAAACGACTGGCATCGAACTCATCTTGCAAATCCATCAAATAGTCTCGAAAGTTTGCCAGCCAAAAATCATTCATGTTCAATCCACCATTCGAATCTTTCAGGACGTGGGGCACTTGCGTCAGGGAATTATGATATTCGTAGAGTAGCGGCTGATTCAATGGATATTCCAGTTCGGTAGTTACCAAATAAAAGTTATAAAAGCCAAAAAACCGATTTTGTGCTTCTAAATATTTGTACTCTTGAGTATTTTTTGGAAGGAATGTCGACAACCGCACGTCGAATTCTAGTTTTAAACCGTTGAACACGCAATAAATTATCAGTACACCGTAACTCAAACACAGTAGCACTTTCATGAATGGCTGCAACAGGACGGAACTCAGGTACTGGTTAATCAACCAGCAGAGGAAGCTTCTTTTCTGCTGGCACACCATCTCAGCCGTAAGAAGATTAGCGCCATGTTCCTGCAATAACAAATTCAAATCAATTCAAAATCAAAGATAAATTTTACCGATAAAAACTTCAAATGACAAATCGAAGGAAATACTCCAACTTACGGGATCGTTGTTGTTGATAGTGGGAGGAGATGTCTTGACTTCGGGTTGAAAGCATGGAACAGCGGCCCTACGACATCTTTGTTCAAGCGCCAGTAACGCAGGAAAAATTATCAGCAAGCCAGCGCTTTGAAACACCACCATCACGGCACATTGAAAACAAAACACTCTCAATGCCGGAATCGGAATTACAGCCGCGGCGAGGAAAGTGAACGAACTGATGGCTGAAGAACTAATCAGTGATGGTCCAGTTCTTTGGAGTACCTCTGCTGGCGAGATGTCCTTGGATTGCATAGATAATATCATAAACATATCCCTTAGAGCCAATCCAACGGTGATGAAAGGCAGAACGTGCGTGCTGAGAAGGTTCATGGGAAGACCCATCAGACTGCATACTCCAAGGGCGGCAGCCGAAGAAGCGGCGAGCATGACTACTCCCAGAGCTGCCAGTCTCGAATGAACAAGCCAACCGTATACGGCTCCTACAGCTAGAACTATTCCTAATTTCACGAGGTCAGTCTTTGAATGTTCCTTCAGTATCTTATTTAAGTTTGCCGTCGAAAACGTTTTGAACGAAGACGAGGCCGATGGGCTCTTGGCTTTCTGTAATCTGTCCACTTCCTGTTAATATAAAATCGCATATTATTTTTAGTGATGGCATGTAGTGTTAAGAGAAAATTTTTATTCCGTCTATTGTCAATCAATGACTAATTTTCGGTTATTACTTAAAACTTATTATTATTGTAATGAGCGTGAACATCTTTGTAATTTATACCATAAGGATGACGACTTTGCTGTTATTTATTTATTGTATTCATAAAACGAAGAAACCTAAATTTAGGATATTGAAGCTGGTTTTTTTTCCGTTTTGAAAGTGTAATCGAACTCGATTCGCTGTGGGACGTGGAAACTGCCATGACTAATCTTGTGATTAAAGAAGAGAGGAAAACATCATAGGAATGCGAGTGTATGGTCAAGGCATCAAGGTATGATATTTATATATCGCTTGTATGAAATTTTGTATTCCTTTACTCTATCAAAAAATCTTTACGACTCAATTGTTCAACCTTTAAATAAACGTCGATGAACGTTTGTTAGTGATTCTCACCTCGGCGAACTTCTTCTGCCAAGCGTTCAGTACCACTGAAGCTTTTTCCTGCGTCCAACCGATGTGGTGAACTTTATAATGTCCCGACCAATATTCGTAGACTTCATGCTCTCCCATTAATTGTACCACGGTCTGCAGTGCTTTCGCCTCCCTAATGTGACCGGATTTGTTTTTTCCTATACCACCAACTATCAACTCAGCGGGCCAGTGCATGTAGTTCGTTGCAAAACCGTAACAACCGTTAGTCAGTACAGCTCCGATATCCAAGTAATGAGATGAATTAACGTTGGGAGCTGAATTTGGACAATCTTCATCCATCGGGTTCAGGCAAGGTTTTTCTTGGTAACCCGAAGTTATGCCGGCTCGTTTGAAATAATCTTCCAACGAATGATAATCGAAGTGAGGTTGTTTTTGTTTCATTCTATTCACTAATTGACTGGGGTTTAGATTTTTCCACGTCACCTTGTCGCCTATACCATATCTGAAAACAAAAAAGCGATATTGAAACGCCTTATTTTTTTGTAATTATTAATGAATTAATGATAAAGAAGCCCTTTATTTACATATTTTTAAAGGGCGTAGACAAGATATGCATGAAATGGGATGCCGGCTAATAAACATGCGTCATTATTGTCGCCATATGAATAACAAGTACAAGTATTCTCAGAATGAATTCTTCGTACTACCGCTGAATTTAGAAATTTTAAAATGTTGATGTTTGTCTTGGGACAAAAGACTCTTTTTAATATCGACGTTAATGATGACTAAGAAGTGTCTAGCAAAAATGTTTATCTATTACTCGTTTGAAGTTCACATGAGCAATAATTCCTTGACAGTGAATTCGAGCAGGAAATCGGTGCAATTTCAAGGGCAAGGATCTGTTGAACCCGCCGATCATAGCTGTGCAAATAACCAACGGAATGTTTCGAACAATTATTCCGATTGCATTAGAGATACAAGAAAATATTTGCCAACTATTTGAAGAAAATAACAGTTGATTTTAATTAATTCCAGCTCAGCGTTCCATGGGGTCTCTGTGCAACGAGACAAATAATAATGTTTCAGTCCGATAAATAATAATCATTAGTCGTTGCTTCAGTTGGGAGGCAACTACCTCCATATCTGTGCTGATCGATGCTCAAGTCCTCTAATTGTATCGAAGCGATCTTTGACATTAATCGCACTCTATTAGAAATATAGACCAGATTTTGCTGCATCTGTCGACAGGAAAAAAAACAGCACAGAGTGCTTGTTCGGAATTCACTGAGATTTAGTTTTTAGGGACACTAAAATTTTCATATTCTTGATTTGTTTCAGTAATTTCCTCTTTGTTTCATTTTACTTTTGTTATTCTATTGTCTTCTATAAAAAGAACTCCTGGAACCCGTATTAGTTTTTTGTTCCTCTCGCGGATTAAATTTGTTGGTTGGGGCTTGCCGGGGACATTAACCATCCAAGAGAGTGGACGGCGCTTTACTCCAGATGAATATCTATGGTTATTACTATTTTGTAACCTTTAATTTCAAATATTCGTCGTTAATCCGGAAGATAAAATTTTTTTCATAAAACATCAACAGAAAGTGATACTTTCCTCCCTTTTTTGTAGGAAGAAGTGAAACTTTTTTCTACCGCATCGACGACGATTAGAATTTAAAAAAATAACGTAATGCGTTATGTTGCATGGAATTATGGACAGGCACATAATTGTCAACAAAATTTTAAAATTTGATTATACCAAATGACAAAAGTTTTTTAGAGTCTCCAAAGTAAAGTCCCCCCGCTGCCTCTCTCGGGAGGTACAGCGCTACTTTCTCCCCTCAAAATAGGGAGGAAATTGTTATTTTCGGAAGATGTTTGAAAAAATATTCGCCCCTCCTAAAAAGAAAAAGTTTTTCTGATTTTTCAATGTATTTATTGGAAAAAAAATTAACTACGAAATGTGTTCAAATTGATACCTTGTACGAAGAATGATTATTATAGTAATGAGAAAGTTTACTGAAAGATAGCATAGCCAAGATTGAGGCCACAAAAGGTGATGCTATTGGCATCAATCGTACAAATTATTCTGATATCTCACTTCAACAACTATTAAGTGGACAAGCGTCTAAAAAACCGCGAACTGAATTAATTAATAGAAGTTGATGTATTTCACTCTGACAGTGCGAGATCACACTCAACTCGGCAAGAAATACGAAACTTGTACCGATGCAATCAGCTCATTGTGTTTGAAGTTACCGCCGATAATTGTAGTACGTTTTGAAGCATAATCTTTCGAGAAAATGTTAAGGGAATATTTTATTTACTTATATATTCTTTTTTTCTTTCTTGATGTATTTAGCCTTTTTGTATATATTTTTATTCCTTTCTGATGTATTTGATTATAAAGGGTTAATAAAGATTCAGTAATTCAAATAATATATTATCGACGTTTCGGGTTGAACCCTTTTTCAAGATATGACAATTTAAATATTTGACAATGTTGTTATAATAAGTTTTCTTAGTAGCAATAATCTGACAAATTTAAAACAAAAAGATGGAGACTTGATATGAATTATTTGTTCAGAATCAAGTTGATTCAAATTTCGAATATCTGTTCTGTTATTAATTGCTTCAGAGTTTCTTTTGATATGAATCATTTCAAGAAATTCTCTTGCTTTTCTGTTTTTTTCGCAATCTAGAATTTTCACTGTGTTAAAATCAAATGTATGTTTTAATGTTTGTTCATGTTTATGTAATGCTGTTTGTACTTTAGAGTATTTATGACCTTTTATTCTTTCTTTTAATTTTTGTTTCGTCAGTCCAATATAAACTCCGTTACAATCTTTACATGGAATTTGGTATACGATGTTAGATTTATCATTTTTTAGTGTTTCCGATTTTAATGTCGTAAAAAGTTGTTTGATTTGAATGCGTGGTTTATGTGCTATTTTGAAATTTGGATAAGGTTTGAAAATGTTGGTAATTTTTTCAGAAAGGTTTCGTATGTATGGGATTCGAATATATGTTGAATTCTCTTCTTTTTTCTTGGTATTTGTATTTAACGTGTTGTATAGTTTGTGTATATGTTCCTTCATGATTTTGTTTATCAATGATGTGGGATAATTATGTTCAAATAGAGAATCCTATTTGTATTAGTTTCGTTCCTAAACCATTTTGTTGTGAGTTTATTTCCGTCTCTAATAATGGTCATATCCAAGAAATTTAAGCAATTTTTCGATTCCGTTTCGAGAGTGAATTTAATTTTCTCATGAAAATTATTGAGATTATTTATTATCGTTTGTATTTTATCCTCAGAAGTGATAATAAGACAATCATCAACGTACCTTTTGAAAATGGTTATATTATTAATATGATTTTTTAGTATTTTTTCTTCCAAATTTTTCATTACAAGTTGAGCTATGGTGCTGGAAATGGGAAATCCCATTGCCACACCAAATATTTGTTGATAAAATTTCTCACCAATTCACAGACCCGCTATTCTACACTCCAATAATCATTACTTTTAAAAAATAATTATCCCACATCATTCGTAAACAAAATCATGAAGGAACGTATACACAAACTATACAACACGTTAAATACAAATACCGAGAAAAAAGAAGAGAATTCAACATATATTCCAATCCCATACATACGAAACCTTTCTGAAAAAATTACCAACATTTTCAAACCTTATTCAAATTTCAAAAAAGCACATAAACCACACGTTCAAATAAAACAACTTTTTAGGAAATTAAAATCGGAAACACTAAAAAATGATAAATCTAACATCGTTTACCAAATTTCATGTAAAGATTGTAACGGAGTTTATATTGGACATACAAAACAAAAATTGAGAGAAAGAATAAAAGGTCATAAATACTCTAAAGTACAAACAGCATTATATAAACATGAATAAATATTAAAACATACGTTTGATTTTAACACAGTGAAAATTCTAGATTACGAAAAAAACAGAAAAGCAAGAGAATTTCTTGAAATGATTCATATCAAAAGAAACTCTGAAGCAATTAATGACAGAACAGATATTCGAAATTTGAATCAAATATAATCAACTTTATTCTGAACAAATAATTCATATCAAGTCTCCATCTTTTTGTTTTTCATTTATCAGATTATTGTTACTAAGAAAACTTAATTTAATAACATTGTCAAATATTTAAATTGTCATATCTTAAAAAAGGGTCTGTGAATTGGTGATGTTAGTTTGATTGATCTGTCTATATAGTTTATTATGATGGCTTTTTTTCGTTTTATGTGATGTGTTGTGTTAAAATAGAGAATCCTATTTGTATTAGTTTCCTTCCTAAACCATTTTGTTGTGAGTTTATTTCCGTCTCTAATAATGGTCATATCCAAGAAATTTAATCAATTTTTCGATTCAGTTTCGAGAGTGAATTTAATTTTCTCATGGAAATTATTGAGATTATTTAATATCGTTTGTATTTTATCTTCAGAAGTGATAATAAGACAATCATCAACGTACCTTTTGAAAATGGTTATATCTTTAATATGATTTTTTAGTATTTTTTCTTCCAAATTTTCCATTACAAGTTGAACTGGAAATAGGGGATCCCATTGCCAAATCAAATATTTGTTGATAAAATTTTTCGCGAAATTGAAAAAAATAGGATCCTTAAGTTAATTGAACTGTTTCAATGAAATCTTTTTTTGGAATAAAAGTGTGTATTGATATTGATGGCCAATTTTCTTCAATTATATTTGGTATTACAGATGTGGGAATGTTTGTGTCTAATGATGTGACGTCTAATGAGAAGAGTTTATGATTTGAAGGAATAATTAATTTGTCGAGTTCGTTTTTGAGTGTGAAAGAATTTTTTGTGTAATATGGATTTTTGTTTATGATGTTAGAAAGAATCTTGGATAAATGTTTTGATAGACTGTAGAAAGGAGCTTGTGAATATGAAACAATGGGTCTGAGAGGTATGTTATTTTTATGAATTTTTGGTAATCCATAAATTTTTGGTAGTAAACTGTTATGAATGTATAATGATTTTGCTATTTCTGGTGATATATAATTTAATTTTCACCATTTTTTTATGATCGCGTTATTTTCTTTCTGTAAAGTATTCGTGTGGTCCCTTTTTATTTGTTTGTAAGTGGATGTGTCTTCCAGTAAGTTGTTCATTTTTTCATTATATGTAGATCTCTTAAGGATCACGGTTGAATTTCCTTTGTTTGCTTTGGTAAATATTATTTCTGGATTATTTTTTTAAAAATTTTTGTTTTTTTGGAAATTTTGGAAAATCTGTCGTTCTGAAAATGTGAGTTTAGTATTTTTTGTTTTGTTACAGTGATTGATTAGTGTATTTGATAATTTGGATCTGATTATATTATGATGAGAGTCATTGAGATTTGCAATTCTACTTTCGATATTTGAGATTATATGTTTTACAGGGATGTTTTGTGTTTAGTTGCTGTTGATAGAAAATTTTGGGTCTAAGTTCGATATTTCTTGTACATTCAGAGGGAGGATTTATTTCCTTGCATTAATTTATTAAGTTTCAATTAATGACAGAACAGATATTCGAAATTTGAATCAAATTTACTCAACTTTATTCTGAACAAATAATTCATATCAAGTCTCCATCTTTTTGTTTTTCATTTGTCAGATTATTGTTACTAAGAAAACTTATTATAACAACATTGTCAAATATTCAAATTGTCATATCTTGAAACAGGGTTCAACCCGAAACGTCGATAATATATTGTTTGAATTACTGAATCCTTATTAAGCCTTTATAATCAAATACATCAGAAAAGAATAAAAAAATATACAAAAAGGGTAAATACATCAAGAAAGAAGGATTTTATTAAATGCACTGGTGCAAATCTTTAAGATAATTCTAATTTCCTTGATACTCGGTTCCCATATTTGTACGATTTGAATCACACTTACTTTTGTAAATGTTTTGTTTTATGTGATGTGTTGTGTTAAAATCGAGAATCCTATTTGTATTAGTTTCTGTAAAAATTGTAGCAAGCTGGTAATACGTACGTACGAGCAAATTTCTACTACTTTGAAAGTCCAGAGTATTAAAAACTAAAAATAACTAAGGTTGTTTCCGTATAAAAACTTCTTTCGACTCTTCTGAAAACGGACGTTGACGAGCCGGCCAAACGCGTATGGAGTTGTTGATGTGGACCGATCCCCGGTGGCACATTTACTAGAATCGACCATAAAGGACAGGTGTTTACAACGACCACCCTAAGGTCGAAACGAGACGAGCGGCAAATTCTTTCAACTCACTGGGGTAATAGGTCCCGCGGTTATTCGCGACGAAAAGAAGGCGCCCAAAAAATACTCACGGTATAGTGACTGGATAATCGGGTCCTAGGAGCTTCGAGCCCTCCCAGAAGCAGTCCAAGGGGGTGACGATGGAGCAGGGCATCATGTTTTCAAAAATTTGTTCGATATACTGAGCGTCTATGTTAGGAATATTTGGCGATTGACAGAAGTCCTTCAATCTCCATGTAATTTCGTACATTGTAACCGTGACTTGCGTGGCTCTCTGGACTAGATCGAGATGCTCCAAGAGACTATGCTCCTGGAGCAGGTTGACATCAGGATCGTCGGACGTTTGGATGATCATTTGGTGGGTCGAGAGCATTTCGTGCGTGGTATAGGGTTCCGCCCACAGAAGCTCGATATCCGTATGAAACGTCATACTCTTGAGGCCGACGGAAAAGGTGGCTATAACCAGGAGGCTGACGAAAAGGAACTTTCCGGCGTGATTATCCAAGATGGTTCCCAATGAATGCAGCTGGCGTTGCGTCCTGCCTCGTAACCAAAGAACGCCACGGTCCCCGTGCGCTTTGCCCTGAAACAGAATACGGGGCTGTGAGTTAGACCACCAGTGCCGTAACTGGAACGATTGCTCGCTATAAGCCAGATGTTTGTTTCAAATTCGTTTCGGTATTTATTTTCCTTCGGGAAAGACGGATGTGAATCCAAACATCGACGTACTAACGTCACAACGCCTACTACACATCAATTTCATCGTTTTGTATTCATAATCGCTTCCAGTGCCAAAAATAATATGTTTGTTTAATTGAGGCAAATTGACTCGCCTGCTCGTTATGTTTCAAGTGCTTCATTTTATGTTATACGTATATGAATTTGCAATTTCGTTTGCCGAGAGCTATGCACGTCTAATATTAATTCTTATCATTTCCATTTGGGATATTTGGACAGGTCGAAAATTACGTGAACGTGATGTGTGGAACTTATTTTAATGACTACGACAAAAAAATAGAATTTTTGATATGCAGTTTGGGATCATTCGGATTTCCCGACATAGCGAACTAGTGAAATGTTTTCTCATCAGAACGACCACTCTCACAAATTATTTGAGGTCAATCAGAGAAAATCAACACAGATTCTCTATATTTAAAAAATTCAAATTGGTATTCATATGCGACTTATGAATACAATTGTGATCCACACTCAAAAAAAGCAGAGGTGCGTGAAATTTCAGAAAACGAGGGGTAATTAAAATCAAATTCACGATCATAATAGCTTCATTTACGCATTTTGGGACAAACCTTTGTGTCTATACGAACGAATATTTGCACAGAATACTAGTGGGTCCAATATATTATGGATATAAAGGAAAATTATATATTTTTTCATGTTTAAAACAACTTAGAATCAAAAAAGTTTTAACATGGAGGAATTTTTCTTTACATTTACTACTTTTTGTACGGAAAATATTTCATACAGACTACAGATGCCACAAATATGGATTTGATCAAATAAAGAATATTCGGCGGGTCCTTTGGCCGATGCGACGAATATTGCAAATATTACAAATTTTTTTTGCAATGGCAAGAGAAGAGAAACATTTCAGAATTTTAATCCTTCAAGACAAAGATCAAATATGTGGTAGAAAACGATTCTTCTCACATGAAAATTTTAAGGAAAGCATTAAAAATTTAAACAAACAAAGGAAAAATAATAGAAATAAGTGATTATCGAAGCACCAAATATTCAAACGTATCATAGATACTCAACGATTGGCAAAGAAGAAAGCAAGTCGAGCCCTTTTTTAAAAGTAATTGGAACGATTTCAAATCGTGATGATCTCCTTCTTGGTATGCATCCACTTCTTCACCTCTAGACTTAAAAACACAACTTTGATTTTTGGTACAACTCGTCGATTGAAGTCGATTTCTGGCACACGTTGTATAAAAAATCTAAATTCATATAAATTTTAAATTGAAAATATTTTCAGACTATAGGTGAGTACCAGAAATTAAAACTAAGCGCCGTAACTATAAGAAGATCTACTTTATGATATATTCAATAAAATTTCACGTAGAAAATGAGAAATAAAAAATCGAGTCACATTTTGGGACAAACCTTTGTGTCTATACGAACGAATATTTGCACAGAATACTACTGGGTCCAATATATTATGGATATAAAGGAAAATTATATATTTTTTCATGTTTAAAACAACTTAGAATCAAAAAAAGTTTTAACATGGAGGAATTTTTCCTTACATTTAGTACTTTTTGTACGGAAAATATTTCATACAGACTAGAGATGCCACAGGTATGGATTTGACCGAATACCAAATAAAGAATATTCGGCGGGTCCTTTATCCGATGCGACGAATATTGCAAGTATTCCAAATTTTTTTTTGGTTTTGCAATGGCAAGATAAGAGAAACATTTCAGAATTTTAATCCTTTAAAACCAAGATCAAATATGTGGTAGAAAACGATTCTTCTCACATGAAAATTTTAAGGAAAGCATTAAAAATTTAAACAAAGGAAAAATAATAGAAATAAGTGATTATCGAAGCACCAAATATTCAAACGTATCATAGATACTCAACGATTGGCAAAGAAGGAAGCAAGTCGAGCCCTTTTTTAAAAGTAATTGGAACGATTTCAAATCGTGATGATCTCTTTCTTGGTATGCATCCACTACTTCACCTCTAGACTTAAAAACACAACTTAGATTTTTGGTACAACTCGTCGATTGAAGTCGATTTCTGGCACACGTTGTATAAAAAATCTAAATTCATATAAATTTTAAATTGGAAACATTTTCACACTATAGGTGAGTACCAGAAATTAAAACTAAGGGCCGTAACTATAAGAAGATTTACTTTATGATATATTCAATAAAATTTCACGTAGAAAATGAAAAATAAAAAATTGAGTCACATTTTGGGACAAACCTTTGTGTCTCTACGAACGAATATTTGCAGAGAATACTAGTGGGTCCAATATATTATGGATATAAAGGAAAATTATATATTTTTTCATGTTTAAAACAACTTAGAATCAAAATAAAGTTTTAACATCGAGGAATTTTTCCTTACATTTAGTACTTTTTGTACGGAAAATATTTCATACAGACTAGAGATACCACAAATATGGATTTGACCGAATACCAAATAAAGAATATTCGGCGGGTCCTTTGGCCGATGCGACGAATATTGCAAGTATTCCAAATTTCTTTTAGTGTTGCAATGGCAAGAGAAGAGAAACATTTCAGAATTTTAATCCTTTAAGACAAAGATCAAATATGTGGTAGAAAACGATTCTTCTCACATGAAAATTTTAAGGAAAGCATTAAAAATTTGAACAAACAAATAAAAATAACAAAATAAAAATAATAGAAATAAGTGATTATCGAAGCACCAAATATTCAAACTTGTCATAGATACTCAGCGATTGGCAAAGAAGGAAGCAAGTCGAGCCCTTTTTTAAAAGTAATTGGAACGATTTCAAATCGTGATGATCTCCTACTTGGTATGCATCCACTTCTTCACCTCTAGACTTAAAAACACAACTTAGATTTTTTGTACAATTCGTCGATTGAAGTCGATTTCTGGCACACGTTGTATAAAAAATCTAAATTCATATAAATTTTAAATTGAAAATATTTTCAGACTATAGGTGAGTACCAGAAATTAAAACTGAGGGCCGTAACTATAAGTAGATCTACTTTATGATATATTCAATAAAATTTCACGTAGAAAATGAGAAATAAAAAATCGAGTCACATTTTGGGACAAACCTTTGTGTCTATACGAACAAATATTGGCACAGAATACTACTGGGTCCAATATATTATGGATATAAAGGAAAATTATATATTTTTTCATGTTTAAAACAACTTAGAATCAAAAGAAAGTTTTAATATTGAGGAATTTTTCCTTACATTTAGTACTTTTTGTACGGAAAATATTTCATACAGACTAGAGATGTCACAAATATAGATTTGACCGAATACCAAATAAAGAATATTCGGCGGGTCCTTTATCCGATGCGACGAATATTGCAAGTATTCCAAATTTTTTTTTAGTTTTGCAATGGCAAGAAAAGAGAAACATTTCAGAATTTTAATCCTTTAAGACAAAGATCAAATATGTGGTAGAAAACGATTCTTCTCACATGAAAATTTTAAGGAAAGCATTAAAAATTTAAACAAACAAAGGAAAAATAATAGAAATAAGTGATTATCGAAGCACCAAATATTCAAACGTATCATAGATACTCAACGATTGGCAAAGAACGAAGCACGTCGAGCCCTTTTTTAAAAGTAATTGGAACGATTTCAAATCGTGATGATCTCCTTCTTGATATGCATCCACTTCTTCACCTCTAGACTTAGAAACACAACTTTGATTTTTGGTACAACCCGTCGATTGAAGTCGATTTCTGGCACACGTTGTATAAGAAATCTAAATTCATATAAATTTTAAATTGAAAACATTTTCAGACTATAGGTGAGTACCAGAAATTAAAACTAAGGGCCGTAATTATAAGAAGATCTACTTTATGATATATTCAATAAAATTTCACGTAGAAAATGAGAAATAAAAAATCGAGTCACATTTTGGGACAAACCTTTGTGTCTATATGAACGAATATTTGTACAGAATACAACTGGGTTATTATATATTTTTCATGTTTAAAGCAACTTAGAATCAAAAAAAAGTTTTAATATGGAGGAATAGGTCCATAAAGTGTGAAAGAATTTTTCTTTACATTTAGTACTTTTTGTACGGAAAATATTGCACATAGACTAGAGATGCCACGAATATGGATTTGACCGAATACCAAATAAAGAATATTCGGCGCGTGCTTTGGTCGATGCGACGTTTTTGCAAGTATTCCAAATCTGATTTTTTTTAGATTTGCAAAGGCAAGAAAAGAATTTTAATCGTCAAAGCGAATAACCGGTCAGTCAATCAGAGGAATAAACAAAGATCAAATATGTGGTAGAAAACGATTTGTCTCACATGAAATATTTAAGGAAAGCATTAAAAATTTAAACAAACAAAGGAAAAATAATAGAAATAAGTTATTATAAAATTTGCAAGTTGTGGAATCAGTTCTCAGTATTCCAAATTTCAACAGAATCATTCTATTTTTGTCTGGAACAAAAAGATTTGATGTACGGATCGTTTTGCAACAAACCAAAACCTTATGAGTTTTATGAGAATTGAGACTTTTTTTCTGGAGAAATCTTTAATTTTCTCAATGTTTGGTTTTGAAGAAACTGCATTTTCTCGTTTAATGAACTACTAGACACGTTAAAAGAAAATAATAAGATTTTCTTGAAGTCGAGTTACGATAAACTCTCGTCTAAATCAGCCCTTCTAAAAGAGGGTCAGTGGATAAATCTCATACGTCATATTTATTTTCAACATTATTAATTGAGGCAAGTTAAATGAATCTTTTCTGATCTACAATTTTCTCATTCTTCAAATTACAACTTACAACATGCAAAGAATCTGGAAGATCTTTGAAACAAATCAGAGGATTAATCCATCATAATTCCTAGGGGATTAATAGAACTACTTTGTCAGCTTTCTTGAAAAATAATCATAAGATTAAAATGAATTTTCAAATTCCCGATGGTTTATTTGAGACACCCAAAAGCTGTTTAGTTTGAACCGAAAAAGGTACTCAACGAAGGGTATTTGAAAGTGAAAGATAAATGTAAAATCAGCGCCTCTTTCTCTTATCAATTCCCGCCACGCCCCGACTACGGCCCTGTGGACCACCCAAGACGCGGTCTGACGTCACGAGGACCACCCAGGTTGTGGCGTACAGATCATCGAGCTCCTCTCTCCGAAGTCCTTCTAGGAAGGACCCAAGCGCCGTCAATCGAAGAGCCGTTCCCCGGGTGCCTAACCTAGTGGCAAGCTGCGTTGCCGACGTCGAAAAATTGGCGCCACTTCAGGGCATTTCGGCGGCCGCCAACTTCTCGCTTCTATCGAATAGATCTACAGCAACGATCTATTCCTATTGCGTTACCTTCACCAATGTCCGTAACCGATTATTTTCCGAATCCATCTTTCGTTTCGTGTTTGAGAAGAGGTAACGAGGCGAGCTTTGGGAGCAAGTAAAGAATGTAATAATGTAGGTCCAGCATTTGCACTACAACTTTTAACATTATTACGGTAAAACGATTATATATCATATCAGTTTAATTACTTATACTCCAATGCGAAATGAACTAAGCGGCTAAACGAAAATATTATAATTAAACTTTCATAACCCGACAACGTCGTAAAATTTTGTGGCCACATTAATGATGTGGATGTCTATAATCACGAATAAACATTAGTTATTCCTGAACTTGGTGATAACTTTTTCCTTTACAACTTTTCTGAAAGGATCGTCAACGTTTCAACCGCAAAATTTATCTCGTCAGTTCCGGTAACCAATAATCGAGGAATTACAAAAAAATTTGTAGAAACTCTACAAACATTCATACAATTCATTCATAAACCCAAAATGCGTAAAAAAGCAACTATGTACTTGAAATTCTGGTTGTATCGTGTAGTCAATGAAAGTCTGCCTTGTTATGCGATTCGGACAAGTTTAAATCGAAATCTGAAATCCATAGTCTTGTTGATCGAACCACTCGTGAATGAATTCATTTCCGCGATTAAAACTGACTTTCAACGTAAAATTTTCGAATGAATGAACTAGTTTTTGCCAATCAGACATTATGCGTGAGTCCGTTCTTCGAAGCCAATTCTCCGACGAGATTGTGTGTGGTCTACAATGATGTAATTGCTTGAACGCTCTTTAATTGACAACTATTTTCAAAATGTTCACTCGCATTGAAAAATAAAATGCATTCTACGGCACCTATTGCTCCTGTCTAATCGGCCATGAAACGATACCACCGCTCACGGAATGCCGAAGAAAATTATACCGAAAAAATGCTAGCTGGTTTCTTCTCATTGTATTTCCTACATCAATCTTCCCAGTTAATGCGGCAAACAATTCGGATATGTCACCACGAAAGTGGCAGTTCCTCGAAATCGTATCTACATCTTTTTTTTACATGAACTTATTGTGTACACAAAAAGCAAAGAAGCTACAAAGAATGCCGGGAAGATAACCCGTCGTGACATTTCGTGATGAATGTTTACGTTTCGAGATTTATGTTGTATGTGACAGGTTATTCTTCGATCATCATTAGAGCCTCATAAAATACCCCACAAACTGCAACTCTGTTTATTGATGGCCCCACCGTTTCAAACCTACGGCAACAATTCTGAAGAGGTAGTATTGGAAACTTGGGGTGCCAATCAAAAAGACGAGATGCCATCAAATGTGAAGGAATTTAGTACATCACATTCAAAAAGTAAAAGAAGAAACTAGCTGATATTGTTCGTATCCAATTCCTCCAATGTTTTATGACTCTCGATACTGGAATGGTCATTCTCAATTCGAAAACCGATTTCGTCGAACGCACCAAATAAATATAGAGGACAATAAAGTTCAATACCACAGCCACGAAGGAATTTTAATCGATTCAATGTTCGAAATTATACGAAAAACATCTACTGTGCGATTTTAATTCGTTGAAATACTTTTATTAAACCGAATTCGACTTGGAACAACAAATATTAAATAAAGCAAGTGGAAATACCCAAATCAACCCGGACGACTGACAGACATCGTGAACTGGGATTGTACGTGTTCTGAATGTCATACTTATGGTTATTTTGCAATGCAAAGATTATTGAAATAATCAATTATCGCAAACTACAAAGGTACCTGCTGTTGTACGAAATAACTAGTTTAACATTCCATTTAATTGTCTAAAATGTGTTACATGATGACCCCTTTTTTTAGAATATTTTTACAAGTGATATGAACGTTCTGGTATTATATGCCAGCAAACTGTACGTCAATCACAATGCACTCTGATTACGTGTTTAGTCGTGTTGCAGCAAAAACATCAGTCAGAAATGATGAAAAAAATGAGCGGTTGCAAAAATCACTACACAGTATAAAAATGCGACGGTCGAATACCGAATATACTTTCACGAGTAGTTTTTAGAAAAAAAGATATGCACTTTATTGTTTTGAGTCAAATGCTTCAAATAGGGGCAGTCGACCTCGAAGCACCAAATATTCAAACGTATCATAGATACTCAACGATTGGCAAAGAAGGAAGCAAGTCGAGCCCTTTTTTAAAAATAATTGGAACGATTTCAAATCGTGATGGTCTCCTCCTTGGTATGCACCCACTTCTTCACCTTTAGACTTAAAAACACAACTTTGATTTTTGGTACAACTCGTCGATTGAAGTCGATTTGTGGCACACGTATAAAAAATCTAAATTCATATAAATTTTAAATTGAAAACATTTTCACCCTATAGGTGAGTACAGAAATTAAAACTAAGGGCCGTAACTATAAGATCTAGTTTATGATATATATTCAATAAAATTTCACATAGAAAATGAAAAAATAAAAAAATCGAGTCACATTTAACTTCATACAAACGAGTTTTGATGTAATAATTTTCACTTTGAGTAAACATTTAGTATCAATAGATGTAAAAATAGGAACAAGAAAGTTTTTGCGAAAGAGAGAGAAATGAATAAAACCGAGAGCTGCCAAAATTGTTTTGGTTTCTAGCTCAACCGTTCACCCCATCTTGTCGACAAATTGTAGGAATTAAAAGATCTTCAGCATCTCTTGTCTACATTTTCATTGTGATATCAAAACTATCGGAAAATCTGTTCATAATTTGAATTGGTTTAACCTCTCGCGGGCGTCGTTTGATGTAGAATACTGTTTTCTCGGGTGTATTGGCAGTCGTTCTTTGGAATCACCTCCTGACGCTTCGTTGGCGCGAGTGGCGAGCTTATGCAGAGGTCTCTTCGATGCAGAGTGGCATCGAAGATGTCGAAACCTCTGAAGAAGCTCGCCAAATGATTCCACAGAACGACGGCCAATACAGCTGAACAAACGTTCATAATTTGTTTTGGCAAACCCAAGTATAAAGATCAAACTTTCAGTTTCAACGAAAAGTATACCGAATAATTGGATTAATTAATTTCTTTATCCACGTACGAAAGATGTATGACTATGACATATGTATATCAATATTATTTTTTCGGGCGACTACGTACGATATCACGCTTACCTATTGTAGAAAGTTACCAATGGCATGCAACTGTGCAGGAATGTCTTTCCGCACGGGAAAAACCAGTTTAATCCGTGCGGGAAAGTCGAAATGAAACCTATGGCAAGTAGATAGAAATAGATGGGAAGTTTACCTCGTACATCTCATTAAATATTAATGACGCGAATGAGGTACCAGAGCTTAAAAGAACATGTCGTACCATTAACGAAAATCATAACTTAATTCAATTCGCCAAATTTTCAATTATAGATTCATGAATAAATTAGGTTAGGATTTCCCGTGTCACGGAATGACATCCTTATAGTCAAAGATATCATGGGCAGAACAAACGTCAATATACCAGACATAGATGAGAAATTTAGTTCATATATCTAACATTGAATATTACATACTTACAAGAATGACATTAAAAAAAGAGTTGATTTGGACTACTTCGTTCAACTTGGTTTAATTTGCTGTCATAGACAAATTGGATTTTAAGTTGTCACCACAGATGACAAATATATTCTGTGGTTATCATTTCTCAATAAAATGTTAATATTGTTCGAAGTGGTTGAAGTATTATCGAGTCATCTGAGCCGAAAAAACGTTTATAACATGTAAAGTGACAGAAATATCCCTCCAGAAATAGTAGGGGCTGCTATAAGTATAAAAATCGTGAGGAAGGTACGAAATAACATAAACAAATAACGTTGTCTATTATTTTCTCCAGCACGCCAACTAGAAGATAAAGAATCAATTATTCATTTCCACTCAGGATGAAACGTTCATTTTCTGTTTTCAATGTGATTATCGTATAATTTCAATTTTGTGGTCGACTGAAAAATGTCGTTCATTACTCGTGGGAAGTCAGATTTCATTGCTCCTGTCTAGCTTCACTCGGCTCCGCTTCGTTTCGCCTCGTTCGTCAAACTGACACACGCATGAAATCATCGACTTTCTGCACTCGTTATGAAATATATATTTATTAGGTGCTGAAACCGTTCTCGTTTTGTAATTCTTACGTGAAAATCGTATAATTGTAATAACATACATTTGCAAAGTTTGATTTATTTAATCGAACATGATTTCATGCGCATTTCCGTTTCTTCAGTTAATGCTTAAAATAAGAGAATATGTAGTCTATCAGTCGTTATGTTAATATCCCATGAATGTAAAAAAAGTAATCTATAAATGCAAATTGCATACAAAATTTTGCGATAAGATGGATCGTGTAGTTATAAATTACGATAAAAAGGAGTTTTTAAACTCCAAAAACCAATCAATTCCCACGTCTAACAGCAACAGTCTGTTTGATCCATTTTTTCTCTTTGAAAATACGTTTTCCGACAATTTTATTGTCAGATTACCAAATGCAATAAAACATATTTTAATCTTCATTTATCAAGGTGTATGGACGATTATGAAGTTGCGGTTTTTTTGAAAATAATTGAAGAATTCATCCACTTATCGGTTAATTAGTGATATAAAAATTATCACGAAAAATATTTTTATTTTTATATATTATCGCACATTACATGGTTGTTAGACAAATATTAAATAGAGGTCATATGTATTTTGTCTTCTTCGGAGTATAATTAAAGACAATTGTACAAACAAGTCATTTAGATGGAGTTATTTAATCATTTATTGAAAGATTTTAATTATGATTTAAAGGAATACTACGATCATATTAACATCAATCGCGTAAAAATGAATCGAATGACTTATATTTAGTTAAAATATAGTTCTTTGGTACGGTGACTGCTCGTAATATTCTATTAAAATTTGATCAAACGAGAACGTCCAAAGTATGCAGAATTTAGTTTTAATGATGTTCACAAGGAATAATATTTTTCAAAACTACTTTGGAAATTTATAGATCAAGTATGTTATTCAAAATATTCAAAAATATGACTTGAATACATTTATATAAGAGAGTGATAAATTATGACTGATACCTATAATATATGTGAATATAACACCGAAATAACGAATGTTTCATATATATAAGGTTTGTTGTATTGTAGAAAGAGCAAAAACCCAATACAAGATGTTGATGTGTTACCAAAAAATTTAGAACCAGAAAAAAAATCAATTCTATAATCCAAATGTTAGTTAGGCCTTATGTTTTCATAAACGTCTGGCTTTAAAGCAATAACAGTGTTGTATTATACATGACATATTCTTCTCATCAAGTAATAAAATATTCAGCAGCTCGGATTTACGCAAAAAGGGTATAGGTAACGATCCGGTCACGTTTTCAATTCAATATAAAGTGAATATGTAGAAGATTAGTCCAGCCGCTCCTTAATTAGCAACAGAAAAATTGTCCGCAACGCATTAATTTTTCAATGCAATATTCCAATGAAAAAAAAGTTAATCATTTCCTCTCGAAAGAAAGGTTTAATAAACCTGCTCAATTAGAATCGTAAACGTAACTTACACTCGAGTTGAATTGCATTCGAACCATTCGAGAATCCATTTGCATGTCTTAATATCTGTTATTTATACGAATTAATATTGTGTACAGGACATTATGCTAATTCAAGTCTGCAAATATAGCGATGAGCATAATTTCATGATTTTTCAATTGAATAAAAGCGTCATTTGCAGTCGTTACTTCGTACGATATATTGGTCAATAGCGAAAGGCGAGTTATGGTTCAAATTGAATAATTGAAACATACGAGCAACTCCTATCGTGAAAAGTGATATTTCACTACGCGATTCCCGACATCATTCGATCCAATGGTACGGCATAGAAACTAAATTTAATTACATAGTGGGTACTAGGTAACAATGATATCGACATGTTTAGACCACCAACAGTGGAAAAGTCAACTTCCTCAATCAATTTCGCTTATTTATGATCATACATGCATAGTGCTTAATAGTTGCTCGGACAATGACTATAAGGAGACCTTCACTGAACACCCGTTTTGAAACGTCAAAATTACACCGTAATTTTCATGAACTTGTTACCAGATTTTATTGAGTTGCACCACCGGGTGACTTTGGAATAAAATTGAGTTGTCCCGGACAATAACTTTTCTAGTTTGTAACTGTCATCTCACGATGGTGTAGGTTTAAGAATTCTATTCACTATTGTGTGAACTAAACAGGTAGATTTTCCTTCCCGGAATTCGTTTCGTTACTTAGAAAGTAAGATCTCCGTCTCGATCTGACAGCAGAACAAATTACTCTTTACGGTGACGATTTGGCGAGCCGCATTTCTAAAAATTGTTTACAGTTATTTTATGTTTTACATTCGACGCCCAGTCAGTCTGGATCCAGGACCAAAATCCAAAACGTTGTGCGTGTCAAACTCGCCTTTAACTGCTAGTGGAGATGCGAGGTACAAAAAAAAGTTAATTCAGATCAATAGCTCGGAGATAATTTAGGATTTGAAACGGGGAGAGAAATGATCGCATTGAGTAGCGAGGACCCATTGGTCCTTCCTCCTCTGGCGCTGTTCTACAGAAGCCGGCGTGTTGCACGCATTTCAAAGCGAGCGCAGACCATAGAAGACGGCCGACCAGCCGAAAGGGTGGTTATAGCCCGGAAATGCGGTACACAGAGCCTCGTGTGGGACAAAAGAGTGGCAACGCGCCCATCATACGCGGGAGGGTGGGGCGTCCGGGGGACAGGTAAAGCTAAGCAGCTTAGCTAGCCGGGGACCACCAAGATAGCCGCGTGTGTGGTCTTTGCGCGGCCAAGGCTAGCGTAACTCTTCGGCACATCTCGCTTTCGCCCACAGAAATTCTGAGATCAGGTCTGGCTATGGATCCATCTATCACACCTGATCAGAGTTGGCAACCTTTACAAAACGTCAAACGACCATGTTTTTTCGTCGCTCCGTCACACCGCCGAGAGAAATGAGAGAATGTAGGGCGCGGAGAATGCTTTTCAATGTCGCCACTCGCTGATACACTACGTTCCAGTATTACAGGCTGCTTGTGCAAGCGACCATGCGTATGCTTTTCTATTGCCGTTGAGTCAAAATTCTATAACGTGTACCTAATGGTATTAGCGCTCTAGATATGCAATGCGACTACAAATAGGTCAGAATGAGGAGTATGATCTACAAAACCTTTCCAACCCTTTTTTGACCAACCTAATTGTACGAGTTTATTATGATTAGATTATAGTTTCAGTAGAGTATTCAAACTTTATCTACAATTTTATGTTTATATTGTTAGCAGGTTCTTTTATTGCATTATTTCTGAATTTCGTGTTGTTTCAAAAATCTGTACAATTTTCAGGATATAGGTTCAATATTATATCTTATAATCGATTGTACTTCAAACAACTTATCAACAAAGCAAGGTTTAGCAGGAATTTTCAATAATTGGAAATTCAATAATGTTACAAAACTAACAACTTAGATGGATTTTAAATTATTATTTACAATAAACTACACTTTTTATAATTAACCTAGACAGTATCTTAGATTTGCATATAACTGATATATTGAAAAGAGACCAAAACGACCGATTTATTTTTATGTGTGGAGTTAATGAACTGGAAAGATTAACGGTCTGAGCTCCGAATCGGTTTCTACGACTGCCATGCAAAATCGTCCTTCCGAAAGTTTGGATACGCGTAAAATACTTTATGCAGATGAGCGGTTATGCGATTTTGATAAGAGACGGACGTGAGATGTGGGCGGCTGGCGGCGGCGCTTTGATGTTATAATTGGTCATGGTAAAAGCTCTTGTCATTCTGCGACGAGCATGTGTGTTGTACGTGTATCCTGGACTTGAAAAGATCAACCGCGACGTTGAAAAAGCGGAAGTGAAACGAAATCGAAACAATGCATTCAACGGTTCTAGATTCGATGACTTTATTAGTACCATCGGCCATCTGTTATAGCAGACCACACAAGTAGCCGATGGTCGGGTTAGACGTCAATAAATCTCCTAGAATATGGGTTATGCTAATCGGGCTGAAAAGTTGGCACACCGCGCAACTTGTATATACCTATTCGTATATGCAACGTGTGTGTTGTTAATCGAGCAAATACTGAAATAAATATGGTGGACAATGCCAGTGCAACAAGATGGGAGCACAGTTAGGTAGATACTAATGGAGAAGTGAACTTACCTAAATTACATATAAAGAAATGAACTCAAACCAAAAATGCTATAACGAATGAGATGGCTCAAAACGAAAATTTGAGATGGAAATTGATTTATAAACGTAATAGCTATTAAGCTTTTTTCATTAGAATAGGTACATAAAACAATTTAAAATTGTCCGTTTCTCTTGTAGAATCTAAATTGAATATTTTCGAGATATCCACATATTTTGACTGCAATAACTGACTGTTTAGCTTGTATTCAAAAAAAGGGGAATATTTTACTTTTGTGTTTTTTAGTTTTATTTCAACCGAAATATTTCTTTATCGATAAATAAGTTCTGATTGGATTTTACAATTATCGTATTGACTTATTAATTATATTTACGAGTATTTATTGTACTTTCGCGTTTCTCGTGAAAGTAAATGCGTCAATTTACATAAAATCTCCCGACGTGGTTGTGTTGTGTTAAAAAAAGAGTCAACAAATTTGTAGTAAAATCGTGTTGACGACGAAAAGTCGTTTGTCCGAGTTGATGTAAATTGGGTAATTCACTTGGCAGATTTACAATCAACTTTGGATCGCCAAAACAGACTGATATAGCTCTCGGCCGCCCACCGTGATCAGTTCACCGCCCCCTATTAGCTTTCCAGGTTTTCAGAGGGGCTCTACGGACCCCGTTATGAACCGACGGTTAACACTACAAGTTCCCTAATTCGTCTGCATTAAGAAGAAGCGAAAACTGGCACGGCGTACAAACAAAGTCGAGTTTCGAAGAAGGTTTTGCCCGTCTTCAGGAATGTATCGCGTGGTCTCGTAGTAAGCAGACCTGTTTAAATGGACAACGTGGTGGGAAACGTCAATCGTTTATTCAACTTGCGTTCGCACATGGCAATTCAATGATGCACGTGCGTGCCGCTACAAACTTGGGGGGTTTGTTCTGCTAATACAACACACAGGAGGGAAGCGACATCTCACCTGGTCGAGCTGATGGAGAGCAACATTCGCATCCACCCATCCGGGCCTGGTGTAGAGGTCCGATTCGTGCCTCTGGCGATCTGTAAGCTCCTGGGGCGCTTCTGAAGACACCACTGAGGCCATCCTGGCTCTAGGCCCCCGACATTCTGGTTCCCATTACCACCGGCACCGGCATTCCCCGCATACCATCATGAGATCGATCTTTCCGAGCCGTCCGAACGCGACACTGCCGGTACGGACATCGTCCAAGAGGAGACACTTCCTGGACGCGGTTACCAGCTACCTACGTGTCTGAGCTAACGACAAATCACTCAACCGCACTCAGATGTCTTCCATTCAACTTGAACATCTTCGGTGCCGTTGTAAATATAAACAATCGAGATGCGGACCTTCACGGATCCAGTCTTGCACGAACGGTGCCTGCACGCAACCTTTACCGTACCGCGCCACTCTTTCAACTGATCGCAAACGCAACGTACCGTCAACCATGCCCCGTGCCGATTCTATTTTACTACATAGTAGTGGCGGCTTGCGACGTTGCCCAATCCACGCTCTATTCTTTCAACACCAGACAAAACTTCTCAATTTTAATAACCAATGCCAGCGTCAATATCGTTCGATTGAATTTATTTAATGTTTACGCAGTTTCAAGAATTTTTCCCAAATGCTGATCACAACTAAGCGTTCAAATATTGAAATTTGTAGATGCTAATTTTCTCAACACTTTTTGTACAATGCGTCCGCCACCAACGCAATCAGAGGTGAATTACTGCGGATGCGTCAAGGGCCAGCCTCCACAACTTCCTCAGCCGGATTGATGTCTGATGTAGACTTCGATATCACAATTGTTCTCAAAAAAATATATTCGTACGAAAAAGAACGAGGAATACTGAACAGCACTTTTAGCTTCACTTCAAATGAATGAACGATAATTGGATAGAATATTCCACTAGAAATGGCACAAAACTATAGAAAAACGAAAGGAACAAATTGAGCAACGTAGTAATTTTCCATTAGAGACATTTAAGGAATTGATTGCTTTTGCTTTTCACAATGTACATTTTTCTTCCAACAATCAGTTTCTTAAACAAAAACTTGGAACCCCCATGGGCTCAATTTTATCATAGCACAAATGGTTATTGATGACCTTTTAGATGATTGTTTACCCAGACTTCCTTTTTCGATTCCATTTTGTAAAAAGTATGTTGATGATTTAATTCTAGCAATCCCTCATCACAAAGAGGATATAGTACTCGAAATTTTCAATAATTATTACACAAATATTAAATTCACAGTAGAACGAAAAAATAATAATTCTGTAGCATTCCTAGATACAAGAGTCATAAGAGGTGAGAGAACATTGAAGACTGATTGGTATAGAAAACCCATTTGCTCTGATAGATTTATTCATATGAAATCATATCATCCTTGGCAAATGAAAATGCATGTTATTTTGAATCTGAAAACAAGAATTAACAATATTAGTGAGGAAAATAAAAATTCGAAAGAACTTTGAGAATTATGATTATGAATGGTTATCCAGAGAATCTCCTAAAACGTTTGATTTTCAACACTCCAAATTCTAATTTAAGGAATTGATTGCTTTTGCTTTCAACAATGTACATTTTTCTTTCAACAATCAGTTTTTTAAACAAAAACTTGGAACTTCTATGGGCTCAACTTTATCTCCTATCATACCACAAATGGTTATTGATGACCTTTTAGATGATCGTTTACCCAGACTTCCTTTTTCGATTCCATTTTGTAAAAAGTATGTTGATGATTTAATTCTAGCAATTCCTCATCACAAAGAAGATATAGTACTCGAAATTTTCAATAATTATCACACAAATATTAATTTCATAGTAGAACGAGAAAATAATAATTTTGTACCATTCCTAGATACAAGAGTCATAAGAGATGAGAGAACATTGAAGACTGATTGGTATAGAAAACCCATTTGCTCTGATAGATTTATTCATATGAAATCATGTCATCCTTGGAAAATGAAAATGAATGTTATTTTGAATCTGAAAACAAGAATTAACAATATTAGTGAGGAAAATAAAAATTCGAAAGAACTTTGAGAATTATGATTATGAATGGTTATCCAGAGAATCTCCTAAAACGTTTGATTTTCAACACTCCAAATTCTAATTTAAGGAATTGATTGCTTTTGCTTTCAACAATGTACATTTTTCTTTCAACAATCAGTTTTTTAAACAAAAACTTGGTTCCTCTATGGGCTCAACTTTATCTCCTATCATAGCACAAATGGTTATTGATGACCTTTTAGATGATTGTTTACCCAGACTTCCTTTTTCGATTCCATTTTGTAAAAAGTATGTTGATGATTTAATTCTAGCAATTCCTCATCACAAAGAAGATATAGTACTCGAAATTTTCAATAATTATCACACAAATATTAAATTCACTGTAGAACGAAAAAATAATAATTTTGTACCATTCCTAGATACAAGAGTCATAAGAGATGAGAGAATATTGAAGACTGATTGGTATAGAAAACCCATTTGCTCTGATAGATTTATTCATATGAAATCATGTCATCCTTGGAAAATGAAAATGAATGTTATTTTGAATCTGAAAACAAGAATTAACAATATTAGTGAGGAAAATAAAAATTCGAAAGAACTTTGAGAATTATGATTATGAATGGTTATCCAGAGAATCTCCTAAAACGTTTGATTTTCAACACTCCAAATTCTAATTTAAGGAATTGATTGCTTTTGCTTTCAACAATGTACATTTTTCTTTCAACAATCAGTTTTTTAAACAAAAACTTGGAACCTCTATGGGCTCAACTTTATCTCCTATCATAGCACAAATGGTTATCGATGACCTTTTAGATGGTTGTTTACCCAGACTTCGTTTTTCGATTCCATTTTGTAAAAAGTATGTTGATGATTTAATTCTAGCAATCCCTCATCACAAAGAAGATATAGTACTCGAAATTTTCAATAACTATTACACAAATATTAAATTCACTGTAGAACGAAAAAATAATAATTCTGTAGCATTCCTAGATACAAGAGTCATAAGAGATGAGAGAACATTGAAGACTGATTGGTATAGAAAACCCTTTTGCTCTAATAGATTTATTCATATGAAATCATATCATCCTTGGAAAATGAAAATGAATTTTATTTTGGATCTGAAAACAAGAATTAACAAAATTAGTGACGAAGATAAAAATTCGAAAGAACTTTTGAGAATTATGATTATGAATGGTTATCCAGAGAATCTCCTAAAATGTTTGATTTTCAACACTCCAAATTGTAGACATAATGAACAAGAAGTTATTGCATTAACACCAAATGAAATAGAACAAACTAACGTAAATAACAAAAAATTCATCTTACCTTGGATAACAAATTATACCGATAAGTTAAAGTCAATTATTCGTAGCGAGAATAATTTTTTCAGTATAAAAATCGTAAACAAAGCAAACAAAGTTTATACTCAATTAAAAGATAAGAATCCCCTGGAACAAATGTCTGGTGTAGTATACAAAATTTGTTGTCAAAATTGTGATGGTGTATATATCGGAGAAACAGGAAATGCTCTCAGTAAACGGATCTCAAAACACAAGAGTGATAGTTGATTAAAAAGAAAACCTGTATGTTATCGACTCATGAAATTGATACAGGTCATCACATGAACTTTGGGAATATTAAAATTTTAGATCAATCAACAAAATCCAAAAGAAGAAAAAGCCAAGAGAAAAATAATTTAAATTCAAAAAAGGACATCGAAAATGTTCATTCCACTTATGCGAACCTTATAGAGTTTGACAACATATTACGAAGACGGCGAATATTGGACTAATATCTAGTTACTAAGGATGAATTTTTCAATCATTAACAACGGTGAATTCGTGAATGTCAACTTCGTCTTTATTTTTAACCATTCATAACAACTATGTAAGGCAAATCTCGATTTCTGTAAGTTTTTTAACCGACATGGAAACGAATTTGTGTTCACTGATTGTATTTTGTCACATTGTAGATCTCCCGAAGACGAGAATAAACGTTCTCGAAAGCTGGAGTTAAAGAAGAAAGAGTATCACTTTCCCTTTGCTGTACATCCCAACAATCTTACTTTGTATCATATAGGCAGCAGAAAATTATCATCTCAGAATGACTTTGTTCAATTTGTAAAGAAAACAAGTATTACAGTTAATATAAAAAAAATATTCCATTTTACTTTTCAGAAAATCGACGTCACAAAAATTCCGTAAAACAAATTGTGGACATCTTCAAAAATCAGAAATAAGTTCCTCTCATAAAGTAAATCAGAAAACGAAGAATTTTCCACAACTCTGTGTTGTCTAGAGATTATCTTCGAGAAGAGTATCAAAAGAATTATTTGAGAAATTCTATTTGAATACGTTTTTGGATATACCAGAATATTGTTTACTATTCCCTTTCTTAATTCTTAATTCCAATTATTAATGGTAAACTTTATTGATATTTTTCTTTTTTTGTATCATAATGAGCACACTTTTCAAAATAAATTCAGAGGAAATGGGTGTGAAAAACAAATGAGAAAAGTAAAACTAGTAAAAATGTCGTATGTAACACTAAAACTGAAGAGTGGTGTGATGGGCGTGAATAACAAGGTTGATTTTGGAAATGTGAAAATCATTTGAGATGATTAATGATTGTGAACCTGAAATGAAAAAGAAAAATGCATACTGAAATGAAGACATTTGTGACAGTTATAAGCAGAAGAAAAGACACGAAAATGACAGTACAGACTAAACTAAAACAATAAGAAATTTTGAAAACAGTCTAGCAATCTGAAAAAAGTGATCGACAAAGGAGGCAGAAGAAGACGATGTAAGAATGATAAAAGGAAAATTAAGAGAAGCCTTGAAATGAGCGCAAAAAATATATCATCAGTTAAAGAAAAAGTTTTTTTTCTTGAAGCGTTGGCGGCAACGCTGCCTTATGTCATTGCAGGCGTAGTAGTGGTGGAGTTTTTAACTCAAACACATGGTATTCCACAGGCAGTCATCTCTTGCGCAAACCAAAACATTGAAACTTTGGCGGAGAAACACAACGGCGTTGCCGTATTCAATCCAAGCTATCTTTAAATTCGTTAAGAACTTTAATGAAATGTGATAATTCAGATGTGTAATATTAACAGCTTCATCATTCGGTTTTTAATAAAACTCATTCGATGTACCAACAGATTGGGGTTAATTGATGGTAGATGATCGTTTTGCACGTCCCTGTCTGAACGCATAAACTTTATACCGGCAAAGGGGCGAACGTCCCGAAGTTCTTCGAACGAGGACCACCCACGGTATATGTTTAGAATGTAAATTCTCCAAATTACATTAACTCGTGTTTTTTTGTCACCATCAATACTTATACGCATCCACGAGAATAGGTAGAGAATAATCACATCATGACCGTCGCTATTAATAAACCTTTTCCACAGACATTGCCGTATAATGATTACATGAACGCGTTGCATCATTTTTCTTATTCTAATTAAATAACACAGCGTCGTCGACTGAGGAAATGGAAATCGTGTGTTTCGTAGCGTCTGATTAATGAAGTTATACCTATTCATTCTTTTCTACATTACGGATCTGGAGATTGTGAACTAAAAAAATTATCGTATCGCTTTGAAAAGTAAACGGAAAATTATGCAAAATGTATTTCTAAACGCTTGGCCAGATATTCACATTAATGCAAGTTCCTTCCAAGAAAATTAAAAACGATCAATGAGGTTGGGTCGTTTATCAATCATTGATCGAACGATAGTGAATTCTCATCCATCATTGTTGACCTTGGATGCAGAAAGACCGAATATGGAATGAATTGATTTTTTATTCGTACATCACATCTCAACACTTCCATACTTCTGTGGAGGTGCGAATATATAGAAAAAAAATCATATTTCGAAAACATGATATACAGATAACGTTGGTGGGTGTTAAAAATTCCTTGGATCATTGTAAGGTTTTTCAAACTCCTCCTTTCATTTTGTCATATTGATAAGAAACATTTTACCAAATCCGGTCAGCATTTACTGATCCTTAGAGACTTCTTGAAAAATTTTACAATACTTTGGAAATAGAATTACTGGGGGAGGGGGGAATTTTGAAAATTGTAAATCAGTGTCTGAGTAAAATGTTTCATTTATTGATTTCGTTTTCAATAATTGAAAAATTACAATATTTCAATCAACTAATATAATGATCATAAAAATAATAAAATAAAATGATTTGTGTATTCTAATCATCTATACTTGTTATTTTGTTTGTGTAGGAAATGCGGAAATGCAGCGCAGCGGTAATTCGTCTCTGGTACTGACGATGGCAGCACCGAAATGAGATTGTATTGTGCAGATGCGCGTAGACTTCTTCAGTTTTTGGTACACAGAATTCAGATTGATGGACGTTTTGACACGAGATTGTTTGGTGACATTTTGTCGATGGTTGATTTTGCCAGTTTATTAGTTTATTAAACAACGATGGGGTGTAAACTCTTTGTTATAAATGAACATGATAGCTAACTAAAGTAGAAACAATACAAATTGTTCCGATACCTAAGAATAACTGATCAAACGTTTTCATTCGACGTTTGTGAACTAAAAATTATAATCAATAGTTATGTGGAACCATATTAAAAATTGACTATTGGAACTGGAGATGAATTCACTCCTACCTTTGGAATTATGATCGTTGTATACGAGCATCGGATATCTACGGTTTAATGACATTATCCTGTAGTGAGTTGAGACTGAATGTTTGGCAATTGGAAGTGATGTGATCATCCAATGATCTATCAAACTCTCTAATCAAGCATGCAGGAAACAGGATGTCTTATTGGTTTACTAGCTGGGGTGATGTAAGTTTATCGTTCAAAACTAGAGAAACGATTTATATTAATGTCGATGCATAAAGTTGATTTATATTTATTTTGTACCAGTTATTGATGTAGGGAATTATTTTTAGAATGAAGGGGGAAATTGCCCTTCTAACTTATTGATATGGTCACAATGAATTCGGATAAAGTCGCTGCCAAGCGCAAACCTGACTCAAACAACGGTTCTTGCATGGGAACCAGCATTGATGAAGAAACTTCGCACCATCCTACATCAACAGATGATTCACCAAACTTGCTCCTTTATCGGAAAGTAAGCAAAGTTGTATTGCAGCTTTAATATTTCTCCTTGCCTCATATCACAATTGTTTTCATTCTAATTTACTAATTGAGTACACGAATGTATACATTACAAAATTCAAACTAAAATCATATTTGAGTTTATCACTAAAGTAGCCGTAAGACTTTTCCATGTAACAAACAAGTAAACCCATATTTTAGATGGAGAGGATTGTTGAAAAGATGCAGGATGAAAATACAGGCGTCTCTGTAAAGACTGTCAAAAGCTTTATGTCAAAGATACCGTCAGTATTTACGGGTTCCGATTTAATAATGTGGATGATGAAGAATCTGGACGTGGAAGATCAACAAGAAGCTCTGCACCTTGCTCACCTGATGGCCGCTCACGGATATTTTTTTCCAATTGATGATCATATGTTAACTGTTAAAAATGATAACACATTCTACAGATTTCAAACACCTTACTTTTGGCCTTCAAATTGCTGGGAACCAGAAAATACTGACTATGGTGAGATAAATACCATCTCGGTAAATATTATTTCTTTATTTTCATACAGCTGTTTACCTCTGTAAAAGAACCATGCAAAATAAAACGCGCTTGGAACTGGCCGACTATGAAGCAGAGAATCTGGCTAGACTGCAGAAAATGTTTTCACGAAAATGGGAGTTTATTTTTATGCAAGCTGAAGCTCAAAGCAAAGTGGATAAGAAGCGTGATAAATTGGAAAGGAAGGTGTTAGATAGTCAAGAACGAGCTTTTTGGGACGTTCATAGACCCATGGTGAGTACCAAGCATGTGTGTTTATCTAAATAAATATTCCTTTCACTACTTTTTGAACGAAATTATTAATGAAAAGATTGTATTAAAGCAATAACTAAGAGTGAAGTGTTACTAAAATTACATTTTTTACTTTATGTATTTAGTTTTTCAATCGTCTTTTCAATCATCTTTTAAGTATAAGGTAACAAAATTCAGATACAAAACGATGTTATTTCAGAAGATGTGTAATTATTAGGTCAGCAAATTTATTTTTTACATGACATTAGAAGAGTACTAATCATCTAATTTAGGGATTGTTAAGCTAAATGATCTTCTGAAAAGTATCCCACCTCTGTAAATTGGATATTAGATTTAAGACTGATCCTGCTCCAGAAAAATTAAAATGATTTTTTTTTGTGAAAATTAGATCTGGTACTAATTTCACTTCTTTGTGTAGTCCATAGATTATTTTTAGATCACCATCAATCACTGATATTTCTTGTAGCCCGGTTGTGTTAATACCACCGAAATCGATGTTAAAAAAGCATGCCAAATTAACAAGCCAATTCATGGAATTAAAAATATGACCATCGATACGAGAAAAATTTCTCCATCTACTTCTACAGTAGATAACAAAGTTTCAATAGACATTCTGAAAAAGCAAATAGAACTGCTCAAAGCGAGATTGGATAGGCGTAATATCAAAATTTCTAAAGCTGCCGAATCGTAAGTTGCATAATGCCATTGATTATCGCACTACTTCATCTCTTATTAACAGTTTCATCGCTTATTTCGAACAGTATTTAGAGTATGATGCATTTTTCGTGTCACCCGAGTATCCGAATCCTTGGATAAATGATAGTCCCGAACTTTGGGAGCAGGAAAAGCAAGCTAAAGACATATCAGCTCGTAGAGTGAAACGATGGGCATTTAGTCTCAAGGAACTACTACAGGATCCGATTGGTCGTGAACATTTCGTCAGGTTCCTAGATAAGGAGTTCAGTGGAGAAAACTTGAAATTCTTAGAAGCAGTGCAAGAATTGAAATCGCTGCCCCAAAGTGAAGTGCAAAATAAAGTTTTAGAAATATGGGCGGAATTTTTGGCACCAGACGCAAGCTGCCCAATAAACGTTGATTGTCAATCTTATGAAGTTACGAAGAAGAATATGGAAAGCTTAGATAGATGGAGTTTCGATTGCTCAGCCGTAAGTGGAATAAAAAAACTTGCGTATTTAACTAGGCGTCAATATTAAATTCTAGGCTCACGTGTATCACTTAATGAAAAGTGACAGTTATTCGAGATATTTACGCTCAGAAATGTACAAGGACTTCTTGAATGGTTCAAAGAAAAAAGTAAGTATCTAGTTACCTAAACGGTGGGATTATCTGTTTTTGATACATGTTGAAAAGTGTAATTTTTCCATTGTCGCTCCTCGAGGTTTTCTAGGTATTACCGTGCAGATTTTCAACCCCAATCGATGTAGCATGACGTTCATCTGAAATTATTTCTACTGTGCGTGTAATTCTCTTCCACTCTCCAAATTTGACATTCAGTGGGCTAAATAATTCCCTAGCATGTTCATATCGTGGTTCAATTAGTCGTGTTTAGTTCAGACGTTGATCGCACATATTTCTAGGCGGACAAATGGGTTCTGCAATGCTTATGGCTTCCGCAGTGACCCACTAAGGAAAGCTTTTCGTTGGGGCGGGAAAAATCCAGAAGTAAGTCTCTTTTGAGGCTCCATGCCACTCGGGATTGTTTGATCAATACATCTTCACCAAAACTAGCAACAACAAAACGAATATATTTGTTTTGCAAAAAGCTGTCCAATGTTCCTCTTTGCTCTTTCTATTTTTTTTTTCATTCACTGTCTTCTACTTTTTTGCAGACGTCAGTCAAGGGAATACGTTCGATAGTGTCTTTCACAGCCAGGAAAGATAACATCACCTAGGTTTAGGAATGTCAAATCTATTTGATTAAAACTTATCGTCTGAAGATAAGTTGGAAGAAAAAACGACAATACAGTTAACTGGAATCGCACTATAGGTCTACATTCATATAGAAACTTCAACATCTTTCTTGAAATTAATTCGAACATGTGAATATAATTCAATTATTACGTATACATCCAGTGTTATTATGATAGATAATCAAAACGGAGGGATAATGTGATAAGAGCACAAACAATTAGAACGTTAATGAAGAGAAATGTTTTACTTAACTGATTGTAAAGTCGCAATTCCTAAAAAGACGTTAGATCACTTATCTGTTGAGATTATATGAAAACTTGTTATAATGTCGATAACTATCTTGTGAACAAATTTTTGTAATCATCGATGTGCCATAATGATTTGTTTCCTGCCATACTTTTTTCAATTAGTTTCGTTACCGGAATTGTAACACTCGTCTAATACTTAAACATTTATTTTTAAGTGAGATAAGTGTTACAATGTTAGAAAGTATTTGCGTTATGATATATTTTTTCATATCGCAAGACGGTGATATTATTTAAAGCTTTAATATTATTCGCGACTATGTGTAGAGAACATATTTCAATTTCTCTGCAAGTAATTTACGTATTAAATGTATTAACGGCGTATTTTTATGCGAAGTATTAATATTGCGACAAATTTAGTATTACTGTACAACGAGATCTCGATCTGTCCTCCTGAAATCAAATTTTCCGTAACTTCTGCAACATACTTGCATAAAAGTAAACCAAAGAATTCTTGAATTTGATGAACTGAGAATCTTATGACATGGTCAAATACTGCCCATTCCAGATATTATGAAAAATGAAATGTGCATTTTTGTAGACCTTTTGTAATGGTACGACCTATTGCCATTTGTTAAAAAAAAACGAAAGTCTTTCATTGTAGAAGTCAAGTATATTTAGTGTTATTGTTGAGTTTACAAGGATATTATGCGAACAATTTAGTTATGATATTTCTATATATCTGATAGTAATAAGGCAGATAAAATGTGTGTTGTGTCATAACAATCAGAAAAAGGCAGGAGTAATTGAGTAAAAATGAGGAACGAATGAAACTCGAGTGAATTGTTTTGGTTTAGTCGTAGTATGCAAGGGAAAGGATGTTTCAATTATTTTGAGAGGTATAAGAATTCATTTGGCTATTATTTAAATTCTCTTCCTATATTTTTTTGAAGTTGCGTCGCTCAACGTATCGAAACGGTTTTTCATATTTATTTTTGAAGCCTTTTATAAAATGCGGGTCTTTTAGATGTTTAAGAAATTGCAAATGCTTATTATACAGGTATTGAATAGACTGCTTTTATGTGATTCCCTCAAAACTATTTGATATCTTGTTTTGTAGATATAGGGAACCGAGAGTTACGATAAAGAACGTCATGAGCAATAACATAAACTGTATACAACTTTCTCGCTAAATTGCTCTAGAAATTCTTTTAATGAATGATCATTAGATTAGTATTCAAATGTTTTTCGATAGATATTGTAAAAAAACATATCTTTTTCATCTTATTAACTTGGTGGAAAATTATGATCCCTAGTGTTATCGGACATATCAGTTTGAAAGAGAAGCAACCGAAAGAACAAATTGTTAATAAAAAATTTGTTAAAATACTACGAGTGTATCGTTTTCGATACATTTTAGCATTTGGATGTGGATTGTATTACCGTCATATTGCTGGTTGACTCCTCAAGAATATCTGTCAACATTAGACTAGTCAGCACACATAACTTTGGTTCGTATATGTAAATTATGCTTGAAAATATTTTACTCATGTTGTTCTTATTAATGAAATACTTGTGTTAACGGTTTTTTTTATTTTATTGACCAGGTTTCAAATCTATCTAAAAATTTGTGTCTTTTATTTAATTTGAAAGGAATCATTGATTGTCTACAACAGAAAAAGTAATTAATCACTTGAAATCGAATAGAGATGTCTGTATTTTCAACATATTTCGTAGGAGTTTTTTTAATATTCGATATGTATGTTTTAAGTTGCGTAATAGAAAGATATATTTTTTATTAGATATGTTTAATTAAGAAAATTATTCCAACAAAGTCATAATAAACTACGTGTGAAAACTTAATGCATTTACCAATCAATCAACCAGTTTGTCGGGGTTCAGGTTTCAGGGTACAAGTAAAAGGAAATCGACTGCTTATAATTGTTTATTTGTAAGTCAAAATCCTACATTATGATTGTGTTATATTTTCCTAAAGTGATGAAGGTAAAAAAATCTTCCACAGCCCCTGTCTTCCGAAGTTAAGAAAAAATTATCATAAAAAGTATCACAATGAGCCAAAATTAAACAACTTTTGTATAAAGCAGGAAATGTTTTAAAAACTGAAACAAAAGTTATTAACCTTAGTTACAACTCAGGCCGCATCTCGTAGGTAGCAGTGCATACCAAAAAAACGTTTTTGTTCCTTTTCAAAAATACTGGGTCGTTGAATGCAGTTCTGCTGGACGATTAAGATGGAATTGTTTAAAAATCACGTCGATCGTACAAAAATATTTTAATATTTCAAAAGCGTATTCAGAATGACTACGGATTGAAATCTCGATCTGATAAGTTTGATAGTCGAATCGTCAATCACGTAAGAAAAGTGTGAAACGCATTTTAAATCAATTTACTTGTACCGCCATCTCCAAAACATTGTAAATGGTTTTTTCTCAAACGATTTTGGGTTTGAACATTTAATGAATGTAGAGATAGCGATACGTTGTCCATTGATTTCTTCCTTCGAAACTATGCAATTTGAAGAGCCAAGTTATCGATCAGGTCTATCTAGTTGTGACAAACTACCAACTTATCTCATTAATCTGGACTCGCTTTTTGTGCAACGTATATCGTTTTAAAATCGTTTAAAATTAGTTGTCTCACTTCGTTACTTTTCTCGTGTTAAATATTGCGGAAAAATGTCCTTTAAAGCCAGTGATGGCATAAAGAGCATTCAAATGAATTTGTTTGAAATGATAATTTATTGTGCGTTGTAAACATCTCTCATGACTGTGAGAGTGAGAAAAGTGTACCAGCCACTTCGGGTTTATCAAAATTAAATAAGTTTCTATTTGCTATACCAAGATGTGTTTGAGCAAAACTAGATTTGTGTTGTTATATTTGGCGAAATCTAATGGTTGGGATGGATCATTTCTTTTTGCCTGAGTGTGCCATACCAATATCTAAAACGATTTAAAGTTGCTATAGAGCCGATCAATTGGATGCTCACCTTTGTACAGTTGTCCGCAAGTAACTCAATTTCGTCAGGTTCAAATGGGTCCAAGCTTTTCAGGAAACCATCTTCTTCGAAGCCAGGTTTAAAAGGCATTTCAGCTTTGGGACGTTTCAATAGAAATTTTACAGACACGGCAAAACCCGCCATGTCAACAGGAAATTTTCTGCCTGCCACCCAACCGTCGTAAAAACCCTTGAATTTTCCATTTTGTACAATAGGCGAACTAACTCCCAATTTTGTTATTAGACCCACTGGAAACATAGAAACTTGTTTCGTATACCTAATCTAAAAACATCAATCAATTAGGTTCATGGGAACTGATGGTGTCTTAGTTCGAATGGTTTACGTTTGTCCACTTACCTCTTTGAACAATTGGAGGTCGTATGTATTGTCATCGTCTGCAAAGTAGAGAACACCATCCCTTGCATGTTTTCGAACCCAAGCTAAACCTTTATTTCGATTTGATACGCCACGCGGTTTTGGACCTTTCTTTTTTTTCTTGTATATTTCGGGCATTGGTGCTGAAAAAATCTTCATTAGAAGATATCAGAGGTATGAATAAGGTCTTACCGAGAAAGTGATCGTAACTAACCCCAGTTCTTTGTAATAATTCGGTTACTACTTCTGTCTTTTTATCAGCGTCTTCTATTACTAACCAATGTACTTTTGGTGTGAGCATCAGTGTATGAGCTAATCGTGTTAATTCTGCAAGTTGCTCTGGTCTTCTATATGTTGGAGTTATAATATATAGCGGAGGTAACTGCGTATTATTAGTTGCTGCGGGATCGAAACACTGCAATAAAAACGTCCCATAAATATCGCGAAGAACATGGAGGTTTTCTAAATTACTTTCGATAGAAGTTTTCCACGAATTCTGCCTCCGAATGAGTTTTCCAAAGTTATTTGAACAGAAGTTCTCATTCATTGATTTCACAATAGAGTAAACAAACTTATAGGCCAATTTGTGGAAGTTCATCTTTGCAGAAGTAGTGGAATGAAATCATGTGTTTTGTTGGAGTGAATATGTATTGATGTTGTGTAGTGTTTCGATAAATTTTCGCATATTTACTTACTGGTACAAAATGACTGCTATTTTTGAAAGCGTAATAAGTATGGTTTATGCTTCTTTCAACGGAACCTGCGTTTAGATCCCTGAATTGCCTCGAATTATTGTGCGAGATTACCCATGCCTTTGATAGGTGGTATTGGTAAAAAACTACTGATGCACTTACGAATATTATAAGGTACATTGTGAGGGGCAACCTCATTCTTCGTTTACAAACTATCTTTTCCTGTGAAATAAAGGGATATTAGAACAATGAAATAAATGCGATTATTTATTCATTTGAATGCATTTCTACATATTTCATAACGTAGTAATGCATTGTTCACTGATTTTTCGACTTTTTCTGGGATTTTACTTTTTTTTTTTTGACTCGATGCCCTATGTTAGGGACAATAAAAATCAATGTTTGGTTGACCTTATAAAGGAATGAATGTCAGTAGTTCGACATTTCTTTTAAATTCCCAGGTGGATTCGAAATTCTATGCATTTCGTTGCCCATCCATAATTTTATCTCTATGTAGGTACTGCGTACACAAGTTTGAAATGAGTATATCTTTAAAAAAACCGTTTTTCGAGTTCAATAAGTTGAATCAAATTGAATATGAGACCTGTATTTCAGTTGTTGTTTAAAAAATTAGTTTGATTCATGGATGTAGCTCGATTTTAAAGGACTTACAGAGGAGACCTTCATGTACATTCGATGTTGAAAAATGGAAAAAGGGAATAAGTCAAAGTAACCCCAAAGCATACACAAAATTGGAAAAACGAAACTAGAGTAATAATAATGGTGATATTGTTTTGTGTTATCTAGAAAATAAAGTTACTGATTACTTTTTTATATAAATTTTATTACAGTGTAGCTAATTTAAAATTTCCTGAAGTCGGAATCGGAATGAAAGTTTTTCAGCGCTTGGAAATGGAAAATCTTTTATACTAGGAATTTCATATTTGCCTCCATTCGTCGTTGTCGGTGTAAAAAATTTCATTTAGGTTCGACGTTCAAGACGACGAGTGCGAGACTTGATATTACGAACATTTGTCATAGATTCTGTTCGATCGAAAAACGAAATGAACTCTTTAGATTATCCCGTTTTCCTTGCAAGTGGATTTACTTTTCAACTGGGTGTATATAATGAAGAAGAAACAGTTATGTATTTCCTTTTATTAAACATGATTAATCGTATTATTATTCAGCGTATGGTTCATTAACCGTTGTTAGATTGCGCAACTGAATCATAGACTTTGTGCTACTAAAAAATTCAGAATTTATATCAAGCTTCAACGGTAACTATTCTACATAACTAATTGCTTTAAAAAATTCATTGAATCATAGTTATGATGCCACATATCACATTGCAAGTATATGAAGCTGCTTGTATGTCAAAATAAAATCTGACGAATTCTATGATATTATTCTGAGGGAGAAAATCATCGTGAATGGGAAGCAGATGGGTTGTAATTATCTTGAAAGCTTTAGCGAAGATGGTAGAGTTGGAATTAAAGTATCAACTCCCTAAATGGCGAACGATATATCTCTTTTGAAGAGGATAAATCAACTTACTAGGAGTTCCGATAAGTGTATGCTGCAAAGCGAAATTTTTTCGATATCCATGAAACTAGCATCTTTTTACCCACTCTTCATAACAATGAAGCACTCACGTTATTGAGCTGAATCTGGCGATACTTGTATTAACACTGGCATGCTGCGATATAGCTGCTTTTGATAAGGAGTAACACTTCCTTTAGTATATCTCAAAATAAAATTACTATGTTCCACCCACAGCGAATTTATAATTCTTCGAATCGTAAAATGTTTCAAGCAATGAATGGTTATCGTTTCTGATTAATTTTTATATAAAAATGTGGAAGTACTCGTTTTCTTATTTGGTAAATTATGAATTCGCAAGTTTTAGTTATCGAATGCAGTTATGATATCGTTTTGTTCATTTTACGTATTTTGGATATTTCAATTGAATTTGTTGATATGATATGAAGTTCATGCATATACTCTTCTTCAAGCTTCAAAGATCATAAACTTCATTTTGGAACGTCTTTATATACCGACTAGCGAACGATTGGCAAGAAAGCTTTTGAGATGTGGAATGCATCTCGTAGAAATTTTAAATAGTAATAGTCGATGCAATCCAAAGCATGTCATCACATATTCTCAAAAATGAGGCTGAATAATTGGCATAAAAAGTGATGAAAGCAATACAGTGATGTGGTCTAGCGACAAAGTCGGAAGTTTAAGAAAAAGATGAAAAGCATATATGCAAAGAAAATGGAGTAGTCTGTCCACTGCATAATTCTCGGCTGTTCGGAAACACATAAGCATCACCATAATTGCTTTTGTTATACACATAACTATGATAACTGTTAAAAGTTGAGTTAATTTCCTAGTTGAAAATTAAAATCATTTTCCTTATACTTGAACATGAAAGATATCTTTTGGAGGTAATTAGTTGCCCAAGGTAGACTACGCTAGTACTATTGAAAACATGGTACATACGAAGGTGAAGGTGCGCGCTCAGATACACAAACCGAAAATTACCTGACCGTTTGGCGTACTATACATAAGCCTTGGACTTCGATACGATACGCACTGCAGTTGAATTGTTACAGATCATAATATAATGAAAAAAGTTATTAGTTTTCTATTACGATTAACGACGTAATGGTCTCAAAAATTGTTTAATTGTTTATCAACAATACCTATTTTGAAATCATTTAACATTATGAAATGTTACGTTAACGTTAATGAAAAAAGTGCAACCTGGAAAATAATTTATTTTTATTTCTACTCGCCAAGTGATTTTTTTTGTGTTAAAAATGACATTGAGTGTGATATTAAACATCAATTTTAAGTTTTATGTAGATAAAAGAAAATTTTATTGGGCGTTCGAACATAATGTCCAAACTCTAAATTAAGTTTGTAAAGGATTTTATTAAATTTTTATTCTTTTCTGATGTTTTTGGTTATAAAGCGTTACTAAAGATTCAGTAATTCAAACAATATATTATCGACGTTTCGGGTTGAACCCTTTTTCAAGATTTGACAATTTAAATATTTGACAATGTTGTTATAATAAGTTTTCTTAGTAACAATAATCTGACAAATGAAAAACAAAAAGATGGAGACTTGATATGAATTATTTGTTCAGAATAAAGTTGAGTATATTTGATTCAAATTTCGAATATCTGTTTTGTCATTAATTGCTTCAGACTTTCTTTTGATATGAATCATTTCAAGAAATTCTCTTGCTTTTCTGTTTTTTTCGTAATCTAGAATTTTCACTGTGTTAAAATCAAATGTATGTTTTAATGTTTGTTCATGTTTATGTAATGCTGTTTGTACTTTAGAGTATTTATGACCTTTTATTCTTCCTTTCAATTTTTGTTTTGTTTGTCCAATATAAACTCCGTTACAATCTTTACATGAAATTTGGTATACGATGTTAAATTTATTATTTTTTAGTGTTTCCGATTTTAATTTCGTAAAAAGTTGTTTTACTTGAATGTGGTTTATGTGGTATTTTGAAATTTGGATAAGGTTTGAAAATATTGGTAATTTTTCCAGAAAGGTTTCTTATGTATGGGATTGGAATATATATTGAATTCTCTTCTTTTTTCTCGGTATTTGTATTTAACCTGTTGTATAGTTTGTGTATACGTTTTTTCATGATTTTGTTTACGAATGATATGGGATAATTATTTTTTAAAAGTAATGATTTTATGGAGTGTAGAATAGCGGGTCTGTGAATTGGTGATGTTAGTTTGATTGATCTGTCTATATAGTTTATTATGATGGCTTTTTTGTTTTATGTGATGTGTTGTGTTAAAATCGAGAATCTTATTTGTATTAGTTTTCTTCCTAAATCATTTTGTTGTGAATTTATTTCCGTCTCTAATAATGGTCATATCCAAGAAATTTAAGCAATTTTTTGATTCAGTTTCGAGAGTTAATTTAATTTGCTCATGGAAATTATTGAGATTATTTATTATCGTTTGCATTTTATCTTCAGAAGTGATAAACATCAACGTACTTTTTGAAAATGGTTATGTCATTAATATGATTTTTTAGTATTTTCTGTTTCAAATTTTCCATTACAAGTTGAGCTATGGTGCTGGAAATGGGGGATCCCATTGCCACACTAAATGTTTGTTGATAAAATTTTTCGCCAAATTGAAAAAAATAGAATCGTACAGTTAATTGAACTGTTTCAATGAAATATTTTTTTGGAATAAAAGTGTGTGTTTGATTGCCAATTTTCTTCAATTATATTTGGTGTTACAGATGTGGGAATGTTTGTGTATAATGATGTGACGTCTAATGAGAAGAGTTTATGATTTGAAGGAATAATTAATTTGTTGAGTTCGTTTTTGAGTGTGAAAGAATTTTTTGTGTAATATTGATTGTTGTTTATGATGTTAAAAAGAATCTTGGATAAATATTTTGATAGACTGTAGAAAGGAGATTGTGAATATGAAACAATGTGTCTGAGAGGTATGTTGTTTTTATGAATTTTTGGTAATCCATAAATTTTTGGTGGTAAACTGTTATGAATATATAATGATTTTGCTATTTCTGGTGATACATAATTTGATTTTCCCATTTTTTCATGATCCCGTTATTTTCTTTCTGTAATGTATTCGTGAGGTCCCTTTTTATTTGTTTGTAAGTGGAGGTGTCTTCTAGTAAGTTGTTCATTTTTTCATTATATGTAGATCTATTAAGGATAACGGTTGAATTTCCTTTGTCTGCTTTGGTAACTATTATTTGTGGATTCTTTTTTTAAAAATTCTTGGTTTTTTGGAAATTTTGGAAAATTTGTCGTTCTGAAAATGTGAGTTTAGTATTTTTTGTTTTGTTACAGTGATTGATTAGTGTATTTGATAATTTGGATCTGATTATATTTTGATGAGAGTTATTGAGATATGCAATTCTGCTTTCTATAGTTGAGATGATATGTTTTACAGGGATGTTTTGTGTTTTGTTGCTGTTCATAGAAAATTTTGGGTCTAAGTTCAATATTTCTTGTACATACAGAGGGGGGATAGTATCTGGAAAATTCTTTATGTTATTTTGTTTATTTGAAGAAAAATATTCAAGTGATTTATTTTCTATCATTAATTTATTATGTTTCAATTAATGACAGAATAGATTTTCGAAATTTGAATCAAATATACTCAACTTTATTCTGAACAAATAATTCATATCAAGTCTCTAAAAACTACTAAAAAAATCATATTAATGGTATAATCATTTTCAAAAGGTACGTTGATGATTGTCTCATTATCACTTCTGAAGATAAAATACAAACGATATTAAATAATCTCAATAATTTCCATGAGAAAATTAAATTCACTCTCGAAACTGAATCGAAAAATTGATTAAATTTCTTGGATATGACTATTATTAGAGACGGAAATAAACTCACAACAGAATGGTTTAGGAAGGAAACTAATACAAATAGGATTCTCGATTTTAGCACAACACATCACATAAAACAAAAAAAAGCCATCATAATAAACTATATAGACAGATCAATCAAACTAACCTCACCAATTCACAGACCCGCTATTCTACACTCCATAAAAAATAAATAAAAAATAATTATCCTATATCATTCGCAAACAAAATCATAAAAGAACGTATACAAGAACTATACAACACGTTAAATACAAATACCGAGAAAAAAGAAGAGAATTCAACATATATTCCAATCCCATACATACGAAACCTTTCTGAAAAAATTACCAACATTTTCAAACCTTATCCAAATTTCAAAATAGCACATAAACCACACATTCAAATAAAACAACTTTTTACGAAATTAAAATCGGAAACACTAAAAAATGATAAATCTAACATCGTATACCAAATTTCTTGTAAAGACTGTAACGGAGTTTATATTGGACAGACAAAACAAAAATTGAAAGAAAGAATAAAAGGTCATAAATACTCTAAAGTACAAACAGCATTACATAAACATGAACAAACATTAAAACATACATTTGATTTTAAAACAATGAAAATTCTAGATTACGAAAAAAACAGAAAAGCAAGAGAATTTCTTGAAATGATTCATATCAAAAAAAACTCTGAAGCAATTATTGACAGAACAGATATTCGAAATTTGAATTAAGTATACTCAACTTTATTCTGAACAAATAATTCATATTTTTCATTTGTCAGATTATTGTTACTAAGAAAACTTATTATAAAAACATTGTCAAATATTTAAATTGTCATATCTTGAAAAAGGGTTCAACCCGAAACGTCGATAATATATTGTTTGAATTACTGAATCTTTATTAACCCTTTATAATCAAATACATCAGAAAAGAATAAAAATATATACAAAAAGGGTAAACACAGCAAGAAAAAGGATTTTATTGAATGCACTGCTGCAAATCTTTAAGATAATTCTAATGTCCTTGATACTCGGTTCCCATATTTGTACGATTTGAATCACACTTACTTTTGTTGACAATGTTATTTAAACAATCAACATTTTATATTTGTTAATTAGACTCTTCTAGCTAGATAGGCCTCTATGAAATTTTTCACAAAATGTTTGGGGTTTTTGTTCAGTACGTGGAAAATCTATATCAATTTTTTCGATGGCTCTTTCACAGCCTGTATATCCAAATTGTTTTATGATGGAAACTTACAGAAAAACAGAAAAATATGTAAAAAATTGTTGTGGAGAGAATGTTCTATTTGAATGTAAGGAATTCTGCCTCAATGTTCCAGATTTTATGCGTGACGTAACCCAAGGTCCTTAGCAATTCTCTTCGTGCAGCTAGAGGACGTGTTTTATTCACGAAGCTATTCCGCTAAGATTTTAGGACGCACTCATTAAATCAGTGGGATCGAGGAAGGGCCTTTATTATACTCACGTCGCAAAAAAGTAGTCGCTACTAAAATTCTAACAAAACACTGGGAGAACAATGGAACTGGATTGTTAAAACATACATTCTAGAATAGATGCATACACCAACTTTAGATTATAGATAATCGTTTATAACTTTTGAATGTTGGAATAGATCTTCCATATCTTTATCACCTTGATAACATATGCATGTATGAAATATATTTTCTAGTAGTTACAGCGAAATTCAATCACCATAGAATTGGAGCATTGAAGCAGTTTGGATTTTCCTCGTTTACTAAACTAGGTGCATCGTTATCTTACGATGTTTCTATGAAATCCAAATGAGGAAACCTTCAAAGAAAATATTTTACTTGGGTGAGGCAATTTCACATTGGTTTATCAGTTCTCCATATCAAACGATACGGTTGTGAGGAAACGTATATAATTCATGAGAGAGTTTTTCATGAAATTTTGATGCGATACCTTCACCTTTCCTGCTGGTATAAATTTAACCTATATGAATTGCTTTTCAATGTCGCTATCGATTGATAAAGGAAACTGATAGTTTCAATTTTACCGAAGGAATTTCATTGCGTACGTGTGGAAACGATGCTCATTACATTTTCTATTTATAAATTAAAACAGGTCTGATCTCTAATTATCATCATATTGCCTTTGCGTGTTCATAAGTTTAGGAGCTTTCCATGTGTTTGAACTTGCCGATTATTCAACCATAGGGGAACAGAGCGTTAACGCGGTACCTTTGTTACAGCCTAAATGCCGAAAACCGCCCTATTACAACTGCGTATTAGACTTTCACCCTATTTCTCTTATTTGGGTTTAGTAAGATGAAATCGGTCATTATTAAAGGCATACTAATTCCCACTGACAGAAACAGACTACTTTTGTGAGGTGTGTCTTTTTTTGTTGACTTACATTTGAATGGTGCCATTTTTATAATTAAAAACCAAAGATTGTTTCAGGATCAGACAGATATCAAGAGCTACATCCACCAATCCAATTTAATTCTTGCTCTGTCCTTATAGTTCATTTTTTGATTACTGACAATTGAAATTTAGGTTTCACATAATATAGAATCCACAAGTTTCATATAATTGTCTTTAGTTTTAGAAAATATGCGTTGCAAATAAATGTATATCAAGGTAACTAATTAACTAAAATGAAAAATTGGGTTTGTATGTCATCGGACACACTCGTGAAGTAGAACACGGTTATTTGATGGGCTATCCGTTCGTGTGTATGGACTATTATTCATTGAATAGAAAAAAATTATAAACCACAGCGGGTATTAGAGTGTTGGAATCAAACATTAGAAATTAATAGCAGTTATCATTGTCGTCAGGCTTTTGCTCGCTTTCCATTAGATTAGTTTTTATTACTAAACAAGTCGATTTTTTTTTCTGAATTCATTTATATTCCATGAACGAAAATATGAAAAGTAGAAAAAACAGTATATTAATTTTTACAAAACTTCTTCGAATATTATCAATAAATTCGATCCCTTAAGACAGCAATGGAATGCAAAATTAAAGTCTGTATCAATAATGCCAGATTGTGAGCGAGTTACTAATAAAATGAAATGAGTTTCTACATAACCATTTCACACAAAAAAATTATGTTTATCTCATCATTTCTCAATTTGAAAATGAAATAAATCGCAAGTGAAACAAATTTACTATTACTATACAGTATGTCCCGATCGACTTCAAAAAAGGAAAAAATTTTTTGTTTTTGATTTCTCAAAAAATTTCACACCCCAAAACAAAACTTGTTATTGAACTTGAACAGTTCTGGAGATAACATAATTTTTCTTCAATAATTGGAATTTTTATATGCTTTTTTTCTGAAGAAATTCAAATAATCGTCACATGAGATGAAATTCTCAAAAAGATAACTATTAATTTTCTATTCGAACAATGCTCCTTCTTTTTCTGCACAGATTTCAATGCGAGCTCTAAATTCATTGAAACTCTGTCAATGACAAGGACTAAACTGCACTTCGTATCCTATTTTTTTATTTCTCTTCATCATTGTCTAATGGCTCACTGTAGACAATTTGTTTTAAACGACTCCAGAGATAAAAATCCATTATTGTGAGATCAGGACTTCTTGGTGGCCATGAAATGGGACCGTCTCTTCCTATCCAGTTGTCCTGGATCTTTCTATTGAGCCATTGGCGAACAGTTATGGTATAATGAGCAGGACAACATGTTGGAAAAACATTTCCATTCTGTATTTAATTGGCAGTTTATCCAGTTCATCACTAGAAAATTTTTGTAGCATTTCCAAATATAATAATAATAATATATATTTCAAAGAAAGTAAAAAATATTAACAAATATTCGTATCTTTAAATGAACTAACCGACCATACCATAAAATCATCAATGCCGTACTTCGTAATAATCTGTTTCTTAAATAAATTTAGATTCTTGTTGCCTTTGATGATTTCTGGTAATTTGTTGAAAAATCTTATCCCTGCGTAGTATGGATGTTTTTCGGTAATTGTTAATCTGTGTATCGTGACTTCTGGTGTTGTGATCATGCAAAGATGTAAGCGTTTCATGCCTATCTTTGTTCTTGAAAAAATATAATAAGCATTCTTATATGTATAGACCGTAGATTGACATGATGTTTTTGTCTTTGAATATGCCCCTGCACGATTCTGTGTACTTCATGTTAAAAATGCACCTAACAACCCTCTTTTGTATTCTGAATATTCCTTCTGTTGCTGAGTTAGAGCCATAGAATATTAAGGCAAATCTTAGCAAACCCTCAAAATTTGCGTATACAGGGTCCTTAATGATTCTTGATTCAGAAATCTACCCAGAATGTACAACGTATAAGCTACTGAGTTTAATCTTTTCTCTAGATTTGTGAAGTGCTCGTCAATGGTCACTCCTAGGAATTTTAGAGACGATTGAAATGGTATAGTTTCACCCATTAGCTTGGCTGACTCCGGCGTTTGGATCTTTTGCTGTTTGGTTCTGAAAAGTATCATGTTGGTCTTTTCCGCACTAAGTATTAGGTTGTTTTTTAGAAACCAGTTTTGTGTATCCTTTGAGAATTGAGCAGGAGATCTGGATAGTTTGAGTGTGCTATTAATAGGTTTGTATCATCTGTGTAGTTAGTTATGTGGCAGGAGTTATCGGGGTTCAATTTTGTTATGTCATGGATGTTATTAATGTAAATTGTGAACAATATCTGTCCCAAAATGCTTCCCTGGGGCACACCCCAGTTACTTGTTTTTATCTCTGATGATTTTACTCTGTCATCATTCTTTCTCAATTCCATTCTCTGTTTTCGGTCAAGTAGATAGGACTCAAATCATCTCAGTGCGTTTCCTCGGATCCCGTATCTCTCAAATCTTGCTAAAATGTTCTGAGGTTGCAACAGTCAAACGCCTTTGCCAGGTCTAAAAATACTCCCAGTAGTATTTCGTTGTTTTCAAAACCATCAATAATATGAATTACGGTTTAAATTTTGGTCAAAAAAATAGCGGCCAATAATTCCATTGTACGAAACCGCACACCACACATTAACTTTTTTGAATATTGTTTTTAGCAATTCGTCTCACTCCAGTACCAGCAATGTTGCGGGGATACTACTCCGTTGGTTGAAAATATTGATTCATCTGAGAACACAATGCGTTTGTGAAAATTTGAATCTTCCAAATTTTACTGCCCATTGCTAAACAAAAATCCAGACGTTTGGATTCATCCCCGTTTTCTAAAGTTTACCTAAATTGTCGTTTGAAACTTATCCCAGTTTGTAGTGCTCTTCATCTGAGAGACAACTTGATGAAATGAATGGCGAGAACTGAAGCAGCATCATCTTCATCGTGCAACTTCTTCGACTTCTTTATCATCAAAATCGAGCCTGTTCTTAGGAATTTGGACACCAAAATTTTTTCTCTGACATGTGAAACGGCAACTGCTGGATATTTTTCGTTGAATGTTCTAATTACAACTCTGCAGCACTCTTTCCCAGTTCCGTAACATCGAATTAAATAAATTCTTTTAGCGTAAAGTCAACAATATAGCATAGAGTAGATTAATTTGCAGTTCAAGTGATTTGTTAGATTTGACAACTGTTGCCAGTGGTGTTGGTGAACGAAATCCGCTTACCAACCGTACTTCTAAAGATTATAAAAAATTCCAATTATTGAAGACAAATTATATTATCTCCAGAACCGTTCGAGTTAAATCAAAAGCAACTTTTGTTTTGGGGGTTTGAAACAAAGCAAGCCAGATCATCAAGAGTGAAATTTTCTGAGAAATCAAAAACAAAAAAGTTTTTCGTCTTTTAAAGTCGATTCGGGGACATACTGTATTTCAAATAATAAACGTTAACAAATTATCTGGCAAAAAAATTAATGTGATACTTTATTTTATTTAGAATAACTATTTTTTGTGGATACTTACTGCTACTCGTCTTGTGGAGTTGAAACTTTTTGTAGAAAACGGTCAAATGTTGCAATATGTACTGAATAAACGAGTTGCAATAAAATATGCGTTTCACGTGGTATTTTGGTAACTAGTTTTTCCATTCCAAGTTTTCCGCACAACAAATTTTTATTTGAGCGTTGGGACCAGTTTTTGTGACAAATGTGAATTACTGGAAATATATTCCTTTTGATTATGGAATTAGTACATATTCTGATTTACGACTCTAGTAGTTAGATAGTCACAGTTTTCAAAAATAATATTATTCCTATTATCGTATCTAGGTATCTTAAATGACTAGAATAAGAAATATTGTTTCTATGCAGCAAAAGTAGAAAGCAGCTTTATTTTAATATTGCAAACAAGAGACTTTGTGACGGGTATGACATCGAAATTTTTGTACTCCTTTTAAAATCACATATTTGCTCAAAACTCTTATTGGTGCTTCTAAAAAATCGAGCGACTATTAAGTCCTTCATGAATTGTATCACACGAAGCTGATTAAATAAATGCCAAAACTTTTTTTGCAATAAAACCTATGGATTTTGTGCAGAACACGAAAAAATATAGTACAATCGTTATATGCATGTTATTTTTTAGACAGGAAGATTAATTTATGCTCAAGTTTTTTCATTCATTATATCAACCACAATTTTACCATTTTTTTTCGTATTTTATCGTATCGGTTTCAATTAATAGTAAGTGCGATTTAATTTCCTGAAAAGGTTTCTATTTTCAGGTTATAATAGCACTCGAAAGAAAGATATTGAAATTGTGTTCATCCATCTTGCTAACGTAAATATACCAATTGAACAAAATATAGTCGAATAAACGTTTGATTAATGATACGAAATTGGACTATTCGTGGATAGAACTTCATTCAATTCCAGCAATATCATTTATTGCTGCCAATTTTCCTCATAACCGATAAAGAGAGTACGTTCACATAATTTCTTGATTATTATAAATCCAATTAGAGATTGAACTACCCGAAAATTTTCCATCTAGCTTAAACTTTCGGAGGTACTTAAATATTTATTGTATTCAAAAATAGAAAGCACTCACCTAATCAAAATATAGTTGCGGTTTTCTTAAACGAACCTGGACAATATGAAAAATATTCAGACCCTATAACATTGAATATGTGATCCATTTATGTTTCCTTATTGTTCTCGACTTTTACAAATATTTGCTTTCCATACAAAATTCCAGCAAATATATCAATGAGGAATAAAAATACTCCACCTAACCTTGGGCATTTCAGTTGCGTGGAAATATTGCCATGTATTTGAATTCGGAAAGAAGTTTTTCCGATAAAATAGTAGTTATCGGAAACTTCATTTCCGATTTCTCATTTAATCTTTTGATTGTGCCAGCAATGCACGTACATATGTGTGACTGTTTTACTTGATTTGTAGTTAAATTAATTCGAAAATATGTTCTTTAATTTAAAATTCCGCAATAAAAAATATTATTTCAAAGTTCAATTATTAATTTTTATTTCTTCATTTTAATAATACAGCAAAAATTCGTTTATGAATAGGAAATGTTTGGATAATTGTTTTATGAAATACTTCACTTTCATAGCTTTTGTGAATGTATTTTGAGGTGAAAGAAAAGGTATTATACCAGAAAATTTTGGTCATTTTCGAAGACAATTCATTGTTTATGCATTCGTCTGAATACAACTAAGTAGATTCCTGTGTATAACTTCAATTATAACGTTGAAATAAAATAGAATAAAGCCATTCCTTTTAGAATCCAATAGTGCAAGTTGAAATTCATAACTTTTCTCAAACTAATCAATAAAATGTACAACAGAAGTAGAACAAATTTATTTCTTTTGATATTAATTAAGAAAAGAAGATTTTACATTTAATAATGAAAACTTAATTTCGGAATTAACCAATTCGATAATTTGGTCATATTTCTTGTTCTTGCATTTGAATTAATTAACGTAAGGGTTCATATCCTACTACAGTTACTAAGATTATTTGAGGTTTATATCCCTAAATTAACAACCTTATTATATAATGAGTCAAGTTAAGAAGATTCTTTTGTAAGAATAAGGATTTATTTATTTTAATTCATTTGCGTCAAAGTGAGCAGAAATAAAGTGCAACGGATGGAATATTCTTTATTTTAATGAAAAATTTGTTCAAGAAAGATGAAATTCCAACTTGAACATCGGATTGCTAGATTGAAAGAATTGTCATTCGCCCAGACACTTTTGTTTGTTATCAGTTGGGGGAAACGGAAACAATAAGAAATCGAAGGATCCAGAGACGTTCATGTTATTTTTGCACTGCGACCCTCTTTTATGAAATCAAATTCCTTCGTCTTTATTCAGCTTTAACAATAGTCTTAAGTCAGATAATTCGATTCCAATATTGAAATACGTGAATTACTTTGATATCATTTTCATTTCGCTTCCCAGTGAAATTAGTTGGAAAATCAGTGTCGAAACGGAATTAATCGAGTGAATGAACTAATGTTAAATATGTAGAATTTTCAAAACATTACCATCTTTAGAGATAAGTGTTATCATGTGGGTACATAGACTGGAAAAATAAATTGAAATATCCACAGTAGTGAAAATTCCATTTCGAAAAATTTCTCCGCAATGCCGTGTTTCCAGGAAATAATCTAGTAATGCATCCGTATCCTTAGCGATTAATTCCGTTGCTTGGAGAAATTCCGCATAGTGTTAATCCCGCAAGATAAATCAATTGATCCGAGTATGAAAGATACGGTGCTGCAAGGCTTTAATCCATTTTTAAGTCGGCAATATGCCACTGAAAACACTTTATCGATTCGAAATTTGTGAATTCATTTCCTAATCGTTTTTTTTTTGCGATATCATTTTACATTGTCAGTGTAAGTAGTGATCTGAAGTTCGGAAGTTAATCCACGTACCTGATATGAAAGCAGCTTGCACATGTTTCATTTGCGTTGTTGCTATATCTATAACAATGTAACATTATTGAAATTAAATTTTGATATGCCTTCAATTCAACAGCCTTTTCTCAGTAATCTCATCTTAGATATGTTTCTATACAGAAGTCTTTTAGTTGGACCTATTTTAGATTTTTTTTTCACATCACATCAAGAAACGAGCAACTGCTTTGACTACTGGGTGTCACTAAGTGAACGCACAACATACTACCCCCAATTCTCCCGCAGGAAGAATCAAACTTCAATTTCCACCCGCCGAGGGCAGTATGCAGCTGGAAAATCGATATAGGGTAGATTTCTGTGGCGATTAGGTTTTTCTTTCGTATTTTTATCTTTTTTTTTTGCAGCATTCTATATAAAATATAGCAACATTGAGCTCTCAGTTACAGTCAAAGCTTCTTTCATGAAACGCAATATCTGATATGAAGATTAGTGGCGGTTTAATTTTTTTAAAGCGTTTTTAGAATGCGGAGCGCCATCTTTATTTTACCTGATGCAATATGTATGTGACAATTGCAGGTACCTATTCATTGCGAAAATTGAATATATATCTTTTAAAACTGTTGTATGAAGACTAAACACTAATGAATGTAAATAATAAGAGCGAAAAATTTTATAGATACAGAGACAAAGAGATTTCCTAATTTCTAACGTGCGAGTTCATTATTATCCCAGTAGATGACGCACTAAGCGACTTGATCGTCTGTTTGAATTTCCTGTACGATTTTCCCAGCTACTTTTTTCAGAGGAAATGAATTTTTCTTAAATCGGACAGTAGATGATAATAATGATGATGGTCGGTGGACTATCTAACTTTCACTTAGCTGAAACGACAAAACTTAGCAATATACAGATGTCCCATAATTAGACCGACAAACTTCTAGTGGATGTTGTAGACATTTTTTTAGGCCAATTCAGTCGAAATCACTCCATCCAAAAATGCTTCGTTAGGCAGCTGGAGCCTGTTGAAGATGACTTCCAGTCAAGACTTTTTGTCACATATCTCCTAAACGGCGTAACCAGAACTATTGAAATTGTAGATTTTGGCTAATTCCAAAAATACGCATCGAATCGTTTGGGTGAATTTTTTATGTGATAAGCATAGGCGTATCATTTTGGAGGAGCCAAGGGTATTTTTACTGGAAACTTTTTGAACTTTCATTTTTTCACAAGTTTTGCAAATTCATAAACTATGATATTTTTTCTTGAAGAAAGGTGCTCTTGTGCGATATCGCCCAGATGCTCTGGTTTTGACAAAAATTGATTTCAAATTTTTTCCCGGTTTATTACTCAATACTCGGTTTTTAGAGAATCATAATAAAGTAGGTGAAATATTAATTTATTACACTTTTAAAATGAATTTAATTAATGGGATCACTTAACAAGGAAAATTTTCATTAATCTTTGCGGCCACACGATGATTTCTACATAAAAAATTTGCATTAATTCACGCATTTAAAATAATGGTGGTCACGTTCCCAAAAATTGTTTTATGAGGTAAAGTTTCGATAAAATATCAGAAAAGAAGCGCGAGAAATTGATATTTCATTAACATCATTATGATTCTTTAGATAACGATATTGAGTAATAAACCGAGAGAAAATTTCAAATCGATTTTTCTCAAAACCTGTGCATCTGGGCTATGTCACACAAGGGCACCTTTTTTCAAGAAAACATTTCATAGTTTATGAATTTGATGCATACTTTGTGAAAAAATAAAAGGTAAAAAAGTTTTCTGTAAAAATAACCTTTACCCCCTAATAAGATAAAGAAAAATTCATTCAAACCATTCGATACGTATTTTTGATATTAGCCATTTTTTAAAATTTCAATACTTTTGATGGAGCCGTTTTGGAGATATGTGTCCAAAAGTGTTGCCTGGACGTCATCTTCAGACGGCACCAGCTCCTCAACTAAGTATTTTTGTATTATGTAATTTTGGTCGAATCGACCTTAAATAATGTCTAGAACATCCAATCGAAGTTTTTCGGTCTAATTATGGGACAGCCTGTATATTCGTACTTGTAATGGTTGTAATAATCGCTAAATGACTGTCATTTACATACATACATACATACATACATACTTAATTTTATGGAGCATTCAGTGAGGAAACGGTATCAATTTATGGAATTAATGAAGAAGATTATTTTGAGTTCAAATAGTTTTTTCTTCAAGTCGTGATACTCCTAACAGTCGCTATGTCTCAATTTTCCAAGCGATCTTTTATGCAGCTAATTTCACTTCTGCAGTTATTGATAGATGCGTTCGAAGGTGTTGGTTATTTTGACATAGAGATCCGAGTTCGGAGTCAATTTGTTTTTAAACTATTGTCCAAGTTTATAATATTTTGTCTGAATTAACACAATCAACGTCCAGCTTTGGGTTTAAAATTATTCAATATCTTATCGAGAACGAATTAAAACGTATCGATAAAATATAAAACACATATACATAAATACAACAATATATATCAATGAAATCGATGAATTATTTGTAATTTATGCAATCAACTTTACGAATATAATAACGAAAGAATGCATTTTTGTTATTTGTGAACATCAATTTTTCGATTATGGAATTCAGCAAATTTTATTTATTGTCTAAATTCCTCTTCTATATATGAGGAAAATAATTGCTGTCCGTTAGTTTCGCACGACTGAATCGATTTTGGCCACTCTGATATTCGCGGAAGTCCAGAAAATTTATTTATTTATTTTTTGAACAATGTAAAGGGCAGGAAGACAAGCCCCTGTTGTGCCCAAAAACATAGGAGAAGTTAAGTCAGATTACATGTTAAACCAAAACTATAATTTCAATTTTTTTAACAAATTGTTTGATAAACATGCTGTCAATACGATGAACTGAGGTTTCTTCAAGTGGATGAGATATAAAATAGGAAGGACTAGGTTATTCGAAAAGATAGTTAAAATACTTGTACTTGTATTTGGATTTCAAAAATGCAAAATTGTATCACTGAGCTGTCAAATCTATGAATGTTCGATTACAAGTGAAATGTAGATTCTTATAACTTAAAAGGACGCCGAATTGTAGAACTTCAAATATCCCTATTCCAATGTGGATGGAACTACACTATGCGCAAGAATTAGAGGAACAAAAAAATTTTCTAATTTTTTCGTGAATTTTCAGCAGGCTGTATTCCTGTGAAAAATAGTCGTACAGGGAATGGACAAATATAGTTTTTGAAGCTTGAAGACTGTAATTCAGAATTTTTTGGTTACAAATTTTTTGGAGCGCAGGTAGCTATGCAATACAAAGCACAAAGAAAAAATTTTCCAAAATTTTTACCTTTTTTATTTCTGTCTACGGGCATGAAAAATTTTTTTCGACCTAGAAAAATACAAAGATCGCATAGCCTGTTCATTATGCTTCAATATGTTCTTTACAAGAGTCAGGTACGACCATTTATCTTGGAGATATCGAATTTTGAATGCAAAATCTTTTTTCACTCAACTGCCGATATCCCTGAAACTACTGGTCGCCTAGCGAGCAGATAGGAGGTTGCGTTTTTTACAGAAAATTTAATCCAAAAATCTGTCATGCTTCATTGAAAAAAATTTTGTTTCTACCTGCAACGTCAACGTGAAAAAAGAGCAAAAAAATGCAATGTCCCTTTTTTTGTTAATGGACTGTATATTCAGTAATATTGGGGAAAAGGTTACTTTATAAGAAAATGTATTAGTCTAATGTACCCCAAAGGCCCCCCTAAATTTTTAGTTCTCTCGGTTCAGCGGTTTTTCTGGACTGACTGATTGAAATTTTGAAAAAATTGGGGAAACAAGATTTTTGTTCCTCAAACATGGCTTATTCTATTCAAAAATCAATAATCTTATTTTTTTTAATTTCTACTAAATTTTCAGTTTTCAGAAGATTAATGAAGGAAAAAAACCAAAAATTTTTTTTTCAAAAAATTCGTAAATTTCCACAAAAATTATTTTTGAACATTGAAACAAAATTTGGAAAGAATTTTTTTTTCACCATTGCAAAATTTCCGTGAATAACGACAAAAATGAAAAAAATCAATTTAGGAAAATTAAAAATTTTTTTGTTGAAAATTTAAAAAAATTATATAAAACTAAGACGACATTTTTGAATTACCTCGCTGAAGCTATGGACACATTAAAACCTTCATTTTCTTTTAAAAAATTGGATAAAATTAAACTTGATATCCCTAAAGGAGCGTTTAAAAGGCGCGGGTAATACAAGTGCCTCTGGGTTTGTATAAATTTTCCAAAAAAAAATATTTTTTTTTTAAGTTTTCAAATAAATTTTTTTTTCTTTTGCCGATATTTTTTGAAGAAAATTTTACGGAATTCTTTTCTTCAAAAATCTGTCATGCTTCCATGGAAAAAATTTTTTCTCTACCGGTAACATCAACGTGAAAAGAGAGCAAAAAAATGCAATTTTTACTTTTTTTTGTTAATCGACTGTATGTTCAGTAATATTGGAGGAAAAGGTTAGATTATGAAAAAATTTATCAGCTTAATGTACCCCAAAAGCCCCCATAAATTTTTAGATCTATCGGTTCAACGGTTTTCCTGGACCGTATGATTGAAATTTTGAGAAAATTAAAGGAACAAGGTTTTTGCTCCTTAAATGTGACTCAGTCTTTTTAAAAATCAATAGTTACATTTTTTTCTTTCCGCTCAATTTTGAGTTTTCAGAAGATTCATTGAGGAAATAGAAACAAAAAAGTTTTTTCAAAAATTTCGCAAATTTCCACAGAAATTATTTTTGAAAATTGAAAAAAATTTGAATAAGAAATTAATTCTGACGATTGAAAAATTTCTCGCAAAATTTCCTTCAGCACATATTTTTTTGAAAAATGAAACAAACCTAGAGTCACTTGTATTACCTCGCGTTGTTTAAACGCTCCTTCAGGGATATTAACTTTAATTTTATTCAAATTTTACAAATTTGAAAAGAAATTTTTCCTCACGATTAAAAAAATTCCGTGAAAATTTCTTCAAAAAAAATCGAAAAAATAAAAAGAATTAATTTAGAAAAATTAAAAATTTGTTGAAAATTGCAAAAAATTTCATAAAACCAAGACGGCATATTTTAATTACCTCGCTAAAACTATGGACACATTAAAACCTTTAGCTTTTTATAAGAAAGTTGAATAAAATTAAAGTTGATATCCCTGAAGGAGTGTTTAAACAGCTTGGGGTAATACGAGTGCCTCTAGGTTTGTTTAATTTTTCAAAAAAACATAACTTTTTTGATTACTCAAAATTATTTTTTTTTATTTTTTCGACATTTGTTCAAGGAAATTTTACAAAATTTTTTCAATCGTCAGAATAAATTTATTTTCACATTTTTTTCAATTTTCAATAATAATTTCTGTGGAAATTTGCGAAATTTTTGAAAAAAGTTTTTTGTGTTTTTTTTCTTTTCATGAATCTAATGAAAACTCAAAATTGAGTAGAAATTCAAAAAATGTAACTATTGATTTCAAAAAGATTGAGTTACATTTAAGGAACAAAAATCTCGTTCCCGTAATTTTCTCAAAATTTCAATGATTCGGTCCAGGAAAACCGCTGAAACGATAGATCTAAAAATTTATGGGGGCTTTTGGTGTACATTAAATATTTTTATAACCTAACCTTTCTCCCTAATATTACTGAATTAGCAAAAAAAAAAGTAAAAATTGCATTTTTTTGCTCTTTCTCCACGTTGGTGTTACCGGAAGAGAAAAATTTTTCCAATGAATCATGACAGATTTTTGAGTGATAAAATTCTGTAAAATTTTCAAAAAATATCGAAAAAATAATAGAAAAATATTTTTTTTTGGAAAATTTAAACAAACCATGAGGCACTCGTATTACCCGCGCCTTTTAAAGGGTCCTTTAAGGATATCAAGTTTAATTTTATCAATTTTTGCAAAGAAAATCAAGCTTGTAATGTGTCCATAGCTTAGGTAATCCAAAAATGCCGTCTTGGTTTTATGTAATTTTTATGCATTTTTTTGCTCTTTTTCACGTTGACGTTATAAGTAGAACAATTTTGTTTTCCAATGAAGCATGACAGATTTTTGAAGTAAATTTTCTGTAAAAAACGCAACCTTCTATCTGGTCGCTAGGCGACCAGTAGTTTCAGAGATATCGGCAGTTGAGTGAAAAAGGATCCTTTTGCATTCAAAATTCGATACCTCAAAGATAAATATTCGTGCCTGACTCCTGTAAAAAGCATATTGAAGCGTAATGAACAGGCTAGGCGATCTGTGTATTACTTTTTGGTCGAAAAAAGTTTTTCATGCTCGTAGAGTGAAATAAAGAGGTAAAAATTTTGGAAAATTTTTTCTTTGTGCTTTATCCAAAAATTGCATGGCTACCGGTGCTCCAAAAAATTTGTAATCAAAAACTTCTAAATTACAGTCTTCAAGCTTCAAAAACTATATTTGTCCATTCCCTGTACGACTATTTTTCACAGAAATACAGCCTGCTGAAAATTGACGAAAAAATTAGAAAATCTTTTTGTTCCTCTAATTTTTGCGCATAGTGTAGTTCCATCCACATTGGAATAGGGATATTTGAAGTTCGGCATTCTTTTAAGTTATGAGAATCTACATTTCACTTGTAATCGAGCAATTCACTAAAGTGGTCTGAACGATTAACGGTGACGTGGTGAACTGGTATATACTTCAGTAAATTTTAATTTTACGTAAAATCTTGTTATTGCTTTTATCCACAAAACTTTGTTCAATATTTGTTGGGACAATGAATTCTAACTTATTATTTATTATTATTATTATATATTATATTATTATATTATTCTTATTATTATATAAATTTGTGCGGTTCATTTGACGCTATATTTATTATATATATATAAATAACCTTTTGCTTTTAATTTTCGGACTTTTTTTTAAACAACCAATTTTCTCTAGTTAGATACTTTTTAGATGCGTACAGCAATATTATGAAAAAACTAGAAAACATTTGTGACAGTAAGGTTAAAGCGGGTTTTTTTGAGTCAGATCGTTTCATTTCTCAAATATCGTAATAAATTTTCCCAATATCAACGCAACCAAACGCTCGAGAGGGACAATCAATTAAACATTAATAAATTTGACAGTGCAGTGATACAATTTTGCATTTTTGAAATCGGAATACGAGACAATCCGGATATTGTACGAATATTTTAACTATCTTTTCGAATAACCTAGTCCTTTCTATTTTATATCTCTTCCACCTGAAGAAACTTCAGTTCATCGTACTGACAGCAACGGTACGTAGATCAAATGTTTGACACTGTTTATCAAACAATTTGTTCAGAAAATTAAAATTATAGTTTTTGTTTAACATGTAATCTGACTTAACTTCTCCTATGTTTGTGGGCACAACAGGGGCTTGTCTTCCTGCCCTTTACATTGTTCAAAAAATAAATAAATAAATTTTCTGGACTTCCGCGAATATCAAAGTGGTCAAAATCGATTCAGTCGTGCGAAACTAACGGACAGCAATTGTTTTCCTCATATATAGAAGAGGAATTTAGACAATAAATAAAATTTGCTGAATTCCATAATCGAAAAATTGATGTTCACAAATAACAAAAATGCATTCTTTCGTTATTATATTCGTAAAGTTGATTGCATAAATTACAAATAATTCATCGATTTCATTGATATATATATTGTTGTATTTATGTATATGTGTTTTATATTTTATCGATACGTTCTCGATAAGATATTGAATAATTTTAAACCCAAAGCTGGACGTTGATTGTGTTAATTCAGACGAAATATTATAAACTTGGACAATAGTTTAAAAACAAATTGACTCCGAACTCGGATCTCTATGTCAAAATAACCAACACCTTCGAACGCATCTATCAATAACTGCAGAAGTGAAATTAGCTGCATAAAAGATCGCTTGGAAAACTGAGACATTGTGACTGTTAGGAGTATCACGACTTGAAGAAAAAAGTATTTAAACTCAAAATAAAGGATCTTCTTCATTGATTCCATAAATTGATGCCGTTTCCTCACTGAATGCTCCATAAAATTAAGTATGTATTTATTTGTATTTCTTGGAATGACGAGGTCATTTAGCGATTATTACAACCATTACAAGTACGAATATATATTGCTAAGTAGAATGTTTCAAAAAAATTTGAACCAAAAAATTCTAAAATTTCAGTCTTTAAGCTTCAAAAACTATATTTTTCTCTTCCCCGTATGACCATCTTTCACAGAAATACGGCCTCCTGAAAATTGCTAAAAATTTCGAAAATTTTTTCGGTCTTTTAATTTTTGCGCGAAGTGTATAAAAATAAAGACAGACTGGTGCAAATAATTGGTATATTTAAAATTTACCTCTTCTTTTTTGCTCACAGCAACAATCAGTTACTCCTGAATAATAACCGTCGGAGTTCAATAGAATGGTTCCGCTTTTATATCCTGCTTCCTTTCGGACAACGAAAAGTACCACACAATCATCAAATCATAATCTGCAGAGAAATGAACGAAACCCGAAAGGAACCGATCGTTGTATCTGACCAGTGATCTGTGTTTTCCGTTCAAATTGCATAATCAGCGGTAGTCTTCGAATCTGAAACATATTACACCGCATGTGGCTGCAACAGATTTGTAAATACACGGGAGATTACAGGCGTTTATTCCCCTTGAATGGATACTGACAAGGGAGGCCGGTCTAATATCCTTAAGCAGATTACATCCAGGCTACTGTGTTTGTTGTACCTTGATCCTTTGCGAAATGCCGCTCTCTCTTTTATTTACTCCAACAACCCAAACCGACTAGACTTTTTAGATATGTTTAAATGGCTTACCCGCCCAGCAATTATTTCTACAAGTACCACGTCTCACGTTATTTGCCAGATCGAACCGACAGCAGAAAATTTGCCTATGGCTTAGCGGTTCGTTGCTATTTTCTGCGCTTTCTTGCAGCCATTTTTTTTTGCGGAGACGAAACTATTTATCGTTTGAAAATTCTTGTTGTTCGGGGGAATTCATTTTTAGTTATGAGTGAGTAGGAATGGAAATATGTCAATTTGTATGTTGCCGCACGAAATTGAAAGTACTGTGGACTGTTTGTGTTTTGCGACACATAAATTAGCGCACGGATCGATGGCGATCCGATACGAAAACAAAGAGTAAACTGTTTGTTCTAATCTTCCTGCGTGCAGCACCAATGCATGTAACTTCATTGGAACAAGTATTCAATTTTTCAATTTGCATTCAGCCAGCTACTGAAATAATTTCTTGTGAAAGATTTCTGCGGCAACTTATCAATACCTCTAATACTTTTTGTAATGTCTTCGTTGCTGTGAAACATGCATTCAATTCTACCTTAAATGCTACTCCGCTGAATGACATCGGAAACAAAGTATCATGGAGCGTGAAACAGGATCGGAAAGAATATCATGGAAGTTCATGAAAGTGTTAAATCTGACGCAATAAGTTGTGAATGACAACGGAGAGTACGGCACGGCTTTCGGTAGGACGAAGAGCAGTACATAATCTTTTCTGTGAAGCGGCATTAGTCGAACTGTGCGAACTGTGAAAAGCTTTATGCGGGGGTGTCGAACTGTGAACTCCCTTGATTATTGCTTGAGAATTCGCAGGTGTCCCTCAACACCTATAATTGTGTAATTGCCCACTGGCCCAAAATACACCCCGTTTCGGCAGTCATAATACTCAATTATTTCATATTCGAGGGGGAAGATACACTTCAGTTAGCAACTTCATTAGGTATCTAATAAGCACGCTTCCGATGCATAAGTTTCTGATATTGAAGGATTTCCTTGACCTTTGCGACGAATCTCGATAATTTCGTCAGGTTTCCAAGCGATTTAATCAATACAGCTGATCGAACAAATTGGCATGACACTTCAATGGATAAAGATCAAAAAAGCAAATAGTTTAAGCTATTCATAGTCGGAACTTTGTGTAGTTGTTTATACGCGGACCTCGAGGTGAAATTCTTTTGAAGTGCTTTGGTTAGTATATAAAATGATCGACAAAGCGAACATCCGTCTTGGAAAACGCTATAGTGAACGTGCAGACCGTATGTTGCTTCTGCGACCCCGTACTTGAAATGCCTCGCACTAATCCTCTTTGTGTAGTACGCGGACGGCCATTCTTGGCTTATCTCATGGGGGTTGCAGACTTTCGAAAAGAGAGAGGAAACTACCTTTCATATTCCCATCTGATACTTTCGATTGTATTTTATATACTCGAAGCAAACATACTTCCGGCGATTTTTAATCACGTACAAACATATAAATCCATCCTTACACTGCCCCCATTTCCACCCGACCGCACCTGATTGTGAATAACGAAATAACAAGGGTTGCACATTCATGGTTCCAGATTTCATTAGGAACTACTATCACCAGCTTATGTAAACATTGAATTTGAATGAATTTGTTTTGAGGTACCTAGTCTTACTTTTGCCATACAAACTTATTAATGATCGATTTTCTTTATGTCGATCTATTTACGTTAGAGTAAAGAGTTGTATCGCGTTCAACTCTATTCGAGGTAGTTGTTTAAGTCAGGTTGGTTAGAAATCTAACTGACAATTAGACAACTTTCAAGAGATAAGCGATTTATTTGGAATATTAAATATATTTCGAACTTATCCTCCTTCTTTAAGAGCAGGATGAAAAATTCAAATAGGCAATATTTGAAAACAGAGAAAATGATGGGATGTGTTACCCATGACCGGTCGGTCCCACCACAGTAAAGGCCGATTCTCAGTGCGACAGGCACGGGCACGGCACGGTCTCGGCAAACAATCAAACTGCTCCTGTGAAGGGAATTGTTGCTAGTTTAGAATTTGGCATAAAAAGCCAACCTACTGATATAAAAAATAATATTAGAAGTGAAGTAACAAACATAATTAAAAATTATTCTAATAAAAAAAATGATAATTTTACGACATTTGATAAACTTATGCAACATAATCTGAAAGAAACTAAACAATTTATACAAAATCATCCAGGCATTATTATCACTAAGGCTGATAAATGTAATAAAACCGTCATTATGTATAAACTTGACTATACTCAAAAAATGGAAACTTTATTAAAAGATGAAAACACATATAAAAAAGAACGAAATGATTTAAATAATGAAATACTTTATTTGTTTATTTCGTGCTCATACAATACTTGTTTACACATGTCAGGAGACTTCAATGCACATACACAAAAGAATTACGAAGTTAAGACAATTACAAGGTTAAGACTAGAATTAAAACAAGAGCAAAATAGAATAGAATAGATAAATGCCTACTTAGCTAATACCATACTTACAGAAATCTATCAGGAAATAATTATTAATATCATACAGAACCCAATCAATTAAAGTACTTTTTACCCACTTTTTGAATTTTTGAGGGGGCAATTGTCTAGTACTAATGGGTAATTTATCGAAAAATTTAAAGGCTAGATAGTTAGTGCCATTTTGAGATTTGTGGAGTCTGTATGCTTCTGGTTTGAAGTTATCTTTGTTTCTGATATTGTATTGTGTATTGTGTACAAAAGAAACTCAGAAAAATGATAAATAATTGGTATGATAGTAGCAATATTAGTATTGAAAAAAAAATCTTCTTATTTGTGATAATGGATTAGCACCTAAAATATATGGTTAACCAAAGTTACATAAACAAAATATTCCTATGAGACCAATAGTCAGTTCTATTGACAGCCCCTTCTACAACCTTTCCAAATATTTAATGCAAATGCTCACAGAAATTGTTGGTATGGGACAATCTTCTATCAGAGATTCTTGGCATTTCAAAGAATACATCAGCAATAAAAATGTTTGACAAAATTATAGACTTATATCACAAGATGTGGTTTCATTATAAACAAATATTCCAGTTGAGGTTGCATTAGATATACTAAATTTGAAATGGCATGAAATAGAAGAACTACTACAATAACAAAAGAACAATTTTTAAATGGTACAAAACTTTGTTTGAGTTGTATTTATTTTACATTTGACAAAATTTGCTACAGCCAAATATATGAAATAGAAATGGGATCTTCTTTATCATCTTCCATTGCAAATGTAGTAATAGAATATGTTGAAGACAATATTCTATCTACCATTACATATAACATACCAATATACAAACGTTTTGTAGATGATATAATACTTTCAATACCAATCAATGAAGAAGACAATATATTACAAGCATTTAATAATTATTACAATACAAGTAAATTCCCAATAGAAACGGATAACAACAAAACTATAAACTTTTGAGATCTAACTCTCGATTATAATAATGATGAAAACAAAATAAATGCAACATGGCTTACCAAAAACATAAATTCAGGAAGATATATCAATTTCAATTCAAGTGTACTAAAAATTTTTATGAAGAATGTTATTCTTGGTTTAATAGATAGAGTAGTGGAATTAACTGAACCAACAAAACAAATTAATAAAGTAAAAAATATTTTAGTAGAAAACAGTTATCCCATTTCTTTAATCAATAGCGTTATAGAAGAAATAATAAACAAAATATATAATAATAATAATGATAATGAACTAGATTCTTCTAATATAAAGTATATTAGTATGCCGTACATTCCGGCATTATCCAAAAAAATAGGTAACATTTTACGTTTACTCTAAAAAATAAACCATACAACACTCGAAATGGATTTTTCACTAATTTTAGGAAAACAACTAATTTTTATTATGAAAATTTCTGCTGCATGCTGTCTAATCGATTAAATCAAAGGTCAACTTTATAAATTTTTGGTTACGTTTTTTGTTACGTCATCCATGTACTCTTGTTACGACGATGTCCAACTTTTCCCTTTTTGTCATTAAAATACCCCGAAGTAGTATAGATACTGGATTTGATATATTTTTACAAATACTTTTTTTCGATACAAAACTGGACCGCTTCTGGAAATCTCCCCTATTCAATACCCTTAGTTGTGGAGGACCCACAAGGATTAGACGGCAAGGAATATTGGATATCTCTAGACGCTTGGCAAATCATGACATCTCATGTATAGAAGACAAACACCGCGAGTGAGTAATTTTTGGTATTTTATCAATTCACTTGTTAATTGATATTCTTCTTTTGTTTGGTGCCGGGTAACTCAAATTTATTCGCTGGAATTCCTTATTCCCTAAACGAATAACAAAGTTTGTAATTTATCCCCAAAAAAACTTTATCCATCTTGAGCAGAAATTCAAAAATTTCATTCCTATATTCAAAGTTTACGTCGACATTCATAGTTTCCATTTCAAGATACAAAGTTTTCAGGCCGAGATTTTAGGTTTGTAGTTTTTATACAAACATTCGAAATTTTTTTCAAGATTTTAAGATCAATCCAATGTACATCAGTACATCATACTTTCAACTCATAATTTCCAATCATAGAAGTACAACATTGACAATTTTCAGTACAAAGGTTGTAGGACAACATTCAAAGTATCTAATGTCATATGTTGTCAGTCCAAAAATAAACATTTTCAGTTCATGTATAATTTGTTTTTAATTAGTCAAATGCGAATGTTCGTTACATCAGCTATCGGCATTTCGACTGATTATGAACTTGTATTATTTCTTTTTCCAAAATTGCAGTCAACAATAAAAGAACAATTGGACGTTTCATACGACGTTTCGATCGTTATGCGATCATTCACAGTTGTATTTGTTTAATTAAAAATTTTTTTTCAGTACAACTTTTGAGTGCGGTTTGACAATTTGATGATGTTAATAATGTTGCTTAGATACAGACCACAGCTTACTGTTTAACAATAACTTTAAAATATTCCATAATAAATTGTACTTAAATTTTCAATATCTGTTCTAAAATTGACAAAGTTTATTTCTTTTTTGATATGTATCATTTCTTTGATTAATCGTTTCTGATAGTTTGATTCTTTATCAAGGATTGTCACATTATTGAAATCAAAATTGTGGTTTAAGTCATGTGAATGTTTACTAAGAGCTGTACATTCATTATATAATCGTAAATAGTATTTATGGTTGTAAATTCTTTTATGTAAATATTGTTTGGTTTGTCCAATATATAAATACAACATGGTTTACCAAAAACATAAATTCTGGAAGAAACATCAATTTCAATTCAAGTGTACCAAAAATTTTTAAGGAGAATGTTATTGTTGGATTAAAAGATAGAGCAGTGAAATTAACTGAACCAACAAAACGCAAAGAACAAATTAATAAAGTAAAAAATATTTTAGTAGAAAACAGTTATCCCATTTCTTTAATCGATAGCGTTATAGAAGAAATAATAAACAAAATATATGATAATAATAATGATAATAAATTAGATTCTTCTAATATAAACTATATTAGTGTACCGTACATTCCGACATTATCCAAAAAAATAGGTAACATTTTACGTAAATATAATCTTATTCTAACAAATAAACCATACAACACTCTAAATAAATTTTTTACTAAATTAAAAGACCCAACAGATGAAAATAAACAAACGAATGTACTATACAAAATTTCTTATATAAATTGTCCAGCACAATATATTGGACAAACAAAACAATATTTACATAAAAGAATTCACAACCAAAAATACTCTTTACGATTAAATAATGAATGTACAGCTCTTAGTAAACATTCATATGACTCAAACCACAATTTTGATTTCAATAATGTAACAATCCTTGATAAAGAATCAAACTATCAGAGACGATTAATCAAAGAGATGATACATATAAAAAAAGAAATAAACTGTCAATTTTAGAACAGAGATTGAAAATTGAAGTATAATTTATAATAGAATGTTTTAAAGTTATTGTTATACAGTAAGCTGTGATCTGTATCTAAGCAACATTATTAACATCATGAAATTGTCAAACCACACTCAAAAGTTGTATTGAAAAAAATTTTTTAATCAAACAAATAAAGTTTATGATCGTATAACGATCGGAACGTCGTATGAAACGTCCAAATGTTCTTTTATTGATGACTGCAATTTCGGAAAAAGAAATAATACAAGTTCATAATCACTCGAAAGGCCGATAGCTGTCAAAAAATTAAAATACGATTTATGTGTTAAAAAGGGAATCTACTTTCAGCCGATCGTCGTCGGGAGTTGTAATTTTTTTTCCGCAGATATTTGTCGATACGAGTGCAACACAGCTCATTTAAAATAGTGAAACATATAGAAGACTATCTGGAAAAAAGGTACCTAGATCCCAACGCTGCCTGCCCCACTGAGAATCGGCCTTTAACCCAAAGATTTCAAATTGTCAACGTAAAAAATGAATTTTTGTTACAACATAGAAAATAAACACTATAGTATTAATCAAAATAAAAAAGGGATACGAGTACGCGTTGGGATGTTTAACAATTTTTTCGTAGCTCTTACCTGAAGCGATGCAAATTACAAATAAGTTTTTTGAATCTCAAGTCACAACCCATTCATCTAAATCAATATCGCAATTTTAGTTTTAATTTCAGTTTATCACTAAAATAATTGGTTTTATTCAATATTCCCCAAATTATTTGCAAAAACAGAAGATCAGAACAAAGAATATGTCCAATGATTGATCGATTCACAACACCTCTTTTTCAAAAACTATCCACATGTCCTGTCGCAATAAAGTGGATAATATCTAAAGTGTATAAGATAAAATCATCGCTTTTAATCTGTGAAAATTGTATAATGATCAGGAAAATCGTATTAGGGGTCGAAGTTCGAAGAGGGTGTCAAAGAAGCAGCTTAAAAAGCATATTTGCCGATTGGACGATAAGCATGTGCGGGGCGAAACGGAAAAGAAGCTCGATATCACAATGGCATGCCAGAATGATAACAGCCGATGTCTAGCGTCTGATGACACTTTAGTGACACTCAAAATGTCCTTTCGGCACCCCTATCCCATCAAAAAACAAGCAGATGAACGAAACGATAAGTACATACTAATCTTGATATATGCCCGTGTAACAAATTATTATCGAAAACTGATGATTTACGCAGTTCTTCATTGGATCGAGAGGTGTTCGATTGGTTTAAACTTTTTGGATTCGCTGTCAGCAGGACGCAGAATCGGTTGACAGACGTCGTTTCCAGAATGCTTATGAATGCCGAAGGTGTCGCTGCAAATAAAGGGGAGATGAGCAATTAATGAACTTTTCTCTGCGATCTGCCATTCCCCCTTTGATTCTCCCGTTTCTCATTTGTCGATCTAGATCGCTTCGAAACACATCTAAATTCCAATTATTTCCAGTTCTATTGTTACAACACCTGTTTATTAAGTGAATATTAGAGAAACTTGGCGGACCAATTAACTTTTTTGAACAAATTTAGTGAGGAATTGAAGGATTTATAGAAGAAAATTTGTACTGAAGCTCATTATTTTATTAAATAACATGTATTTGATTATATGTTTATACTAAATTACACAGTATATTACACGACCAAGAAAGCAAAGGTTTTGCTGACCTTGAGAAGACAATTTTTCCATATATTGCACATTAATAAAGAGATCAAAAATTAGGGAAATGGCTTTTGGCCAATCACATCGGTCATAAAAGTTTCGAAGAATAAACTGGAACTGGTGGACGTGAGGAGGTTGGCATCAAAAACGGACTGATAAAGTGATGTAGTTCCCGATCTCCTGAATAAACAGAATTTTGTGTTGGACCTGTCGGCAAATAGTCCGATTCGTTAGTGGATGATCCTTCGTGTAGCTTCCGCATATGTTTTTTCAAATCGAAATTTCTGCAAAAACCTTTGCCGCATACCCTGCAGGTGAACGGTTTTTTATCGTTATGTGTATGCATGTGAAAAGTGAGGTTGTAAATTTGATGAAATGCCTTAGAACAAACTGTGCATTTGTAAGCTTTCTCGCCGCTGTGGGTTAATTTATGATTTTTATAGTTTCCTTTCTGATGGAATCCTTTTCCGCAATATTCACAGACGAAAGGTTTGTACCCCGCATGTATTCTCGCATGGGTATTGAGTGTTGACGACCTATTGAAAGCTTTACCGCACGTATGACACTTATGGGGTTTTTCCGATGTGTGAATTATTTTATGTCTGCATAACGTGGATGCTTGCCTGAAACCCTTTCCGCAAATCTTGCAAACAAACGGTCTTGCTCCCGTATGGACTGGCATGTGCCGTGTCAAATTGTAGTGTGCATTAAAAACTTTTCCACATTCGCCGCATTCAAAGCTTTTTTGTTTCGTTTGATTCGGTGAATTGTTGGATTTCGATTCTAAGTGGCTTGGACGTTTCATCGAAGATGTTTTCGATAAATGCGGTACAGTTGGTACGTCTGCGTGGGAATTCAAAGATCTCGTTTCGGAGTTTGGGTATACTGAAACGGAACCTAACATAAGCTGGCTTGGGTGATAGTATACCAAAGGGTATTGCTGCAGCAGTTCGGGGGAACGAAGAACATTAGGAACGTATTTTTTGAACGCGGACTCCAGAGGGGATGAGTATGCGATATCTATATTTTTTGTGCGTTCGTTGTCCGATGATTTTTTCAAGAGCTTAGAATCGGGCTCCATTATTTTTGCTATAGAGAAGTTTAAGCCCTTTGTAGGTGGATTCGGACTTCTAGCTCGTTGATCCGGTATTATTTTCGTCGAATCTTCCGAAGCCATTGTTCTCGGTTTTTTATCTGCAACAATATAAATTCGTCAGATATCAGGAAAGTGGAATTATCCAGGGGAGAAAGAAATTTAAAATGTTTTTCTAAGGTACAATTGTTAGGAAATGGAATCACCATATAAGGTATAAATAGGATCTCAAAGTTTTTATTCACAATTTCAGTTTTTTAAGTATAAGTGTTAAGGTTTAAATCAACATTAAAGCGGACTGAATTTTATCAATTTATCTCGTGTGAATAGTTGGGATTAATCCTCCAATCGGATAGCTTCTATTCTTATAGATAGTGATGCCGCGAGACTCGAGACTGGTCTCGTTTCGTCCCGGTCTCGTCTCGAAAGTTGAGACGAGACCAACCTTCAGTCTCGTCTTGAAAAGTCTTGTCGAGACTATAGTAGGTACAACAGACAAAAAATCGAATTAAAATGCTGGTTCAATGTGATTTTTTGTAGAAATAATTCAGTCATACATTTTTGACATTATGAATTATTTGAAAGAAAACAACTGAAAATATTTCTGATACTTTTCAAGAAAATAAATAGGTAATGAAAGGTCCGCAGTTCTTCTCGGTTGCGGTGGGAGATGAAGTTAACAAAAAAACTAGTTTTTGGATTTCTTTTAAATAAAAAAAAACTATATTACGGAAAAATTTCGTCCAAAAATAAAATTAGTAAAATGAAAGATGTTACGTTAATTTTAACCGCAATTTTTTTCCAAACTACAGCTTCTATTGATATGTATTGTAACAAAATTGATCGTTTCACGTATTACGTTAATAAATGGTGGAAAAGGTGTACCTTTTTCGAAAAAAAAAAGATATAAATAGTGGAAAATTATAAACTTGGAAAAAATTATTTTTTGGTGGTAATATACATTCCTATTTATGGTTGAATATTTATTATTACTAAATGCAATTATTGATAATAAATGGAATCCTTTTATATTTGATATAATTGCATTAAAAATAACAATATGAGCAGGGATTAATGAATTTGTAAATTAAATTGTTCATTCAGTTAATAAAAAAGTGTAATTTTTTCAATCTTCTGACCTTACACTAGTATGTTCAAATTCAACATGAAAAATGCGCATGCCATTTCATGCAGATTTTTTATGTCCCATTCAAATTCAGCTTAGTGCTTCATATTCTGTATATGTCCCACCGGGAATGCCCATTAGAAGTTCACGGAGAAATAGTTGTCCGATTGGTTTGAAATTTTGTACATGGGCAACAATCCATCGAGACTAACTCTCTAAAATAGTAGCAACAATTTTCCACTTTCGGTTATGCCGAAAATAACACCTACTCTCTTATTTTAAATGGAACACCCTATATATTTTAACATCATTCGATTGACTTTTTAATTCTGCTTGATTTCTTGTACCATTTCTTATATCTACATTGAGTAGTTTCCAAGTTATCCGCATATTTGTGAAAAAAATTACATATAGGGTCTTTCAAAAAAATTGATTTTTCTCAATATGAAAATGCATAATTTTAGATCTGCCCTCTGAAATGAATTACAAGAAGATTACTCTATGTCATTTCATAAATGTCGGTAATCTATGTTATACACGATGTTCAACAAACACTGCCGAATTTAGATTTGAAAAAATGACGATAACTCAGTTCTTTCAAATGTAAACTCCAAATTTTTTTTTCGTATTTGGATAAAGAACAAAAAAATAAGGGTAGTTTGTTAATAATTCCCTATATCTAAATTGTACTGTTTTTGAGATAACTTGAAATAATTGTCACATGGAGGCAAAGTATCAAATTACATCATATTATTATTCTGTGCTCGCTTATTGCACTTGCACATCAGAAAGCTGAATGAGCATCGAATCAAATTTTGGTTCTATGCTCTTATTGTTGACAGTTATCCAAAAATGGGTGAACGTTTGAATTACACAAACGAAAATTATTTAAATTTGTTCACCATTTATGTTGAATCTAACAGGAATATTTCTCGAGCATGCGATACATTTGGAATTAGATTTCCAGAGAAGCCGAAACCGTCACGAAAAACTCTAAAATGAATTGTAGAAAGATTCCTACGCTGTCTATAAATCTGCAGAACTGTTCAACAATCATTAAAAGAATCTCGCCCTTGTAACTTTTGATTTCCCTGTGGCATGGCGTAGGAATTTTTTTATATTTCGTTTCAAAGTTCTTCGTGACGGTTTCGGCGTCTCTGAAAATCTAATTCCAAATGTATCACATGCTTGAGAAATAATTCTGTTGGATTCAGCATAAATGCTTAATAAATTTAAATAGTCTTCGTTTGTATTATTTCAACGTTCGCAGAATTTTCAGATCACTCTCAACAGTCGGAGCATAGAACCAAAATTTTAATCGATGCTCATAGAGCTTTCTAATTTGCAAGTGGAATAAGCGAGCACAGAATAATAATACGATGCAATTTGATACTTTGCCTCCATCTGACATATATTTCAAGTTATCCCAAAAACAGTACAATTTAGATATAGGGAATTATTAATAAACTACAATTATTTTTTCGTTCTTTTACCAAATACGAAAAAAAAATTTGGAGTTTACATTTGAAAAAACTGAGTTATCGTCATTTTTTCAAATCTAAATTCGGCAGTGTGTGTTGAACATGCTGTATAACATAGACTGCCGACATTTATGAAATGACATTGAGTAATCTGGTAATTCATTTCAAAGGGCAGATCTAAAATTATGCATTGTGATATTTAGAAAAACAATTTTTTTTCAAAGGCCTTATCCGTAATTTTTTTCACAAATATGCGGATAACTTGGAAACTACTCAATATAGATATAAGAAATGGTACATGGAATCAACTAGAACTAAAAAGTCCATCGAATCGTGTTAAAATATATAGGGTGTTCCATTTAAAATAAAAGAGCAGGTGTCATTTCCGATGTAACCGGAAGTGGAAAATTATTGCTACTATTTTAGAAATTTAGCCTCGATGGATTGTCGCCCATGTACAAAATTTCAAACAAATCTCCGTAACCTTCTAATGGGCATTCCCGGTGGGACACCCGTATTGATAGAAGATGTAGTGCAAAGATCAACGCCTAAAAACGCGGCAGAAATCCCAATAATTTCAGAATTCAATAAGAAAGGTAATATGAAATCCTATCTTTTATTTTATCCCATTTTTGATGGATTAATAAGATTAGATAATTCAAAACGGCTTAATGTAAAATTAGATTTCCCTAACTCAAAATTATACACACCTCAATGTAAATTACCAATTTATTACCAACGGTCAGGTATCCTAACAAATCAAATAGAAATTGTATCCTACTCTTGTGTTATTGAAAACTTACCTGTAAAACAAAAAGCAGATAATGTTCTAATTCCAAATCAAATTTTCCAAAATTGCGAAATACCCGAATCACTATCTGTTTCCAAAAATGGATATGTTTCAGTAGATAATTCGTAACAAAACAAATAAATCACAAGAAATAAATCTAAATAAGAATATCGAAAGTTTTCCTTTTTATGAACAAATTTATGAATTGTATCATATGGAAATGAGAAATCAACCGCAAAAGCAGATATTACAATTTGTCAAAATATTTCAAACTTCGCATATGAACGAAGAAGAAAAATTTCATTCAATAAATCTATGTCAAAGATATTCTGATATTTTCCATAACGAAAATCAAACCTTTACATTTACCAATCAACTAAAACATGAAATTAAAACACAAGATGAAATTCCAATTCATACAAGATTATAAAGATATCCATTTATACATAAAAATGAAGTTTAAGATCAAATTCAATCCTTATTAAAACAAAAAACAATTCCACCTTCGAATTCACCGTGGTCGTCAGCTATTCGGGTAGTATTTTCAGTTTTACCCAGATTATTTGACAATACATATTCCGATGTTATAATGGTATGATTTTGTTTGTTTACGTCTAATTCAGGCTGTAGATATCGATAGCAAGTATAGCCCACTTTTTTGTGCTTGAATTTTTCTGTTTTTCAATGTATCAAGTTTCGTAATATTTTGAATCTGGTTTTGTAAGAATTTCACGCATCCGTCCTTCGTATTTATAGTTCTCACTGTAAGCTGAATATCATTGCTAAATATTAATTATTTGAGAATAGCCGCCGTATTAATTTTTTTTTAACTTATTCAAAACGAACTAAACGAATTTGCCGATTTATTTGTTAAGAAAAAAATGGAAATATTTTCAATTAAAAAACTTTTGGAATCGCGAACATCCAAACCGTCGATGGTTTGAGGTTTTGAATTTCATCCGTTTATTCCCGATAAGCCAGTCGTATAGATAATTAAGCACTGAAAGTGTGGAAATATGATCAGAAATTTTATTGTTGTAAGCTTAAACTAGTAACGCTGCGAGACTCTCATCGATCTCGTTCACTTACTCTTTTTCTTCATATAAGATTTTTTACTTACCTTCCATTCATTAAATTCATGAATACTTTCAATGAATATTGAAAATGAAGTTAAATTTACATAAATTTACCTAGCTATACAATAATGATTGTCTTTTTTTGTGAATTATGAGAATTTGGATCTTGAGTAAAAGTTCGTCGTATTTTTTATCCAAAATTGTCCAAAGTTGTAACTTCCAATATATTCAATGTAAAAAACTGATTTTGAGCGAAACAAGTTTTCGAGGTACTTTCTTTGAAGATAAAACATTCTTGGAAACAAGATGTGGATTTGATCGTTTATCGAAATAATCTGTTCCATTGTCCAATTATTTCTTCCGCATAATGAACATAACTGTTAACAGTTAATATTTAGTTTTATTTCAGTTCAAAGTAACCGGCCGAAAAATTCTCATCTGAGTAAAAATTATTCCAAAATTTTCTACATGTATATATTTCGCATTTATATTTTTGATGAAATCGCAGACTATTATATATTGTATTGTGTTTTGAACGAAAAATCGTTTTTCCAGATGAATGTAAGCAACACTATGTGAACAACAACACGTTAATCCATTAATGAACATGGTACCTGTTCATATTATTATACTGACTAGTATCAATAATTGATTATAAATTTCGTTACAGTATTTACCTTTGTCACTGAAAAATGTTTCATATTTTGAGACGAGACGAGACGAGACGAGACGAAACCAGACTGAACTGCCCTGAGACGAGACGAGACCGGCTTCAAGTCTCGTCTCGCGGCAACGCTATACTTATAGACATATTCTGCATGTCGTCAGAATACATTTTTGAGCTTCGCCAAAAGTTTTTCCAAAAGCATAATTAACAAAGGTTTCTAGGAAATCGTTGCATATATTTTGATTGAATTAATTTGTACGGGAGTTACAAGTTGAAAAATAGATCGATGTCGAGCTTCGCGTCAGACAAAAAATGAAAAGACCAATAATTAAGTTGCGGTTCTCGAAATCGAATTATAAAAATAACGAGGGGAAACAAAAATTGTCTCCTACCACATATTGACAAAAAATTCCAATGAGTCGATATAATAATTAACAAAATTGTTCTATTTGTCAGTCGACGGTCCTTGAAAGAGGCGGTGGGGCATGTAATACCGTGAAATTGGTAATAGTGTAGTTCGCATTTCATCGAAATTATGGCTGATGCTCGTCGGAAATATATTTGATGCTGGTTAGTTGCCGAAAATACCGCAGACGAGTACTTAGAATATTTGAAACTCAAAGTGGTTTGCAGAAAATGCGAAACGTTACAAATTATTGGTTATTGAGAGTTGAGTCTCTTATAACTTTTCTTGGAGATTTCTTTGAAAGTTACTTTTGCAGGAGTTAAAAATGAATTTCCTTATTACATCCCTGAATATCTATCGGAAACCCTCGTCGGCAGCTTACAATGCCACCGCCAGGTCGCGCCACCAACAGATATCTCTCGAGATCAGTCGTTAATTGACCGTGATTAACTCCCCTCTCCCCTTGGTCTGGTCCCTATTTCCACGCTTCTTTCTGGGAGCTAAGCGCTCACCCCGCCAATAACTATTGTCAGTTATTACAGCAATCAACTGGGGAAGGTTTAAATCGGTTTTCACTTAGGATCAACACATCATTTCCATGTTTATACGTTTGTAATCGCCTTAGCGCGATGCCGTATGGCGGTTGACACTGACAATTTCAATTTCTCCGAGGGCATTTCAACAACACCCACGAGTGGTCTATCAATTTGTCATTTGATTGTGGAAAACATGCGAGATTCGTGGGGAGAAATTGTGTAGGCGGATAACTGAACTTCACTTCTTATTCGCACAAGTACTTTGAAGAAATTGGAATTTCATGTTTATATAATTATTAACGTAATGTTTTCTTTTTACGGGCGCATACGCCATTTAGTCGTCTTTGCTATTACTAGCGCACAAAATATTGAATCACGTCAACTAAACTCCATATCTGTATTGAAAACTAAATGAAGTAGAGAACGGAAAAAGGAGTCTCGAAGAGCCGTCGTCACATGTCTCTTGGTGACCCCTTTTACAGTTAAAAAAATTGAATATGGGCGATTCTTCGGGCGTTTCAGACATTCCTCTTGCCCTTTTCAACTGTCCCAACGAGCTCATTTATCGAACAATGCCGGAGTGCCGGCTGCAAGCGTAAATACATAATTAGCGGGGCATGCCATGGTCTTTTCTTTTTCCGGCCACCGACCGTCGGAAATGACGATATGAGCTTGCAGTGACGCAAATACGACACGTGCCCGGATGTGCTCACGGGGGTGACTGCAACGATCAAATCGAGAATAATAAGATATTTGCTTGCCTGCTCGCCTCTGCCGCCCTCTCTTTTTCAATCAACCGCTGCAACCAAATCTTGGTACGAAAAAATTCACTACATAATCCTCTAATAATAAGGGTGTTGAAATCAGCTTTAGTTGCATCTTTTCTTTTTTAAATAACACTTTTACCAGTAGATATACATTTTTTGGAGTATGGATATCATTGAAATTTATTCAATTTTTTAATCTATACTGTATTACTCACCTTTTATTTATTTTAGATTTGACAACAGAACATGCAATAGCTTGTTAAGTTAATGTACTTATCAACGTTATACAGTTTCACTGAGCATAATTGAATTGCACCAATTATCGATATCGATAGTTATCAATGTACGGATGTTCTAGTTCATTCATCTACGCCGAATGAATTTTACTTTCAACGTATCTTTAAATCGAATTTTCATTTGGACTAATATCACTGCAGTTTTGCTTTTCGAATATTAGTGATTGACATAGAAATTTAGTGATATTTTTCTCAATTGTAATGCTTATAGAAAACAAACCTCTATCTACGGTTATACTCTTTTAATGTACAAAGTTACACGATTATCGATATTTGTTTTATAATTTGTGCCCAACGAGGTTTTGACCCTTATCCTAACTATTATACTGAGACTGTTTTTACAAGAACTGTTCAAGAAAGTTTATTTATCTTATCTAAGTGTTTTATAGAAGGAAACAAAAAGAAACTGTGAATTGTCCTTCATGTCGTTGTTATTTTATTATGCTGGAACCACAGTAACGTGTAATGCCAATAATTCACGCGTAAGCGAGCAATAAACGTAAGTGTGGCCACGATTCTTAACACGTTAATATGTTAATCTCATTGACAAAGGCAGTATACGTAACGTTAATCAGATTCGCGTATATTGTTTTTTTTATTTGCTATCGGAAGGGATGAAAAATAGTCCAAAATTTCAAGACACATAACGTGTTCTGAAAAACGCGTTAAGTATCGCGTTAATTATCGCGTTAGCGACGTTAGACGTTACACGTTAGTGTGGCCCCAGCATTAGAGATAAGAAGTTTCAATACCATTCTTTTAACTTGCGTGTTCTCTTTTCTTTTCCTTTTTGTATCTTTTTTGTCTATTCATTTTCTTCATATAATTATTAATTATTTATCGTTTTGTTGAATTTCAATACCATTGTATTTTTTATTTAGAAAATATGCTCTCGATGCAAAGAAATAAAAATTTGAGAAAGCTAAGTCTGTGCTCTATCACAAAGTAGTACGAAAGTAAAATATTCCTTTTTTTTCATTTTGAATTAATTCAAATTCTTGTTTGAAGTCGTTTAAAAGTCGATTAGTGTTGCCGCGAGACGAGACGAGACTTAAGGCCGGCCTCATCTCATCTCGAAAATTCGAGACGAGACCAATCCTCAGTCTCGTCTCAGGGCAGCTCAGTCTCGTCTCGTCTCATCTATTCTCGAGTGGTCTCATCTCAAAATATAAAACATTTTTCAGCGACAAAGGTAAATACTGTAAAGAAGATTCTTATAGTTTATATAAACCAGGTACGAAAATAAAAACCATTCACTATTAAATCACACAGGTTGAAAAAGTGTGTAAAGTTGAACGGAATTACATCGAACAATCTCAGTGAATGTCACAATCAAGAACGATAACAATGGGTTGGTATACAGAAATTATGGAATGAATATTACAAAAAAATTGAAGAATATAGTAAAATTAAACAATCGGTTAACAAACCTGAAATCGAGGAGAATTTTCCTTTTGAAATGTAAAAAAACGAATTTTGTTCTGTGTTCCTGCAATTTGATATGGAACACATCAAATTTGAATGTGAGTATCTCAGCAGAAAGTTCGATAAGTCTGTTACATTTTTCAATAAAAAAATGATTAATCTTTTAATAACAGACACAACTAAACAAATTCATAGTCTATCATCCCAAGTTATACGTATAATAAACAAAATTAAAAAAAATCTTCCAGAGGAAGTTCTATTCGAATTCAACCAAAGAGAAATTTCAGAACAATCTAAAAGGTACTATCGAAATAAAGCAAAGCACCTGAAAAAACTACAACAATTACATCGAAAAAAACATAATAACGACACAACATCAACCACACAAGTCAATATAAAGAATTCTAATGATCTTCTGAATACAACCAACATCACTTTACCAGAATACGTCAAAGAAATACTCAATCTAGACCCAAAATTTGCCATAGAAATACATAACGAAAAAGAACTACCTGTCAAACAAATTATCTCTCAGATAGAAGCTAATATTCCACAAATTCCAATTAAGGAACAAAATAAGATCAGAGCTCAACTTGCCCACAATATAAACATAACTAGACACCAAATCAAACAAAAAGTCAAAAGAACGAAAACAAAAATCTCCTAATAAAATTTCAAAATACAAAAAACTTTTTGAAGGAAAACCCAAATATCATTGTCACGAAAGCCGACAAAGGAAATAAGACCATAATTATCGACAAAGAACAATACATCGAAAAAATGAATGAAATCCTAGAAGACACTAACACTTACAAAAAATTAAAAAGGATCTAACAGCCACTATTGAAAAAGAAAATAACAATTTGGTCAAAAAATGGAAATCCAAAAATTTCATTTCTGACAATTTATACAAACAATTAATTATACATAACAGCATACCTCCAAGAATTTGCGGCCTTCCCAAAATTCAAGAAGAAAACGTGCGTTTTCGTCCTATAGTTTCTTATAACCAATCTCCTCTTTACAATATTTCGAAACACCTTGGAAAAATTATCTCAAATATAACAAACAAAAACATGTTTTATTTAAAAAATTCTCAGCAACTAAAAAAAGAATTAAACGAAATTTTGATCCGAGAAACATAAATTATTTTCCCTAGACGTAATTTCGCTTTATACAAATATTCCAAACAAGGTCGTAGCTAATATTATAAAATAAAAATGGACGCAACTTCAAAATTTTACAATGATACCGAAAAAGACTTCATCGAATCATTACTTTATCAGCATTAGAGATAAGAAGTTTCAATACCATTCTTTTAACTTGCGTGTTCTCTTTTCTTTTCCTTTTGTATCTTTTTGTCTATTCATTTTCTTCATATAATTATTAATTATTTATCGTTTTGTTGAATTTCAATACCATTGTATTTTTTATTTAGAAAATATGCTCTCGATGCAAAGAAATAAAAATTTGAGAAAGCTAAGTCTGTGCTCTATCACAAAGTAGTACGAAAGTAAAATATTCCTTTTTTTTCATTTTGAATTAATTCAAATTCTTGTTTGAAGTCGTTTAAAAGTCGATTAGTGTTGCCGCGAGACGAGACGAGACTTAAGGCCGGCCTCATCTCATCTCGAAAATTCGAGACGAGACCAATCCTCAGTCTCGTCTCAGGGCAGCTCAGTCTCGTCTCGTCTCATCTATTCTCGAGTGGTCTCATCTCAAAATATAAAACATTTTTCAGCGACAAAGGTAAATACTGTAAAGAAGATTCTTATAGTTTATATAAACCAGGTACGAAAATAAAAACCATTCACTATTAAATCACACAGGTTGAAAAAGTGTGTAAAGTTGAACGGAATTACATCGAACAATCTCAGTGAATGTCACAATCAAGAACGATAACAATGGGTTGGTATACAGAAATTATGGAATGAATATTACAAAAAAATTGAAGAATATAGTAAAATTAAACAATCGGTTAACAAACCTGAAATCGAGGAGAATTTTCCTTTTGAAATGTAAAAAAACGAATTTTGTTCTGTGTTCCTGCAATTTGATATGGAACACATCAAATTTGAATGTGAGTATCTCAGCAGAAAGTTCGATAAGTCTGTTACATTTTTCAATAAAAAAATGATTAATCTTTTAATAACAGACACAACTAAACAAATTCATAGTCTATCATCCCAAGTTATACGTATAATAAACAAAATTAAAAAAAATCTTCCAGAGGAAGTTCTATTCGAATTCAACCAAAGAGAAATTTCAGAACAATCTAAAAGGTACTATCGAAATAAAGCAAAGCACCTGAAAAAACTACAACAATTACATCGAAAAAAACATAATAACGACACAACATCAACCACACAAGTCAATATAAAGAATTCTAATGATCTTCTGAATACAACCAACATCACTTTACCAGAATACGTCAAAGAAATACTCAATCTAGACCCAAAATTTGCCATAGAAATACATAACGAAAAATAACTACCTGTCAAACAAATTATCTCTCAGATAGAAGCTAATATTCCACAAATTCCAATTAAGGAACAAAATAAGATCAGAGCTCAACTTGCCCACAATATAAACATAACTAGACACCAAATCGAACAAAAAGTCAAAAGAACGAAAACAAAAATCTCCTAATAAAATTTCAAAATACAAAAAACTTTTTGAAGGAAAACCCAAATATCATTGTCACGAGAGCCGACAAAGGAAATAAGACCATAATTATCGACAAAGAACAATACATCGAAAAAATGAATGAAATCCTAGAAGACACTAACACTTACAAAAAAATTAAAAAGGATCTAACAGCCACTATTGAAGAAGAAAATAACAATTTGGTCAAAAAATGGAAATCCAAAAATTTCATTTCTGACAATTTATACAAACAATTAATTATACATAACAGCATACCTCCAAGAATTTGCGGCCTTCCCAAAATTCAAGAAGAAAACGTGCGTTTTCGTCCTATAGTTTCTTATAACCAATCTCCTCTTTACAATATTTCGAAACACCTTGGAAAAATTATCTCAAATATAACAAACAAAAACATGTTTTATCTAAAAAATTCTCAACAACTAAAAAAAGAATTAAACGAAATTTTGATCCTAGAAACTCATAAATTATTTTCCCTAGACGTAATTTCGCTTTATACAAATATTCCAAACAAGGTCGTAGCTAATATTATAAAATAAAAATGGACGCAACTTCAAAATTTTACAATGATACCGAAAAAAGACTTCATCGAATCATTACTTTATTCACATAACACTAATTACTTTCAATATCAAGACCAATTTTACCAACAAATCGACGGAGTTGCAATGGGTAGTCCGATTTCGAGTGTAATAGCTCAAGTTGTTGTGGAACATCTTTAAGAAAAAAATTTTAAGTGAAGGTAATTTCACAATAACACTATAGAAGAGATTCGTTGACGACTGATTGTTAATAGCTGACCCAAAAGAAATAAATAAAATTGTGAATAGTTTTAATAATTATAATTCCAAATTACAATTCACTTTAAAAGAAGAAAAAGATAACCAAATTAATTTCATGGACATGACAATAATTCGACAAATATAACAAACTTGAGACAAAATGGTTCAGAAAAAATACATCAACAGAGACAGACTTATAAATTTTCATTCTTCACATCATCAGTCACAAAAAATAAGCATAGCAAAAAATTTAGTAGACAGAGCAATAGCGCTTACATCTCCCAAATTCCGTACAGAAATTTTTAGTAAAGTAAAAATAATATTTACCCAAAATGATTACCCTGATCATATAATGAATAAAATTATCAAAGAACGAACTCTTAAATTTTACAATCAAACATCAACTGATTTTCCTGTCACACAAAAGAAATATATTTCAATTCCTTACAATCCCGTACTAACAGAAAAAAATTAAAAAATTATGAAACCATACAATATTCAAATTGCATAGCATCCTCAAAATCGGATAAAACAAATTTATACAAAACTCAAAAGCAAAATTCCTAAAGAAAAACGATCACATGTAGTATACAAAATTCCTTGTATGAACTGTAACAAATTATACATCGGACAAACTTCCCAGGGACTTACAGACAGAATGAAAGCCCATAAATATTCGAAAACAGCAAATACCGCACTAAACAAGCATAAAAAATCAAACAACCATGAATTTGATTACAACGTCAGTATATTAGCAACAGAAACAAACGTTAAACCTAGAGAAATTCTTGAAATGATACATATAAAAGAAAACGAAAAAGATTTTGTAAATGATAAAATCGACATGAAGGGACTAAGTATTCACATGTTTTGTTACCACAGACAACGGTAATATTGACACGAAATTCAGAGCAATATTTTATAAGAAATAGAAGAATGGAAAGTGAGTAACAATCCTATAAGAAGAAAAAGAGCACACCTTTTCCACCATTCATTAAAATAAAACTTGAAACGATCAATTTTGTTAAAATACATATCAATAGAAAACGTAGTTTGAAGAAAAATTGCGGTTGAAATTAACGTAACATCTTTTACCTTACGAATTTTTTTTTTGGACGAAATGTTTGCGTGATGTTTTTTTTTTGTTCAGAATACACTCACAAATTAGTTTTTCGTTAACTTCATCTCCCACCCCAACTGAGAAAAACTGCGAACCTTCCATTACTTATTTATTTTCTTGAAAAGTATCAGAACTATTTTCAGTTGTTTTCTTTTAAATAATTCATAATGTCAAAAATGTATGACGGAATTATTTTTACAGAATATCACGTTAAACCAGCATTTTAATTCGATTTTTTGTCTGTTGTACTGTGGTCTCGACTTCTGGAGACGAGACCGAAGGTAAGTCTCGTCTCGAAAGTCGAAACAAGACCGAGACGAAACGACACCAGTCTCGAGTCTCGCTGCATCACTAAAATCGATGTATAGAGTTTTAGTGATGGTTGTGCCAGGGGTATGTATGAATTTTTATACAGCTGAACATGTTAGAAGAAAAATTCAGAAGACGAGAAGAGAAATGCTCCTACTATGAAGGGGACGGCTGGTTAGAACGATATAATTCAGTTAAACGACCAAATTGATTCAAAACCCAGTCATCTCTTCTCTATGATGAAGAGACTGAAATAATGGTACCATGCTACGCCATGCCCATATAAAATCTTCGTGATTCTCATTATAATTCTGATTTATTGATCAGTTCAAACCTGGGACAAAAATTCCGTCACTGCTTAGTTAGAAAAATTAATAATTGAAGAATGTTTGTCATTTATTCAATGACTTAACTAATGGTCCCTACAATCAATTCTCATCTTTGAGAGCATTTAAAAAACTAGTCATCAAAAATTAATAATTCATTGAAAATCGGGCTTTCTATATGGAGATCCGGAATTGAAGACAAAATTAGCAATATACCAAACTAGCTGGCTGAAACGCTACAGTTGGAGTCGCTTCGCTTTTGGCGGGGGTCGAATCTGGTGAGCATCGTTAACGGGGTGGGGGATGGCGAAAGAGGCAAGGGGACGGCGTCTGCCCCCAGAGACCCGGCGACGGCAGTCGCCGCTCCACGGCACGCCTCTCAGGCGCGGCTGTAATTATCTATGGCAAATATTTGCCCTGCATTTACCTTTTAACCATTCGAATCGACTTTGGCTTTGGCAAGAGCGATCGTATGCGTTACTCGGCTCGCTGCCGTCTCTCCCAGTTTCTGCCGCAGCGCACTGGGAGCTTGCAGGACGGGCTTGGAGCTTTTTCTGGCCTATCATCAAGAAGCTGCTAAAATAATTAGTGTGGAAATTCTGTTAGGGGCCAGTAATTTTCAAACTTAGTTATGGCTTAATTGGAACCATTACAAACCAGATAAAAGCAATTTTATTCTTGAAACGGAAACATACTCAATCGGTACATCAGCTATAAAAAAGTGCCAAAAATAATCACAAGCAAGTGATTATTCAAAAATACTTTTTTATTTAATGCGACGACCTGAGGTTGTTTTATTTCTATTTTTCTCGTGAAATATTTAGGCACTTGGAATTCAGTATGTGAAAAAGAAAGAAATGTTCATGTTGCATTTGTACAAAAATGTAAAGCGTTTACGAATATCCAAAGATTTTTGAGTCTTACTAGTCAATCCAGTAGAGCAAAAATGAAAAACTATTATGTAAAGTTCTTGAAGCATATGCAACAAGCTTATCGCTTCCAATTATTCCTTGAGATAAAATAGCTCCAATGGAGAATATCAGTGGGTCTGGAAAAACTTTTGAAACTTTCTGACCGCGTAGCTTGTAGCTTCAGAAGTATATCAGTTTTTGTTCAGTCGGAATTGACTAAGTAATATTGAAGTTATGACAATTATAGTTTCCGTGTTATTTGAATTTTTCGAAAAGCGCGCCACATACGTGTGACGTCAATTCACTACACTGCGATGAACCGCCCTATGCGCTCGTAGATATTTGTATTGATATCGAGTGCTTCGGCCGGACGAGCGTTTCATACCTTCGACGGAGACCTGAGGTGGTCCAGCATATTTAATACATCGATAATTGAGACGGACGCAAAGGCGGCGAACCTCTGCTGTTGTGTAGTGACGTCACAACAACCCTTTCCGCTTGGTCGTCGGACGCCTAATTGAATTATAATTATAAGGCGTATCATAAATATTTTTCTACACTAATTTTTCATTCACTATGAGGTTTAGCATAAGGTGAAAATTGAAAATTGATGATATTCTCTATTGCAGCATTACTAGCATCTCTAGTGAGAGTAAATTCTTCAGAAAAATCTGCATATTGTAAAATTGGTTCATTCGTTAATAGTTCTTTATAGTGTTCAAAATATCTAATGAAATTCTGTGTATGTTCTATTTTTGCTTCTTTTTTCATGCCCGTTGTTAAAGGTTTGGTTATTTCAGCAAAATCTCTAATGGATTTTCGATAATCACCTAAAAGTCTTAGTAATCCTTTGATTTCTTTTGCCGTTTTTGGGATTCAAAATTTTTGAATTGCTATTATTTTATCGGGATTAGGTTTTACACCATCTGTAGTTACGATGTGTCTTTAATAAGCGACTTCCTTTTTTAGAAATTCAGATTTATCTGATTGTATTTTGAAATTAATATCTCGTAATCGTTTGAAAACCTTTTTAAAATTCAATATGCTCTTGTAAAGAAGTAGAATAAATTATAATATTATCTAAATAAGCAAGTTTAAGTTCATGGAGTATATTATACAAGACTCTTTGAAATGTAGCAGGTGTGTTTTTTAATACGAAGAGCATTTTGAGGTAGTCATAGTGCCCGTTTTCTACATTGAAAGCTGTTTTTGGAATATCTTCTTGGTTCATCTCAATTTGATGAAAAACACTAGCAACGTTTATTGTACTGAAATAATTACATTTGCCAAGTTTGTCAAGAACATCTGTTACATTTGGTAGTGGATATCTATCATCGATTGTTTTTAGATTAAGATTTCTATAGTCAACTACAATACGCCACTTTTTCTTTCCTGAAGAATGTTGTTTTTAGGGACTACCCAAATAGGTGACGACCACGGTGAATTCGAAGGTTGAATTGTTTTTTTGTTTTAATAAGGATTGAATTTGATCTTGAACTTCATTTTTATGTATAAATGGATATCTTTATGTTCTTGTATGAATTGGAATTTCATCTTGTGTTTAAATTTCATGTTTTATTTGATTGCTAAATGTAAGGGTTCGATTTTCGTTATGGAAAATATCGGAATATCTTTTACATAGATTTATTGAATGAAATTTTTCTTCTTCGTTCATATGCGAAGTTTGAAGTATTTTGACAAATTGTAATATGTGCTTTTGTGGTTGATTTCTCGTTTCCATATGATACAATTCATAATTTTGTTCATAAAAAGGAAAACTTTCGATATTCTCATTTAGATTTATTTCTTGTAATTTATTTGTTTTATTACGAATTATCTACTGAGACATATCCATTTTTGGAAACAGATAGTGATTCGGGTATTTCGCAATTTTGGAAAATTTGATGTGGAATTAGAACATTACCTGTTTTTTGTTTTACAAGTAAGTTTTCAATAACACAAGTGTAGGATACAATTTCTATTTGACTTGTTCTGATACCTGACCATTGGTGATAAATTCGTAATTTACATTGAGGTGCGTATAATTTTGAGTTAGAGAAATCTAATTTTATATTAAGTCGTTTTAAATTATCTAATCCTATTAATCTCTCAAAAATAGGATGAAATAAAAGATAGAATTTCATATTACCTTTCTTATTGAATTCTGAAAATATTGGGATTTCTGCCGCGTTTTTAGGCGTTGATGTTTGCAATACATCTTCTATCAATACGGGCTGTCCAACCGGGAATGCCCATTAGAAGTTTACGGAGATTTGTTTGCAATTTTGTACATGGGCAACAATTCATGGAGGTAAACTTTCTAAAATAGTAGCAACAATTTTCCACCGGAAATGACTCCTGCTCTCACACTTTAAATGGAACAGCCTATATATTTCAACATCATTCGATGGACTTTTTAATTCTAGTTGACTTCATGTGCCATTTCTCATACATTGAGTTGTTTCCGAGTTATCCGCATATTTGTGAAAAAAATTACAGATGAGGCCTTTCAAAAAAATTGCTTTTTCTCAATATCACACTGCATAATTTTAGATCTGCCGTCTGAAATAAATTACCAGAAGATTACTCAATGTCATTTCATAAATGTCGGCAATCTATGTTATACAGCATGTTCAACACACACTGCCGAATTTAGATTTGAAAAATGACGATAACTCAGTTTTTTCAAATGTAAACTCCAAATTTTCTTTTCGTATTTGGATAAGATACAAAAAAAAAAGGTAGTTTGTTAATAATTCCCTATATCTAAATTGTACTGTTTCTGAGATAACTTGAAATAATTGTCACATGGAGGCAAAGTATCAAATTACATCATATTATTATTCTGTGCTCGCTTATTGCACTTGCACATTAGAAAGTTCTATGAGCATCGAATAAAATTTTTGTTCTATGCTCCTACTGTTGATAGTTATCTGAAAATTCTGCGAACATTGAAATAATACAAACGAAGACTATTTAAATTTATTTAGCATTTATGCTGAATCTAACAGAATTATTTCTCGAGCATGTGATGCATTTGGAATTAATTTCCAGAGAAGCCGAAACCGTCAGGAAGAACTTTGAAACGAATTATAAAAAAATTCCTACGCCATGGCACATGGAAATCCAAAGTTACAAGGGCGAGATTCTTTTAATGATTGTTGAACAGTTCTGCAGATTTAAAGACAGCGTAGGAATTTTTCTATAATTCGTTTCAGAGTTTTTCGTGACGGTTTCGACTTCTCCGGAAATCTAATTCCAAATGTATCGCATGCTCGAGAAATATTCCTGTTAGATTCAACATAAATGCTGAACAAATTGAAATAATCTTTGTTTGTGTAATTCAAACGTTCACCCATTTTTGGATAACTGTCAACAATAAGAGCATAGAACCAAAATTTGATTCGATACTCATAGACTTTTCTGATGTGCAAGTGCAATAAGCGAGCACAGAATAATAATATGATGCAATTTGATACTTTGCCTTCATGTGACAATTATTTCAAGTTATCTCAAAAACAGTACTATTTAGGTATAGGGAATTATTAACAAACTACAATTATTTTTTTGTTCTTTAACCAAATACGAAAAGAAAATTTGGAGTTTACATTTGAAAAAACTGAGTTATCGTCATTTTTCAAATCTAAATTCGGCAGTGTGTGTTGAACATCCTGTATAACATAGATTGCCGACCTTCATGAAATGACATTGAGTAATCTTCTGGTAATTCATTTCAGAGGGCAGATATAAAATTATGCATTGTGATATTGAGAAAAATCTATTTTTTTTAAAGGCCTTATCTGTATTTTTTCACAAATATGCGGATAACTTGGAAACTACTCAATGTAGATATAAGAAATGGTACTTGAAATCAACTACAATTAAAAAGTCCATCGAATGATGTTAAAATATATAGGCTGTTCCATTTAAAATAAGAGAGCAGGTGTAATTTCCAGTGTAACCGGAAGTGGAAAATTGTTGCTACTATTTTAGAAAGTTAGCCTCGATGGATTATTACCCATGTACAAAATTTCAAACCAATCGGACAATAATTTCTCCATAAACTTCTAATGGATATTTCCGGTGGGACATCCTGTATATCTTTTTATCGAGTTGTTTTTTCTTACAGCGAAAGGTGTCCAATAAAATCTTGAACCTTCTGATTGTACCAACGCAACCTTGATAAGATGGCTTTACTAATGGTTATTTTGTTATTATTTGATCGCTTTTTATTTTTGATTGACAATTTGTTCTACTTTTCGGTGCAATAAGCGGCCAGCACTAAAATTTTCTTTTCTATATTTTCCACCAACCACGATTTTGAGTAATTTGTAGGACAGAATATGCATTGAAACAATTCTTAATTTATGATTTATCTTATCGTCAACTTTACTTACTATTACACAGCTGACGCGTAGTATGGTTACGAGTTTGAAGTTCCTTTTTTTATTGAAGTAAAGGCTCAATATCGGCTAATAAAGAATGTAATTGATGTTTGTTCCACGTGTCATCGAAAATCAAAAATAACAATGTGAAATCACCGGAAACAGAATGTTCCATAACTCGTGCAAAGTCAATTATCAGCGCGCTTCCTTTAATTCGAAAATTATGCTCGTGTTATGCATTATGTGCGATCGCTAGATTATTCGACCCTCTTAATATGTGAAAGTTAATCGTTCATGGAAATTCCTGTTTGAACAATTAGCTGTATAAATTGGTCATTAGAGAAGTTGAGTTTTCCCACAGTTTGATCGTATAAAGTGAGAAAACACGCGAGGGTAATGCAGGGGCTTCAGGTATTACGCGTTTTATTGCCCCCAATAAAATTAAACGAGTGGGTGCCAGACCTTGAGATCTCCAAGCAAGGGTGAGGTAGTTGGCGAAGAGCATATTGCGATTGCTGATGTCTCGGAAGAAATTCTCGATCTTTTATTCATATCTTTCAATATCGATCTCGGATATAGGTGTTGTGATCCGTGATAATAAGACGCTCTCTTACAATGGGGCACGAGCATCTGCATTCCTTTTCCTGTGAGGACGTCTTCCGCTCCGTATTGTTCAAAGGGACACGCGTCTAGTACAATATCCTCGATATTTGATATGCTTTTCATAGAATTAACTTCCTTCATATGGCCTGGTGGTTGGTTGATACACGACACAACACCTGCATTATCAAGACATGAAATTGCGATGCTCGTTTTTCTTCCAGGTTATGTACCCCAAGATTTCGACGCAGCCTCAGTGTTTTGCGCAAAAAAGCCTTCGGGGGAGTAAGCAGTCAAAAACAACAACGGTATTTGCCGTTTGTCGAGTCGGCAATAATCACGACATATGTTAGAAAATCGAAGGAAAACCACAGGGGAGAAATCCTGCGGCTGTACTCGTATCTACACAATGAATAATTGTGAGCTGGAAATTATAGTGGTTGTCAGAAAGGCCGCTCTTGCACTGCGTTAAGTACACGACTTACGGGCTGTCAACGTTTTCATCCCGCCCCCTATTGTTACGGAACCGGAAAGAATCAAAGAATGCCCAGAAACAACGATAACCCCTCGGTTGGTCCTCTTTCTCTCGTCATTTCTGCCACTTTATTCCAGAAGCCCTGCCGTCGCTTACCCACCTGGTTTTCTATTTATTACGGGATCTGCGATCGTACAAGTCCAATCATTCTTAGTACTCGTTTATTACCAACATATATAAATGTATCATATAAAAGTAGTGCAGATTTCATTTTTAGTATTGTGGGGAAGTTATTAATTATCTATTGCAAACTAAAATTCTTTTAATTCAATTCCATGCAGAGATGAATAAATAAAGTTATTGATGAATAATTTCGCGCTCGTTCAACAAAATTATATCACATACCATATTTGAACTTTTCCTCATATGTCATATTCTTAACGTTTATGTGTTCGGGAAGCTTTCAATATTCTAAGCGCCAATTTCCTATTTCCTGTGGGGATTCAGATGGAACTTATTCCCATTTATCGTCAGTTTGTGAAAAGACGTGGAATCCCCTTTTTCACGTTCCCGGCCCGACTATTTTCCTTATTCCTGAGAACGTCGACTAGTTGAAAACCTATCATTCAGTGACACGCGATTCCAAAATAAAATACTAATATGTAGTTTAAGGAACGAAAGCCGTATATACTTTTGCAATTTCTGTTTCGTAAATATTTATTCAAGCACTAGTGAGTATGCTTCATTGGTCACCTTTTAACGTTCTATTTAATCGTAATAGTTATTTATGTATTAAGGGCCTAAAACCAGTTACACCCGAAATGCATACAGAACTTTATTTATGTAAGTTTTATATTGCTATGACCTATCTTCATTATGTTTCTTTCAATAAGAATTCATTTGTTATTTATAGCCAGTAGGCATTGGTGTGTTACTATGGAAACACCTAAAAAACTGTGAATTCATTTGTTCCGCCAGTCAATTTGATTGACCCTAGTTTCAACGATGTTAACTTAGTATCCGCATATTTGACATTTCATTATTGCCCGTTGGCAATAAAGACACCCGCGGGCATCAAGTAATAGAAATTTGATTACATTTGTCATATTATAGTGCAATCGTGCATAAAAAATTTAACGTTCATTGGAACTAGCCTCTCGCTGATCAAAAAGTTTCAATCAAAGAGTATCCGCAGAATGAGAAATTCTGGACTTGCGGTCTTTATTCCGCCGCAAAAATTATCTGGGAACGTCAGGGTGTTCAATGATCTTATTAGAACGTTCAAAGCGCAATGTGTTTCTCATCCCCCCTATGTTGGTATACAGGGAGAAGTGGAAGTTTATTCTGACCGAACATCCCCGTTTGACGCAAAACATTGTGGGTTCGGCCAACAAAAGCCTGCCTTTGTCTTGTGCTTGGCCGAACACAATCTTTCAGCTGGGAATATGATTGCCTGCCTACTCAAGTTTATGGTCTGTTTACAGATATCTTTATATTCTCATCTCGTCCTAAACAAACTCAAACAGAAAACGATGATTTGAGGCGAAAGACAATTTCTTAAGCAGAAGGTCGAGATGATCGCCTGATTGGTTGTTGATGCCACAAAAAATATAAATCACCACAATAATCTATTCTTGACCTCGGTCTATATGTTTTATTTTATTCTGATTCCCGTATGGCTTTTTGTAATTTCTGCGTCTTGTATCTGAGAGTATGGAGCTCTTGTTCTTTCTTTCAAGAGTGGGCTGCGTTGTGATCATAAATATACAAATTTTGATTCCTCACTGTGCTTCATGAAATTGCGTTCTATATTCGCTAATCGAAGTGACGCAGCGTCCGTCTGTTTAGTAGGCTCCCCATTTTCAGGTTAACCGCTTGGGGGTCAATTATCTAGTCGGGGGTTGTCAAATGCTACGTGATAAATATGCGTGATTCTCGCGTGATTTGCCTTCAGCCAACGGCGTGTGTCCGACGCTTAACTGTCAGGAGTTTGATATCTTGAAGATAAATGTGGAGCTCGATGGTCAGCTCGCAATCCTCCACCGGATGTGAATACTTTATCTTGTACATTTGAACTTAGTCTTGCGTGAGTTTAAAGACACTACTAGGGCGAGGTACATTATTCCGAATTGATATAATTAAAATATCGAAACACAGCCACTTTATATAACTCGGATTTAATTAAAATTGCAATAAAAAGCAAAAAACGGTTATTTTTTCTAAATTTGACTAAACATAGTTGCAGTTAAGAGAAATCAATTTTATAAATCATGCACCAAATTTGTCGTAAACTATATATTTGGATGTTCTATTGTTATTACAAATTTAGAATTTCGATTATTATATTATTAATATTCAGAAGTGAAATTTAGAGACACATCAATAAAACCAGAACTGTCTCAATTTTATACATTGTAGTTTGCTTTCCTTAAATAAGTTATCCAAAATTTTGAGACCTTAATTTAGAAAAGAACACACAAATGTTTAGAGAAAACGAATCTTTTGTACCTAGAAAAGGCATTAGTTAAAATTTCTGATTTTCTCTTACAAATACTAAAGGATTTCAAAACATTAATCAACTTCATATTTTCAAATTTATACCCTATAAGTGATTCATGATGAAACATGTTCATTGAAAGTAAATTACATTCTTTTGATTCATTTCTTTCGTAAGATATGCAATCTATTCATTATAAGAACCTTAAAATCACTTTACCCAGTCACTTTGAAGGGGAAATATCCTTTTACTCATTGGATAACAACTTCCCAATCAAGATAGTTAAACATCAGGGTACAGGCATGGCGCTCTTAAATTATAACTCATTTCGCTCTGCTCGGAAACAGTTTCTTTTCAACGGATTTTCTCAAGTGGCTCCGCATAAGCTTCCCCAATGCTTATCTTGTAGATCAATTTTCGAACGGCAAACATATTGTCATTTTCAAGAACATAGCAATTTGCCTTCCTCGATAATTGTTTTTCTTTATTCCTCTTGGAATCGATATTCGTCCCGTTAATTTTTTGGTCGGCCCATGTATTTCTCGTTTTGATTTTTTTTCGCATAAATCAATGGAATTCAATTTGTTTTATATAGTATATTTCGATGTCAAAATTCGCTTGAACATGTCCCAGTGAAAAGTGTATTATATCAATCAGTCCAACAAAGAGGCCTGCTGACCGTTCAAAGGGTGCGTTTATATTGGGTAATATAAATTCAGTCCCACCTCATATAAATTGCACGATATCAACGGTATGGAATATCAAATCAAAACCGTCTGGTTATAATTCGAATATACAGGCTCATGCAACAAAGTCAACTCATAACTGAAATTGTAATTTTGGCTAGGTTTCAAAGTTAGAAAATAATTAGAAGCGATATTATTTCAGAAGAATAATCGATGCTGACGGTAAATCGAAAATTGAGGGTGTAATATATTTTAATGTCGAATTGAAACAAAAATTCAAAAATGCTTACGAAAAAGGTGCGCTTGTAACAAATGAAAGATTTCTGTGATTCTGATTTTCCCTTCTTTTCAGTTACAGAAAACTGTTACAATCACTGAAATGGTTGGATATTATTCCTGGAAATTCATAACTTCGTATTATTATTAAAATAATAATTAGACGTTTGATTCTTAGATTATCAAAGGTTTCAAGAATCAAAAATCCGATAATCTCAAGTGCTTATCACTTTTTCAGATTGAATATGTCAGCATGTAATAATTTCATTCGACAATATTATTACAAAATAAATAAAACAATATCATTGGTCTTAAGATTTAAATCGCAGCTTTTTTTCCTGGAATATCAAATTTTTCTCATAAGTGTGTACAATGTGATTCATTCATAGAAAAAATGAAAGATTATTGTCTTCAAATTTCAATTTTTATAATTAGTTTATTCAATTGGAATCATCGACATACATATTACATAATAACTTCCTCCTCAATCTGTATGAGAAGCTTATTTTTACGACTAGAATGTCAGATTTGAATTTTTCCCTGAATTTTCACAATTAAAGTGGCGTCTTAGGCAAAAAAAGTTTCCTTTTGAAGAGTTTTGGACTAGTTTAATCAATTTACTCATTCGACGAAAATGTAGGATTTTCAATACAATCAAAATGTTCAAGTTTCATAAAGTTCCTTATTTCAAAGCCAATTTTTGAATCGATAATTATTGCACGAAATGTTGAGAATAGTCAAAGATTCAATATAATTGCAAAACTCTCTTCTTAGAATCGCTTACTAATTAAAATATGAATTTTCGGTGATTCAGTTTTTCATCTGGCCCGACTTATTTTCTGATCAAAATAATTCACTGTGTACTAAAAAATTTTTTAAGGGAAAATAAAAAATTTATGTTTCATGAGGTTAAAAATTGAATTAAAACTTTTGCATTATTAAAAATTTGTTTTATTTTTATCAATTTTTTCATCGCTTGGAATAACTTCCTCGTTGTTGAATAAACGGCGGCGGCCAATACACTCGAAGAAGAGTGTTCAACTTCAATAAAAATTCACTTTTCCTCGGCTATTTTCCCATCACTACGTTTTCTCTGACCAAAATAAATTGAGAAATGTTTGGATTTCATATTGTTAATATCATGACCTGTAAACTACGTTGTTTTTTTTTAAATGTGTGTTTTCCGAAGCAAACTTCGAGCTCTGTTTTTTAAGGGTTATTGGATTTTTTTAGTCAACGAATTGTATCTAGAGTTTTTAGATCCATACATAGAAATATTTCAGTATACCAACAAATTAGTGAGATAAAATAAAAGTGAATATCGACTTAACTTACTGTAAATGAATCAATCTACTGATTCCAAATCAGTGCGACGACTTATGATGAAAGATTTGAAGAAAACGAAGAGTAAAAGTGACCTTGCACAGATGATTACAACAATTACATGTGCATCAAACCAAATAAAAAGTGGCAAAGCAAAGCAAAAGAAAATTTTTCTGCTCCATTTTTTTCTTTCTAGCGATATTGTATTTTTTTCATCATAATTATATATTTTTCGTGCTCTGGAAGGTATACAAATCTCTAATTTCCTTGTTCGCTGAATTTTCAAACAAGGAATTAACTAAGACTGACAATTGGAGTTTTGCATGATACATTACACACACTTTTTACCAAATTACTTGCATTGAACATTTTAGCTCACATTAATAAAAGCTAAAGTGTTAAAAAGTTTAAATGAAGTGAAATATTCAAGTTCTTGTTATATTCGAACAAAACTCGTTCTATAAACGTCGGATTGTGCGAAAATGTAAACAGCGGGCTGTTAATATTGTTCTTTAAAAAAAGGTTCTCAAGTATTAGAAAATCAGTGTGAAATATGTTGTTTATATTTGTCTAGAAGAAAAGATACATATCCATAATAAAAAAAATTAAACTCTCCAATCAGTATAACTATCTTTTTACTTTAACAAAAATATTTCTAGAAGTTGTTGTTCGTATTCATTTAATTAAATGAAATATGGTAGGTATATTCTGTAAAGAATTTATCATTTAAACGTTCTCACTCTATATACGGAACAATATTTGGTTTATAACGGAAATATCAGTTCATTTAGAGTAGTTTGCTTCGGAGGGTAGTGAGTGCACTTTCGGAATAAAAACAAAGAAAGTGGGGTGAAATATACCGTCTAAACCCTATTCAGACACCAAGCACTCGTGTAATTTCGAAGCAATCAATATTTATATGGATTACGCGAGCGTACTTCAATCACCCATTGTTTTCAGTAAGTACTGTGTTTGTTTTCATCGATCGAAAGTCTATACGTATAGAAAATTTTTAATAGCGATGGCTTTTAGCAAATGTTACCGTTACCCCCGTGTATTATAGTTACTAATTTTATCGTGAGAAATGACAAAATACTCATTTAATATAACGAATAAATTAGCACTTCATTTACTGATGATTTATGTGAACAATTATAAACGAACGGAACTATATTTCACGCTTCTTGAGCAGCGGGGTTAGTTTGAGTAAATTTGAAATGGGAAATGAACCGAACTATCGCTTTATCAAATATTTTCTTAACATTGCTACTTTTTCTTTTCAAATTAGTTATTTTAACTACGTTAATTTTTTTTATTTTAGTAAAATTTGAGAGTATAGTTTTTTGAGAATAGGATGAGTGTGATGTAGGATTTTTTCATGTTTTGGCGCCATTTCCGCCAGACCTGTTGTCCAGTGGTACATTGCTTTCAATAGGTCAGGCTTTTTTCAAAGAAGTTTGACTTACCTTTTTTGAAACGAACTCCTAGATGTTAATATTTTTGGCAGTTTTTCATTTTCCCAGTGAACGCCGGCGGGTTGTTCATTGAAATTGTAGCCGCTTCTAGGTTTTGAAAATATATATCCCCACTTAGAAGCTCACTGAACTCTCACATAAACCAGTACTCTACAATAAATTCGTTGATTTCCATCGAAAATGTGCAGAAAATGTTAGTTGCCAGTTTCAGGCCCTCTGGATTTGAACTGGTGTCAAAAGAAGAGGCAAGGTAAAAACTTCAAAGGGCCAACAGGGGACCGAGTATTGTAAAGTTCGCCCCCACTAGTATGGGGAAAAGCGCAAGCAGAGACTGATGATGGAAACAGTAGGTGAACCAAGCATGGCATTTGCATAATTATAGGAAATTTGGCAGAGGACTTCGAAAGGAGGCTGTAGGATGCACCAATGACGACCTTGGATCGTCGACAGGACCAATAGAAGATGAAGGGCGGGTCCTATGAAGCCACCGCAATACAAGGACTCCCTAGGGAAGCGAAATAGTGACAGCTGCGATGTGCAAACGTAACAATTCCATGACCGTCCCAATAAGGGATGCGCACTACCTAAAAGGGCGCGCTCTATTTGTCAGTGTTCACCGAGCGCTCGCCGGCGAATTCGTTGCTCGCCAGAATATTTCATGGAAATCATAATAATCGGAATATTCATTCAAAATCCGGATGACGTTCTGTAGACGTCCTAATTTCGATCGATGAAGAGACGTGTTCGAGAAGGATTCTGCGTTTTGAACGTCGACATAGAGAAGCGAATACCCACCCTTCGGCGTCGCTCTCGCCACCATTTCGAAGGTCGATGGCATCGGCGCTTGCTCAGATCTCGGATCCCTCTATAGCCACTTGGGCACCTGCCGATGACGGCCATGCATCCAGCTAACTTTCCTTTGGCCATTTTCTGCTTCAACTGCGCCATCTCCACCGGTGTTTTGTCTCAAAACGCAATTATTCTCGCCACTCCAACCCGAATTTCACACCCCCTCCTGTTCACGTCAAGAACGTCGGAATCCATAAGTGTGAGGCAGCGCCACGGATTTCAACAATAGCGCCCTTGTCAATTAGTGCAAACGTCTCAATTAGTCAATAACAAAAGTTGGCTGGAAATCGTTCGGGAACTATTTTATTAAACCCTCGATTTCATTATCGATGCTACGAGCATAAGTAAAAAGTCGGAGTAGAAAAAAAAGCTGGTACTTAAATTGTAACTACAAAATAATTGATATCATCTTCATAATTTACTAATGTCACTTATGAATAGAGGAGTATCTATATTGTGAATAGAACACTTCAAGTTTAAAAGATAATATTATACAATTACATGATTAATATAATACAACAGCAACTATTTTCTACTACTTGAATTTTTCAGCTAATCACTCACTCATCAATAAGAGCGGCCAATCGAAATTTTCTCGATTTTAAAGTATGGTGGATGCGCAAGGATATTTATCTGAATGCAGTGAAGTTAATGTGAAATATGATATAGAGAAATAGCTCGATAAGTTATTGTCATAACAATGAGGGTACTTTCTCAAAATATTCCCAATTTCAATGACTCTCTCGTTCTACCTATTGGAAATTCAACATTCTTGTATCGTGTTGTAATTTATGGAAATAGATATCCAATTCTACCTCTTACCGCTGGATATTCTCATTGAAATCTGACCAATAGAAAAAAATGTACTTTTCACATTGCGTTAGTTGTAGAATGTCAAGATTTATGCTCACTCTAATTATGAACGACGACTAACTCAAATCTACCCATAAAAATTCTAACTATTGAAAAAAATGTGTCTTTCTCGTCCTTCATTTAAAAAAGAAGTTTCTTAGTAATCTGACACGTATTGCATTTTTCGCAGGCGGTACCACGCTCGAAGGTATCCCTGATGGTGAAACGCCTAGGTTTTTTCTGGCTGTCTCTCACACCCATTGAATTACGGACATTTCATGTGTTTCCTGGTCTGTCCGTTGCCCTAATTGCTCCGTATGCATGTTGGACCACCAAAAATTCTATTTTGCCTTTCATCACACAAATTGAAAAAATTAGTTTCTCCGATCAAATTGAAAACATTGTCTTGACGAGAGTATTGATTAATTCATAGCACAGAGTAGTGCTGCTGCGAGACGAGACGAGACGAGACTTGAGGCCAGTCTCGTCTCGTTTCGAAAATTCGAGACGAGACTGAGGAGGAGGGCAGTTCAGTCTCGTCTCGTGTCGTCTCGTCTCGTCTCGTCTCGTCTCATCTCGTCCCGTCTCGTCTCGAGTGGTCTCCTCTCAAAATATGAAAAATTTTTCAGCCGCAAAGTTTTAACTATTATTGATACTAGTCAGTATAATAATATCAATAGGTACCATGTTCAATATATGGATTAACGTGTGGAAAATAACGAGGACTGAATTCAAATGTTTTGTCACCACAGACAACGGTAATATTGACATGAAATTCAGAGCAACATTTTATAAGAAATAGAACAATGAAAATTAAGTAAAAAAATGTATATGAAGAAGAAAAGTATGTATACGAGATCGATGAGAGTATCGCGGCGTCACTAGTTGAAGCACACAACAATAAATTTTCTGATTATATTTCCACACTTTCAGTGCTCAATTATCTATACGACTGGTTTATCGGGAATAAACGGATGAAATTCAAAACCTCAAACCATAAATTGGTCGGCCGGTCGAAGTATAAACGAAGGTTTGGAATTGAAAATATTTTCATTTTTTCTCAACGAAGAAATCGGAAAATTCGTTCGGTTCGTTTTGAATAACTTTTGAAAAAAATTAATACGGCGGCTATTCTCGAAAAAGCATATTTCTATTCAGAGATGATGTTCAGCTTACAGTGAGAACTACAAAAACGACGGACGGATGAATGAAATTCGTAGAAACCAAGATTCAAAACATTACGGAACGTCGTACGGTGAATAATGTAGAAAGATTCAAGCACAAAAAATGGGCTATATTTGATATCGAGATCGATAACCTTAATTAGACGTAAACAAAAAAAATCATACCATTATAACAACGAAATTTTATCAAGTAACCTGGGTAAAACTGAAAAAAAAACCTTCAGATTTTTGAGGGTAAAAAACTTTTCTTTGGAATTGCTGATCGACATTGCATTCAGTCAAAAACATTTGAATGAAAAAGTTTTGCGAAATGAAGTGATCTAGGATACTATTTTTGTCTTTACTTCTTTTTTTGGCAATTTCTCAAGGTATATATGGAGCCCTATTTACACTTTTTCGGTCCGAAATATTAAGATTATTGGTTTATTTCATTATTACTATCTACTGTCTGATAACATATTGGATATTGGGTACATTAATTTGAGTTAGAATGTGACATAAAAAATCTGCATGAAATGGGATGCTCACTTTTCATGTTGAATTCGTCTATAATAGTGGAAAGTCAGAAGATTGCAAAAATCATCCTTTTTTGTTAACTAAATGACCAATTCAATTTTTTAATGCAATTATATCAAGTCTAAAATGAGTCCATTGATTATCAATAATTGCATTTACTAATAATAATTATTCAACCATAAATAGGAATTTAAATTACCACGAAAAAATAATTTTTTCAAATTTTATATCATTTTTTTTTAAGTTATAGCTTTTCCACCATTTATTAAAATAATCGTGAAACAATAAATTTTGTTAGAATACATATCAATGGAAGATGTAGTTTGAATTTTATTTTTGGACGAAATTTTTCCATGAAATATATTTTTTTTTTATTTAGATGAAACACAAGAATTACTTTTTTGTTAACTTCATCATGAGGGGTGGGAACCCTAACCTTCCATTACCTATTTATTTCCTTGAAAAGTATCAGAAATATTTTCAATTGTTTTCTTTCAAATAATTCGGAACGTCTAAAATGTATGACGGAATTATTTTTACAAAATATCACATTGAATCAGCATTTTAATTCGATTTTTTGTCGCTTTGTATGGTCTCGACGAGACTTCTCGACCTCTCGAGACGAGACCGAGACGAGACTGTCTCATCTCGACTTTCGAGACGAGACCCAGACCAGACGAAACCAGTTTCGAGTCTCGCGGCATCACTAACACAGGATATTTTTGACGGCTCGATAATGAGTTTAATATTATCAGACTCCATTTCATAACTTTTTAAAAAATCATTCACATTTTAGAACTTAAAATTTGTTACCAGTGATGATTTGGATATGGTTGCTTCAATCATCAGTCCAATGAAATTCTGACAATTATTTATTCTAATACTAACTGATGTTTGAAGATAGATTCGCGCTCACTTTGGAATAGGTGCAGGAAATACGAAATAGATGCCTGCCATGAATATATTCTTTAAATCTTTCCGGAAAGTAGTTTTATTTTGCGTGTCGTGCAGCCATTTTTCGTCCTTACACACTAGATCCAGTCAGATTTTCAGTTGATGTTTTCGCAGAAATCTTCGAACATTAAGATTTGAAAAATTAAGAAATATCATTAAGATTTGACGAAAATTAAAAAAGCGGGTAAACAGCCAAAAAGTTAAAAATCAAAACATTTCGGAAAACTATAAATTTCCGAATTTTGATGTTCTTTTTATGCTTTCCAAAGTGTTTTGTTTTGATTCACTTGTCATTTCAGTATTTTTAGTTATTTATGTTCTCTGATTTGATGTGAACAAACAAAGCACCTCCGCCGCTTCAGGTTCTTCCACTGCATTCGTTTTGTGGATTCGCTCGTCAATAATTGATTTAATCGCATTCCCGTGCACGTCAAGTCGTAATTAGTGCCGAAACCCGGAACGAGTTTCATAATTCTCAGGGCCGTAACGACAGTTTTAACAGTCGGAATCATTGAACAACCTAATCCAGTGACGGCATTTAGTTTTAAATAATAATTGGTACATTTTGACAAAGCGATAGAGGTCCAAGCGTAGCGGACTCAGAAGGCCCCCTGCCGCCGGTAAGAAGCCCTATCGATTACGATTTTTCGGGAAAAGGAATGCGTGTTAAAGTTATTTGATTTCCAAAAATATATATTTTTACGAAACAACATCATGGCCATTGTAGATTCTCAAAATTTTCTGAAATTTCTTATTTTTTTAATTTCTTATCATGCTTTTAACGACCGAACAATATAGATGAGCGGAATATAATGCGACGTGGCATCTGCCAAATTTTTGAGCCTCCACCAGATTATCAAGCCTCGGCTTCGAAAATTCATAACTATTCATTAAACTATGTAATATGTGATATTAATTTATATCAAATTCTAAGCATTCATATATCTTGATATATTAACTAAAATCACCTTGAATTCAATGGAGAATTAACTGGAGTAGTAATTCGAGAAATGATTAAACCCATATATAAGTGGCATTTTTCATTCATTTCCGCGATAAACCCATCCGGACTTCGTCATAGATAAAAAGAGACATAAGTTTTATAAAACTGTTTCTCCCTCGGAAAAGCTGTTTTCAATTTTATCGAGGGTGCCCCGATGGGGTGGCAGAATAAATAGGATACGTGCAAATTGGCGTTGCAAGCCATTCGGGAAATGATTCCTGGATTCCCTTTTAGTATGTCCGTGTGCCATATCAGTCTGCTACAGTATCCTTTTATTCCGTGTTTAATCAAAGTTTGTGACTCGGCGTCACGCAACCCCTGCTGAAGAGCCACCAGAAGAGGTGTGATCTTATCAATTGCGGATCACGGACTTTATTACCCAACACTGAATAAAAAGGCAGTTCAGTGGCGTACGAAATTCTTCCCTATGCCGAATTCGAGCTCTTTGTCAATTTTACGAGAAAATGAACACTATTAGAATTCATATTTTCAAAACTCCTTCAGAATTAGGGGATCAAATCAAATAAATCCGTTTCCAATATTGAAATGAATTCTAATGGGATTATCACTCGGGGATTGTGATGGTATAAGAATGGGTTCGTTACGCCTCTGACATCTGAATGCTCTTCCTTTGATTAGCTCCAATACGAAATAAAAACGCGCTATCCGGTCCTCCGTTATCCACTCAAGTAACAGGACTGAATGTTTAAAACGCTGCCCTGAATTTTCCAATGATGAAAGAATCTTTTCATCGTTATCACCGTGGATCTTATAATCTATATAAGCGAAACATTTTTATGTCACAATTAATTACCTCTAGTACCTTACTGAATCTTCTAACAAATGAGAATTGTAGCAAAATGAGTTCATCTGGTACCAGTTCGAGGTTGGTTGAATACATATGAATGTATATTTCCCGTTTCCTCCGCCAATTCTTAATAATTTCCTTGACGCCGGTAAAAACGTTTCATTATGGCTTTCGAATTCTCCTTCGGATATTGAATTTAGCAATTTATTTCCAGTCTTTGGGTTCAGGCCGTGCTTTTGTGTTGAATAAAATTTGAGGTGGAACGGTCCAACCCTCGCAACCAATTCAGAATTGGAATAACTCGCTCTGGAGAGTTTAATAAGTCCTGATATTACAATATGCGTTCTAACGTTTACAAGTAATCAATTTGTGGTTCTCATATTTTTCAAGGGGTGGCCGATCGGAAAAATATGTATTCATAATTGCTCCGTATTCGGCTGACAGACTCGGAGCGGCCTAATTACCTTGGAGATTTAATAACAAATCGGAAGGTACATATTTTTCTTTACAGTTCGTTGAACACATTTTTCATTATGTCATGATGCCACCAAAAGCACTTCACGTCACGCGGCGAGGGGAGTAAGAGACATTTCATTTTCATGTACGGTTTATTTTGTACTCTTCGTGATTTTCATTCTTCCGATGAGAATTAAGAAGATATGAGGAACAAACATTTAAGTAAATTGTCGCTCAGTTTCGTATGAATCTCAGGCAATAAGGAGAGAAGCATACTGACATAAGGACTGCATAGTTTATTCTTTATATTCTCATTTTTTCAGTTCGAGTATTCAACCACAAAATATTTCGGGCCATGTCAACCCAAAATTCGCGAGAATAATCCGAAAAAATTTGCACTGTCAGCAATTTAAGGGTGGTTCCGAAACTGGTTTCTTTTTACATATCAAGACTGGCTCCTGATTCTACAACTGAGGACATACTGAGCCACCTGCACACATTTATAATGAATAGTCCGAAACCGATATACGAGAAAATGCAATCTAAATATCCTCATTGAAGATTGATATCAAAGAATTTCAGTTTGAGTTGGTGGAAAATCCTGATAACTGGCCCATGGGAACTGTCTTATCTGAGTTTTTTGATCGGCTATAGAATAAAACAATGAAGATATAACAGTTCAGATATACACTTATGTAGTTTATGTATATTTTCAGGCGAACACGTAGGAAATCGGTATATATCGCCACGCCTACCTATCATAGAAAGTTGACAATTACATGCAACTGTGCGGGAATGTCTTTCCCGCACGGGTAAAACCAGTTTGATCCGTGCGGAAAAGTGGTGACATCGAAATGAAACCACACCAACTAGATAGAAGTAGATGAAAAGTTTAGTTCGTATATCTCATTAAATATTGATAACGCTAATGAGTAACCAGAACATATCGTATCATTATCGAAGAGCTTAACTTAATTTGATTCGCCAATTTTTCAACTCATGAATAAATAGGTTTTTCTGTGCTCCTTATAGTCAAAGATATCTTAAGTGTAGCAAACGTCAAAACCAGACATAGATGGAAAATTTAGTTCATATTTCTAATATTAAATATTACTTGCAAGGAAGACATTAAAGAAAATAGTTGATTTGGACAAATTGGATTTTAAGTTGTCACGACAGATGAGAAATATATTCTGTGGTTATCATTTCTCAATATAGCGTCGTTAATATTGTTTGAAGTAGTTGAAGTATTTTCAAGTACTCATTCATCTATGAGCCAACAAAACGTTTATAACATGTAAAGTGACGGAAATATCCCTCCAGAAGTATTAAACTCGTGGGAGTTATTGCTGACAAATCTGAAAGGATGGTACGAAATAACATAAACAAATAAAGTTATACAGCGTGTCCCAAAAGTACCGGAACGCCAAAATAACTCGGAAATTTAGCGTCCGAGAGAAAAAAGTTCAATACAAAACTTTCACGGTTTTTGTCTAGCTATTTAATGGTGACCTTGGGCTCGATCTTCAAGGTCATTTGAAAGTCAAGTCGAGTTTTTTGCATGTACACCCTCATTTTTCATACCGGAAACAGAAAGCTGGTACAATTCCGTATCCTAAAGTATAATACATAGCTGGTCAAACGTGAACCTGATGTCATCTGAAGGTCAAATGTCCTATGATTCCCCAAATGACCAAGAACTCGAGAACTAAGCGTCCGAGAGAAAAAGTTCAAAATAAAACTTTTAGGGTTTTCCCTGGATATTTAATGGTGACCTTGAACTTGACCTTGGGCTGGATCTTCGAGGTTTTTTGAAGGTCAAGTTGAGTTTTTTGCATGGAAACCCCCATTTTTCATAGCGGAAGAGGAAAATGAAAATTGTTAATTCATAGGAGATCAAACGTTATCCGGACACGATGAAAGATCAAAAGTTTTGATAGAACCTGGCTACGAAAGGCAGGGAGTCAAAATCCCAGCCAGTGAAGGCAGGAATCTAGAACACAGCCAGTGAAGGCAAGGAGCCTAAAACCCAGCCAGTGAATGCAAAGAGTCTAAAACCCAGCCTGTGAAGCCAAGGAGTGTCAATCCCATCCAGTGAAGGCAAGAATTTTCAATTTTTCGACTACAATAAATGTTGAAATTGATGGCCGTCAATCGTTTGACAATGAGCTAGACGAATATAAAAACTGTCGAAAGCTCTTCTTATAATTTCCGGTGGTATTTGAGCGCATTCTCTGTTTATTCGCACAGCCAACTCATCCAAATCACGTGGCTTAGTAAAATAAACTTCACCTTTCACGAGGCCCCAAAGAAAAAAGTCGTTTGGTGCAATATCTGGTGATCGAGCAGGCCACTCGATAAAACCCCTTCTGCCTATTACACGATTAGGAAAAGTTTCGTTCAAAAAATCTCTGACTTCTCTTTTGTAATGAGAAGGCGCTACATCTCGCTGAAACCAGACATCTTCAAAATCATCACCAGCAATCTGCTGTACTGCCGAGAAGTTCAAAATATTTGTCACCATTTAGTGTCCCATTAATAAAAAAAGGTCCAACTACTTGGTCACGATAAAGCCCCGCCCTCACATTCAACTTCTGTGGTGTTTGTGAATGTGCCTCGAGCATCCAATGAGGATTGACGCTACCATTCAGTTCAAAATTCGCTTAATCTGTAAAAAGGATATTATTTAAAAAATCAGGATTTTCGCCAATTTTTTGCATCATAATCTCACAAAATTCAAGTCTATGATCAAAATCAGTTTCGTTCAGCTCTTGAACTAGATGGATTTTGGACGGATGAAATTTTATGGCTTTCAAATTCCTATGAACTGAAGACTTACTCATATCCAATTGTTGAGATGTTTTTCTTAGAGACAGCCTTGGATTCTCAACAAAGGGGTGGGCTACTTCCAATTGCCGATCTTCTGTTCTTTCAGATTTTGGCCTTCCTGATTTTGGACGATTTTTATTTGTCCCAGTATCCTCGAATCGTTGAATGGTGCGATAGACTGTAGATTTAGAAATGCCTTCTTGGTCATTACGGAAAGTTTCGTTGAATAACATTTTTACTTCATCATACGATCTCTGTCTGTCACCCCATCCTCTCATCATTAAAAGTGACACTCTTTCTTGCTCTGTGAGTTGTTCCATTTCAAATGAAATGCATGTCACGGGGGAAAAGAAACAGCAGAAGTGATCGCTCTCAAATTATCCTAAAAAGGACTATCAGAGAGTGGCCACTGGGTCTGATGATCAACCTCGCCGAAAGTAGCAAGGAAAAAAGTAGAAAAAGAGACCAACACCACAAGCGGTCGCTCTCTAGTTATCCTGAAGAGGACTATCAGAAAGCAGCCACTGAACCTGATGATCAACCTTGCAGAAATAGTAATCAATAGAGTCGAAAAAGCCACCAATATCACATTCACTTCCTTGAATTATCCCGAAATGGACCATCAACCTAGCTTTTCATGGAAGCAAATCAAAGTTCGAAAAAGTTTGTGAATTAGTCTAGGCATGACTATCGATGTTTTAACGACAATCATGAAAAAAGGAGTATGAGAGAAATTATAAATGAAAAGTATGAAAAAAATAAGTACTACATCTACATGACAATTAGATAGGCAAGTACACTGTAAAAATTGGGGTAACATTTTTTTTAACTTTTGCTCTTCAAACGATTCTTTCAACAAATACGACCTCTACGAGGCCTTGTCATGATGCGAGTACACTGTAAAAAAAAATGGGGTATCAAGGTCATTCGAAGATCAAATCACGAACACGTCATTTATTACATCCAAACCTTTGATTACATAAGTTTTGGGGTAGCTGATCACGAATCCGAGGTCCAAATTGGGCTCAAGTTAATTCGAAGATCAAATCGCGAAAAGCAATGTAATACATCCCCAAGGTCAAATTCAAGGTCACCATTAAATACCCAGGAAAACCCTAAAAGTTTTGTATTGAACTTTTTTCTCTCGGACGCTTAGTTCTGGAGTTATTGGTAATCTGGGGACTTATAGGACATTTGACCTTCAAACGACCTCAGGTTCACGTTTGACCCCCTATGTATCTTATACCATCGGATGGGAAATTGCATCAGCTTTCTGTTTCAGCTATGAAAAATGGGGGTTTCTATGCAAAAAACTTGACTTGACCTTCAAATTAACTCGAAGATCGAGCCCGAGGTCAAATTCAAGGTCACCATCAAATAGTCAGAGAAAAACCGTGAAAGTTTTGTATTGAGCTTTTTCCTCTCGGACGCTTAGTTCCCGATTTATTTTGCCGTTCCGATACTTTTGGGACATGCTGTATATTATTTTCGCTACAACGCCATCTAGAAGCCAAAGATTGAATTATTCAATTCTATTTGGGTTGAAACGTTCATTGTGTTCTCAAAGTAATTATCGTATAATTCCATTTTTGTGGTCGCCTGAAAAATGTCGTTCATTACTCGTGGAAAGTCAGTTTTCATTGCTCGTGTCTAGCCTCACTCGGCTCCGCTTCGCTTCGCCTCGTTCGTCAAACTGATACTCGCATGAAATCATCGGCTTTCCGCACTCGCTATGAAATATAATATTTCCATACTAGTTGTTATTAGTCAAAGGGAAATAAAGTTAAATAACATTTAAACAAAATGTCAAAAATGAATGGTATCAATATTGAATCACCTACAGTTGTAATTGAGACATGATTCAAATGATTCATATTTCAGAGCTTGGAAGTTTTTCAGACCGTGAAATTTCTCATTAATTCCCCGTATAAATCAGAAGTCTTAATAATCTCACGAATTCAGCAGATGATATGAAAAGGTTTCGGCATCGCTCAAAAAAGTCCGAATTTCTTTGTAGGAGGATCGAGAGGATTGCACTCGGGGACAGGAACTTTGATCCTAGACTGGTACTCTACGCCCGCATGACGTCGTTATCTCGTCTGTCTTTCCGGTGAGACCGGAAAGCAGATATGCTAATGCAAATAATTCCTGCATGCAAGCAGATCCGGATCAATGCTGTGTTTTATAGAAATCCGAAAAAAAACTTTTCTTGAAAGGTGAACCCCCTTATAATAAGTTCTTTCATATAGATTATGAAACATAATTTGGAGGTCATTTGTGTGGGCAAAAATCAGTTTTTGATACTAAAAAATAGGCTAAAAATATATTGATGCATTGGAGATTCTTTATTTTCGACTTACAATCATTGAATATGACGTGGGCTTTTTCGCAAAGTGGTTTATTTATTGAGGCCATCTCTGGTGGCTAGGTGAAAGAGACGACAGGAATATGATATCGGGCCGATTGTTTCGTATAGTACAGGGTGGCGTCCAATTAGATCGGCGGTGCCAGCAAAGCTTCTGGAGAGTCCTCGAAAACCTCTCGGTGCCTGGAGGAAGTCAAAGCAGCCGACTCCATTCCCTTTGCCGTCGACCTGAAACTCGTCCTCGTATTCATGTTCATTTCAGTACGCTTCGCTTATTCGAAAATTATACCAAGTTTATGTAAACTAATGCGATGTTAAGCTATGCAGAATTAAGTAGTTCCGTTTCATGAGACCTCGAGCTCTTTAATTTTGAATTTTCTAACGAATGAGATCTTTTGCTACGGGTCCTCTTATGTGAGTATTAATGAAGTCTCTGGGAGAATCTAATCTTGTCTAGCGTGAATTAATTAATTTGCTAGATAAACTTTTTGTTTGATATATACAAAATATTATATAATTGTTACCGGGACATAATGTGAAGGAATAATAGAAAAAGAATAGAACATGTGAGGTGAGATCTTTTATGGATCACATGGTTATGCGGATATCATTTGAAAGTGCAGTGTGGAAGTGATATGCGATAGATCTAGTAGCGTATCTAGAGAATAATAGAGGAAGTTGAATAGAAAACTGTAGTGTGTTTGTGATGTTGCTTATAACCACAATCAAGTTGCAGAGTTATTGAATGTAATACCAGCAATGGTTAGATCCACTGCGGACAGATGACGCTTGCGTTGTAATCAAAGCAACCGTTTCTTTCTTGTGCTCAAAAAGATTTTCAGCTGAATTTTACATCATAGTAGAAATTTAATGAGGAACGAGTCTTGACGGGAAATTTTGAAAATATCCAACTAATGTATTTGTATCAATATAAATTTTTTTCATTCACTCTGATAAATTTTCACGATGCGCTTATCGTATTCGAACTTGATCACTGAAGATTTTTACCTCCAAGTTCTGTTCTTAATATGCTTAACAACCTTTGGCTCTTGCATTATTGCACAAGAATTGAAAAAATATCGAACATCAAAGTGATCGAAAAGGAATCTTGTATTCCACATATTTTGGTCAAAAGGTACCAAAAAATCATTACCAACAAATGTGATCGTTGTCTTGAAAATGTGCTACAATGTGAGTGTATTTCTAAATCCTACAACTGGACCCGCATTAATTTTTGTTACAAGCGATTTTATCTCTCATATTCAACGTTCATTAGAACCATCTCACTAATGATTCGACTTGTAGATGTTTTTCAATTTTCTCAATGTGTCAGAAGGTAAAAGGATGATTGAATGATACTGACAAGTGCAATTATCTCATTCCTCGTTCTCAAACCTAGATAGATTTCTATATTTTCTTACCTAGTTATTTCCGTTGAATGGTTTGACAGCGCAGCATACTAACCGAAATCGTCTTTGAGATCGAGTTATTTCTTAACTTCGGAGGTAACAAATTGGATCCCGAAACTAATTTAGGCGGATGTTAATTAAATTGGTAGTTCTTTCGGAAATTTAGGTTCACTATCAGAAACCTCTTGGAAGGGGGTGGTGTTTGGGCGTGAGGAGTAGCAATAAATCTTCGGACGTTTTATTTTTGTCAGTATTATTGCTGTGATACATATTCCAGAACCTCATCGACACTGCAACCTTAAATTTAATTATTTCAATGCAATAATCGTCTCGAAATACTTTCATGACGTTATCATATCACAGGAAATTTAAACACGATATATGAACGATAAAATGATTCCAAAAAGCATTATTACGAACTTAGTGATTCCACTACTGCTATATTTTGCATCATATCATTCTTCTCTTAATTGAGACTTACCATCTACCAATAAATTCCATGGGTTCGGACCATTTCTACTTAACGAAAAGGGGATGAAGCGAATGAGATAATATGAAGTTTGCCTTTCGTCATTTGAAAAGAAAGTTTCCCACAGTGGAGTTATATCGCAGTATCTCGGCGTGCTCCAGTTAGGAGTTTTTCCTTGGTGGAATGAGAGCGCATTCCATACCGCACCAAGGCAACTTGGATAGATACGGTACGGGCCCGGAGTACTCCGGTGCCGTCTAGGGCGGGGAGATGAGCGTAATATCTCGTCCGGTTGTAGCGCGGATAGCGTAGCCGCATTTCAGCGTGGTCCGGCCGACCATCCACCCGCACTAGACAAAACCTGTTATTACCAACAGCTTGCTTGGTCATTGTCCGCTAGCAGTGGCGCAACGTACCGAAATTCGTACCGTCACAATTTAAACCGGAACTAGTTCATATGAATATTCACCGTAATAACTCAGATGGAATTTTAAAGTTCAGAGCGCGATGCCTGCCATAATTGGATACGTGCAAATTGGAATGGCATTAAAACTTTGCATTTTTAGCAATGTACCATTTAGTGCCAATGTTGATGTTCCGCCACTGTCTCGGTACCTTATTTGCTGCGCGCTATGCCTTGCTTGCTCGTATCGTATTGTCCATGTGACCTAAATGGAGCACGCCCAAACCACCATCCGATAAAACTTTTCACTCCTAAATTGTAACATTTCTTTCAGATTAAGATTCCATAGCCGATATCGGCGTCCGATCATAGATTTCTAATTCACATATAATAAGAATAGTAACTATAATAAGATCCATCCTCCCACTAACGGTTTATTTTGAGCAACTTTAACGAGCACCATTAACTTTAAATAAGGAATTCCTCTTTCTTTCTGCCTCATCAAGCAGAAACATAAGCGATCATTCTTTTTTCTAATGTGGTATCAATCGGATAAATATTGCATAACGAACTAATCGTTCGTATATTTTTACCAAATTTCTTAACTGTCATCAAAATTTTACAATTCAGCGAATTTGTAGCAAATAAAAAATGATCCTGATCAAATATATTATTTTTACGTACATTGATCATTAATTTTCTTGAATTTTTCATTAAGATGCAGACGTTTGTCAAGCGTATATTAGTTCTCCCTAAAATAATAACACAGACACCTAAATGCGCACTAATTCACAATTTGAGATTTAATTTTTTTTAGATTAGCTTTTCTGAAGGTCATTTCGTTCGCTGTGATTCAAAAAAGTTAAATGACATTCACGACGATAAAAAGTTTATCCATCTCCTTCAAGATCTGAAATATGAAGAAGCATTGCATCATCGAAAATTCATTTGCATCGATTCTATTTCTATTTACCTACCTCATTGCAATGAAAACTGTATCCGAGTAGCAAGTATTCAGTATCTAGTGCCAACTATTGTAATAATTTGAATTTTAAATGGTACGAACTAAACCACCGCGTGGAATCGATCGAACTCTTTAACAATGAAGGCATAATAATTAAATAATTGATAATTGTTATACCGCTGAAATGCAAAGTTTGTTTTTTGAATTAATGCATTTATCATCTGTTAAAGAGAAATGAATTATGTTCTGAGCAAATTAATTCGTCATATTCTAAAAGAATTTTAGTAGTTAAGTACCGAATATTCCTCTTAATTTAAACTAAACCCAATTAAGTTTCATGCAAAAAATCAAGTACGAAAAGAACTATTAGCAAGTTTCCAATATTCTCATTAAAACTATGTTTGGCAATAAACCTAATGTAACTTATTCTAGAACAATTTAATTAGATAATTACCGAATATTTTCCTAAATTTGGACTAAATCCAACTGAGTTTCACGCAACAAATCAAGTATGAAAAGAAATATTAGCAACTTTCCAATATTCTCATTGAAACTATGTTTGGAAATAAACCTTACCTAACCTCACCTATTCTAGACGAATTTAAGTAGATAAGTACCGAATATTTCCCTAAATTTGAACTAAACCCAATTCAGTTTTACGCAAAAAATCAAGTATGAAAAAAACTATTAGCAACTTTCTCATATTCTTCTTAAAACTATGTTTGGAAATAAACCTAACCTAGCCCAACCTAACCTATTCTAGAAGAATTTTACTAGATAAGTCCCGAATATTTATCTGAATTTGAACTAAAAACAATGCAGTTTTGCGCAAAGAATCGAGTGTGAAATGAACTATTAGCAAGGTTCCAATATTCTCATTAAAACTATGTTTGGGAATAAACATAACCTATTCTAGAAGAATTTAATTAGATAAGTACCGAATATTTCCCTAAATTTGGACTAAATCCAATTAAGTTTCACACAACAAATCAAGTATGAAAAGAAATATTAGCAACTTTCCAATATTCTCATTAAAACTATGTTTGGAAATAAACCCTACCTAACCTAACCTATTCTAGACGAATTCAAGTAGATAAGTCCCGAATATTTCCCTAAATTTGAACTAAAAACAATGCAGTTTTGCGCAAAAAATCAAGTGTGAAATGAACTATTAGCAAGGTTCCAATATTCTCATTAAAACTATGTTTGGAGATAAACCTAACCTATTCTAGAAGAATTTAATTAGATAAGTACCGAATATTTTCCTAAATTTGGACTAAATCCAATTAAGTTTCACACAACAAATCAAGTATGAAAAGAAATATTAGCAACTTTCCAATATTCTCATTAAAACTATGTTTGGAAATAAACCTTACCTAACCTAACCTATTCTAGACGAATTTAAGTAGATAAGTACCGAATATTTCCGTAAATTTGAACTAAACCGAATTCAGTTTTACGCAAAAAATCAAGTATGAAAAAAATCATTAGCAACTTTCTCATATTCTTATTAAAACTATGTTTGGAAATAAACCTAACGTAGCCTAACCTAACCTATTCTAGAAGAATTTAACTAGATCAGTTCCGAATATTTATCTAAATTTGAACTGAAAACAATGCAGTTCTTCGCAAAAAATCAAGTGTGAAATGAACTATTAGCAAGGTTCCAATATTCTCATTAAAACTATGTTTGGAGATAAACCTAACCTATTCTAGAAGAATTTAATTAGATAAGTACCGAATATTTTACTAAATTTGAACTAAATCCAATTCAGTTTCATGCAGAAAATCAAGTAAGAAAAGATTTATTAGCAACTTTCCCATATCCTCAATAAAACTTTGTTTGGAAATAAACCTAACCTAACCTATTCTAGAAGAATTTAAGTTATCTACTTCACGCAAAAAATCAAATATGAAAAGAACTATTAGCAACGTTTCCATATTTTCATCAAACATTTGTTTAAAAATAAAATGATCTGGTTGAATCAAGAAAAATGGGAAATTTTCAATCTTGATACAATGACAATTTTGATGGTTGACACTTTGTGAGAAGGAGAAGTTCAAATTCTTTATTTACATGTTTGAAATTTTGTCGAAATCTTCCTTCGAATTGAAGAGCAAAAGTGAAATTCAGTGAAAAATCTCATTTTCAATGAAGACATTCAAAATTTCTTAAAAGATGTGAACGAAATTATGGTTAATATATAAATAATATTGATCAAAAATTTAAATAGAACCAATTTCCAAGACAATCCATAGCAAACTTGAAGAAATAGGAAATAGGAAATGGTTATAAATCAATACGGAAAGAGATCTTAACAGTCATCAAAAATAACCGAATTTTTTTCGCGGAGTGCTTTATTTTCAGGGGGGAAAAATAATCGAAGTTTCTCAACCATATTCAAAAATGCTTGTTATAATATTTGTCTGTTTTTGAATCAGAAATGTATTTAAAAATTATAACATCTAGAAAGATTATTTGAAATTCAATAAAAAATGTGGAGAGAGAAGAATTTTTTTTTCAAAAGGGACGAAAGAAAATTTGAAAAATAGTATTAAACGAAAATTATTTAGGACGTTTTCTTTTCTCTTCACGATTGAACGTAATGCGCTAGCATTTGGTTAGTATTTTTCGGGATAAAACGAAGCTTAAAAAAATTTTTGCGAAAATATGATTGCCTTTAAAAGATGATGGTCATCTTTTTAGAAAAATCATAATTAAAGAATATTGTTATAAAAGACGTTGAGCATTATTTTCAAACATTCGAAAATTACAGGTCATTCACGGAATTTCTTTCATCTTTGTTGCTCATTTTCAAATCTTTCATTTGAGTTCAGTAGAAAATTTGAGGCACATGAAATTGGTTTCGAGGCACCGATTCTTGAGGATTTTCCAAAAAAATGTAGTTTTTCAAAATGTCTCTTTTACCCTGAATGCTACAAACGTTCCTTTCAGAAATATCCAAAAGTTCAATAAACGTAATTTTTTTCTCAATTTGCATTTTTGTATTGTTAGCTTCTAACAAAAATAATTTAACTTACTATTTACACTGAAGAATCTTTTTAGGTGTTTAACTCGGTGCACTTTCCCAACATTCGGATAACATAGAATTTTATTTCTTGTCCGAAAAACTTCTATTTTTTATTTTATTTTTGTCAGTTATATTTCACAAGATAAACGTAAAAACATAAACAAACTCAAACAAAAAACGCGTATTTGGGGAATTTCTTCTGTGAAACTCTTACATTATATTTGATTTCATCGTATTCAGTATCCAATAATATACAAAAAACGATTGAAACATTTTCAATGGAAGTTTATTTATGCCAAACAACTTCCGGCAATTGAGAATGTGTGAATCAATAGAAGAAAATTTTTCAACATTTTTTTTCAAACTAGTCGTATTCGAATAGTTAGTGATCTTAGGATACCTGTAAGGAATAGAAATGTCTTAACTAATCAAATAGAGCTGGTTTTGAACATTTCCTAATGCGTGTCTATAGAAGATTCAAATGGGAAATGGTACATAGAAAACGTTGACTAATATTGTCTTCAATATTTAATTTTTTTATTTTATCCGATTTTTTCTAATATCCTACTGCTTCAAGTAAAAGACGAATAATTTGTATCCTACTTCTTGTCCAAACTATTGTCTTAGCATTTCCTCTCATCAAATCGATATTCGTTTATTTTCTTTAGACTCATTCCTTTTGGTATAGCGGTCCTGCACTGTATTGAATATCCAGGAATTGCATGAGTGATTGGAAGCGTGATCGCGAAAGAAGTAACATTGCAACGGCGCGTTTTGGGGTAGATCGGTCGCCTTGTCCAATTGGTGGTAGATAATTCGGAAAAATAGTATGGTAACAACCATGGCGCACATCATGTAATAAGGCAATAGATAGCCAAGTGTAGCATCAGTTCATAGAAGGGGCTTGCGAAGTTAAAAGACGTTGGCTTAACCTTACGTCAGTCGAACTCGAACTGTTGGTTCTCAACCACGTGCTTGCGTTCAACTCATCACGGAACACACGTGTTAATGTTTTGTTGTACCGCGCCGCCGATTCAATCATCTTGTGTGATATATCATCTGTGAATGTGCAACTCTATGACGCCACCCAGAACATTTCATTATGTTTACACGGTAATTTTTGCTCCTTTCAATTATTTTGCAACTTAATTAGCGTTACGAAAAGTACTCGAAATTGCAATACAATCAAAGTTTCCATTGATGATTTTTCACTTAAACTCGAAATTCTTATAACTCAGAACAACCACTTCAACCAAAAAGCTACATAACGATTTTAAATATGAATATTCCAATGTAATGACGCTCGACAAATGGGAGATATCAATGCGACGGCAAGACAGAAACATCGTCACTTCGTTCTGAAATCAAGGGATTTCGCAAACTTTTCTCTTCGATTGAAACTAATCTTATTGTAAATATAATCATCAAATAACTGGTCATTTTATTTGATGTCAGAGAACGTTTCTGCGAAACCATTATCTGATAATTTCGTTCTCAGTTTCAGATTGCAAATGAAATTTGAAATTCAATAAGAAATCAATGAACATCTCAGTATTCCAGCAGTATAACTCCATTGACAAAATAATGAATCGAACGGTTTCCTTGTTTCATTTCCTAATAGTCAATTCTTGTTGATTGTGATCATGATTGCACACTTGCACCACAACGCAATAATTTACGATTTTGAGAAAACTTCTATCGGTATTTCAATTTAAAATTCCCACTAAGAAGAGTTATATCTCTACCAATAAATTCAGCATCGGGTAACGGTAGAAACGTTTACCATGCTTCGTAAAAGGATCTCTCAAATTGTGCGGAATTTGTATTATTCATTGTGTATTCCCACATTGCCCTTAATGAGATAACAATAATCTAGTAGAAGGACATCGCTAATAAGTAAGTCAACTTACATCTTACTCACAATATATAGCATAGGTAAGTAGCAATGGCCATTCATTAAATGGGTTTCAACCAGCCCCGTCTTGCAATATTTCATATGGAGATGTTGGATTCTTCCATGGATATAAACATCCTACTACCATCTTCCAAGAAACATTACATTCTATTTATGATTATACGCAGATTTCCTCATGCGGCTGTTTGTTCAACCGTTCTGACATTTCGGAATAGGTCAGACCAAATGCTCAAACATTGTGACATTATGTTTTCCTGAAATACATCACTCATTAATATTGCCTGAAATATTAACTAGAAGAAATTAATCGAATTATTGTGACATAGCTCTTCTACCAAGATTGTCGTTTGAAGTCAGTCGGCATTAACGTCCGTTGTATGAATACTTTGTAGTAAAATTGCGAATTATGGTCAGTCCATACCTCACGCTCACTAACTTTTACGTCAGATCTCTAATTAAAACAAGTAATATTAGTGAACATAAGTAGGATGTTAAACTCGCGTAACCCATTAAATTCTTAAACCAAGAGAAGACCACCAAACACAGCGCATATTCTTAATCAAAATTATTACAAGGACTATAGAGTTGTAGATAACGTAATTTCGGTATTCGATTAATTAAATATTATGCCATATCGTAGAACAAATTATTCTGTCTCTGAAACTACTAATACTGTGCCGACTCGTGCAAGATTGCGAACTGACAAGGTCAGGGGTGCCTTCCTATCTCGACATGGTATCGTCCTATTCATTATCCTTTTAATTATTATAAATCAGTTCTCTTTAGAACTTTCCGACTTCGCAAGAGGAGGGGGTGTTGCAATATTTTTCGTTTACATAAAAATAATGATAGTTTCAATACGAATCACTATCGTAATTTGAAGTCTTGTCATTCGAATCTACAGGCAACCGACAAGGACATTATTAATTATCGAACAAATATTCCGAAGGATTGAAATTATTCGACGTGCAGCAATTAAAGTCTCCCTTTGATTTCACCTATATTTTCATCAATATCCTATAAGCAGTTGAAATTTCTACTGCTACAAAAAAGTACACAGTCGTAACAGATTTTTATGTTCTATTTATCGTTGAATATAGTCAGGTGATATTCACTTTATTACTGAACTATAACTTCGTCTATAAATTTCTGAATTTATATGTTGAAAATAGATAATATTTATTATCTGAGCTTCTGATAATGAATAATGTTAACTATTAAACACTAATAAAGATAGTCATAAAATACTTCATCGATTAATGTATGGATTCGGTTCGTTAGTATGTCTTCCGTTATTTTGAAAGATAGTCAAATACTGGAGATAGTGTTCATAATCTATTATCGAATAAACTAGAGTTATTGGCGAACCATAAATAACTTCGAGAAAGTTGTAACATAGCGAAGCATCGAAAGGCATGTTCACACTTATTATTTATATGTGGAGAATGTAGATTTGGTAATGAACTATAGAACGTCAATTTTCTTATTTTTTTCACGATTCATTTGGGCGATTAAGATCTTCGGGTACTTTAATAATTCCCATTAAAATTAGATGATAAATAAATTCGTACTAAGTTGATACGATTGCCTTCACCAGGAATCCAAGAAATTTGTCACATTTCCAAAACATAACTTGAATATTTTCATTGACATGTTGAATAGATCTAAAAAAATTTCTCAGAAGATAATTAGTGGATATTGAAGAAAAAAATTTCCACGACAGCATCGAAAATATTTTTCCGAGCCACGAAATCTGCGTTTTTAGGATTACGACGAGTGACGAGTGAAAAATATTCTTTGTTTTCGATTGCTCAAGTGGTATTGGATGGGATTATACAATGAATAAACCAATTATAATGAGCTTTTCTTCACAAAAAGCCATGAATTGATTCCAAATGTATTTGTGTGTTTTCATCGTATTTGTGGGAGTTGGAGCTTCAATCGATTTGCCTATTTTATCATTTGGAACATTCCCAAAACGACCCATTTTGATTTTGATGTATACTTTGACGTTTGTTGATACAAACAAATATTCACTTTTGTGACAGATATTGAAAAATGTTCACATTTATATCGTTATTTCTATGTTTGTTAGTTCATTTCACCCGCCAAAACACCAAGGTGATTATATCACGTGGTCAAGGAGTATATATTCACTTATCTATGCGCGATTGCTCAGGAAAATGCTCGATTGCTATTGGTCCAATTTATCATGAGTTGTATAATCACTGGTAATACCACGAGAGCATCGAAAATAACCGAATATTTTTCTAAGTCACGAGATGTAATCTGCGGAAAAAAAGTTTTTTGAAGGATTACGTCGAGTGACGAGCGACAAATATTCTTTATTTTCGATTGTTCGAGTGGTGTTTGATGAGATTATACAAAGAATGCATCAAGTGTAATGAATTGTTATTTTGACGTATACCTTGACGTTTGTCGATACAAACAAATATTCACTTCTATGACTACTATTGAATCATTGTTACATTTATATCGTTATTTCTGTGTTCGTTAGTTCAATCAACCCGCCGAAACACCAAATTGATTATATCACGTCGTCAAGGAGTATATTCACTTATCTATACGTGGTTGCTAAAGAAAATGCTTGATTGCTATTGGTCCAATTTATCATGAGTTGTATAATCACTGGTAATACCACAAGAGCATCGATAATCACCGAATATTTTTCTGAGTCACGAGATGTAATCTGCGAAAAAAAAGTTCTTTGAAGGATTACGTCTAGTGACGAGCGACAAATATTCTTTATTTTCGATTGTTCGAGTGGTGTTTGATGAGATTATACAAAGAATGCATCAAGTGTAATGAACTGTTATTTTGATGTATACTTTGACGTTTGTCGATACAAACAAATATTTACTTTTGTGACAGATATTGAAAAATGTTCACATTTATATCGTTATTTCTATGTTTGTTAGTTCATTTCACCCGCCGAAACACCAAGGTGATTATATCACGTCGTCAAGGAGTATGTATATTCACTTATCTATACGCGGTTGCTAAGGAAAATGCTCGATTGCTATTCGTCCAATTTATCATGAGTTGTATAATCACTGGTAATACCACAAGAGCATCGATAATAACCGAATATTTTTCTGAGTCACGAGATGCAATCTGCGAAAAAAAAAAGTCCTTTGAAGGATTACGTCAAGTGACGAGCGACAAATATTCTTTATTTTCGATTGTTCGAGTGGTGTTTGATGAGATTATACAAAGAATGCATCGAGTTTAATGAACTCTTATTTTGATGTATACTTTGACGTTTGTCGATTCAAACAAATATTCACTTCTGTGACATATATTGAAAAATGTTCACATTTATATCGTTATTTCTATGTTCGTTAGTTCATTTCACCCGCCGAAACACCAAGGTGATTGTATCACGTCGTCAAGGAGTATATTCACTTATCTATGCGCGGTTGCTCAGGAAAATGCTCGATTGCTATTTGTCCAATTTATCATGAGTTGTATAATCACTGGTAATACCACAAGAGCATCGATAATAACCGAATATTTTTCTGAGTCACGAGATGTAATCTGCGAAAAAAAAGTTTTTTGAAGGATTACCTCGAGTGACGAGCGACAAATATTCTTTATTTTCGATTGCTCTAGTGGTATTTGATGAGATTATACAAAGAATCCATCGAGTGTAATGAATTATTATTTTGATGTAAATTTTGACGTTTGTCGATATAAACAAATTTTCACTTCTGTGACAGATATTGAAAAATGTTCACATTTATATCGTTATTTCTATATTTGTTAGTTCATTTCACCCGCCAAAACACCAAGGTGATCATATCACGTGGTCAAGGAGTATATTCACTTATCTATGTGCGATTGCTCAGGAAGATGCTCGATTGCTATTGGTCCAATTTATCATGAGTTGTATAATCGCTGGTAATACCACAAGCGCACCGAAAATGACCGAATATTTTTCTGAGTCACGAGATGTAATCTGCGAAAAAAAAGTTCTTTGAAGGATTACGTCGAGTGACGAGCGAAAAATATTCTTTAGTTTCGATTGCTCGAATGGTATTGATGGGATTATACAAAGAATGCATCGAGTGTAATGAATTATTATTTTCATGTATATTTCGACGTTTGTCGATACAAACAAATATTCACTTCTGTGACAGATATTGAACAATGTTCACATTTATATCGTTATTTCTGTGTTCGTTAGTTCAATCGACCCGTCGAAACACCAAAGTGATTATGTCATGTCGTCAACAAGTATATTCACTCATCTATACGCGGTTGCTAAGGAAAATTCTCGTTTGCTATTGGTCCAATTTATCATTAGTTGTATAATCAAGGGTATTCGCGGATTTAATTGAACCCCTCGGAGAATTTCCGAATATTTGAACGACATTTTCAATTTTCGAAGAAACATTTTAGCGAACTCAATACAACTATTGAATCATCAGATTTTGAATTTACTAGGCAAACCTAGAAAGTGACAATCTTTTGAGGGATTTCCTAAAATCATTATGCTATTATAGGATCCCCAGTTTTTATTACAAAAGTAGTGGAAAAGCGTGAATAACAATTTGAAATATTCATCTAAGCAATATGACAACAACAATATGTGGCCCGCATCTATTTTCTTAATGTAATTCCAATAAACATTCTTGAATCTTTAAACATTTTTCACGTCATATATTTTCTGAGGAAACATAAAGAAATCAAAAGAATGTTCACCTTTGAATTCGAATACCGTAAATTTTTTGTTCAAACGTTGAAATTGTAATAATTTGCAAGAGAGAACTTCCGAGTAAAACGCGATTGAAATGAAACAATACTGTACCACCACGAATATTTTCTCTTTGTAATACGCACATACTTTCAAAATGTATTCAATGCCTTCGCCATTAAACACTCGTACATTCAATTCGGCATCTGAATTATTTCGAGAAATACATGTTCGTTGTCCGTTCTTTTCTCCTTTTCATAAATAAATACGTTTGTTCTGGGCGTTTAAAATACCTTAACACAAGTAGATACGAGATGCGAAGGTTTAGGTTTCAACTTCATTGGATTATGCCTCCTTCGATTTTATTGCTTAATCTTTTGGATATAACATTTTCATACTTCAACCCGGAATTATAATTACTGGTTGGGGACCAATACAATTTCGATATGGCACAATTTTGAGATCGTAGATGAAGCTGATAAATATGTTGAGCCGGCTTTATTTCTTAGCCACAAATACTTTTCTTTAGTGGTACGAGATGGAAAGTATACGATTAAAAATGACATCAAAGACAAATGGAATTTGTTGTAGCGAAAATCTCAGGAACTTACGAAGGTTAGATGAGTTCGATAGTATTAATACCAAGCGAGATTAGTTGCAAAATAAGTGATTTTTAGATAAGCAACGTCACTCAAGTGTCAGTTGACATGTGAACTGACAATTTATGTTCGGGAATTCTGAATGAACAAATAAATATTCTATGTAAATTTTACGCGGTGCCAGTGTGAAGATTTCACTGACTCGCTTTGAAATTACGAGAATCGAGAGAAATAATTGAATTATTACTCACCCAATGATTTGATTGGTTTGTTGGGCGGTACGTTTCCCTTCTTCTAATAAATAATTGTATTGTTTCTCCATAATTCATAATATCAATATCTGATAATTATTGTTCCTCTAGTAACGTAATTACTTATAAATAGACGAAGGTGAATACAATTATTTTGTTTCATTATGCTTGGATCTCCCTAGTCTCCATACCAACTTCATGCAAGTCATTCGGACGAAATTTCTAACAATACAGGATCTGTAATCGATTTGGAAATATTCGTAACGTGAACGATTCTCTTTCTCCGAACGAGTTGATGATGGAAATAAACCAATCAGATCACAGGGAATTGAAAAATTAAACGGCATCCATAGTGCGCCCACAGTCAATACGAACAATAGAAGAGACCGATAAAAATCGTTCATAAAATATAAAAGGGGATGCGTAAATCAAGTTCCGCAAGACGATACTACGAAAAATTGAGCACATTTAATATTCGAAGAGTAGTCGATATATGTATTGTCTTGTGTCAGTGAGACCGTCTCTGTTATTTACCGTATCGGTTTTTAAGGCCATGTAGCTAAAGCTCGGGTGGCGTTAACAAAAAGACACACGCATCGTCCATGCTCATGATATAAATATCATTTGAAGTATCTTGAATGCAAATAGGTACGAGAAGGAAATAACGCGGCGGTGGAGCAGCCGCAGGGCAGAAGCCGAACCCTGTGGCCGATTTCGATCGCATATTCATCTAAGGAGACCCATACATGTCTCAACTTCACCATATTCATATGAACGTAGATCCACATGAAAAAAATCCAAGCGAGACCTACACCTCAATTGACCTACACGACTTGAAAATACACCTTCAAGATCAGCAACTTTGATTATTTGTCATTTATTTGTAATAGTACATATATCGTACTTGAAATGGATACTCGCTCTAATGACTCTACACTAATTTCTATTTACTGACTCGGAATGACAGATAAACTACCGTGTTCATATCAAAAATAGAGCGCCTCAGGAAGCAATATTCCAGTTATGCAATAGAGCCTAATTGAATTAGATCTGCAGATATCGGTTGTCGAGAAAGTAGTGTAGCTGTTGATAATGAAACGCAAAAAAGAAAGTAGGTGTTTCTATTATGTATGATTCACTTTACAAAGATAACGATGGTGGAGAGCACATAATCTTTCTCTGTAACTCCCCCGCTTAAAGAAATACTACGCATAGCTCATTGCGCATACTAGGTTACTTTAAAGCGCGAACTTTACCATTACATGTGGAGAATAGGAGTTACCGCAGAAAAATTTCTTACTGCTTGATTTTCGACAAAGTTTACATATTTAGATAGATTATTCTATTGTGAAGAGATTGACAAACTAAAACAAAAAAGCTTCGTTTAAAAAAAAATACTTTGATTCTCCGCAAATATTCAAAAATTTTCTGTGGAATGCAATATAGATCTGGAATTGATGTTAATATCATTAAGGTTTCAGGAAGATTTTATGATGATATATTTCTAGTCACTATTTGTTATTTTTGATATGTGTATCGATCAGATATCACACAGAAAAAAAGATGTTGAAAATCAAGTTGATGAAGGATATATTGTGCATCATTTCACTATCCGATTATTCTGATGATAGGCAAAAAAACTAAATGAATCAAAAAGAATAAAAAAATATTTAAATTGTAGCATATTACGGAAAGACGTTACGAGATATGGTTAAAAATGCATCAGTAAAACAGCCCAAATCAAATGGCAAACAGCTTTATTGAAATTCTGAACCTACATTTAATCGAAAATACTCAATCAGTGATACAAAAAAAAAGGACAAAACTTGTAGAAAACAATAGGTGACTCCATTTCAATTGATAGAAAAAATGAACTTTACTCAACATTAAAACAAGACCCCTACCAAAAAACACAGAAACAGATTATAATAAATTAAAATACGTCGATTGATAAAAATAGCCAAAAATTCACATTGAAAAAAAAGATAAATGCTAAACAATATGATTCAAAACAATATGGAAATGTACGGAACAGAATTGTGAACCGAAAGGAGAAATAGAACAAATCAGGATTAAATGAATGAAATTCAATGAACATTATTGTAACATCGGTCAATATCACAGGAAAAATGAAAATAAATTAGTTTATAAAAATAATGAAGAGATTGAACAGTGCAATTCCTTAAGAAATATTCCTACGAATTTAGAGGGCCAGGTTAACTTTTGGATCCAAAAACAAATTGTAGAAATCGATATCTTTCGTAGTTCGGCCAAACTTGTTAAATATGGCATCCCACAAGGATTTGTGTTGAGTCCGATTTTGTTCGTCATCTATATCAATAGTTTGCTGAAAATTAAAGAAGCAGATTAAATTAAATGCTTTGCTGACGATGCTGTGGTACAGTACACAGCGAACTCATGGAAGGAACTAAAAGAGATAGCACAATGGCAATTCTTAAAGATAACAGAATTGTAAATATACAAGAAACTTAATTTAAACGTAGACAAAATCAAACATATGGTATTTTAAGTACATACGACAAACAGGGTGTCTGACGCCCGTTCTCTCGAGCTGAAATAAATCGAAAATTAAGAGTGCCATTTTTTCCGATTGTCCTTTATTTGAGAAATATGCCAAAAAAACGATTGAGAACAGAGGTTCTCAAAAGAATTACGGATTCCAAATGAGAGATTGTCTCAATACAACTTTTCCGGGAAGATGGATTGGGAGAGGTGGGCCCATACCATGGCCTCCTAGATCGCCGGATCTCAATCCACTGGATTTTTTCTTGTGGTGACTTTTGACAGAAAACGTCTACCAGACATCTGTTTTGGATTCGCAAGACGTGGTGGCTCGTATTCATGCAGCTGTTACGTTAGTGGATGGGAATATGCTACAATGGATTCGAGAATCGTTGATAAAACGCTTTGTGTTAGTGTAGATGGTAATTTGTTTGCACACTTGCTGTGATGGCAGCCGCATTCATTAATTTCTTTTGACCAATTTATCTCTTTTGAAAAAGTTTGTTCTCAATCGTTTTTTGGTCATATTTCTCAAATAAAGGACAATCGGAAAAAACGGCACTCAATATTTTCAGCTCCCTGAGTATATTTCGACTGATTATGAACTTGTATTATTTCTTTTTTCAAAATTGCAGTCAACAATACATTTGGACGTTTCATATGACGCTCCGATCGTCATACGATCATAAACTTATATTTGTTTAATTAAAAAATTTCTTTCAATACAACTTTCGAGTGTGGTTTGACAATTTGATGATGTTTATTTCTTTAATAAATAGCTTTATAGAAGAAAGAATAAACAAAATATATATTAACAATAATGATAATGAATTAGATTCTTCTAATATAAAGTATATTAGTATACCGTACATTCCGGCATTATCCAAAACAATAGGTAACATTTTACGTAAATATAATCTTATTCTAACAAATAAACCATACAACACTCTAAATAGATTTTTCACTAAATTAAAAGACCCTACAGATGAAAATAAATAAACGAATGTAGTATACAAAATTTCTTGTATAAATTGTCCAGGACAATATATTGGACAAACAAAACAATATTTACATAAAAGAATCTACAACCATGAATATCTTAACGATTAAATAATGAATGTACACCTCTTAGTAAACATTCACATGACTTAAACCATAATTTTGATTTCAATAATATGACAATCCTTATAAAGAATGAAAGTATCAGAAACGATTAATCAAAGAGATGATACATATCAGAAGAGGAATAAACTCTGTCAATTCCAGAACAGTTATTGAAAATTCAAGTTTAAATTATAATGGAATATTTTGAAGTTATTGTTAAACAGTAAGCTGTGATCTGTATCCAAGCAACATTATTAACATTATCAAATGGTCAAACCACACTCAAAAGTTGTATTGAAAAAATTTTTTTAATTAAACAAATACAAATTTATGATCGTACAACAATCGAAACGTCGTATGAAACGTCCAAATGTTGTTTTATTGTTGACTGCAATTTTGGAAAAAGAAATAATATAAAGCTTTAATTGAATCCCACATTTCCTATGGAATAATTGGATGGTAAAGTATTTATCAAAATCATTTTGAAAAATTAGAAGTTATTCAAAAGTGGTTTTTAAAAATAATTGATGAGAAACGCGCACTTTCAAGTAAAAACATTTATGCTACATCAGAGGTACATGATATTAGACAATTGTATGCATTGAAAATTACCACAAACTCCTTTCGTAAAAAGAAACCGTTAGTATCAGTAAAGCATAACTATCAAACAAAAGCAATAAATCGGATATATCAGCAACAAAGACGTTACAAAATAATAGGACAAAGAAGCCACATTCATTTTGCATCGAAGCTATTCGAAATATTACCGGAAGACAAAAAAATACAAATTATTAAAAAAAGACAAATACCTAATGGACGAACGTTGATACTATTAAAATTATAAATGATATAAACGAAAAATAAGACTGAGCTTTTCTTAACGACGATGACAAGGAAAAATGGAACAAGAAAAAATCGTATACTGTGAAAATATGCATAGTAAAAGTAAACGAATAAAAAGAGAAAAAATAAAAAAAAACGGTATTATTTGTTCAAATTTTACACAAGTGCAGGATTTAAAAAAAAATCCTCCGTGTTGTCAAAACTTTATTTTAACTTTTGGACGTTGTTTGAATAAACTTTATTATAATTATTATTAGTATTATTAATTTCATGCTCTTAGATGATGGAATTGTCGTAATATTCAATTAACAGTATAGTTTCTCTGCGAAAAATTGGGAAATTTAGTTTCCAATTCTGTCGTTCAATTTTGTAATATGTTTACAATATTCATAAAATGGACACGATACCAATCATATTTAGCTTATATTTGTTTTATTTGTTAATTCCTCGACAATTTCTAATTAGATCACGATTAACATTCAAAAAAGTGATACATGAAAACAGGAGCGTGCGAGTCATAAATAAAAACTGATCGCACGATTGAAATATGAAAAACGGTTTTTTCTTATCGCAATTACTTCATTCGGTTTGCCTCGGTGTATTTTTTTTTTCAACAAAAGTGAATATACCAATTATCAAACCCAAAATTATTATATCTTTTATTTGGAGATATTAAGGATGCAATGTAGAATTGATTACATAATTACGAATTTAATCCTATGAAATACGGACGGGTAGATTTCTATAAAATGTCCACATATTACGAAATATGATATGAACGACGAATAAAAACTAAGATTCAATAATAGAGAGGGCGAAATTAACCTTTGACAGCCGAAGTAAACATATTTCTAATTTTTATTCTCTTCTGATGTATTTGATTATAAAGGGTTAATAGAGTTTCAGTAATTCAAACAATATATTATCGACGTTTCGGGTTGAACCCTTTTTCAAGATATGACAATTTAAATATTTGACAATGTTGTTATGATAAGTTTTCTTAGTAACAATATTCTGACAAATGAAAAACAAAAAGATGGAGACTTGATATGAATTATTTGTTCAGAATAAAGTTGAGTATGTTTGATTCAAATTTCGAATATCTCCTTTGTCATTAAGTGCTTCAGAGTTTCTTTTGATATGAATCATTGCCCGAAATTCTCTTGCTTTTCTGTTTTTTTCGTAATCTAGAATTTCCACTGTGTCAAAATCAAATGTATGTTTTAATGTTTGTTCATGTTTATGTAATGCTGTTTGTACTTTAGAGTACTTATGACCTCTTATTCTTTCTTCCAATTTTTGTTTTGTCTGTCCAATATAAACTTCGTTACAATCTTTACATGAAATTTGGTATACGATGTTAGATTTATCATTTTTTAGTGTTTCCGATTTTAATTTCGTAAAAAGTTGTTTGATTTGAATGTGTGGTTTATGTGTTATTTTGAAATTTGGATAAGATTTGAAAATGATGGTAATTTTTTCAGTAAGGTTTCGTATGTATGGGATTGGAATATATGTTGAATTCTTTTTTTTTTCTCGGTATTTGTATTTAACGTGTTGTATAGTTTGTGTATACGTTCTTTCATGATTTTGTTTACGAATGATATGGGATAATTATTTTTTAAAAGTAATGATTTTATGGAGTGTAGAATAGAGGGTCTGTGAATTGGTGAGGCTAGTTTGATTGATCTGTCTATATAGTTTATTAGGTTGGCTTTTCTTGTTTTATGCGATGTGTTGTGTTAAAATCGAGAATCCTATATGTATTAGTTTCCTTCCTAAACCATTTTGTTGTGAGTTTATTTACGTCCCTAATAATGGTCATATCCAAGAGATTCAAGCAATTTTTGGATTCAGTTTCGAGAGTGAATTCAATTTTCTCATGGAAATTATTGAGATTATTTAATATCGTTCGTATTTTATCTTCAGAAGTGATAATAAGACAATCACCAACGTATCTTTTGAAAGTGATTATATCATTAATATGATTTTTTAGTATCTTTTCTTCCAAATTTTCCATTACAAGTTGGCCTATGGTGCTGGAAATGGGGGATCCAATTGCCACACCAAATGTTTGTTGATAAAATTTTTCACCAAACTGAAAATAACAGGATCCGAAAGTTAATTGAACTGTTTCAATGAAAGCTTTTTCTGGAATACAAGTGTGTGTTGAAATTGATTGCCAATTTTCTTCAATTATATTCGGTATTACACATGTGGGAATATTTAGGAAGGAAGCTAATACAAATAGGATTCTCGATTTTAACACAACACATCACATAAAACAAAAAAAAGCCATCATAGTAAACTATATAGACAGATCAATCAAACTAACCTCACCAATTCACAGACCCGCTATTCTACACTCCATAAAATCATTACTTTCAAAAAATAATTATCCCATATAATTCGTAAACAAAATCATGGAAGAACGTATACACAAACTATACAACACGTTAAATACAAATACCGAGAAAAAAGAAGAGAATTCAACATATATTCCAATCCCATACATACGAAACCTTTCTGCAAAAATTACCAAGATTTTCAAACCTTATCCAAATTTCAAAATAGCACATAAACCACATATTCAAATAAAACAACTTTGTACGAAATTAAAATCGGAAACGTTAAAAAATGATAAATCTAACATCGTATAACAAATTTCATGTGAAGATTGTAACGGAGTTTATATTGCACAGACAAAACAAAAATTGAAAGAAAGAATAAAACGTCATAAATACTCTAAAGTACAAACAGCATTACATAAACATGAACAAACATTAAAACATACATTTGATTTTAACACAGTGAAAATTCTAGATAACGAAAAAAACAGAAAAGCAAGAGATTTTCTTGAAATGATTCATATCAAAAGAAACTCTGAATCAATTAATGACAGAACAGATATTCGACATTTGAATCAAATATACTCATTTTTATTCTGAACGAATAATTCATATCAGTCTCCATCTTTTTGTTTTTCATTTGTCAGACTATTGTTACTGAGAAAACTTATTATAACAACATTGTCAAATATTTAAATTGTCATATCTCGAAAAAGGGTTCAACCCCAAACGTCGATAATATATTGTTTGAATTACTGAATCTCTATTAACCCTTTATAATCAAATACATCAGAAGAGAATAAAAATATATACAAAAAGGGTAAATACATCAAGAAAGAACATAATTCTAATTTGATATCTGGATGTCGTAGCAAACTTAATAAAAAAAATTGTCAGCCGACGTAATTAAGAAAATGTGAATTGATCGATTAGATCAAAAAATCCCTAGTGATGATAAAACATCCCGTATTGTTTTGAGGAACATGCGAAATTCGTGCGATCCTGGCTAAAGCTATGGTACACTTTTTAATGAGGCACGTTCGAATGTGAAAGAACACGAAAACGTGGGCATGGTGAACTGCTACCAAAATGAGAACAATAATAGGTGAACAAATCGGTTCCGCTGTGATTATAAACAGTTATAGGTACGATTTTTATTTTGTCAACTCTACCTTGAGTTATTGTAAATAACAACTAAACTGCATGTAGTCGATTGAACAATATCTATTGTTTCCGAGAATTCTCCGGTACCTACAGAATAAATCAGTAAATCACAACTAGTGGAGCTTTCAAAACAAATAAATCAATTTTTATCTGTTGGATTTTAATGGAAGCAAAACGATTGGGAATCCAAGTTTCGCAACTTGTGGATAAGTCGTAATATCAGTGTGACATAAATCTCCTGTTGCGCTGTGAGTTATTGGATGAAAATCAACGCCTTGCTCTGACAGATACATAGGCGCGAATCAGAATACTACATCTATTTCCTAACAAGTATGGAATTATCATGAGATAATCGAAATAGTGGGTGTATCCGAAAAGTCAACATTCTCACTATCAGCTGGTGCTTCGAACGTACCACGTTGAAATAATGGTGAATATAGATCATGATATTTCCGATGAAAGATGGTGAAGTAATGCCCTTCTCGTGTTTTGCCTTTTGGCTAACGGATGAAAAAGTTATCGAGGCCGTAATGAGCTTACGGAGGAACGGAGTGAACTTCGAGGACCTGTTAATTTATAATGTAAAGTGAATTTATAGGTCACTTAGACTGGAGCGGCTATAGAAAAACGTGTTCGGGATCGTTTTTTTAGGAAGAGGAGCGAACAGCATCGGCCGGACCGAGGGTTGTCATGGTAAAACATAAGTACCAACTTGTGAACCTCAGATACACGCTTCCAGTAATTAACAAGCGGATTTATTAAGGTTTGGTAACATATCCACCAGCCTGATGCCATAGGTAACACGGTCTACCGTTAAGAATACGAACGCCTAGATCAACTGCTTCTGAGTCACGAAAACTTTAAAATGCGAACACTACGCGGGAGATCTAATTCGAGATATATGTAGCTTCGTCGTTTTGTTATGAACAAATTTACGAACTTTCTACATACTCGACCAAACAAACTAGAAAAAGTTTCTTCGCAACTACAATGACTATCAGAATTATTCTGACTGATTGCATAACAGTAGATAGTAGAAAAACTACTCAAGTTGGCCGTAGAGGACTCTCCTACAGGAGCCGGATATTTCAGATATTAGAATGTAATAAGTTCGATTCGAGAAAACTGTACAATTTTTACTCGAGGTATGTGGCAGTTCGTGGATAATTCTTCTCAACGCAGAGGCAACCTACTCAATAATTTTAAATATGCAGTACATACTAAATGTCATCATCAAAAACACGTGACTATTATATCAAAAACCACCTTCAATTTTGCGAAACGTCCTGTATATGATCACCTAAACAATTTTTGCTCCTACACCAGTACTTCGATTGAGAATTATCACATTCTCCTCGTGACAATCCCACCTTCCACCATTGTTTATACTTTCATGTCCGACTGACAATTGATCTTGGCAACTCAATTATTTCGTTAATTGATCATGCGAATTATAAACAAATTCCGAACAACTGAAAACGAAAACGGACATCGTAAAGATGATCACGTGGACTGGCTATAACTCAAGAGACAAATATTTCGAATTCCATAAGACGGAATTGTATCACACGTAAATAATTGTGGGTTATCAGATAATTCTACTGGTCACGTTCGGAGCCGAACGAACTATAAGATTTATATTTTATATTGTGTTTCTCTTTCCTTCGGGCTCCAAATCATTGAGGGAATTAAAGAAAATATATCATAAAGTTTGGATAGTTACGAATAAATTCTATACTATTCGAAATTAAAATTCAAAACCAATAGACCACAATGAAGAGAATAGTTTAGTTGTCGATTCGACCATTCACGTTCCGAAAATGAATGAACGTCAGGTAGATATTCTTTATTGGACGGGACTATTATAACAAACTAATTTATTAACAATTTGTTCAATTACCGTCACTTGCCTTCAAGTCATATTGAAAGGAACACCGTGAGAATGTTCATACCCTGTTTACATTACGATTCGAGGCGTGAAATCAGAGCGAATTTACCATGAAACCGATTTTCAAGTTTTGGCAATTGGCTTTCATTCTGTCGAACCTGCTCATCCACTAATTCACGTTGTGTTGCATGCTCTTTTTATACTCCACGGTGTTAATTTAATTCATCTTAATTGACTCATAATTTGCTGTACATAAAATCCGAATGGCTTGTGGCCCCTGCGGTTACTCATTAGCAGTATCGTATAAAATTTAATTTATTAGTATTCGATTAATTGACCGGAGTATAGTCCGCTTTCCTACAGCTTTTAATGCGATTGGCTCATCGGAAAATGCGAAATATTGGAACAAATTGTTTCACACACGTCTTGAGCCAGCTGAAAAATCATAATCTCAGTTATTTGTTGTTTTCATACAACATTATTGTGGCGTGGAAACTGCAAAAACATCATGTATTGCCCGGAATATTAGCGAGAAATAATTTCCATATTAATAGTATGATTATGTAGATAAAAATACCTTGGTGATTTATGGGGTACCTGTGGATGTAGAAAAAATGTTATTTTAATGAGTAGTGTTTTCCCATACATTTGATAGATATAAGTGGTAAGTTCTTTCGCTCGCCACAAATCCAATGAACACTGATCGCAAATTCATAATGATAGACAATATTATTCATTTGAAATTGATATGATAAAAGAACTAAAAAATGCCTAATTTTTTCTAACGGAAAAAAACAAGCTTATATATTGAAACCAGCAATTAAATAATTAAATATATATCTATTTTTTTGGGATCTCGATAACCGCTCCAACGAGCAATTTGGAAAACATTAATAATGCTCCCCCTTCTGAATAGTTAAAGTCCCTTTTCATCTTTTCAAAGAATATATTTGCAAACTGCACACGTAATTTAACAAAATCTCTTGATTTATACTTTAAGAGAATGTGTTCTATGAAAGTAAACGTCACAATTTCTACAACTTATAAGAAAAAAGAACGAATATGGCTCTTTCCGCTTCATTTGAAATTAATTGAAATACGATTACTGCAACTTACTTCTCCCACTGTTCAAACTAAACACCCATCTACTTCAATCAGATTCAACTATTTTTTTATGATACTATATCTCCGTTATAAAGAAATGTCTTCTGTTTGAGCATGACTGTATTCTAGATACAGATAACTACGGTATATATATTATGCAACTCTTTCTTGATGTATTTACCCTTTTTGTATATATTATTATTCTTTTCTGATGTATTTGATTATAAAGAATTAATGAAGATTCAGTAATTCAAACAACATATTATCGACGTTTCGGCATGAACCCTTTTTCAAGATATGACAATTTAAATATTTGACAAATGTTGTCATAATAAGTTTTCTTAGTAACAATAATCTGACAAATGAAAAACAAAAAGATGGAGACTTCATATGAATTATTTGATCAGAATAAAGTTGAGTATATTGGATTCAAATTTCGAATATCTGTTCTGTCATTAATTGAAACTTAATAAATTATTGCAAGGAAATAAATCACTTGAATATTTTTCTTCAAATAAACAAAATAACATAAAGAATTTTTCAGATACTATCCTCCCTCTGAATGTACAAGAAATATTGAACTTAGACCCAAAATTTTCTATCAACAGCAACAAAACACAAAACATCCCTATAGATCATATCATCTCAAATATCGAAACTAGAATTACAAATCTCAATAACTCTCATCAAAATATAATCAGAAAATATTAAATTTAACAAAAAAAATTTATAGTTATTTAATAATACTTATTCTTTCTTGATGTATTTACCCTTTTTGTATATATTTTTATCCTCTTCTGATGTATTTGATTATAAAGGGTTAATGAAGATTCGGTAATTCAAATAATATATTGTCGACGTTTCGAGTTGAACCCTTTTTCAAGATATGACAAATTAGATATTTGACAATGTTGTTATAATAAGTTTTCTTAGTAACAATAATCTGACAAATGAAAAACAAAAAGATGGAGACTGATATGAATTATTTGTTCAGAATAAAGTTGAGTATATTTGATTCAAATTTCGAATATCTGTTCTGTCATTAATTGCTTCAGAGTTTCTTTTGATATGAATCATTTCAAGAAATTCTCTTGCTTTTCTGTTTTTTTCGTAATCTAGAATTTTCAATGTGTTAAAATCAAATGTATGTTTTAATGTTTGTTCATGTTTATATAATGCTGTTTGTACTTTAGAGTATACATGGCCTTTTATTCTTTCTTTCAATTTTTGTTCTGTCTGTCCAATATAAACTCCGTTACAATCTTTACATGAAATTTGGTGAACGATGTTAGATTTATAATTTTTTAGTGTTTCCGAATTTAATTTCGTAAAAAGTTATTTTACTCGAATGTGTGCTTTATGTGCTATTTTGAAATTTGGATAAGGTTTGACAATGTTGGTAATTTTTTCAGAAAGGTTTCGTATGTATGAGATTGGAATATATGTTGAATTGGCAATCAATCTCAGTACACACATTTATTCCAAGAAAATATTTCATTGAAAAAGTTTAATCAACTTTAGGATCCTGTTATTTTCAATTTGGTGAAAAATTTTATCGACAAACATTTGGTGTGGCAATGGAATCCTCCATTTCCAGCACCATAGCTCAACTTGTAATGGAGAATTTGGAAGAAAAATTACTAAAAAATCATATTAATGATATAACCATTTTCAAAAAGTACGTTGATGATTGTCTTATTATCACTTCATATTATTTCACTATCAAAACTGAATCGAAAAATTGCTTAAATCTCTTGGATATGACCATTATTAGAGACGTAAATAAACTCACAACAAAATGGTTTAGGAAGGAAACTAATACAAATAGGATTCTCGATTTTAACACAACACATCACATAAAACAAAAGAAAAGCCATCATAGTAAACTATATAGACAGATCAATCAAACTAACCTCACCAATTCACAGACCCGCTATTCTACACTCCATAAAATCATTACTTTTAAAAAATAATGATCTCATGTCATTCGTAAACAAAATCATGAAAGAACGTTTACACAAACTATACAACACGTTGAATACAAATACCGAGAAAAAAGGAGAGAATTCAATATATATTCCAATCCCATACATACGAAACCTTTCTGAAAAAATTACCAACATTTTCAAACCTTATCCAAATTCCAAATTAACACATAAACCACACATTCACATATAACAACTTTTCACGAAATTAAAATCGGAAACACTAAAAAATGATAAATCTAACATCGTATACCAAATTTCATGCAAAGATTGTAACGGAATTCATATTGGACAGACAAAACAAAAATTGAACGAAAGAATAAAAGGTCGTAAATACTCTAAAGTACATGAACAAACATTAAAACAAACATTTGATTTTAACATAGTGAAAATTCTAGATTACGAAAAAACAGAAAAGCAAGAGAATTTCTTGAAATGATTCATATCAAAAGAAATTCTGAAGCAATTAATGACAAAACAGACATTCGAAATTTGAATCAAATATACCCAACTTTATTCTGATCAAATAATTCATATCAAGTCTCCATCTTTTTGTTTTTCATTTTTCAGATTATTGTTACTAAGAAAACTTATTGTAACAACATTGTCAAATATTTAAATTGACATATCTTGAAAATGGGTTCAACCTGAAACGTCGATAATATATTGTATGAATTACTGAATCTTTAATAACCCTTCATAATCAAATACATCAGAAAAGAATAAAAATATATCATGCAACCGCCCTTTATTCCAATAATGCTCTCAATAAAATGTATACAGAGAAAGAAATATAAATATGGCCTCAATATTGTGTCAGAATACAGAAAACTGCAGATACCACGCTATATATATCATAGAACATTAATCTATGAATGGTCTTAGCAAAATATACTGACAGATAGAAACATGAATATTCTTGGACATTTTATTTTGGAAAGAGATAATGTTTGCTCAGAAAATGTTTCATAAAATAGTATATAATTTCGTATTGAGAAAGCATATATGTTCGTTTAACTACGGTAAATCTACAATCAGTCGAGTTTTCCGACGCAACACTATCCAAAGTTTGCCCTACATGGTTATTATATTATAAATAATAACTGCAGCTTGGGATAATATACTTTGGAAACCATGAGATTTAACACCACTATTTCCCGTTGCATATACATTCTTCTGTACTTATTAGTTTGTAGAGTTTATATACAAATGAAAGGTTACTATAAAGTATATAAGCCAAACGAGCGAAGTATCCAGGTAAAAATAATAAATAAATAATAATATAATAAATATATAATAATATAATAATAATAAATAAAAATAATATAAATAAAGATGAAGGAATCACAGAATTTCGTTCTTTTACCGTTCTTTTTTGATAATATAATAAGAGGTTGTTTGAGAATATAGAAATTTCGCCTTCAGTTTATATTACTTTATTCCTATTTGTTTTCATTGCAATAAATAGGGTAATAAGTATTGATCTTTCATTGTGTAATATCTTATGTTCGTTCTATGCAAAGGATTGTGAATTTTCAAGTAGCTCTAGTACATCTAACTTACAAGTGATTTTCGAAGAATATTGATAGAATGATAGAGTTTCCTACGCTGGAAATTAGAATTTAAACCCAAATTCACTAAGTAGCATAGCTATTTATTCAGCTAAAAACCTATTCACAAAAATTTCATTTTCAGGCGGCCATGTACGAAAGTGATACATATCGTCACGCTTACCTATTGTAGAAAGTTACCAATTGCATGCAACTGTGCGGGAATGTCTTTCCCGCACGGGAAACCGGTTTGATCCGTGCGGGAAAGTGGCGACATCGAAATGAAACCTATGCCAAGTAGATAGAAATAGATGGGAAGTTTAGTTCGTATATCTCATTGAATATTAATGACGCGAGTGAGGTACCAGAACATATCGTACCAATAACGAAAAGCATAAGTTGATTCATTTCGTCAATTTTTTAAATTATAAATTTATGAATAAATTAAGTGTCGCGGAGTCAAAACATATTCTGAGTAGAACAAACGTCAAAACCAGACATAGATGGCAAATTTAGTTAATATATCTAACATTGCATATTACAGTGACATTAAAGAAAAGAGTTGATTTAGACTACTTCGTTCAGCTTGGTTTAATTTGCTGTCATAGACAAATTGGATTTTAATTTGTCACCACAGATGAGAAATATATTCTGTGGTTATCATTCCTCAATAAAACGTCGTTCATATTGTTCGAAGTACCTGAAGTATTATCAAGTATTCATTCACCTGAGCCGAAAAAAACGTATATAAGATGCAAAGTGACTGAAATATCTCTCCAGAAATAGTGGGGGCTGCTATATGAAACTCGTAAAAATTCCAAGAGAAAGGTATGAAATAGCATAAACAAATAGAGTTGTTCATAATTTTCGCCAGCCCGCCATCTAGAAGATGAAGAATGAATTATTCACTTCCACTTGGGATGAAACGTTCATTTTGTTTTCAAAATAATGTGGTCACCTGAAAAATGTCGTTTATTACTCGTGGAAAGTCAGATTTCATTGCTCGTGTCTAGTCCCACTCGGCACCGCTTCGCTTCGCCTCGTTCGTCAAATTGACACTCGCATGAAATCATCGACTTTCTACACTCGTTATGAAATATACTATTGTTGTTGAACAAGAAGCATTGAAATATGCTGAAAATTTTGGGTCAGATTTTAACATTATTTGAGAATCACTTTCTCACGAAAGAGTCGTTTCTTTGAAAATTTGAGAAATTATGTTGAAAAAGTTTCTGAAAATTTGATTACTTACTAAAACACTCTGATAGTGTCAGAAATTTGTACATATGCATTTTTGCAATTTCGAAAAATGTTCTCAAACCCACAACGTCTGTTTTAAAAAAAAATCGTTCCATTATTCCAATTTGTAATTTGGAAGTTTCGGAATGTGTCATTGAGAAAAGCTTGATAGTTATTGTGATCTTCTATAAATATTCAAAGATTATCTGCGAACCTTGATATAAATGACATATGATCATCCTCTTTTTCTTTCAGTCAACTTTCCTGACAATTTGATAATTATTTTAACCATTCTCCGTTACTTGAGAAATATACTCAATGTAAATCTAGATAATCCTTTGGAAATCAATAAATTTCTTATTTCTCACAAACGCGTACCGCTCTTTGCCCAGCAAATTGATTATTTGGAAACAATACTGAGACAGAATAAACGACTGCAAGCAAATATTAGACTTTTAAAAAGGGGTTTCATCAACGATCAAATTGACTACGTTACTACAAGTTCTTCAAGACTCACCGAATTAATAAATGATAATTAATAACGTAATGACGTAAATTATATTTAGTATAATAAAATTCTCCAAGCATACGGCGTTGGTGGGGTTGTACTTGAATTTCGTCGTAATGAAGATCGAATAGATTTTCTGAATACATCTAATCCGATTCAAACCTTAATTATTCGAAACCTTTTCGGCATTTGTTGATAGATATGTTCCCCCTTATTTATCGACTGATATTAAATAGATGATCATGATTATGATTCTATTTATTCGAATTCATCATTCATCATTCGGTCTATCATCATAGTATCTTTAGTGAATCTCCTCACTCTTCAGCTGTCATATTAGGATGGAGCGAGAAAAATGTTGCGCTTCGATTCATTAGAGTTGCTGTAAATATTTCGAGTGTCCTAAACAATAATCCTCACGTATTGTTTCTATTACAGGTTTGACGCGAACAAATCTACCAAAGGAGCAAGTAAACTGCGGAGAGATCTAATAAATGCAGAGATAGCAAATTTGCGAGAACTTTTGCCATTACCGCCGTCAACTCGACAACGACTTTCACAACTTCAGCTTATGGCGTTAGTCTGTGTATATGTCAGAAAAGCTAATTATTTTCAACAAGGTAAGTGAGCTTCTTGGTTTAAGTATGTTTATTGACTTTCAATGAATGGTCGTGTGTGGATGAAGTGTACTGCATTTGTCAATGCAGTCTCTCAATGAATACGAATTCTCTAATGAATTTGCTTTAATTTTTATGCCAGGCGTTGGAATTTTTCGAAACTTTATTTTCTGGCTGGAAAGCGCGGATTACGTTCTGTGTACGCTTTCTATGTGAGGTATTGCGCAAGCGAATTACCCTGCAGGATTTTTTCACTCATTCCGTATCGTGGAGAGTGGTTTCGAAAAATGGGAATAACAATAGTTAATCAATTATGCTTCATATTCACCGTACCAATACATGTATGTCGTAGTCTTGACCTATTCGGAAGGTTGCGAATGCATTTATCTACACTGTGGAGTTTTCTCGAATACAGAGTGTTCCTTATAATTTATCCGACGTAAATGAGGCCGTGTGAAAATAGTTGCTTGGGTAAAGGAAAATAAGAATGTCTATAGAGGTTGCCAGGTAAAGTCTGAAACAGAATTCAATGCCGAATTTATGTTTTCCGTATTTAACATACGCTTCGTTCAGATATATTTCAGCGAGTGCTGGAATGAATGTTTTCTTGCATAAATTTCAATTTCTGCAACGTTATCGCGTAGACTTTTCGAAGACAATACTACGAAAAATTCATCGCAGTTTTAAGTTTTGGGCGATGTGTAACGGGATTTCAAGTCTTGAAGCATAGAAATATTACTGCAGGCTAAAATAAGGAACATCCATCTTATGTCTATTGACTATTCCTTAATGATTTCCGAGTCAAACACAGTAATCGTATTCTTTTACATCGCTCTCGCAACTTTCTACTCGGATGATATTTGCGTCCTTTTTGGGATTGAGTACAAATCTTAATTCGCCAATAGTCATTCGAAATGAATCTGATTAATCAAAACGAGCCGTGGCTATATAAATGAGTACTTCCAGTAAGACACTCCGTCATATGACAGAAAATGCCCGAGTACCGTAGAATTGTACGCGCACGTAGACTTAAATAGAGACTTTAGTTCGTTTGGTAATGGTCTCATTTCAGTCGAGCAGAAATATCAAGTTGCAATTCCAATCATTGCTTCGATGCAACGCTCGTTAATAATGCAAATAGCAGAATGATAGTCCAATTATCAAACCACAAACAAGGCACGTTGCTTTTGAATGATTTTTTTTTTCGAAAACGATTTGTAAGATTTTATGAAATTAAGTTTAGATGTTATTTCTCACTAAATATACGCTGAAAATATAAAAGTTTTAAGTCGTTTTGTCGTGAATTTTCAATGCTTAAAAAAATTCTAAATAACTTTTTTCATTATTTTTGTGTTACATTTTCTTTTCGATTGATTATCGGTGAAAAACCAGTTCGTAATAATATTTCAGCTTGAATATTTTAATTGATGCATACTAAAATCCGAAAAAATAAACGAACGGAATGGTTATTCACAAAAAAGAGATCACGGTTGTTGGGTTCGGTCGATTATTGAACGCTGGTAAAAAAGCGGAGCGCGTCCGAAGGGGGCCTTAAACAAATGTCAACGATAGCGTCGGTACGGACGTCAATGAAGCGCATAAAGCTGTCGAATAAGACGTTTAATTTAAATCGGGGAGAATTAAAAAAGAGCAATTGCGAATTGCGAGTAGATGACGCCAGGTAGACATATTCCTCAGTATTCCATAAACATTTCAGCGTCTGGTGCGGTGACAGACTGATCAGATAAGAAGCGTTTCCAAGCACGTATACATGTCTCCCGGAGAGTTAATTGACAGTCCAATCAATGGAGGATTTTGTCACTAGACTCGAAAACGACATTGATTGACTTAATATTCCGCAGTTCAATTTCTATAGACAATGGGCAATTTCAATCCTCTCCAAATATACGTGATCGAATGCAAGTCATTGTCGCCAAGGCGTTTCGGAAAATCTGCGCTTTTACGCTACCTCACTCAAAGCGATCGATTATGCTGCCGATTTACATTTTTTCCGATTCGATCTGTGACGAAACGAGCGATCCACAAATTTTCAATTCGTTCAGTTCGCTTTTTTTACTTAGACCACCCGCAGCTCATCCCAAAATCAACAGATCGCAATGGAAATTGATAAACAATATTTTCATGTGTTTCATCTCAATGGGCAAATAAGTGTCAATAAACTACTCATAAATCATCTAACAATTGGCAATGCGTAACGTGAAGTAACGCCTGGGGAAGCTGAAAGACGAGCTATAACTTTATGAAATATGGGAAAAGTTGAAAGTACTCTTTTTTTCTGTTTCTCCGTCAAATAAAGGGTTTAAGATGACACAGATATAATTGAACCTAAACTATACAACAGAAAAATATGTAGAAAAAACGATATTTAACACATTTTCGAGATCAATAATTAATTCGTGCTGTAACGGCGCTTTACCTATACAGGGTGTTTCAACGCGTGTTAATCATTAGACGTTTACGCAGAACTACTGGGTGTTTTTGAGCTTGAAATTTGGGTTATAAGAGTTATCATTTTAAAATACACTTCCGATTTTACCGGATATTGATCCCCACTTCATTTTTTTAATAGAATGTAGCTATCTTTTTATCAATCCATATTTTTCATCGACAAATAAAGCTACTTTATTCCTACAACTCATAGCTGATTCTCAATCGTTTTGAAATTATTTCGACTTTTGTGATTTTTTTGGCTTCACTGAAACCTATCTAAATCTTCGAAATCCCTTGATATGAGGAGTTGAAAAAATCGCAGTGTATTGAAAACTCATCATCGTTATTGATCATACGAACGACAAAAATAATCGAGCAAAATATGTGAAAAAAAATCTTAAACAGCCGGCATTTAAATCTTGAATTACTTTAGTTTTTCAAATAGCACGGTTTACTTTTGATTACACCGTTTAATTGCTACATCAAAACTGGACAAAATTGATGTACATTGTTTCTATCTCAAATTCGTAATTCATAGGTAATTTCAAAAAAACAAATTTTATTCAGTGTTTATGGAAAACTTGCTTTAGATTATTTTGCTTCATGTAATTACTATGGCAACGAGAAAAATGCATAATCAACTCAGAGTGATAGAAATTGTCAAATGTTTCTTAATTACTTTTTGCATTGTGAAAAAATTATTGGTGAAATGAATTGGAATATTGAAGTGATTTTTTACATATACTTGGTGCAAATCAGGGAATAATTGAACAAATTTTCCGAAAATCCAACAACAATTATTCTGATTATCCAGAAGTAGCTCGGAGCAAATTCTGAAAAATTAAAAAAATGCTCAAGAAATTTTGCTGTTTTGTTCATACAATTGTCATTATAAATAGAAATGTTTAGTGTAGGAGTTGTTTTATTGATTTTAATTTCAGGTTGATACATTCAAGTAATGAACAGAAGATCAATGAAAAATTGATTTTATTCGATTTTTGCACTGAAAACTAAGTTTATCTCAATAAATGCTCAAACTGCCCTCCTCCAACTTCTAAACATTTCAAAATTCTCTTGTGGACTGGTTGAACCGCATTACTAATTTGATTCAATGTGACCTCCTGGAAGGCCCTTCGAATCAGTATCTCGAATATTTCTATGGTTTCAACTGGACTGTCGTACACCTTGCTTTTTAAATAACCCCATAAAAAGTCTAAAGGCATTAGATCAGGCGAACGTGCTGGCCAATTCCACGAACCTAAACATCTAATCCAACGATCTTCAAATAATGTGTTTAGAACATCAGCTACAATGTTCGTCGAATGAGCTGGAGCACCGTCAAGCTGATACCAGCTCTTGGATAATGCATTCAAAGGCAGGTTATCCAAGAAGTCCTGGACTGTAGTTTTCAAAATGTCTATATAAAGAGCACTGCACAAATTTTGGCAATGGATTTTGAAAGCCAACCGATTATCTTTCAACAAACAAAATACATTAACACTAAATTTTTGTTGAAAGCGTCGTAGTTCTGAGTAGCATGAGGGTTGGAATCAGATCATAAATGAGAATTTCGGCTATTTTGAACATTCTTTCTCTATCAAACTTAGATTCGTCTATCCAAATGATATATTTCAAAAACTGCGGATTTTCATAAATTTTTATTAAAATAAATTCGGCGAAAGTCACTCTCCTGTCATAGTCCAGTGGAATTAAATGCTGGTTCGAAGTCAATTTGTAATTGTGCATTCTAGTTTTTGACAATATTCTTTGGATAGATGGAACAGATACACCTAATGCATCGGAGGCGCTTCTCAGTGATCCACTGGGATATGCAAAAAAGTATCCTAGTATCAAAAGAACACTGTCCTCATCCTCCGCAACCATTTTCACCTGGACAGGCGTTTTCTTCCATTGGCTAGCAGTCAACATCTTTTGTTGACTTTTTTTTCGAATTTCTCACGAGTCATTTTTCGTAGACCGGGATACTTTTCGTTGAAAAGTTCTTTAAAGTATTCTTTGACACTCACCAAACATTGCAGACAAGTCAAAAATCACTTCATTGCTGCAATTCATTCCTTTAGTGGAATTTATTTGCAATTCAAATGAAAAATACAAAATTTTTGACAGTTTGGCGTTTGACACATTGAATTCATAATAAATTTTTCTCGTTGCCATAGTAATTGTATGGAGAACTTGCTTTAGATTATTTTCCTTCATACAATTACTATGACAACGAAAAAAATATATTATGAATTCAATGAGTCAAAAGCCAAACTGTCAAAAATTTTGTATTTTTCATTTGAATTGCAAATAAATTCTACTACAGGAATGAATTACATCAATGAAGTGATTTTTGACTTGTCTGCAATGTTTGGTGAGTGTCAAAGAATACTTGAAGGAACTTTTCAACGAAAAGTATCCCGCTCTACCAAAAATGACTCGTGAGAAATTCGAAAAAAAGTCAACAAAAGAAGTTGACTACTGGCCAATGGAAGAAAACGCCTATCCAGGTGAAAATGGTTGCGGAGGATGAGGACAGTGTTCTTTTGGTACTAGGATACTTTTTTGCATATCCCAGTGGATCACTGAGAAGCGCCTCCGATGCATTAGGTGTATCAGTTCCATCTATCCAAAGAATATTGTCAAAAACTAAAATGCACAATTACAAATTGACTTCGAACCAGCATTTAATTCCACTGGACTATGACAGGAGAGTGACTTTCGCCGAATTTATTTTGATAAAAATTTACGAAAATCCGCAGTTTTTGAAATATATCATTTGGATAGACGAATCTAAGTTTGATAGAGAAAGAATGTTCAATAGCCGAAATTCTCATTTATGATCTGATTCCAACCCTCATGCTACTCAGAACAACGACGCTTTCAACAAAAATTTAGTGTTAATGTATTTTGTTTGTTGGAGGATAATCGGTTGGCTTTCAAAAGCCATTGCCAAAAGTTGTGCAGTGCTCTTTATATAGACATTTTGAAAACTACAGTCCAGGACTTCTTGGATAACCTGTCTTTGAATGCATTGTCCAAGATCCGGTATCAGCTTGACGGTGCTTCAGCTCATTCGACGAACGCTGTAGCTGATGTTTTAAACACATTATTTGAAGATCGTTGGATTAGACGTTTAGATCCGTGGAACTGGCCAGCACGTTCGTCTGATCTAACGCCTTTAAACTTTTTATGAGGTTATTTAAAAAGCAAGGTGTTCGACAGTCCAGTTGAAACCATAGAAATATTAGAGATACTCATTCGAAGAGCCTTCCAGGAGGTCACATTGGATCAAATTAGTAATGCGGTTCAACCAGTCCACAAGAGAATTTTGAAATGTTTAGAAGTTGGAGGAGGGCAGTTTGAGCATTTATTGAGATAAACTTAGTTTTCAGTGCAAAAATCGAATAAAATTAATTTTTCACTGATCTTCTGTTCATCACTTGAATGTATCAACCTGAAATTAAAATCAATGAAGCAACTCCGACACTAGACATTTCTATTTATAATGACAATTGTATGAACAAAACAGCAAAATTTCTTGAGCATTTTTTTAATTTTTCAGAATTTGCTCCGAGCTACTTTTGGATAATCAGAATAATTGTTGTTGGATTTTCGCAGAATTTGTTCAATTATTCCCTGATTTACACCAAGTATAAGTCAAAAATCTTTTCAATATTCCAGTTCATTTCAACAATAATTTTTTCACAATGCAAAGAGTAATTGAGAAACATTTGACAATTCCTATCACTCTGAGTTGATTATGCATTTTTCTCGTTGCCATAGTAATTACATGAAGGAAAATAATCCAAAGCAAGTTCTTCATAAGCACTGAATAAAATTAGTTTTTTTGAAATTATCTATGAACTACGAATTTGAGATAGAAACAATGTACATCAATTTTGTCCAGTTTTGTTGTAGCCATTAAACGGTGTAATCAAAAGTATGCCTTGGTATGTGAAAAAGTGAAGTTATCCAAGATTTAAATGCCGACTGTTAAAGGTTTTTTTTGACATATTTGGCTCGATTATTTTTTGTCGTTCGTATTATCAATAATTAGTTTGATGAGTTTTCAATACACTGCGATTTTTTCAACTCCTCATGTCAAGGGGTTTCGAAGATGAATAGGTTTCAGTGAATCTCTTCAAGTGCCAAAAAAATCACAAAAGTCGAAATAATTTGAAAACGATTGAGAATCTGCTATGAGTTGTATGAATAAAGTACGTTTATTTTTCGATGAAGAATAAGGAATGATGAAAAAAATAGCTACATTCTATTTAAAAAAATGAAGTGGCGATGAATATCCGATACAACTGGAAGTGCCTTTTAAATGAAAATATTTTAGAATGAGAGAGCGTAGGCGCAAACTATCATAACCCAAATTTCAAGCTGAAACACCGAATAGTTCTCCGTAAACATCTAATGATTAACCCGCGTTGAAACTCCCAGTATAGGTAAAGTGTCGTTACAGCACGAATCAATATTAATTTTAAACATCCTATAACCACTACAATTCAAGACGTGGGCAAATTTCAATAATTACTAACTAAATTGCAACATAACAGGCAAATGAAATGATTTCCATTCCCTTATAGAAATATGATATCGATTATAGGAACCGGGAAAAAAATGATGAAGTTAACTGAAGCATAGTAATTTCTTCCTATCTTCCTAATGAGATTTGGATAATCTCAAATACCCCGACTTGATATAGTTAAGCGCCATATTTTATTCGCAAAAAATTTCGAATTTCTACCGCACTCTAATAATAATTAATAGATCATTAGAATGCACGTTCCTAGTCAGGATGGTAATTTGACAGAATACTAAGATGGATTTAACAGTACTTCATGGTGCCTACATTTCGACGAGGTGTATATCTCCAGTCAAATCTTTCTATTCTATTTCGCCGTGTTAACATATAAAAATAATAGTTTTGTTAAAGTGAATTTGATTCGCCGCGAAGGCAATGTAACGTTTTGACTACATTAAATAAACATTTGGATTTTTTTATCGTATACTGCGCCTCGTTTCATATTATATGAGGTGCGATATATGTACAACAAAAGACGATTACCATTCCCATTAATTACCAAATAAAAATAAATGACGCTTCGCATCCGTTCATATTATTATAAGATTCCCTAATTTTATCATCAACCATTTTTAGTTCGAGTACGGAACGGAGCTTATTTTTCGGTTAATTTACTTCGTCTGCATATTCCTAGTTTCATGTTCTTAGGTATTAAGAGTTCGCTGCAGGAAATTAACTTCTCTTATCTCCGTTTCAGCTTTTAAATGCCACGATGTATCATTACACGAACCACCAACGCCCAATATTGGTTTCTCAAAGGTGAGTCCAACATTAGTTAAAACCAACGTTCACTATTGCATTGCGGTCTTCTCCTTCGCAGCGGTCAGTTTTTCGATGAGGAAGTGAACGCGTTAAAACGAAATTAGCGTTTCTCTGGGAGATCGTTATTTGGGAGGGCTTCGAAACTTTTATATAATCACGGGCTTGTTTTTCATTATTTTGATTAAAACAAATCGCAATTTGGCTCAAAAGATTTTCAAAATTGAACGTGCGGATATAAGAAAGATGTTTTTGTTTACTTTCATTGAACCGTTTTATTTTAATAACGGCTTTAACAAAACTAATTGACTTCGATTAACATTATCAAACTGAAATGATTCCAAATGGTTTAGCGGTTTTTCATAACAAATTGGTCAATTTCGAAAGACCACGATTATTGGGACATGGAAATAAAAGATTAGGTCAAGCGTAACACCCTCTATATAATAATATTTAACAAACAGCGGCAAAAAGTTTTCATAACGTAACATGCGGAAATACTGCTTTATAATTTTTTTCAGATGTCCTTCTGATGCATGCTTACCTTCAACTCGTAGTCTATATTTTCATGACATCTATGGTTATTTTAAATATATATCTGAACATTTTTAACGTAATTATATTAAAAATTCGAGTTCTATAAAATATTTAACATATTTTCTTCCAATATTCAAATTTTTCCAATTCATTCTAAATAATTTTTTAAATACTCGACTTTGTTCTGATTTTGAAACATTCTTCGTGTTTCGATGGAAATTTTGCTCGTCCCCTAGAAGCTAAACGCGTATAGCCAGCATTAACGAATACAGAAAGAAACCTTCATAATAATACCTACAATTGAAGAATCATGAATTTCAAATAGAAAAATTCCCATTCGCTTGTTCTGATTTTTATAAGACACGAATATTTTGAAATTATGCCAAAAATTCGCAAAAAGCGCTAAAGAAAAAATTTCTTCAGTGTTGGGTTTTCTTGGGACAGTAGTCCAAAAGGCGTATTATTTTAACTTTTTATTGTTTCAAACTCGAGCTTTCGGATGAGAACCTATTTCTTCTTCAGGAGTAGACAACACAAGTTATTAAGTTACTGTGAAGAGATGAACATACGCCACCGGGAAAAGAACCAATTGTCTCATAGTCATTCATCAGTCAAATAATGTTAAATTTAACACAACAATGAACAAAACTATTTCTTTAGAATACATATGAACAGTAGTCCGATGATAAAAGATTGATTTAATTTCTTAAATTGTTACACAAAGCAGCCACATCGTTGACAATTTTCACGTTAAGTCACAGACAACCAGAGAACCTTTTTCTTTGGATGTTTTCTGTGCCGTGAATTGTGTGTTCTGTGGTTACGCTCTCTGGTTGTCTGTGACTTAACCTGAAAATTGTCAATGATGTGGCTGCTTTTTGTTACAATTTAAGAAACTAAATTAATCTTTTATCTTCGGATTACTGTTCATATGTATTCTAAAGAAACAGTTTTGTTCATTGTTGTGCTAACTTTAACAATATTTGACTGATGAATAACTATGAGACAAATGGTTCATTTCCCGGTGGCGTATGTTCATCTGCTCACAGTTTCGGTCCCTAAAATAACTTTTGTTGTCTACTCCTGAAGAGGGATGAGTTCTCATCTGAAATCTAGAGTTTAAAACAATAAAAAGTCCCAAGAAAACCCAACGCTGTGAAATCTATTGTAGTTGGGGATTATCCACATAACATAAAAAAAAATTCCTTTAGATGAAAATGACACCTGACGACAAACTGATTCAGATCACCAGAAATCAGATGAAACGTGACTCTTACATTATGACTATTTTTGTGTGCAAAATGGCGATAGCGCAAGGAAAGAAGAATAAATTGAGGGTAAGAAATGAAGCCCTTAACTGATATTTTGACTACAGATGACTAAGAAGTCACAAAGATGCTTTCATGTTTCATAGAATATAAACTAAAAAAAAAACAAGAATCTCCGCAAAAATTAATAATAATAATAATAAGCTGTCTTTATTTAACTATAACAGTATTCTTACAACAGTTTTATGTTCAGAGCGAAGTCAAGCATTGCTTCTCTACTTAACCCTGAATGTAAGATTAACACAACTCAAACACTTATTAAGAAAATTAAAGAAAAAGCTATTAATGATTACTAAGAAGGATGATTCTAAGATTATCAAAACAAAGCCAAATATGTGATATAAACACCACCACCTACCCATATAATACCCATATAAAACTGAAATAATATACTTAGAGTTATGTGAATTTATAGAACATTTTTTACTCTACCAATAAAATCAATCCTAAGATTGTGCCAATAATTCAGACAAGTTCCAAGGATTGTTTTTCACATAAAAGTTCTTGTAAAAGTATGTGAGTTTTGGGCAAAGGAACGTTTCTGTGCTCAACCTAAAATGAGTTATAGATCTTTACTGCATCATATGTGAAAGTCCTCGTGAATATACTCAATCAGAACTTAGGTCAAGCCAAAGTGTGTATTGATCTTGTATTGATATTATGAAAATCAATATCGTTGAGTTAATTTGTTGCGAAGATAAAAAGGGGTGTTTGACAAGAGTATTCGCTGAACCAAAACACCAAACTGTAAAATAAACAGATAATTAAGCTTCAGCCATTTAATACTGTGAAGGTGAGAGGAAATGTGATCAAAATTTCTGAATTTAAAAACGAACCTACAGCAAGAGTTTTGAACCTTTTGCAAACGTGCCCTACATATTTGATCTAGGGAAGACCAAAGTTTCTACGAACTTTTTCCGCATTTTAAAATTCAAGATAGCTGAGTTCATATAGAGTAATCTTAGTGCAGAAAAATATTTCTTTGTTATAGCAGATACTTGAAGTCTACAACGTAGGCCAACATCGAAAATAATACCCAGATTTTTTGCACTGTTCTCTCTTGATAAAGGACGTTTATTAATCGATACTACAAAACTGTCTTGAACTTCGTTTTGTCCGGACTTAGGCACTATAAGATATAGCAACATTTCGCTAGGTTCAGCTGAAAGTTATGCTCAACTGAATATCTATACACTATGCAGGTCGGCATTAATAGATTCGATGGCGTTTTCGGTTTTAGAGGGCCTGCATAAAGAAGTTAGCTGCATACCACCCGCAAAAATTTGAGCAATGCAAGATAATAGATGTTCGCTTAGATCAGCTGTATAAATTGAAAATAGTATCGGACCCAACATAGAGCCCTGGCGAACTCCTGATGTAACTGATAGAACCCGTGACAACTTATTATCTAGTGTACATATCTGCCTACGATTTGACGGATAGGAGTCCATAAAGGATACAGCCACGTCATGTAAACCGAAATAGCCCATTTTGGCACAAAGCAAGTTGTGGTCAATGGTATCAAAGGCCTTTGAATGAATGAGTACAGTTACAAGTCCCTCATCTAGTGATCGGAATATATTAGGTTTATTCCAACTGGCGTTGTGAACCGTCAATGTACAGTCAGGATTCTGCGCTGTTCATAAAAAGTACTTTATTTTATGAACAGCGCAGAATCGTGACGATACAGAAATCGTTCCCAACGCGAGTTGAAATAGACCTATTGTCAGAAACATTTAAGAGAGCGGTGGTAGTGGGAAGACCCTCTCTAAAACCAGATTGCACAGGGGAAATAATGTTGCGTACGATAAACTTTTCCATTACTTAAGATATAGAAGACAATATACTAATCGGACGAAGATCGCTCTAGGATTTCGGATTACGCTTCTTTGCCAAAGTAGTACTCAGGGAACAATTCCATTCAGTCGGAGAGTGTCCTGACAAAATGAGGAGTTAATAATGTGGGTTATATATGGTGTCACAACAGAGAAACTAATTTTTAGCATCTTTGCACTCATCTTTTCTGTCCCAACCGCCTCCGATTTCAAGTTTACAATGATATTAGAGATATCCTCAACTGTAGCAAGACGAAAGCTAAAACCACTGGTTTTGGGCATCTATTAGTTTTATAAAAGTCAGAAGCTGCAGTACATGAACCAGAGGTAGAGTAAACTGAGGAGAAAAAAGTATTTATATCTTCGACATTTCTCAAATTTGGGGGGGGGGGATATTATGCGACTTATTAGTTTTTAACTGTAACTGTTTTATGGGCTTCCAAAGCTGCTTGTTATCTCCAGTTTTTGGATTGTACTCTTACGCCCGAACTCAATATTCAATCCCTATCCATTTTTGGCTATCTGGGATTGGAAATTCAATCTCGATTGGCTCCAAAATGTATCCATAACCTATCAAAGGATAGAATGTGCAATGCTTTACAGAAGTCTATCGACGGATAGTGGATTGTAGAGTAAAGACAGCTTTTTTCTTTGTTAAATGACAGTTTGTCTGTATCGATCGATCGATCAATAGACATTAACCGCGCCAAAGACAAACTGTCAATCTCGCAGAGTATCACCCTTTCGGAAGAACGTCTTACTTTCATTTTTTCGGCTCAATAGATACAAGGGGTTGTAAAAATGAAGGGTTTCCCCAAGCACTATTCAGAGTGGCAACAAACTAATCAAACCAAATTCAAATAGAAACGAAAATTTGATACCTCACACCATAGAATAGCATAGTTAATATTCTATGCCAACATTCTTAATGCAGGACCGTAATCTAGGTTACTTCCGTTACTTGGGCTGGAAGATGTAATATGGCAATTTCTTATGCATAAACACACGTCATATCACTAAACGATTATTAACACGATTCATTGCATTTTCATAAAAAAAAGTGGAATTATATTTTGGAAAATACCGATTAAAAATCTGGCTCTGATCAAATTTCATGGGCGTGCACAAATTATGTTCGAGCGAGAAAGAATACCAAAGGTCCTATCGAAAGATTGCTAGCAATCTTTATTTCACAATCTATCCTTCTTATACATTTTAATATTGAGACGTGGATCGCAGATCGATTTGTCGATTGCTTCTATCTTTCGATAGTTTTGAACTGAAGCTGAAGTTCGGGCGTAAAAAAGCCCTTTTCTTCGTTCGAACTGATGTTGTAACAATATTTCTGAGTTCCTTATAATAGAGCAGATTTCTGTGTGCCTTAGTTTGCTTATATCGTCTAACGCCCGAACTTAATATTGAATACCAATCCAAAGTTAGAAACTATCGAAGGATAGAAGCAATCGAAAGATTGATCTGCGATCCACGTCTCAATATTAAAGTGGATAAAAAGGATAGATTGTGAAATAAAGATTGCTAGCAATCTTTCGATAGGACCTTAGGTATTCTTTCCCGCTCGAACATAATTTGTGCACGCCCATGAAATTTGATCAGAGCCGAATTTTTAATCGGTATTGTCCAAGATATAATTCAAATTTTTTTTTACGAAAATGCAATGAATCGTGTTAATAATCGTTTAGTGATATGACGCGTGTTTATGCATAAGAAATTTTACCACTTCTTCCGGTCCAAGTAACGGAAGTAACCTAGATTACGGTCCTGCGTTAAGAATGTTGGCATAGAATACTGACTATGCTATTCTATGGCGGGGGGTATCAAATTTTCGTTTCTATTTGAATTTAGTTCCGTTAATTTGTTGTCTAGCTGAATAGTGCTCGGGAAAACCCTTTATTTTTACAACCCCTTGTATCTATTGAGCCGAATGTCGTAAAATAATGAAAGTAAGACGGTCTTCCGAAAGGGTGATACTCTACGACAGTTTGTATTTGGCGCGATTAATGTCTATCGATCGATCGATACAGACAAACTGTCATTTAACAAAAAAGAAAGCTATCTTTACTCCACAATCCCCTATCCGTCGATAGACTTCTTTCAAGCATTGCGCATTCTATCCTTTGATAGGTTACGGAGCCAATCGAGATTGAATTTTCAATCCCAGATAGCCAAAACGGATAGGAATTGAATATTAAGTTCGGGTGTAAGAGCGTTGTCCCTTAACCTCACCATGCACTACAAAGTGTACGTAAGCTAAGGCGCATAAGGTTTTGTAAGTCCTATAGGGAGCATGCAAATCAAATGCATAATTAATGTGAGTAGTTAGCATTTTTACTTTTTGATCAATATTCTCGGTATACAAAATTCACTTAACAGTAAGGATGACAAATCAATCAAAAAACACTCCAGGTTAAAATTTGCAAAATTTCTATAGGTAATAAGCCTAGGAATCACCTAACTGATATCCAAAAAACAAGAGACAAATACATGATCGGAAAATTGATTGGAAATTGATTTTCAGAAATATTCGTAAAAATTAGATTTATAAGAGTCTGAGCAGGATTGTCTATCAGCTGGGTAAACCCGTAAGATTCTGCACTAACGCATAAGGAGTTACTCAACTGATCAAAATTGAAATCCTCTTGAACCACGATGTTTGAAAATTGTGGTTGAATAAAAAAGAGTAAATTCTCAAATTAATCATTGAAAGTTTCAAAATTATTTAAAAAGCTGGTTGACGTTCTATAAATTGTACCAACCACCAAACTATACTTCTTCTTTGACTGTATTTTTAACCATAAGTACTCAACGGAAGAAATTCTAATATAATCAGCTAGAATTTAAGTAACCTGTAGTATCGATTTAAAGTAAACTACACCTCCTACTTTGACACTTGTCAAAGAAAAGGAGAAAATCTGAGATATGCAACATTTTTTAAATGAACTGTGTTTCTTATAAGAATTATTATTTCAATTCAGAATTCCAATTCGTATTTTTATTTTATTTAGCGAATATTTGATAACTTTGTTTGAAGAATGCCAATTAATAGCGCCAAGTAACAGTTACGAAAAATGATATAATAACAGAGTGGCACCCTTGGAACCCTTCGCATCGGCTGGATTATCACCTAAGCATCGCGCGAATTGAGCTCGAATATTGGCCTGTTCTATCGTAGAATTAAGTATTCAGTGGTTGGAGTAATTGGTATTTGCTCGATGGTTGATGTATTTTGTCTTTAAAACCATCCGTGGGAAAAGCCGAGTTCGGCTCTCAAATGAAACAATTACCCACTTGCGTGTTTGCATCATATTATTGAACCATTCTCGCAAGGTATCTGTTTTTATTTTTCTATACCTCATAAACTTCATATTTCAGATCAAGTCAGGGCGAGTTTGATTTTTCACACGGGTTCGGAGAGCCCGTGCATCGAATTCTTTGCCGTTTAACGGTATTTAGGAAATTTGCATACGGGATGTTGGTGTATTCTTTTGGAGTTACAACCTTTTTTCAGTAAGGCATCAGCCGCGATGTGCTACCGAAAGGTCGAAAATTACAGACTCATTCGCAGCATGTCTTCTGCATAATTTTATATTGGTAAAGGGATCATCTTGTTATTGAGCGGTATATGGTACCATATATAAAATAATTTTGTTTTGCTTAAAATTTTGCGGCAGCAATCGCAATTATATAATTCATAGATGAGGGTGCATAGTAAAATATCGAGTGAACCATTCAGGCGTTAAAGACGTGTAGGAGTTAAGAAGTCGTTGATGAGTTCATTAAAATCTTAAATGAGAAAGGTCCTATTGTGGTTAACAAGTTAACATAAGTGTAAACCATCCACGTTCTGTCATTAGGTTTCATTGCAGTTGGGAAAGTTAATTATTTTCACTAAATCGTGATAGAGATGAAGGATGATGATAATTTATCATATTTGATGTGAGGACATGTATAAGCAATGGATGCTTTAGGAGTTACTTCGTTTACATATATATTTGTATACAAAGGAGCATAAGTGCAAATCACGCATCAATTTACCTAAGGATCAAAAATACCCGGTTCGCTGGTAAACTGCAAGAAACTGAATCGTTCAGCTTTAAGATCTCTAATTTTACGTTAGTTGCCGATAAATCGATTTCCACAAGAATGTTAAACATAACGTGATTATTGAATGGTACATCAAACATCATATGCATTAAACGGATCATTACTCCGAACAGTTCGGTCCAAAGAAAAACGTCCAATCTTTCATTACTGATAGTTACATGATATTCGAACGCTTTCTTGAGCCGTCACCGCTATCTCATCATCGCGTTCGTTCAAATTTCCGAAAATTCGCGGTTCCCCTTTGATATCATTCCGCTATTCGACGTACGAGCGCTATCATTTTATTATATGACAGTATTATTAATTAATACGATCCATAATTTATTTTATTGCAGTATTTTTATCCAGGTCGAACTAATTATCGCCCGAAATCATATTTATTCGATTTGAACACGAAACCATTATTAAACTGTCATTGTATTTCGAAATCCTAGTTGGGCGGATCGTGCAACACCTCTCATTATTTTCCATTCGTTGAGATACTGAACATTTGGAACTATCGGCTTCGAGATTTCCGATATTAGTTTTATTCGATTCGCCGTCGAATTAGAAACGACAAATCCTCGGATATATCGATGGATTTATTGATCGATCTTTCAACATGCCTAACCAAATGCAGATTACTCCTTTCTTTCAAATACTCACATGTGGATAATATTGAAAATTTTTAATTTCATATTATATATCGAAAATAACGTACGAGAAAACAATATTTCATTTCAATAACCGCTAATGATTTCGCCGGGAAGAGCTATTAACTCTTTCACGTGTTACAAAACATCATCCATACGAATTGTTCATAAATTTCTTTCCTTCTCAAAATGGTCTACCTTGGTTAACCGATCACCTAAACAATAGACTTCATTGCTTTTTAAGCTTCGCGGATTCTGAAAAGCCTACGTAACCGAATCAATTTCAAATCGCTAACTGTCATTTCAATCTTTCATAAACAATGTTGTTTGTTAACAGTTGTTTATTGTTTGAGCTGTCAACCGTCATGAAAAAATCGATAATGTTGCATCATTTTCAACCAATAGACTTATCAGGGTATTAGAAAAATGTACTTGCTCTCAGTTCATCACGTTCCGTCATTTGGAATAGCTATTTCTAAAATTGCCTTATGAATCATCTTCGGAGAGTTGCACTCGTTCGTTTAAGGTTGCCGGTCGAGATGAACTGAAACGATTCTTTGACCCCTGATTTATTCGTTGAATTCAGGTTGACTCTATGATCTTTCAAACCTGCTGTTTAGACGAACGTTGACAAAAAAAGTGACCGGACTATCCAATTAATTTATGTCGACAGATTTCTTCGAAATTTATGATCAACCACTAAAGTTAGCGCTTATGGGATCATCTCAAACGAATGCTCTGAATAAGATTGTTGTTCGATCATCATTTCTGTGCAACCAATTTTTATTGCATCGAAGGAGGAACTGACAGGTTGTGCTAGATAAAATAGATGGACCTGAAACGATAGGTAATCTACCTTGAATTACTGTGAACGAGTATAAATAAGTTTCCTCGAACGGATTTTTACATATCGGAGCTTAGTTCAGTATTAAACAGCTCATAACTCACACGGTCTTTCAAAACGAATGAATATCGTTCAAGGGGTGTAACCGATGCTTATTTGAGTGACATAATAATATGACTGGTTGAAAGCAATTTCAATGATGCCCTTACAGGCAACATAATTCACTGTTATAAAAAGAGATATTAACAGTTCATTCGCCAGATAGCGAAAATGAAATTTGCACTTTGATAGCTTAATTTGATACGTTTGCGACTCCGACCGATTGTGAATGGGATGTCGCGAAACCGCCTCTTATTAATACTATTCAATCTTATTTCTATGTATCTATTCATACAGGCTGGCTCGTACAAAATTCGCCAAACTTGTTTGTAAACAAGATTGCATTTTTGGTATCAATATATTCATAAATAAAACCAATAAGCACCGGTGAAAATTTCACGTATAACGGAACATTCTGTATAGTTTACCATTTCAAACAGTCGAACTCAAACTTGATCATAACTCGTTTTAAATCACACGATGAATCGAATATTCAATTCCTTTTATCTAACAACCCACAGTCTACATTAGTTGATAAATTCCTTTCAAAAATTAATTCAAAATAGCTATATGAAGTTCAGGAGAATTCAAATGGTAGTTAACGATCTTCGCTAATATTATCGGAGCATTAAAATCCTTTAGTCTCATTTCGGAAACATTTAAGACGGTTAATAAATTATCGCCGTTGATGATTTATACCCCCTATCAAGTCAGCAGGTTTAATTGGATAAATGGGCATAATTTCAAAATGCTTTCCAACATTCTTGAATAGTTTCCATTTGTTTCAGTTCGGACTGTCATTAGTTAAACAACCGATTTGTTACAATGAAATTTGTCAACTCTTCTTCTTTATCGACACAAATGATGTCTATATATTGATTAAATATTCCAAATGGTAAGGAGGAGTGAATTTGGGCACAAGATGAGGCGTTAAACCTCTCCAACAATGCATCACATACTATACCGTATTAGCTATCTAATTATTGAATCAGAATGAATAATGCTTAATTATAGGTTAGAGTACTTTTAATATGAAGTTTAATTTCTAAAATTAGATATTTATAAGAGGAGGTATCCGATTCATCATTAGATTGTATTATGAATTATAATGGTTGTATGGCGCATTTAACTTTTGTCTCTGTATCTAAATATGATAATAAGCCTTAACAAAGGTCATAAAACACAACTTATCTTCAGATCATGCCCGTTGTCTTGGTAATATTTCTCGTACGTATTAGACCGCACCGGTATTTCCTCGAAAATGGCCAAAATTCTCACGCGATACGAAACAGAAAAACCATCGCCGTATAGATGTAGGTCGAGGTATACACAGAAAAATTCTTATTTTGGCGGTTATCAAACCAAATCGTCGCGCCGTATTATTCGATTCGCACGTCTCGAGAGATAACTCCGAGATCTCGTTATTATAACATGTGATTTGCTTCGTTTCTTTCAAAATTGAATAGTTTAATGGCTCAATAACAGTTGAATAGTGTGAGGATTTGTTCGCGTAGGCGGACACTGGACAAGGTAGTTATACGTATATGGAGTAAGAAAAGGTTTATTATCATTCAGAAACATATGTAACTAATGGGAGCTCGTTGACTGTGAAATTACAGTCGATCGTACGAATTGAAACCCTATACCAAAAATATATGTTAACTGATAATACCAAAAAAATTGTTGCAATTAACTACCTTAATCTACATACAAATTATTCAAATCAGTAAATTAATTCTCATACGAGCTTTACTTTCTTTTCACGTTCATAATAACTTGAGATGATTAGATACGTAAAATAGATTTTCATAAGGTGTCAATTAAATTTTTAAATAAGGAAACGCCTAAAAGATATAATTCAGGTTGCAAAACCCATTAATTAATTTAAATAATTTGATCGATTTTTTTGAGAGAAATCGAGAAAATGTATAATCAAAAACTGTAATTTGATATTCATAAGATACAAAAACAACAATTAGATGTTTTAAGGAATTGTGAAGAGTTGGGCTTTCTTCACACAATCTGAATGATTATTAAATATTATTGTGGTTCGAAAAATTAATCTACAGTTTTTTCACTCTTCTTGCTGAAAAATCACGAACGAAATCTAAATTATCACCTAAATATGATATGATATAATATGATATGATATAATAATATGAAGTACGTGGATGACCGAGCTTCGCTCGTTTGGATTATGTCCTTTCGTTAGTATATAAACTCTACAAACTAATAAGTACAAAAGAATCTATATGCAACGGGAAATAGTGGTGTTAAGTTATTGTATCCAACGATTATTATACCAAGCTGCACTTATTATTTATAATATAGTAACTATATAGGGCAAATTTTGGATAGTGTTGCATCGGAAAACTCACCTAATTGGAGAAAGGAAACGTTAAACAAAACGAACTCAAAACGAACTTATATACTATTTCATGAAATATTTTCTGAGCAAACGAAATCTCTTTTAAAAATAAAATGTTCAGGATTATTCATGTTTCTATCTGACAGTAAATTTTGCTAAGACCATTCATAGATTAATGTTCTATGATATATGTAGCGTAGTATCTGCAGTTTTCTGTATTATGATACAATATTGACGAAATATTCATATTTCTTCCTCTCTCTACATTTTGCTAAGACCATTAATGGAATAAAGAAATAAATGTGACGGTTACCGTAGTTATCTCTATCTAGAATACAGTCATGCTCAAACAGAACACATTTCTTTATGACATACAGTAAAAACATAGTTGAATCTGGTTGAAGTAAGTTATAATAATCGTATTCCAATTAATTTCAAAGGCGGAAAGAGCCATTTTCATTCTTTTTTCTTATAAATGTTGTAGAAATTGTGAGTTACTTTCATAGAACACATTTCCTCAAAGTGTATTCCAAGAGATTTTATTGAATTACGTGTGCAACTTGCGAATATATTCTTCGAAAAGATAAAAAGGGACTTTAACTATTCAGAAGGGGAAGCATTAATTAAGTTTTCCAAATTGCTTTTGAAAATTAAAGATCTACCTTACCTGTCATATTAAATAATATCAAACATTGGCTACGCTACCCTCTACGAGATGGCGCAACTATTTTTCCCTTCTATCCCGAAAACAGGATGAACGGGAAATTCGGGAAGGATAACACCTAGCGAGATCGATTTTTCACCCCCGAAAAAGCAAAAAAGGCAAAATTTCATCGAAATCTTTTGAACGGTTTTCGAGATCCCCAAAAAAATATATATATACTCAAGAATTGCTCGTTTAATTATATAAGATTAACATTACTTTTATACTGGATATTATTTGCGTTGTACAACTTATATTATTATAAATATAAATCGCAATCATTTCATTTAGCAGACCATAAGACAAATATTTGATAACAACAAACCAATTTGATATTTGTTTATCAAAAATGAACAATTTTTCATGTGCATGCACAAACTTAGATTATTAAGATTACAGATTTTGTCGCCAGAATGAAAAGTGGCGGAGGTGACGGTTTTGGTTTACACTTAATTTGTCATCTTTTTTCGCGAATTCATGATCAATAACTTTCTCCGTCGCTATGTTATTATATGAATATTTAACATGAAGATGCGAAGCAATAATTATGTCCGGCAATATAATCAGTTTTTGAGTTGTAGTAATTTCATTGTATACATAAATTGTGTTTCACAACCAAAACGTTTCCTTGTTACAACAAATAATCAGTAATAAGCTAGGAATTTCAATTGGAGTCAAAATTTTTGCACCTCTCTAGAAACTGAATGATACTTTCATTCGCTGAAGCAAGCTTTCGTCGAATAATACAGTGCAAATAACATATTTTAATAAACTTAGATATCCTGCTACGCCTCAGATCAAAGAGGGGTACTACAGAATAAAAGCAAATTATGTTAGAATAAACAAAAGGCTGTATAAGTTATAGCTTATCAAATATCGAAGCATGCTCTCCAGCGGTACAGATACATGACCGTAGCAAGCGAAGCGTGCTACGGGTTAACCCAGAAAATAGATTTCTGGACGATTATAAATATTCCGCGCAATACTCGTTCATATGGGGGTATCTAAACTTACGAATTAACATAATTTTCCTGAAAAGGGACACCAATAAATTTAATTCCGGTTGCAGAGATTTATCCAATTTTTTGCTTTTTTTATTGTTGAATAGAAAAACTGATTCAGTATATAGTACCTAATACTTAGGAGTTAAATTGAGAGTTGAATAGCGAACTATTTACTCCACTTTCATTGTAATATCCTAGGTGGAGCACCCGAGGAAAGCAATTTCCCAATTGGTGTCATAACCGATACAGTTGAACATGTATTTGGATTACTTCACCACATATTGCCATATTTAATGACAGGCTCGAGTCAGATGAAGAGCGCTAGATATAGCGGGCGACTCCGTGGGAAAGTAGCCGTATACCCCTCGGCCTGAGGTCACGAGCTGACCCCGCTCCGGCCCCCTCCGACCCCCCTTTCGGAGTACTATCCTCGATACAGATCCACCCACCGACATTGGGCTCATGGAGCGTCCAATCATGGAGACGGAGAGTCTACAATTTTCTCTACTTCCTTGAGAACAATCCATATTTCGCATTCTTCGTCTGAATCTTGCAGTCCAATTAAAACAATTCCACTCGCTTAATATAAATTAGATCGTTTAGTCTGCTCTCGAATGATCATTAGCGCGAAATTCAAATAAATACGGTGCCACCTTACGCTGCGGTGCTTCGGATCGTGATCTCTGGCATCGTCTCCGGAAATGCCCTACTATTATACAGTTATGATTCGCATCTTCGAATTTCGTTCATTACTTAGTTCAGGAAAAGAATATGAAATCGGCGTTACCGTCGAATTAATTTATTTAGGACGTTTTTTTCTTCATTGGCGGCCATAAAGATTTCGGGGACATCTAAATTTCCAGCCCTTAGGTGACCACCAATAGCCGAGAGCAGGTATGGTAGTTTCGTGGCCTTAATGAATGATCTCGACCCTCTCAGTTCAATAAACCTGCGCAACCTGCGAATTACAAGTTCTACAAGGTAAAAGCGAGCATTTCCTTCTCGACTAGATAAGCAAAAGTGTAACACAAATTATGTGAGTGAGAAGCTTCTATCAGCCACCCCTCATTAACGTTGCGATACTCCTTACTTCTTAGAGCTTTTTATACAACGGCACCGTAAAAGTGTTTCGATGGTTCATACACCTGAATTCAATCAACTAGTAGGAATTGAAATGAGCTTCTGTCAGTTTGTACCGATAGGATTATTTGCTGAAAACTGAAGAACTGTTATGTATGTGGGCTGTTATTAATTTTTAGGAACGCCTCATCGCTTTCAGAACATTTCATATATGATATATACTTGTCAAAAGTGATAGGTCGGCTTCATTTTAAAGACTTCTCTCGCTAATGCACTGTGCTCGAAGTGGAATGAAATTTATGATTTCAGGGGAGTCCAGTTTTATTAAAAAAAAAAACGATTCGCATCTACATATATGGGTGGCATTTAAATATTGATGGGAAAGGTTTTCTGTCATGAATCGTGCTGAATTCACATAGAATATTTGCGAATGTTGGTATATTGATTGAAAGAGATCCTCAATCATACGAAACACTTTATATATGTTTGGGATTTTAAGAAATCCGACAACAATATATCACGCTTAACATTGTTAGATTATGTGTATAGCATTAAAATTATCTTTAGAGAACTTTTCAGAATCCCAGCCACTCGAAAAAATCTATTTTCATAGGTTTTTCACAGGTGAAGAAGGATGGTGTTCCATTTTGACAATTTTTAGAAATGCAGTTTTTTTTCTATGTTGGAGCCAGTCAGCGTATTTGAAAACAAAATCGAAACACAGAATATGCATTTAAAATTATCACCAAAAACGTAAAAATAAAATTATCATACTTATTACTCACAGTATATTTGGAATAGAATTTGACTTCTTGTTAACTTCTTTTATGGCAGTATAAAGTTCCACAAGAAAATGTGTTCGATATCAATGGAGTAAAATAACTAATAAAAGGTAGCAGGTACAATAAAAATGGAAGAATCTATAAATATGTTGCCACTAACCGAGAAAATAATGGAAATTCATATTAAAGATCGAATAATGAAATTAATAGAAGAAAATAAAACTATAATTGAAAATCAATCCGGATTTAGAACAAATTACTCTTGTGAAACGGTCTTGCAGTTAATAATTTCGAAATGGTGGATGATGGATGCTTGATTGCGGTGGTATTCTTTGATTTCAAGAGAGCATTTGAAACCATAGACGGGGTGATGCTGTTTTGCAAGTTGGGACAAATGGGCATATCAAAGAAATGCCTGAAGCGATTGAAAGATATCAAGTAACAAAAATAGGAGAAGTAGAATCAAACAAGGAAAAGATCAATTTCGGGGTACCCCAAGGTACTGTCTTGGGGCCCCTTCTATTCTTGTTATATATAACTAAGATATGTTCATATTTTTCAAATGATGTTAGTGTTAACTTGTTTGCAGATAATACTTTCTTGTCTGTATGGTAGAGATGCGAACACGGTGGTTACTCGATTACAGGAGCATTTGGATATACTTTCTGTATGGTTACAGAAAAAGAAATTATTCCTTAATGTTAAAAAACAAAGGTGATGGTCATAACTAAAGGGACTCAAATTTGTCATAACACGAGTATGTTAGAAGAAGAAATAGAATATGTAAATTTATTTAAATATCTAGATATATTTATTGATGATAAATTAGTATTTGGGAAGCATGCTGATTATGTTATTAAAAAAATTGGGTACTTCAGATGAATTTGTCATTCATTAAATTGTGATACAAAGCTTTTATTGTACAATTTTATAATAGTGCCACATTTTGAGTATTGTCCAAATATACTTTTATATTTTCAAAAACAATATAAAAATAAATTGCAAATTTTACAAAATAAGGCAATACTAAATACCAATAGATATGAGAGCATTAAAAAAATGTTGGACAAACTAAATTTGTTAAGTGTTGATGAAAATCTTATCTTGTTGAATTACATATTTATAAATAAAATGATACAAAAAAAGCCACCAAATTATTTGACGAAAAAGCTAGCCTTTGTAAGCAATATTTACATTCCGAAAACATCTAAGGCATCAGTGTTTGAATCTCTATTTTAGCAAGAAATGATGAATTATAAGTTACCATTGTATATTAGAGCTGTAGATAATCTGTGTACATTTAAGAAACTTTGCGTACAACATATAAAGAGCCAAACAGAATAGATAAATTTTAAAAATATATATATATTGTAAATAGTGTGCACTAATTAAAATGTTAAATAAATAAATGAATCTCAAAAAAACTTTAAAATTCAAAACGTAAAAAAGATAGACCGATGATCATCTATATTAATTCATTTCAACTAAATAAAAAACGTTTCCGAATGCTGACAGAGCACAAAAATTTATTAAATCAAAATTTCTGTTATTTATATTAATTACATTGCATAAACCTGAAAATATTCATAAATAAATGGAAATAATTCTGTGAATTATTTTTCGACTAACAATTATAGTCACACCCATAAATTTAGAGAAATAACTTGGCAGCCTGTTCTTAGGAAGTGTTGGCTGGTACATACAAGTTAAACAAATTAACTTCAAACTCCTAACCGCCTTTTTCAATTCTCCTAATTCTTTCAATGCCACAATAAACAAATCGCAATCACTTGATTGAAAAAATAATTCCGAATAATCGATATCGCAATATTCGAAAGCCTATGCTCGACTACAGACAACGACGTATCATGAAAATTGAGAATTCGTTCTACTTAAGAGATCACCCTTTCCGATAGAGCATCATTAAAGAACATATTACATGCTGGGCACATTACTTTCGTTGGAACATCAGACGACCCACAATTCCACTAGAGATAAAGTCTCTTGAAACTGGTTGATAATTATACCTAAATAGAGCTTACTCGACCGTACTTTTTCAGGGTTATCAATTTGATTCCAATTTCAATATTATGACCATTGGGTCGTATTATTAATTTCAATCACTGAATTAGATGTTCAGCAAATTTATGATCATTGCATTTCAGGTACGAATGCTATTTGTAATTTTCGTTCCATTACTTTCACTATTTCTGGCCACATCTAGAAATTGATCAGTAATTGAAATATAAAAGTCATTAGACTTCTATAAAAATTTTCATCTGTCTTCGTTGTCGGGAGTACTTATGTCGATTAAATGTTTTTTTTTTCTCTCTAGGCGTTGAGCGGTTTCCTAATGATGATGACACAAAATGGAAAGCTGCTGTATATTTCGGACAACGCGGCTGAATATTTAGGACATTCCATGGTGAGTTTACAATTGCAGGGATTTTCAAACGTGTATGTGGAATTTTTGTCGATCGTTAGTTGAATACAAGAACAACTTCAAACCTCATAATATAGCTATGGGTTTTCTTTATGTGCGCTCAAGACGCATTTGACAGTTGTTCCGGAATTAGTAAAGCATAAATCCATCTGATCTCATGTCATCAACGTCCGTGATGAAGCACTTTTCGCTTCTTTTTTTATATCCACGTCCAACCACATAGAAGGGTCACACCTATAAAATCCATGCTTCGTAACGCCTCATTTTCAGCTTTTAACCCGTTAATTCTAATCAAATAAACGGAGAATACTACAGTATGAATATTAATCATATCCCAACGAAGAACAAATATTTCAGCGTCCTGCAGATCCGACTGTGCAAAATACGGAAGAAACTCTTCGCTTATGAAATGTTGATTTTGTTCCGCAATAAGAATCGCATTTTTATTCAACCAATAACTATAAAATTATAAGTTACGAGTTGAGCATCAACAGGGGCCATTTTTTAATTTCGTTATTTCTTATTCATTATTTTACTTAATTATAATTAATATAACTAACGATTTAATTTCAATTTTTTTCTATTCAGGAAGATTTGCTGATCCATGGGGATAGTGTGTACGATATAATAGATAAACAAGATCATCAGGCAATCCAACGGGAATTGGGACGGCCAGTAAACACGTCGAATAGTAATTCTAGTGAAGAAATTAGGCTGTTTTTATGTAGAATGAACGTATCGAGGAACGCTAGACGACAGATGAGATTTGGAGATCAAAAGGTAAATGTTGTTTTTTCAATTCATAGTGAATTAGTGATCGGAAAAAAATCATTACACAAACAACGACGAGAAGAGTTTAATATAGTACGAGATTTATGGCGCGATTTGTTGCATTCTTTGCAGTCACATGAGCAAAGCTTGCATCAAAACTAGGAGGGGAGGAGGGCAACTCAGTCCGAACAAAAATAAAGTGTCCTCAGTCAATGAAAGGTTTTCGTTAGGGCTCTCTGCTACGAACAACTAATAAGGGGGTTGTCAAATCATATTTGCTCTATATACTAATACATGCGAATGCCCCTCCCCCCATTTCCACACTGGCTACACCCATGTGCAGTCATGTGTTTTGCGGATGTGTTTCCAAAGATTTTTTTATAGAAAGTACAGAATATTCAATTAGAGAAAATGAACAAGTGCACGGATTAATATAGAAATTGATATAAAACTTTTGAGCATTGGTACTCAGGACTGGCACTAATAATAATCACTAGTACCTAATACCACGAGAGCATCGAAAATAAGCGAATATTTTACGAGTCGTAATCTGCGAAAAACCACGAAAGCGAAACTCGAGTGGTTTTTTTAGGATTACGACGAGTGACGAGTGAAAAATATTCTTTATTTTCGATTGCTCGAATGGTATTCGATGGGATTATACAACGAATAAATCAATTATAATGAGCTTTTCTTCACAAAAAGCCATGAATTGATTTCAAATGTGTTTGTGTGTTTCCATCGTATTTGTGGAAGTTAGAGCTTGAATCGATTTGTCTATTTTATCATTTGGAACATTTCCAAAACGACTCATTTTGATTTTGATGAATACGAAACTTTTGACGTTTGTCGATACAAACAAATATTCACTTCTATGACTACTATTGAATCAATGTTACATTTATATTGTCATTTCTATGTTTGTTAGTTCATTTCACCCGCCGAAACACCAAGGTGATTATATCACGTCACCAAGGCGTATATTCACTTATCAATACGCGGTTGCTAAGGAAAACGCTCGATTGCTATTGGTCCAATTTATCATGAGTGTCACTGCTAATACCACGAGAGCATCGAAAATAACCGAATATTTTTCTGAGTCACGAGATGTAATCTGCGAAAAAAAAGTTTTTTGAAGGATTACCTCGAGTGACGGGCGACAAATATTCTTTATTTTCGATTGCTCTAGTGGTATTTGATGAGATTATACAAAGAATGCATCGAGTGTAATGAATTATTATTTTGATGTAAATTTTGACGTTTGTCGATATGAACAAATTTTCACTTCTGTGACAGATATTGAAAAATGTTCACATTTATATCGTTATTTCTATGTTTGTTAGTTCATTTCACCCGTCAAAACACCAAGGTGATTATATCACGTCGTCAAGTAGTATATTCATTTATCCATGAGCGGTTGCTAAGGAAAATGCTGGATTGCTATTGGTCCAATTTATCATGAGTTGTAAAATCACTGATAATACCACAAGAACATCGAAAATAACCGAATGTTTTTCTGAGTCACGAGATGTAATCTGCGAAAAACCGCGGGGGCGAAGACCGAGTGTTTTTTTGAAGGATTACGTCGAATGACGAGCGAAAAATATTCTTTATTTTCGATTGCTCGAGTGGTATTTGATGACATTATACAAAGAATGCATCGAGTGTAATGAATTATTATTTTGATGTAAATTTTGACGTTTGTCGATATAAACAAATTTTCACTTCTGTGACAGATATTGAAAAATGTTCACATTTATATCGTTATTTCTATGTTTGTTAGTTCATTTCACCCGCCAAAACACCAAGGTGATTATATCATGTCGTCAAGTAGTATATTCACTTCTATGAGCGGTTGCTAAGGAAAATGCTCGATTGCTATTGGTCCAATTTATCATGAGTTGTATAATCACTGATAATACCACAAGAGCATCGAAAATAACCGAATATTTTTCTGAGTCACGAGATGTAATCTGCGAAAAACTGCGAGGGCGAAGACCGAGTGTTTTTTTGAAGGATTACGTCAAGTGACGAGCGAAAAATATTCTTTATTTTCGATTGCTCGAGTGGTATTTGATGAGATTATACAAAGAATGCATCGAGTGTAATGAATTATTATTTTGATGTAAATTTTGACGTTTGTCGATATAAACAAATTTTCACTTCTGTGACAGATATTGAAAAATGTTCACATTTATATCGTTATTTCTATGTTTGTTAGTTCATTTCACCCGCCAAAACACCAAGGTGATTATATCACGTCGTCAAGTAGTATATTCACTTATCTATACGCGGTTGCTAAGGAAAATGCTCGATTGCTATTGGTCCAATTTATCATGAGTTGTATAATCACTGATAATACCACAAGAGCATCGAAAATAACCAAATATTTTTCTGAGTCACCAGATGCAATCGGCGAAAAACCGCGAGGGCGAAGACCGAGTAGTTTTTTGAAGGATTACGTCGAGTGACGAGCGAAAAATATTCTTTATTTTCGATTGCTCGAGTGGTATTTGTTGAGATTATACAAAGAAATCATCGAGTGTAATGAATTATTATTTTGATGTAAATTTTGAGGTTTGTCGATATAAACAATTTTTCACTTCTGTGACAGATATTGAAAAATGTTCACATTTATATCGTTATTTCTATGTTTATTAGTTCATTTCACTCGCCAAAACATCAAGGTGATTATATCACGTCGTCAAGTAGTATATTCACTTATCTATGAGCGGTTGCTACGGAAAATGCTCGATTGCTATTGGTCCAATTTATCATGAGTTGTATAATCACTGATAATACCACAAGAGATGTATTTTGCGAAAAAAAAAGTTTTTTGAAGGATTACGTCGAGTGACGAGCGACAAATATTCTTCATTTTCGATTGCTCCAGTGGTATTTGATGAGATGATACAAAGAACGCATGAAGTGTAATGAATTGTTATTTTGATGTATTCTTTGACGTTTGTTGATACAAACAAATATTCACTTTTGTGACAGATATTGAAAAATGTTGACATTTATATCCTTATTTCTATGTTTGTTAGTTCATTTCATCCGCCAAAACACCAAGGTGATTATATCACGTCACCAATGCGTATATTCACTTATCTATACGCGGTTGCTACGGAAAATGCTCGATTGCTATTGGTCCAATTTATCATGAGTTGTATAATCAGTAATATCGCATGACATCATGGTGAAGTTTTTTCTCTTCAAACAATAAATACACCATAGGTACGTCGTATTTTTTGTCTTGAAAATCGTTCAACTCAGTGGCTGAAGTATTCAAAAATATATCAATTCAAATTACTTCTTTGAACGTTTGAGACTTTTTTTAAAAGCAATTTGTATTTCCCATCGATGAAAAAACGACGACGCCCTGCGCGAGATTTGTTTTCGATATTGTCGGTTCAAAGAAAAAGTCCCAAAATTATTCTTCGTAATGAAGGAGCCATATTATATTTATCCAAACTCGTCTACAGCAAAGTGTACCTGCCGCTGTACCGATAAGTTCAGCAGGTCCATTTGAACGAAACGTGTTTTTTCTTTTTGGTTAATCTCTCGAGGAAGGTAGAATTTCTATCCCTTATAGGAGATACACTCCAAAGAAACTTCTGGTTGAAATTCCTGATAATAACTTTTGGAATCCATTTGCGAGATATATTTATTGAGTTTAAGTACCCAAATGTCGTAACGTTTATATCGAGTCCAGCGCATCCAACAATCTGTAAAAAGTCAGTCGGATAAAAATAGCGTAGCCCTACTGACTGCAACTGTAAAAGAGCAGATTGAAAACTATTTTCTTGCCAACTGCTTCTCAAACACTGTTGCCTATAAAAAGTGCATATTTCATAGTTTCGAATTGAAATACTGCATCTTACGATATTGCTAAAACCATTCTTCGGCTATCGATATAAATCAAAGAGAATGCCCGCGTCATATGCATGAATAACGCGTGTGCTCTATTCCTCTCTCCACCTCGTGCGGATGGTACCCTATTTTACCGTGGATGGAGCATATCCTCATGGGTGAGCCCCATTTAATATATGCATTCAAAGAAACGACCGTACCAGTAGCTAAGCAAATAACGATAACAATAATAAACTGTAATACGTGCTGCATTGTAAATGTAGAACTTGTATTTAGATAGATTCCTGCAGTATCTATGATAAGTATGCTAAAGGTGTGGGAGTAATCACTGCTTCTGCTGTACCTCTCAAGGAGGGGCGACCTTAGCTTACAGTGGATAGTGAAAGGCAGATCCGGCATCCAAATTAAGCCAGGATAGGATCCAGTTGGATGCCGAAATTCTTCGGGTTTTAAATGAAAACAATCGTATTGAAAGCAAAATTTTTTTATGGCAAAAATTCGATAAACTGTTGAAAAAAATCAAATTTTGCTAGTCTATCAGTATTTATCACATCACACCCTCGGTGATACGGTGCTGTCTTCCTTCAAATAAACTACTATAGCGAGATAATGTCGAATAGAAATTGATATCTGATATTGCACAAGCTGTAACGTGTTAATTGCGAACCTGTCTTCAGTTTACGAGACGTTATCAGTGAACTCACTAATATGTCGGTTCTATTAATGAGCTATTCATAACGATAGAATCATAAATAGCCGTTCAGTGAACGAGTTCATTGATTATAAATGGTCAAACGCCAAACAATAAGTTCGACTTGGTGAAGAAACGTATAACAATCTAAAGTTAAATCGGATGAAATATACGGAAATTTAATTGAACTAAGGACTGCTATACGGGAGAGCTAGTAAATGTCAAAGTCCGGCAGAGATCTGAATACTCCGGTAGCTGATAGGATGCGGCTCCTTCTGCGAAAGTATCTCCCCGTTTGTATTCCCTGAACCGTAAACCACCGGGTCCGGTGCGAGTAACGCTAAAGCTACTATCAAAATAGTTATGTTATATATGTAAGAAGATAAAAGGTAGCAATGTTGTGTATATCATCCACCCACGGTATGGAAATAGCCTGATCGGAATACAGTCGAGACAGTTTATAGAAGTATCACTCGCTTCGCAGCACTGGTCCGCACTGGGCACACAACTTGACACGCTTTTCCGCGATACGCTTCAAAATCCGTTTTTTAAAATTGATTTTTTTTTAACGATGAGTACAGCGATTCTGCGTATCAGCCAATAATAATTTCTCTCTAATTCCGACACTAGCTCTTATCACACAGGTAGTGCTAGTGCAGGGCCGGTACTTGTCGTTCTTGCCGCTTTGCAGCCGAAACGAGCCCGTGTTCTTGGCAACGTGCACACCAGTTGCGATGCCTGAAACAAGAGAGTGCGTTGTTCAAGGGGCCACCAACGTTTTCACGTCGATACATTCGATGGACATGAAGTTTATGCACGTGGATACTAAGTGAGTTCCAAATTTGCCTCTTTATCATATTTACAACACAGGGAGTTCGGTCGCTCAAAAAAATCATATTTGGTAATAGTCAACGACGCTCAATTCATTTCGATAGAGAGAGATGCCGCGAATCGTTGTAACAATCAGCCAGAATAATATCTTGTATCACAATCATCCACGAGGAAATATTATTTATGACGTAAAATAAAATCGAACCGAAAATTGAAATTTCGCGAACTGTTCAACAAATAATCGAAAAAGAACGTACCGTGTCGAAATGAAAATCGCTTAAGTGCAAGGCATCTCATCTTAATGAAGACATAAATCAGAACGTCGACCGAATGCTGGTGGTTACAACTTTATAGCACAGTGTCACCACAGCAGCAGCGCGAAGCAGCAACGGAGCCGCAAGAGTGGTAATGATTATCAAATGAGGTCTTACGGTGTAGACCACATCGAATAGTACGGGGCATTGTTCAAGATTCGTATAAATCAAGGCAGATCGTGATGGCGGGGCGGAGCGGGGTCAGGAGGTCGTGGAGACCCAGTGACATCCAGTGCAGTAAATCACATTGACTGTTACACTTGTGTTGCAGCGGCGAATTCTACTTGGGCTTTCCACGCTCAGAGCTGCAGGGGGTGAGCTGGTATAGGCTGCTGCATTGGGAATGCACGAGAGAGGCGCAGACCAAGCACAGGCTCAGTGAGTATCGGATCGCTTCTCTTTTTTAATACGGACCACACCGGCTCGTACTCCTCGCGATCTACAATGATGCCACTGTCATTTCAGTCACTCAATCGGAACAAGAACGGTCCTGCATATTACTGGCACAATTCCAGCGAAGAACGGGAGAATGGATTTGGATGCATTGTGTGCTCCAAGTAAAAGAAGGAACGGAAAACAATCAACAACCCATGATCGTTTGTACGAATCAGGTGCTAAGTGAATCAGAAGCAGCTGTAATGCGGGGCAACACCTGGCTCTATCATTACGTATCCGTCCAAAATAAACTGCAGTATGGACTAGCTTACGATGTTGGTCCTCCCACCAGATTACTCTATTACCCGGAGCATCCTCATCCAGTGAGTGAAACAATACATCATAAGCGAAACAAAAAGCAACCGATTTTCAGTCTTTTCAGGGACCTGAATATACTACCACTCACGACACCGGAGCTTACTCGCACTTAACCACGATGCCACCGACGATCCAACCGCATGTTGGCCATCACAGCGCACTAACATCGGGTCATCACAATCAACACCATCACCATCATAGACGTGCCGATTCAGAGCCAGTCGATTATTCATATAGTAAACGCAAACCCAAAGATCTCCAAAACCTAGAATTAGAAGTAGGTGACGTAGACGCACCAAACTCGCAAAGAGGCAGCGGCGGGTTGCTGGTCATCTCGCATATCACAGAACGGCCGCGTACTTTACTCAAAGTCGATCCCAGCGAATTAATGGATCAGTGGAATCCCAGTCCGCCTTGGTCGGACACGTTGCAAAAGGTGAGCATTGCAGACAGGCTCACATTGAAAGAATTTTTAAAAATTGAACAAATTAAAAAACTTGTCTCTTATCAGAGACAAAGTGAAAGAATAGTATAAATATCTGAAAAAATAAAGGAAATATTTCTTTTTTTCAAAACAAAATTTTACATATTTCAATTTCACCTACATTTTTCGATTTATCTATCAAAAAGTTAATACTTTGCAAAAAATATTTTCCACCAAATAACCATTTTTCTGTTTCGATATTTCTGTCATCTACAGTACGCGTCTAAATTATGGTACCTCCCCTGCTAACTTTTTTTATATATTTTTTTCTATGATTTTTGAAACGCAGTATTAAATAGGACAACTGAGGCTATTTTTTGTCTCTTGCTTCTTGCATCTATTTCCCTCCATGTCGGGCAAAAAGGCCATTTTTTTTAAATGTGAACATACGTCGAGTGATACCTTAAATTGAAGGTGTTTCAAAACTGCATTCAACGCAACAATGCAATTGAAGATCTATCGATCAGTTTTTTAGAAACCGAGCAATATTTATATTCAAAAATCAAAAATTGAATTTCGTAAATAGCAGGAGAATTTCAGTATCAAAATACATGAGCAAAATGTGTTGATAATACATAAAAAATGAATGATTCAAATTGAATGTTTGAAAGGAGCACAATTTTCATCTTCACAAAGATGTAATCTGCCCTTGAATTCCTTCCTCACTTTTCGAAAGGTTAGTGAATCAATTAACAATGAGAATACATAAAATGCAATACAATTTCCCTTCAAATGTGCATAAACAATCTAAAAACTTAATTTACGAAATTCAATTTTTGATTATAAATATTGCTCGGTTTCTCAAAAACTGATCGATAGATCTTCAATTGCATTGCTGCGTTGAATGCAGTTTTGAAATACCTTCAATTTAAGGTATTACTCGACGTATGTTCACATTTAAAAAAATGGCCCTTTCGCCCGGCATGGAGGGAAATAGATGCAAGAAGCAAGAGACAAAAAATATCCTCTGCGTTTCAAAAATCACGGAAAAAAATATATTTAAAAAGTTAGCAGCGGGGTACCACAATTCAGACGTGCACTGTATACAGGGTGTCCGCGAAAATGTGGGGGATCTCTCGGATTCAGATAGAACATTAAAAAATAAGATGACAAGTTGCCATAAATTTTTTTCTTAGCGGCCCTCCCTACGGAGGTACGGCGTCCTAAAGGACGCCACTGGTAATCAATTTTTCTTTTAACTTTTAAACCGCGTTTTTTTAAATATAGTAATTTTTTCGAACCAAATAACCTAAACTAAAACGTTTCTATTCCCTAAATGTCTTTCGTAACACACTTTGCTGCAGACAAAAAAATTAGAAATCATGGTTTCTCTTTAATAAAAATAAAACATTGATTCTTTTAATTTATTTTCTCGAAAACGGTTGATTTTATCGACAATGAACAAGAGTACCTTTTCTGTAGCTTAAAGTTCAAAGTATTCGAATTTATTTTCTTTAACTCCTTATCATACAGGGTGTTAAAAATGTAAGCAATAAAATGTACAACAGGGTGTTAAAAATGTAAGCTAGTCCGCCCCTGAAAAACTAAACAAGGCAATTATGTTTTAAGGGCAGTATTTCAAGAGGTCCTTACTACTGTTTATCGTATTAAATTTTCATTAAATTATCTTATGTAGTTTAAAAGTTATTCAAGAAAAATTGATTACCAGTGACGGCCTTTAGGAGGCCGTACCTCCGTAGAGAGGGCCGCTAGGAAAAAAATTTATGGGAACTTCTCATCTTATTTTTTAATGTGTTATCTGAATCCGAGAGATCTCCCACATTTTCCCGGACACCCTGTATACAGAATGTCCTATAATTAGACCGACAAACTTCTAGTGGATGTTGTAGACATTATTTTACGCCGATTCAATCGAAATCACTCCATCCAAAAATGCTTCGTTAAGCAGCTGGAGCCCGTTGAAGATGACGTCCAGTCAAGACTTTTTGTCACATATCTCCTAAACGGCTTCACCAAAACTATTGAAATTGTAGATTTTGGCTAATTCCAAAAATACGCATCGAATCGTTTGAGTGAATTTTTTCTATGTCAAGCATAGGCGTATCATTTTGGAGGGGCCAAGGGTATTTTTACTGAAAACTTTTTGACCTTTCATTTTTTCACAAGTTTTGCATCAAATTCATAAACTATGATATTTTTTCTTGAAGAAAGGTGCTTTTGCGTGATATCGCCCAGATGCTTTGGTTTTGAGAAAAATTGATTTCAAATTTTTTCTCGGTTTATTACTCAATACTCGGTTTTTAAAGAATCATAATAAAGTAGGTGAAATATTAATTTATTTCACTTTTAATATGAATTTAATTAATGGGATAACTTGACACGGAAAATTTTCACTAATCTTCGCGGCAACACGATGATTTCTACATAAAAAATTTGCATTAATTCACGCATTTAAAATAATGGTGGTCGCGTATTTCGCAAAAATTGTTTAATGAGGTAAAGTTTCGATAAAATATCAGAAAAGAAGTGCAAGAAATTGATATTTCATTTACATCATTATGATTCTTTAGATAACGAGTATTGAACAATAAACCGAGAGAAAATTTCAAATCGATTTTTCTCAAAACCTGTGCATCTGGGCTATATGACACAAGGGAACCTTTCTGCAAGAAAACATATCATAATTTATGAATATAATGCATACCTTGTAAAAAAATAAAAGTTAAAAAAGTTTTCAGTAAAAATAACCGTTACCCCCCAATAAGATACGCCTATGCTTGACATGGGAAAAATTCATTCAAACCTTGCATTGCGTATTTTTGATATTAGCCATGGTTTAAAATTTCAATACTTTTGATGGAGCCGTTTTGGAGATATGTGTCCAAAAGTGTTGCCTGGACGTCATCTTCAGAGGGCACCAGCTCCTCAACTAAGCATTTTTGAATTATGTAATTGTGATCGAATCGACCTTGAATAATGTCTAGAGCATCCAATAGAAGTTTGTCGATCTAATTATGGGACAGTCTGTATTTTGTTCTTATAAAATGGGTCAGAATTCCGGATTCTAGATTTCTAAAATGTTGAAAAGGGTTTAGCAGCCATTTTAAAAAGAAACAAAGTTTTGGGAAGAAACATCGACCGTAAAAACAAATATCGCACCAAAAACGAGGATTTTTACGAAAGAAGATCCGATGTTTCACACTCCCCGGACTTTACTTTTGAACGACATTTGAGTTAAATCAAGAGTATTTTTTGTTTTATAATATTTCCAAATGCGACTGCGTCAAATACAATACTTAAGTTTCTATTGAAACCAAACAGAAGACAAATAAAAAATTAGTGAACTGTTTATTTAACCAATATCTCGGTATTAGATATACTATCAAAGACATTTGCAGGTTCCCGATTTGTGCCATCAAGAGCTTAGTCCATACATTGGAAGTACTCCTCCCACGCCAACAGCCACTCCAAGTACTCAGACTGGAAACGCGTTCTCTTTTGACTGGATGCCCGAGCAGTATGTGCCATCAATGACAGCAGTGCCTGCGTCAGACGAAGCCGATCGTCCAATTTACTGGCATGCAGAACATAGGCTCTTCCCATTACAACCACCCCCAAAGCGAAATCATCCGACAACAGGCAGATCAGAATCCGCCGACAGGGATACACCTTAGCGACATAATCTCCAGTTTCAACCAATATGTGCAATATGTAGAGAGCGCTATGGTTTCTTATCAAATTCCTTTATTCCAAGAAGCCAAATAGTAATTTAATTGATGAAAAGGACTTCCGGTTATATATTTCATTCAGTATTAAATGGTTCCTCTGAAAACAGAATATAGGGCATTAAGTAGGTTCCGAAATGAAGAATTATTCTCGCCCGAATTGTGATAAAATCACATGTTGAAAAGTTGCACATTTTGTGATCATATCATTAACGTAGCATAAATGAATTTTGTAAATATACATACTTCTAATTGTGATGGACCAACATTGCTAACTTGCATAGCTGTGCTGTTAACGGAAGGAAAGTTAGATAAGTTTTGAGGACGTTTCTGTTATGTGCAAGTGGCAAATCACCTCTATGTTGTTTAGGGATACAGTGGCATTGCATATGCAAGTGGATCTCAATTTCCTGTACTGGATGGTTTGTTATTGAGAATACCAGATTGTCAATACGAAAAAGGTGATTAAAAATACTCTGAAACATAAATGAAATTTCAGAATATGTACTTGTATCAACGATGTTTCTATTGAATTAATTTATTGAATTGTTCATAATAATTGTAATTTTAATTGTATGTATATGTAAAAGAGTATCAGTATTACTGTCCTATTAAAAATAAGTTTATTATTTCTATAATTTTTACCTATTTTTTTTTTTTTTTTTTTGATTGATTATGGTTTAGTTTTTCCATTTCCTGTCCTGTAAAAAGTCCAATTCAATATTAAGACCAGAAAGTATAACAATTTTCTTACACTGCTTGAAAGTGCTTTTTTAATGGCATAATATTCCTCGCTATACATTGGAATTTCTTCAAGACAATTCAACAATGCTTTTCGATCTCTCTGGTTGATGTAATATTCTATCACAAATTTACGACAATCAAATTTTTTCGCTAAGGTAAGTGATTTTTCGGAGTCATTAAGACATAGTAAAAATTGCTCAAGGACGTTTTTCGGCGGATTGTGTCGGGAAATGCCCCAAATAAACATTTCGTTGTTGATAGATGTCTTGAGAATGTTCTTTTTGTTGAACCAATTCTAGAAAACGCAACATCACTTGGAGTAGTTTCAAAAGCTCTGACCTCACTGGTTTAATAAACATCTCAATAAGTTTTTTCCAAGATCCCATGGAAGACAAACAATTGATTATTGTCCATTCAAACTGTGCATCATCGATTTTAAACCATGTTTTGAATTCACTTAATCTGTCATTACTTAAGTTTTGTTCATATTGATTTCTACAAATTATGGCTAGTTGTGCTATAACGGAATCGGCTTGCTGTCTTGCCCTAATTTGCCACTCTAAAAAGTTCATGAAGTCTGTAAAGAAATTTCTTTCTCTGAAATTCAAGTTTTGACTGTGCGCTTGCAAGAAACTTTTTAATTTATTAAGGTTAACTTCTTTGCTAGTGCTGTTCCTTCTAGGTATAAAATATAAATCTCTCTGGAAAGTTAGATTAAATTAGTTTACAAGAAATAGTTATTATAAAACTTACTATGGTTGAAATTAAATTTGTTGACCTGAAAATCTTTAACTTTAAAATATTTTCTTTGTTTTCTTGGCACTCACATATATAGTTTTTCAAGTTCAAGCATATCACCTTTCATTTTTAAAAAATTTGAGTATTGAGCTAAGGCCACTTTACGCTTATCAATAATATCACAAAATATATTGAACTTTAGTGTGTTTCGTAGAAAGACAACAACTTCAATAATTATATCTCCATCACAAGTTTTCAATGCTTCATCAAGGAGGCAAGTTTTTCGTTTAAGAGACCTACAATCCTTGAGAACATATCTTTGTCCCATCATTAATTTTTCCACAGTTTCCTCGATGGGTAAGGACATATATGGACTTTGTACTGCATTGTCTTGTAAAACTAAGAAATTTATAATAAAAGAATTGTGGTCAAATTATCACAAGTATATCACTCACTCAAATCTAAACATTCTTTGGAGGTAATTAATTCAACAGTAAAGAAAGTAGTTTCTTCTTGTTTTAAGGTGTAAACATCATTGGCGACAGAATCGATTTGACTTGATGATATTTCCTAAAATTATAGTTTTCAGACAATTACAGGTGAACAAGAAGATGTACTTCATCATCAAAATTGAATTTAGAAGATGAAGAACAATTCCAATAGTCGTCATTGATGTTAGACATGTTCGTTTGTTACACTCATTATTGATTGTAAAAAACAAATTAAATGTTGATAATGTTGGACAGTACGGATTAACCCATTTGACGTTATCAGAGAACATAGAAAAAACAAAAGTAGTTCTCTATTTGTTGATACAATCCTATGGAGTAGTGTACTAATGTAGTGCTGTGACTCAAATATAGATGACACCTTTGCATAGTCGAAAGTGAAGATATCTTCGAGGAAGATTGTTTTTTGTTATTGTTTCTTCACTACAGCTTTGTTTAGATATATAAACAAAGACTACAGTAAGATCTTTTCATCAGTACAATCTGTGTTGCAGGGAAGCACTAAACTTCTAACCGGTAAGCACTAAACTTTTCTGAGCAAGAAAGAAAATTTAATTTATATTGACGATCTAATATGGCAATATTTCGTCCGTTGAAGTTTGGGTTTGACTTTTACTCATTGCTTTATATCACTATAGACAATCTTCTTTCTGAATATCGATTATAGACAGTCACTAATAACAGCTGTGCTTTACTATTCAGACAAAACGATTTTTCTGAAGAATCTTTTATATACGGACTGGAGAAAAGTATAGAAACCCCAAACATCAACACTATTGCTTCAAACTATACCCACAGCCCGTAGGCCCAATTTCTTGACAGATTAAAATCAACGTGTCAAATTATCGAAACAAAATTTACTCAAGAAAAGAACAAATTATTTATCGAATTTTTATTCGCGATTACTGATGAAATTTTATTTTTGTTCTGTTCCCGCGTCGATGTCACAAGGGGCAACGTCTGTTTTATCTGATGGAGTTCCTACGAAACAACAAATTTTATCAACAATTAATAATCGAGATATGAAAAATACCCAATTTAGAAGAAACCTGTTCGTACTGAGGTAGCGAGCCTTTTTTTTCATTTTTCGGTATGAGTTCTTCGGATTGTTTGAGGTCGCCTGAATTTTCGGATATTGTATTATCTGAATCAGTGCTTTCGGATGCGTTGTCATTTAACGTTAGCGCTTCTAAAGCTGCGTTCAAAAGCTTTTCAACTTGGTCTATAAGTCCTGTTGGTAATTCCTCGTTTTCAACAACTTCTGAGGAATCGTTTGGCATTTTGTCCTCATCTGGCAGGGTCCTTGATTCTTGGTAAAGCTTGTGTATGATTGAGATATGTTCTTCTGAGGGCGCATCTGTGTAAGGTTTCATTTTCCTAGAAGGCGCTCCGCGTTCGTATTCGCTGCTTAAATAGGCAAGAACACGATCATCAACATTGCTGAGCCGTTTGGTTTCCAAAAAATAAGCCAGATTCCGTAATATCATATCTTTACAGAACAATTTCATTTCAGTGGCCTCATATTGGTAGGAAAATTGAAGTACTTCTGTTACGTTTTTAGAATCGATAAAATTTGTAGTGAGGAAAATCATTTGGATTCGATCTTTGAGTTCATCCACCATGTACTCGTCGGCAAGAATAAACAATTGAAAAAGGAAGTCATCCGGTTTGTCTATAAGACAATCGGTTGAACCGGAGTAAACAAAGTCCAACAAGACTGCAAATAGCGCGCTCGAATGTGAACAAGTTACAACATCGTTACTTCCCTGAAATGAAATGAATAACTGAACAAGTAATTAATTTACGAATAGTATAGCAACTTACATCATTCCAACGAAGGGAAAAGAAATTTTCAAAATACGGAAGTGCGGCCGATAAAATACATCGGTGCGCATTCAGGGTAATGCCGTCGTTGCACCTGATGGAAACATCATAATATTTGGGAAAATCTTGATGATGAAACTCCCGGAAGGTTTTCCTGATGTATTTTGCTGTTGTCGGATATATAACGAAACCCACCATCTGCACCGTCGCCATGCGTTTGATCAAGAAACGACAGGAGAATTTAAAGGCCGCCCTTTTCAACAGACCTAGGGGATTATCTGCTTTAGAATCTTTACAAAATCTATGGAACTTTCTTGGGCATTCGCCGTGTTTCAATAAGCTACAGTCGTCAGTATAGACAAACGTCAGGAATTCTTCGAATATATCGGGCTCAACGTCGTCAGCTTCGATTTCTCTTACATGTAGCCTATTAAGAAGAATCCCACATCTTTGCGCTAGAATGTAACGGTGCGCAGGGAATGATTTGGTTTTGATTTTGATGACAATGTCATGCAAATTGTCGTCTAGTCTTGTTTCTCGCAATAGATACGTTAAGTACCCGTTCCATAAGAGTCTCCTTTTTTCAGAAAATGAAATTTCACATGGAATAAATGGTGCTTTGAATGGCGCTTCCTGAAATGAAATTTTTATAACTGCAAATGAATTAGAATTCGTTACCTGTATTAAACAGTGGTTATCGCCTAAGGGATCGCATGCTACAGAGATAGCCCTAAAAATTCCAGGTAATTTGATCATTTTCAGTGTCACGGTGTGATCTTTTGGCGCGTTATCCTTCTCCACAATCGCTTCAAACGCTTCCCCATGAATAGAGACCAACAATATTCTTTTGGTATTAATGGTGATATCACGCGCTTGAATGTGCCTCGGTATTGAATTAAGGCACAGGTTGAAACAGCGTTCACAATCCCGCCACAGGAATATTTCTCCATAATCGGACAAAGCAACCACTTCTAATCGACTTGCGGGCTCTAATCCCATACCTGTCAAGGCATTTTGGTGGAAAACAGCCCCAGCGATTGCAATTTTTGTAAAAAATATTTTCCTGTCAAATGTGAGTGTTAACATTATAAGCAGTTTTATATCTTATCTACAATACGATTTATAAGGTTGGATCATCCTACATTGAAATTTGAAAAATACGTATACACGAGCATATAGCGTCAGTACTACCGTAGCACCTTCACCGGTAGCAACTTCAATTATTTCATTATCTTCATGATCAAACCACTTGACGGATGTAGGTTGAATCACGTGTAGGTTTCGAGTCATGGAACTATTCCACATTTGGCCATAATCTGTACCCCAAACATATATGCGATCCTTGGCCCAAGCGACCGAATGATAAGTAGACGCAGTCAAACCAATGATGAGTTTGTCGCTAAGCGATTCCACTATTTGCGGCAGTAGAACTTTAGGGGGAGCTGGGTAAAATCCTAATACGCGGTTCACGTTGTACCCACAGCTATAAACCTTGAATGAAAAGTCGATTAAACACACACATTTACAAATTATTCAGCCTTAAAAGAAAAAATATGGAAACCCCGGAAATTTTCTGGGAATTAGTCATAATCAAAGAAAAAAACAACTCCTTTTATGAACAAGGAACTCAATGGTGACGCTCAATTTCAAGGTTATTTCAAGGTGAACTCAATTTTTCGAAATGGGAACCCTTATTTCTTATACCGGAATCAAAAAGAGCGGAGAATTTTACGTCCGGATATCCTCTCAGATTTGAGGTTAACGTGAACCCTAAAGGTCAAAAAACGCCGCCTCAGCATTTCATTGAAATCTGGCGAAATTAGTTCTTCTTTTAACTTAACGCAGGAAGAACGACGTGCACGTTGAAGATTTCTGCTCCCTTCGGAGTTCACTTCGGGGTGCCCGTTCAAAGTTACCAGGGACGTGACCTTTGGTTTTTTTACGCAACTAATCTCGCCAGACTTCAATGAGATACTGAGATGGCATACTTTGACCTTCAACGTAAGATTTCGTAGTAAAGGTTACAATCTATTATCTAACTATTTGAACGATAGAGAACAGGTGGTTGTTGTGGACGGTGTTATGAGTTCCGCCAGAGTTGTGGAATGTGGGGTCCCCCAAGGAACTATCCTGGGCCCAGTTTTGTTTTGTATCTATATTAATGATTTGCTTTGTGCTTTGCCAGTCTGTGCCAGTATTGTATGCTTCGCCGATGACACTGCCCTTCTCTATTCTGCTAATACATGGTCGGATTTAAAAACTAAGGTCGAACTAGATCTAAAATTGATTGTGGAATATTTTAAGGGAAAACTTCTTAGTTTTAATGATGATAAAACAGTGTTTCTGCCATTTGCTAACACCAGTTCCGGTTTGCCAATCTATAACACAGGCCAACAAAATGAAAAAAAAAATTTGGTGCCAGAAATCTAACATCTGATTAGATGTTTTTAATGCGCTGATTCAAAAAATGCCACCAAATTTTTTCTATCAGCTCTAGTTTTTGAGATACACGTTACAGGTTAAATGATATATTTTTTTCTGATAAAGGACAACAAATAAAGAGATAAATATGTACCTAATCGTCAAAATAGAAATTTCCCAGAATCTAATTAGCCAAATGGATACCTGGAATTGTTCCTGACCCAATGTTCCTATACTAGGAACTACTCAATACAATGCTCTTGATTACTTTTATACCTGTAATTGCCTATGACCCGATCCTTCTATACCTGTTTGGCTGTACTTGATTTAGTATATGACTGAGTTTTCCCAAGTAAAGTTGTGCTATCATTTTGTGTAAATTTTGGTCGTTTTGTAGTGTCAAGACACTAAACTGAAACAATGGCATCCACAAGCAGACGTACCTGTGTAAATCATCCCGATGTTTTTTGTTATGTGTGTGGTGAATACACTTTGAAAGAGAGCAGAAAAACGATTTTTGACTTTGTGAAAAGAGCTTATCTTGCCTATTTTGGCGTTCATTTAGGAGATCAAGATAAATCTTGGGCCCCACATTTCATATGTAAAACATGTGTTGAACATTTGCGACAGTGGACAACTGGAAAGAGGAAGTGCCTAAAGTTTGGTGTACCAATGGCTTGGAGAGAACCGCGGAACCATCATGACGACTGCTATTTTTGTCTCGTTAATATTAAAGGCATCAATAGAAACAATAGACACAAATGGACATATCCTGATCTAGATTCTGCAAGAAGGCCTGTAGTGCATTCGGAAGAAATACCCGTTCCATCATTCAGCAGTCTACCCGAAGTGACAGAAGATGATACAGAAACATCAACGTCTGACGAAGTTAAAAGAATTCAATCATAAAACGACAGCGATTTTGAAGCAGATTTAGCAACTCCGCAGTGTTTCAATCAAGAAGAACTAAACGAACTTATAAGAGACCTGAATCTCTCAAAGGAATCCGCTGAATTACTTGCATCCAGATTAAAAGAAAAAAATCTACTTTGTCGAGGTACTAATATTACATTTTATCGTAAAAGAGATAACGATCTGCTGCCTTTTTTCACTCAGGAAAATGACTTGGTATTCTGTAACAATATAAAAGGGCTCTTAGAAAAAATGGGTTTGCCTGAATACACTCCAGATGATTGGCGCCTTTTTATTGACAGTTCAAAACGTAGTTTAAAATGTGTTCTTTTACATAACGGTAACAAATATGGCCTATTAGTCATTCTACTACCATGAAGGAAGAATATGAAACAATAGCATTAGTTTTGAGAAAAATTAAATACGAAGAACATCAGTGGTCAATTTGTGTTGATTTTAAAATGATTAATTTCCTCCTTGGATAGCAGAGTGGTTATACAAAATATCGTTGTTTTTTGTGCCTTTGGGACAGCAGAGCTAAAAATGAGCACTGGGTTAACAACAATTGGCCTTCAAGAGATGTCATGATTCAAGGAATACAAAACGTGATCAACGAACCTTTGGTTTCAAGAGAAAAAATCTTACTTCCGCCCTTGCATATCAAGCCAGGCCTAATGAAGCAATTTGTGAAGGCCTTAAATCGAGATGGAAAATATTTTGGGTATTTGTCACGTAAATTTCCTGGCATTAGCACGGAAAAACTAAAAGCTGGTATATTTGATGGTGCTCAAATAAGGCAACTTGTTAAAGATCCACAATTCACCACATCAATGAACGAGACTGAATCTAACGCTTGGAGTTCATTTGTTCAAGTAGTACAAAATTTTCTTGGCAATCATAAAGCAGAGAATTACGTAGAATTAGTGGAAACTATGCTTTCAAATTTTAATATTCTCGGCTGTAACATGAGTATAAAAGTTCACTACCTCCACAGCCACCTAGATCGTTTTCCAGAAAACTTAGGTGATTGTAGTGAAGAACAGGGGGAAAGATTCCACCAGGATATTAAAACTATGGAAGATCGTTATCAAGGACGATGGGATAGCCACATGATGGCGGACTACTGCTGGAGCCTTCAGCGAGACTGCCCTAGTAAACTCCACTCTAGAAAATGGTATAAAAGAAAATTTTTATGTGATTAGTGACTAATGTAATTAGGTAAATTAAGTTTTTGCAATAAATACTTAAAAGTGTGTTGGCCTGTATAATGTAATTAAACCAAGCACACAGAATATCCTTTGGTTTTCCTTCATTGGTTTATTAAATATCTCAATGAATTTTATTTTGAGTTTTTCTTTTCTAGTTTATTTAGTCTTTTTATGTTAATATATCTGTTAATTGTTATTATTGGGGTACTAAATACACATTATTATTATTATTATTATATTTGACCTCTAGGGGTCGCGTTAACCTCAAATCTGAGAAGAGGTTCAAGGTCAAATCCAGGGTCACCATTGGGTCCCTCGTTCAAAGTTACTTAGGACACGACTTATTATGACTAATTCTCAGAAATTTTCAAGGGTCTCCATATTTTTTCCTGCCCCTGCATACTATTTGACATTAAAATATTTGAAATAATTTTGGTTTCCATGTACCGTACCTAAGGGTGCGTCGATAACGGAGAACCGACCCTTGAGCTTGCTCTCAGTGAGCCAAAGATGAAACTAACTGGGCAGTGCACAATCATGCTAAAATTTGCCTGTGAACGTAACAACAGGTTTTTCTAGAATATGGTTTGATATACCCATGTCCATTCAATGTCCCATTCTACTCAGAACGCTGCGGCATTCTTCATTGAAGACAACGGTATATCTTTACTTCTACCGATGTGCTCCTTCTTACACATATTTATTCACAATTGTTCAAAGTTTCGGGATTGGAAGATACAACAAATAAGAACAGTTCAAAATGAACTACAATCGCTTAGCTTCTTGAGAGACAGAACTCAAAGGCACTACTTCTGCAACATCTTGAGCCTCTGTTTCCTATTAGTAATTATTCTTGCATTACGCTTAAGATCCCACCACTCTATTCAAAATCCATCTTTCCTCTCAATAAAAAACCAACTTTCTTCAAAGAAACTATCAAACTTGACTTCCATCAAACCCGATCGTTGGTAGCTCAACAGGTGTAGTACTGACCTACTACCCAGAAAAACCGGGTTCGAATCCCGGTAAATTCCAACTTAATTTTAGAATGCCATCGTGCTTTCGAAGGCACGTAAAGCCGTTAGTCCCGGCTATATATTTAATATATAGTCGTTAGGTAATGCCAGAGGCATTTGTGCAATCTGGAAACTCTGGCACTTGAACCCAGGTCAGTGGGTTATACGATCAAATCAAAATTTGATAAATGTGATAATTTCACAAAAAAACAATATTGAAAAGAAAACCAAAGGCAAACATTGATCGTTTGGTTGTCTTACTTATTGTAAGATTGACCCTATCCGATGGTGTATGTCACAGTTTAATCCTGCGAAGCTTCTGGAGTAACCAAGATCTCCAGATATGGGATCGGATATCCCTCTGGTTCTTTTATTTTGATGTCAACTGATTTCACATAATGTGAAACAATAAAAAATAATAAAAATGAATAGTAAAGTATTAAAAATTGTGTAATCGAAAATCATTTTATGTATCTATACTCACCTGTCCGTTGGATTCCAAAAAAAGTGTGTGATCTCTTCCGACAGCCACATCGATGATAGACACATTCGTATCCGGAAAATGAATTTGGGTGGGTTCGGCAACTGGATATTCACTTGGTAAACCAAGTTTGCCCCCGAATCCTTGCCCACACGAGTACACTTCGAATTTCGATGTGATAAACACGCTATGAAATTCGCCGAGGGAAACTTTTTGCGCCATTATCTTCGGATGCCTTTTAGGGAATGAGTGGAAATAGGTTGGAACTGACTTTGAGGGAAAGTACCCTGCAATAACTGCAATAGCCGATATTCAATCAGAATGAAGATTCTTACCGAGGGAGTTCCAGGTATTAGTTCCCCAAACATAGACGAATCCATGGCAAGAACTAGGCTTAAGTCCATCTTCAATAACGTGTTCTAAGGGCGTCAGTCCATCATGATCCATGATTGAGAGATTAGCTCCTAGGAACATATAAATAAGATTCGAGACGAAATGCTTAAAGTTACAACCTTGTCCAATCAATTCAACAGCAGCGTCAATTCTTCTATAAAATAATGCTCTGTGCAGAGGCGTGTATCCAGACTCTTCATCCTGAACGTTGATATCGGCTCCACGCGATAACAACCATCGGACCAATGCTGGTCGACCGATGGAAGCAGCACAATGAAGAGCGGTTTTACCCTCGGAATCTCTGACATTTTCGGGATTGGTGCAAATGTGACTGACATATGAGCGTAGCTCCAAATCAGATACATTTCTTTTTGTGATCGATGATATCACAAAGTATCCGTGCTGTTTTGAGTCACAACGATCGTTGCAGTCGCGGTCGAACACGTCGATTTCATCCATGATTATGAATGAATTCGCTTTTTTCGCACTTCGCGTCTAACGTTACGTTTGATAAAATTATAACTGATTTTGAACGTTCGCTACCATGGAAACGTATACTAATCGGATTTGTTTTGAAAAATTTGTATTATTTCACCGATTTCTGATTTATTTAGGGAAAAAAATGTAGTACTATGTACTGGGAAACTGAAGTAGTACTTTTAATCGGCAAAGGGGTGCAGTTTTTGTCCAGACAGAAGGAATAGTTTGTTTTAAAAATATAAAACACGGCAAGTCAACGATATCTACGATTTTTCATTCTCCTAGAACCGAATTGCGACTGCGATGCATTTGTTTGAGAAATTTGAGTTTGAAAAGATTTTATCTATTCACGTCAACAATTTCTACAATTTTCACATTTTACAGAAATTACATTCTATCATCACATATATGAGACATATAAAAATATTCTTATAAGTAAAAAATTTCCTCTAAAGTAGGTTGATTCGGTGACGTTCCTTTAACACTTGCAGCATTTCCACGTTGGATTGCTAAAGAGAGCCGTTGATAAAGGAAATGTTTTGCTCTCCTATCGCCTGACTCACGAATCAACATCGATCCTATTTCCTCTAGGAGCGAAAAGGTTTCCTTACAACAAGGTCCTAAAGTCTCGAAAGCCAATGGTTTGAAAATGAAATTATTCCTTTTAAGTTGCATATATTTCTCTTTGCAGCAAATTCTGCCGCAGCCCCAGCGGAAATAGATGTTTTAGATATATATGATGGGGCGAGTGTGTCCACGCACGTTACATCCCAAATGAGACGTTGGCCGTGGCTCCAAGGGGCTAGAGTAGCACCATCTGGACGTTTTCCATCGTCTCTACATAAACCGTTTGGTTCCAACATCGACAAAATATTACAAGATGTCAAAGCACGTTTAATAATTTGATTCAATTCGTTGTGTCGGGAATGACGACCTTGACTGAATGTGCATCTGAGCCCGTGGTAGCCTTGTTCGTCGACCATGGTTCCACATAAGCAAAGATAACTTTGGTAGCGTTTACATCCAGGTCGTAGAGCAATACATGCTTTAAAATCTTGGTCATCTATCAAGGTTCCGATATTTTTTGAAGGAATTGCGTAGAGCCAATCACTGGCTATTGAATGTCCAAGAGAAATAAGACGTGCTTTCTCTACTGTGTTCTCTGCATTAAGCTCGTTTGTCAAAATTCGTTGTATATTAATCTCGTCCCAGTTTTTCTGCAAAGAAGGGGTAGATGCACGATAAGCATTTATTTGGTCCCATTTTTCTAAAGCTTCCGCTTGATGGCAGATTAGAACTCGATTGTGCGTAGAATTAAGAATTGTAGACACGAGTTTTTCACAGCCATAAGTAGATCCAAGAAAAGCAGGCAATGCTACATCAGATATCTTCCGTAATCCCATGCCACCCTTATTAATTTGTATTGTTGATTGAGTCCACATTTTCTCATCCAGTATCAAATTGAAAATTGATTGAAAAGATGATCCGAGTATTCCGTCCATTTTTGAAAGTCTTCTTCTTCTTTGTCCTCGCCCCTTCCCGTTATACGGGGTCGGCTTTCCTAATCTTGAGGCACCATTCATTTCGCTGATAAGCGTCGTCATTTGTCAACCCCAACTCCTTCATGTCCCTTTGGACATTCCTCAGCCAAGTAGTTGGTGGCCTGCCTCTACCTCTCTTCTGCGTAGCAATGGAAAGGCACTTCTTCACCACGTGATCGTCAGGTCTTCGCGTAACATGTCCAAACCATCTTAACCTGGGCTTATCAGTAATAGGTCGCACCCCGAAACTGCCACGCACATACTCATTTCGGACTCTATTCTTAAGGGTAACTCCACCTGCCCAACGAAGCATACGCATTTCAGTAGTATGCAATTTCTGCTCGTGTATCTGCTTCGTAGCCTATGTTTCGGCACCGTACAGAAGAACAGGTCTAACAGCAGTCCTATAGACCTTGCCTTTGGTTCTTACTGGCATTTTTGGATCGCATAAGATCCCTGTCAACTCGCGCCACTTGCTCCACCCAGACATTGTTCTATGAGTTATGTCGGCCGTAATTGTACCATCATCAGCAATAACCGAACCCAGATACTTAAACTTGCTTACTCTCGGTAGAGTTTTTCCATCGAGCAGCAATCCTGAGTCGGAATCATCAGGGCCAAAGTTGCACACCATATACTCTATCTTAGTTCTGCTAATACGCAATCCACTTGACTCGAGAGATCTCCTCCACTGTTCTAAGCTTTTTTGTACTTCATGTTTACTGTCCGATATTAAAGCCACATCGTCAGCATACAAGAGGTTCCACGGTAGGGGTTTTTGAATTTTCTCAGTTAGGTAGTTCATTATGATATTAAATAATAATGGGCTAAGAGCACTTCCTTGATGGACCCCAACTATGATGTCGAAGTTCTTAGACACGCCGGCTGGGCTTTGGACGCTCGTTTGTACGTCTCAACATGTCCATTATGAGCTTTATATATCGCTCAGGAATGTGTTGAGCTCTTAAAGCCTGCCATATCAAAGTTCTTGGTACCCGATCAAAAGCTTTTTCCAAATCTATGAAAACCATCCACAGTGTTTGTTTGTTTTCTCTAGCTTTCTCCACTAAGAGTCTTACCGCGTGTATTGCATCTGTGGTCCCCTTCCCGGCAGTAAATCCAAACTGATTTTCTGTTAAGTCTATTAAACATCGAAGGCGCTCACTCAAGACTCGCTCCCAAATCTTAAGGGTATGAGATGTAAGTTTTATACCCCGGAAATTTCCACAATCTCTAACATCACCTTTATTTTTGTAGAACGGGACTAGTATACTTTTCCTCCAAGCGTCCGGCATTTCCCCGTTGGTTAGAATCCTGTTAAATAGCTTTGATAGCCAAACCTCTCCATCTGTCCTAAGAAATTTCCAGGACTCGACGGGTATATTATCCGGTCCCGTTGCTTTATGGTTTTTCATTTTTGAGATTGCTTTTCTAACTTCTAACGAAGATATATATTTCATTAATCGGTCCTTTCGTTGTTGGTAGTTCTACTTCTTGTTGCCTGGGAAATTCTTCATTCAATAAGACTTGGTAGTACTCATACCATCTGTCACATATGTCATTGTCGTTCGTGAGTAAAATGCCTTCTTTACTTTTAATATACTTCGTTGTTTTAAAGTCCTTGCTATTGTTATGTCTGCGTTTCGCTATCTTGTAAATTTCATTGCTAGCAGCCGATTCAAGCTGCTGATAGAAATCGGATTCAGCCTTCTCCTTTTCAACTGCTACTGTTTTCCTGGTGGCTTTTTTTAGCTTGTTTGTACAGCTCTTTATCCTCATCTAAGCCTGAGTCTTGCCAGATTTTGAACAGTCGTTTCTTCTCAGCTACACTATTTCTGGTATGCTTGTTCCACCATATAGTGTCTTTGGCAATGTGTAAAGTTCCTTTGCTGAATCCTAGTTCACGTTTAGCCGTAGTCACGCAGAAGGATTCGAAGTCTTTCCATATCGCAGAGGGGTTGTCATTTAGACATGGATTTTTGAATAAATAGTCTACAACCTGATTTCTTACGACACTTCCCTTCTCGCCGTTCAATGCATGCCATTTAATCTTTTCGACTTTAGTTATTTTAGTCCTGATGGGTTTTTTCAGTTTTAGGGCAGTTAGTAAGAGCCTATGTTGAGAGGTTAGTGGTTCCCAGGAATAACCTTACAGTCTTTAATTTGTTTCAGGTTCCTTTTATCTATTAGGACATAGTCTATCTGTGTTTTAGAGTTTCCGCTCTTATAAGTTATTAAATGGTCATCCTTTTTCTGAAAGAAGGTGTTAACTACTGCTAGGTTGTTGGAGACTGCAAACTCCAGGATTGTTTCCTCTTCCACATTCCGTTGTCCATATCCAAAGCCACCATGGTATCCCTGAAAGTCATCCCCATCCATTCCCACGTGACCATTTAAGTCTCCACATATGAGTTTTTGCTCTCCTAAGGGTATCGTTGTTAGATGTTTTTGTAGTTCCTCCCAGAATTCAAGCTTTTCTGTGTCTGGACAGTTCACTTGTGGTGCATAAACAGAGACAACATTGATGCATGGCTGCTTATCCAAGGATAGTTTAACTGACATAATGCGATCACTTATTCTGTTAATTTCAATAACGTTATTACTCAGATATTGATGCAAGATTATTCCAATGCCATTTTTAGTGTTCTCCTTTCCATTGTATAACAGCTTAAAACCCTTCCCGATCTGACGTGACTTTGCACCCCTCCACTTTGTTTCCTGCACAGAACATACGTTTATGTGACGTCGCTCCAAAACAGAGCTAAGTTCAACACTTCGTCCAGTCATTGTACCAATGTTCCAAGTGCCTATGCGTAGCTCCAACATCGGTGCAGTGTCTCTTCGCTTTGAATTTTCGTCGCTTATGCGGGACGCCTTAGTATTTGTCACATATCCACTATTGCCTTCGCTTGAAGGGAACGCCCTAGCCCTTAATCTCTTCTCTTTATTGACTTGCCTCATAATTAGTGTATTAAATTGACTGTGTTTTACGGCCGGTTGCCACCTGACGCCAAGGCCTTGATTTTCTCCGAAAACCTGAGAGCGGCAGGAAATTTCCACAGTGGTGACGTTCTTAAGAAATATGTTAATTTCGGAATGTACAGACAATTTTTCAACAAGAAGTAGGCAACGTGTGAAGTAATGTTCGGTAATCTAGATATTAAAAGATCCAGTTGATCGAATCTTCTTTGGAAAAGTTTTTTTATGCCTTCTAAGAAAACAGGTGTCCCAAGTATTTCTAAATCTTTTCGACTTATAACTTTTATACCTGGACAGACTTCATTGAAACTTTTCACAACGCTAGAGCCAACTTTTCCGGAACAGAAAAAAAGTTCACATTTGTCTGTATTAATAGTGAGTCCAATATCTTTAGCCATAACTATTATTTTTTTCAAACCTTCCAAAACAATATTGGGTTCATCGGCCAGATTTGCATCATCCAGATACCAAGTATTCAATTCAGCTTTAATAGCATTCACTATTGGTTGAACTGTGAGACTAAAAACCATAGGACCGCAACAATCACCTTGCTGACCAGCGTAGAAGAGAAGCGAAACGTTCCGATAACATTGGTTTAAAAAAGAATAGAGTTCTGGAACAACTTCTCGTACAGCTTTTAGCATTGAGTCTCTGTCAATACTATTGAAGGCATTGCTGAAACCGATTTTTAAAAGCACATTATTTGCATTCTTTTCATCACAAACGTATGTCCTAACAGCGTGTGCAGCCGCTTCACAACCAAGTTTGGTAGCAACGCCGACTTGTCGAGGTGATAGGTAATAATAATAATAATAATATTTATTCATCAATAGGATTTCCTAATATATATAACAAATTAAATTTAAATCAATTAATAAACAATACTCAATTGAATATTTACAAATCAATAATATATAAGTGGATATCTCCCTAATTGCAAAATATCAACATTCAAAAAAAAAAATACATAATTACCCAAAAATAAAACACAAATATTATTATCTACATCTAATCCAAAAAATAGTAACTTTAAATACAATTAAGTTTACAGAAAAAAGAACCAAAGACTTTATGCAGATCCAATCCGAAGAAACTCTGACACTTTACTCCTAAACAGTTTAACCGATGAACAATTTTTTATCTCTGCCGGTAATTGGTTGTACACCTTTATACCTCTGTACCAAAGAAATTTTTGTGTACCAGTTAATGTACAACGAGGCAAATCAAATGTATCGGAAGACCTTGTAGGATAATCATGAACTTGACTCCTATACACCAAAAATTCACTTAAGTATGAGGGTAAAATACCCTTAGAAACCTTAAATATGAAAAGCATCGTAATAAGCCTTATTCTCCTTTCCACCGTAAACCACTGCAAGCTGTCCAGCATGAAAGAGACTCGTGTATATCTGCTGCATCTCAAAATAACACGCATTGCTCTGTTCTGTAGCTTCTGCAATTCTGCCAATCTAGTAGCACCAAGGGAGTTTAACAAGCTGGCACAATAGTCAAAGTGGGGTTGAATTATACAATTGCATACCGTGATTCGTGCATACTGTGATAGGTATGCAGACACCCTTGTGAAAAAATATAATTTCTTCGAGATTTTCTTTTTAATGAATTGAAAATGGCCATCCAATGACAAAGTCGAATCTAACATAAATCCCAAATACTTAAACTCTTTAACTAAGTCTATCACCTCATCCTTCAATCTGAGTTCAAAATTGCTTTCGTCCAACATTGATAGTTTATATCTAGTAGACACGATCATTCCCTTGGTTTTATTAACATTAATAATTAGGCCATTCAAATTGAAATATTCTTCTACAATTTTCAGAAACTCATTCATCCGATTAATAGCTCTATTTATGTCTGTATCATGTACTGATAGGAAAGTATCATCTGCAAACAGATTTATGAAGTCACATTGCTGATCAAGCCCTATATCATTAATATAAAGGAGGAACAAGATAGGTCCCAATATACTTCCTTGTGGAACACCATATTTAGTTGTCTTTTCCGAGGAAAACTTATTATTAATTTTTGTAACCTGTGTTCTCCCATCTAAACAATCTTCAAACCATTTCAGAACAATGCCACCTATCCCAACTGTCCTAATTTTTTGCAATAATTTTTTACGGTCAACTGTCTCAAATGCTCTTTTGAGATCCCAAAACACTACCACAATGTACTGCCCATTATCTATACTCCGCGACCAAACCGAAATGGTCAGTTGTAATGCCGATTCGCAGGAATGACCTTTCCTGAAACCAGATTGATTAGACATAATCACATTATTAGCATTCAAGAATTCAATTAGTTGATTATAGACGCACTTTTCAATAATTTTTTCAATACATGGTAACGTGTTTACGGGCCTGAAATCTTTTGCTTTTTTTGACTTTGGAACTTTGGGAATAGGGGTCAAAATACTTTTTTTCAGCTCTACCGGAATTTTGCCATTTTCTAAAGAGACGTTAATGAGATGTAACAACATATGACCTATAGTGCCATACGTATTCTTGATAAATTTATTATTGATTACCTCATTTCCACCACGGTCATCCATTTCATTAACAATTCTAGTCAATTCATGTAATTCAATTTGCTTGAATTTTGTAAATTTGTTGTCGGATTCGATGTTCACATTATCAGCGCTACCCACATAGTCAACCATCAATTCATCTATGCTGTCAATGAAATGGCAATTAAAACGCTCTGCTAACTCACCCTCATCAAGAATTACACCGTTTTCACCCACCACATCAAACTCAATACCATCACTAAACGGATTTTCCGGACCCTTTGTACCAATAAGTGATTTAATAGATTTCCACATTTCTTTAGGCCTGTTTTTTTTCCCTTCAATCTGTCTATAATAGTACCCTTCCTTTTTAACTCTATTCAAGGTGACACACTCATTTTTAAGTTTCGATGGGTTTCCCAACATTCATCAGTTCTTAAATTTTTAAATATTTTGTATGCTTTATCCTTGCAACCACATTTTTCCCCAGCTCATTGTCAAACCACGGGACACTACTATATTGTCTTTTGACTTGTTTTTTTGGTGCAATGTGATCAACAACCAATTCACACACATTGTAAAATTCTTTATAAAACGTATCTACATCAACACAGTCCAGATTGAAGGTAATCTCTAACAATGCCATTTGTTTTAGCCCAGGCAGCACGCCCAACAAGACGGCGGATTGCATTTCCTGCCGCAATAGGGCGTATACCCCCCTGTTTCTTCGACAGAGCAGTTAAACTTGCTCCATATAAGACAGGAAGAATGTCTGGAATCACTTTGCCCTGTAACATAAAATTACACAGATGTGTAGTCGCTGTTAAGGCACGTTCTCCTGCTGATCCTGCCGATTTAGATACTACATCCTTGAAGTATTGTGGTCTGAAACCATCAATACCGACACTCGAACCAGCACGGAATGAATTTATTGCATTAAGTACTTCCTGTTCAGCTAACATCAGACAAGAATCGGTTTCCGGTGTAAAATCAGGAAAATGGAGTTCTCGAGAGGGACTTGGGTTCCTTCAAGGTATCCGAATTTTGAGGAGCTATAGTATCGATAGAGCTCATAAGCCGTATAGCGCCTTCAATGTCGATTTCTGCAACTTTTGCCTCAATTCTCTGCGCTAGTGTAATATGTTTATTATTTGTCATATCTGTTTTCTCCAATCTAAATCCAGAAATATTCTGTTTTATTTTGGTCGTAAGGTTTCCTTCCATTGAACCGCACAAATTAAAACATTTGTAGGCAAAAAGCAAAAGATCAGTCCAACTGCCCAAATTATTATTCTGGAGTACGACATTTATAACTGAAGTTAGCTTATCTGCTGCGGTGTAACGAGCTGATTTGGGTATCCTTCGAACCGTTTTTATAGTTCTCTTCCATTTTATTAGCTCTTCAACAAGAAAAATTTTATCTGTAATTATTGCTGCAGAGGTATTTTCAACAAGTTTGGCCTTGCATTTTTTTGAATGGGTTTCCAAAGTATTTATATTCTTGAAAGTATTTTTGCAATATGAACATGGAATTCGATCCCCTTCTTTCGCATTTGATTGTATATTTGTTGCTAAATGTAAGGAAGTGCACGACGGACAATTCCATTTCGTAGATCTCAATGTTCTCAGTTTCTCTATTTCCTCTTCAGACATATGTAAACATTTTGGATGATAACATTCTTTACAAAGTTCGCATTGAAACATCTTGCCTCCTGTGTCCGGTTTACGACAAACACAGAAAAGCTTCATTTCAGTCAGTCGAGGCTGACTACTATTTGTAGAAGCAAATCTTCTTCTGGAACTCCTCCGGGGATAATTGGAGACCGATGGAATCGACATGTGTTAATGACGACTTATAAATGTATCTTTCAGATATGAGTATTGATTTTTGTTTTTGGATTTTCGTTTGTGTCTAAAATATAGGAACCGATTTAAGATGATTTCCGCTCTGAAGATCATATGAATGATCTGAAGCTGTTTAAATGAACCATAGAAATTGTAGTCAGTATTTGGGCTTTAAGTTATCTCTATGCTCTTGCCCTAGTGTATTAGAGGATTTAGTACGCAGCTAATATACGCATGCGCTCGAAATTTTGTTACGTGGAGTGAAAGCACAGACGCGTGGACGTACGTATTCAATCTTGTACAACGAATGTGTATTCTGTATTATTTAGTATAGTCAGATCAGACTACTCTGTGTGAACTCCCAAAAAAAATTGTAAGTGAAAAGTGCAAATAAAATGTCGAAAACTCAAACGAAAGGTTTCACCAAAGAAGAAGAATTATTACTGCAAGATTTTAGCAGAAATGTATCAACAAAATCGTCAGCTCTTTTTTACGGAAACGCTCTAATAGTGTCAGCAATACCAATATGGTTATTTTGGAGGATTCACATGATCGATATCTATTCGTCGAGCATACTTTTTGTAATTGTTACTGCACTCTCAACATATTTATTGGCAATGGCGTACAGAAATACTAAATTTACTCTCAAGCACAAAATAGCTGTAAAAAGGGAAGAAGCTGTTTCCCGAGAACTTGGAAAGAAACTGTCAGCCGATAAAAAGATGAGTAAAAAAGAACAAGATGAAAGAATCCTGTGGAAGAAGAACGAAGTGGCGGATTTTGAAGCAACCACCTTTTCAATTTTTTATAACAATGCGATATTTTTAACTGTTGTAATCATTGCAAGTTTCTATTTACTGAGATCTTTCACCCCTACTGTCAACTACACATTATCTATTAGTTCTACCGCTGGACTATTGGCATTATGGTCCACTGGTAAACAGTGATATTTTTGTTTGTCCGTGTTAATTTTTCAATTCAATGTCAGAATTATACAATGTCTTGATTACGGAAATAGTTGAATATTTCAAAAAACATAATTTTATTTATACATATGAATTTTTGTATGAACTTGCTGCATATATTCCAGAGTTTTTCGCAAATATATAAATTATTTTTCAAAACTTTCATTTAATATGATTAAAAATAACGTATCTTCCCATGTTTTAATAAACTTGTACAGAGAAAAATTACATAAATATAACTTGTATCCTTGGAAAAATAAATACCTAACCAAAATTGGATGAAGCGTTCACAATGTATTTTGTAATAACTATTTACGAGAACATGAACTCTTCTCTTCCTATGAACCATAATTTTGGTTGTGTATTGCTACATATAATGACCTATTGGATTAAAAACATGGCACTTTTCTGTTAAAAACATAAACTATATTTTAGCCTGTAAAAATTATTCGTTATCAGAAATGAAACTTGAATGTTGCCTTTGGAACTTACTAAACTGCAACATATATGTATAAGAAAATCATTCTAATTCTGGATCATGATCTATTCTGTAAGGCCCAGGACAATTTTCTCTCAAGTCCTCGTCATTTGCACCTGTCATAATACAATATAAGCAGTATAAATGCTTGTTTCTCAAATAGTTTATGATGGTGTTCAAATTTTCTTCAGTGACTTGGTTTTCAAACTCCTCATCGTCTGTATCTTCATCTTCTTCATCGTGCAATATCGTCCCCCTCTCTTCTTTGCGTCTCTTTTTAATTGTCATTTTAGTCCAATAAAAATCTTCTACTGGATCCACCCTAGACTACAATCAGAATTTGGAAAACTTGAATTTTTAGTTTAAACCTGTGTACTCACCATCCTAAAATCTAATTCTTCACAAATGCCCTGAGCTTTAATAAAATCTTCTCTAAGAAGTTGCCTTCTTTTTTTCTCCTTATTTGTTACTCTGAATTTATTCTCTCTATCACACAACTTTTTATATTTATTCTCCCGTCTCCTATTTAGAATTTCTTGTTGATGCGCTTCTCTACCAAGACCAGAAGTTCCTTGCCGAATAACAATGTTGATGGGTTCCTTCAATCCCGAATTTGATTTTCCCAAGCCTTCGCCATAGCGGAAACCCATTTTTTCCAACAATTTAAAGCCTTTGTTTTCTGTTGATATGGCAGTTCCCAAACCTTCCTCTCTCACGTCATTCTCAATTTGCTTCATAGGTTTCGATTTTTTCGCTCTCAACTCCTCTTTTTTCTTATACAACTCATGAGAACGCTTTAAGTTTCTGTTAAACAGGAGCCCGGGACGAACGTCTTCTTGACTAAAATAATATATTAGAAACCGATATGAGTCGTGTAATTCAGTCCCTCACCATTCCATTAAAATTTTGTCTGACATGTAGTCTTCATCTGAATCCGTCATTTTCATGCAGTCTCAATCTAATGTATATATTGGCGTTCTGTTGGTCCCGGGACAGTAACCTCAATTTCAATCGACGACCAATCAACCACAGAACAACTAAAGATGTTCTGATATGTGGATCGGGTAACCGGGTTAATGCTGGGTCATTTCACATTCGAGCTGGCGTCATCTAACGATTTTCAATCAAACTCCTGTTCTGTTTTTTTTTTTGACTGACTTGTCCAATATGGTTTAAATGCTATCTTTCTGGATCAATAAACATTATTATATTACTATTATTAATAAACCTTTCAAGTAGAAATTAGGAGAAAAGTTAGTTAGTTCATTCAACGATTTTTCGAAATTTGTTTTGTATTGTGGGTGCGTTGTAGAAACTTGGGTTAACCCGGCGATAACCTGACCAGCGGATTAAGTTGAACCCAGGTTAAACTGACAATGCGTTGTATCAACTGTGGTTGGCTAAACCTTGAATTTATGAAAGAATATCTACATACTGAACATGCTGTATGTAGATATTCTTTGATTTTACTAGGTTGGCAACAATGACAAACAAAGAGTAGATCTTTTAAATCATAAATTCAATGTATATTGAGGTTAAGAAAACATTCAAATACAAATAATCAAATGTGTTAGTTATATGCGAATGAATTTTGTATAACCGAAAACAAAGCTTCACGAACATCTAGAAATGGTAAATTGCAAACATATGTGAAAACGTAGACAAGTAACAAAAAATTGAAATGTTACCATTTTAAACGGGAGGTGATGAATATTCTCAAGTTCAATTCAACGAGACTGATATGAGAATCTAGAATGGGCTTGGCGAACAAGCTACAGACTTGTCTTTTCGCTTTAATAGCCACACAATTGAAGTAGTAGAATGTAAAGAGCCAACGGAAGGAAGATACGCGGAAATCTTGAGTGTCGAGAGATTGTATATAAACTGTTTTTTTTTTCAGGAGGGACCGGTTCTTCAAGAAATAGACCTCTTAGAAATTTACCAGCAAATGACATCAGGACCAGGATGGAGGATTGAACAAAGAAGAAGGAAAGCGAACAAAAACAAAAACAATACTTGGCTGCAGAGAAACATCTTAAAAATGCAGCAAATGCGTGAGCAGCACGAAATGGGTATTGAAATAAAAAAAGAGAAACATGAGTAGAAGATGCGATATAATGAGGAAGAGCATCGATTAAAATTAGGAATGTTAATATTTAAATATAATAATAATACTTCAATATAAATATAACAGAATAAATTAAAATGAGTTTATTACAAAAGTCCCTGAGAATGTGTGTTAATTAAATTATTTCGCACAATATTATTTATTGCAACAACCAACAAGATTCGTACCACTGCAAAATGTCAATTTGAATTCTCGCTCAACAGTGGTCGACGGTTAACCCACGAATATTCAGCGGTTAGGACAAGAATGGTTTAACCGCCACTTTTAGGGTAATCATAGATGCTATAACATAATTTCAAAATTAACAGTGGTTTAATTTTAACTAAGGTTGATACAACGCAAACTTCAAGATCGATTCAATAAAATAAATATTTGATGACCTTGAATAAACGTCATCAATTTGAACTACTAAGACATAGGAACTACTGAGAGAAAGAACTACTATGTGAAAAACTACAAGTCAACAAACCTACTGGGACGCTCTTTTCACTCATATGTTCCAAATATTTCCAAAATATCGCATACTCTTTTGAGTCCTATGTTCCTGGTAACTCTGGCGAATGTTGGGCAAACTTCTGAATTGAATAAAACACATACTCTTTTGACTTCTATATTCCTGGTACCTCTGTCGAATTTTGCCGAAAATTTTGTCAAAATTCGACCAGTTTGCCGAAAATTTTGTTAAAAATTCGACAGAGGTACCAGGAACATAGGAGTCAAAAGAGTGTGTAACGAAAACATACTCTTTTGACTCCTATGTTCCTGGTACATCCGTCGAATTTTTAACAAAATTTTCGGCAAACTGGTCGAATTTTGACAAAATTTTCGGCAAAATTCGACAGAGGTACCAGGAACATAGGAGTCAAAAGAGTGTGTAACGAAAACATACTCTTTTGACTCCTATGTTCCTGGTACATCCGTCGAATTTTTAACAAATTTTTTTTCGGCAAAATTCGACAGAGGTCCCAGGAACATAGAAGTCAAAAAGAGTATGTTTTCGTTACACACTCTTTTGACTCCTATGTTCCTGGTACCTCTGTCGAATTTTTAACAAAATTTTCGGCAAACTGGTCGAATTTTGACAAAATTTTCGGCAAAATTCGACAGAGGTACCAGGAACATAGGAGTCAAAAGAGTGTGTAACAAAAAACATACTCTTTTGACTCCTATGTTCCTGGTACATCCGTCGAATTTTTAACAAATAGGAGTTTTCGGCAAAATTCGACAGAGGTCCCAGGAACATAGAAGTCAAAAGAGTATGTTTTCGTTACACACTCTTTTGACTCCTATGTTCCTGGTACCTCTGTCGAATTTTGCCGAAAATTTTGTCAAAATTCGACCAGTTTGCCGAAAATTTTGTTAAAAATTCGACAGAGGTACCAGGAACATAGGAGTCAAAAGAGTGTGTAACGAAAACATACTCTTTTGACTCCTATGTTCCTGGTACATCCGTCGAATTTTTAACAAAATTTTCGGCAAACTGGTCGAATTTTGACAAAATTTTCGGCAAAATTCGACAGAGGTACCAGGAACATAGGAGTCAAAAAAGTAGTGTAACGAAAACATACTCTTTTGACTCCTATGTTCCTGGTACATCCGTCGAATTTTTAACAAATTTTTCGGCAAAATTCGACAGAGGTCCCAGGAACATAGAAGTCAAAAAGTATGTTTTCGTTACACTCTTTTGACTCCTATGTTCCTGGTACCTCTGTCGAATTTTTAACAAATTTTTCGGCAAAATTCGACAGAGATACCAGGAACATAGAAGTCAAAAGAGTATGTTTTCGTTACACACTCTTTTGACTCCTATGTTCCTGGTACCTCTGTCGAATTTTGCCGAAAATTTTGTCAAAATTCGACCAGTTTGCCGAAAATTTTGTTAAAAATTCGACAGAGGTACCAGGAACATAGGAGTCAAAAGAGTGTGTAACGAAAACATACTCTTTTGACTCCTATGTTCCTGGTACATCCGTCGAATTTTTAACAAAATTTTCGGCAAACTGGTCGAATTTTGACAAAATTTTCGGCAAAATTCGACAGAGGTACCAGGAACATAGGAGTCAAAAGAGTGTGTAACGAAAACATACTCTTTTGACTCCTATGTTCCTGGTACATCCGTCGAATTTTTAACAAAATTTTCGGCAAACTGGTCGAATTTTGACAAAATTTTCGGCAAAATTCGACAGAGGTACCAGGAACATAGGAGTCAAAAGAGTGTGTAACGAAAACATACTCTTTTGACTCCTATGTTCCTGGTACATCCGTCGAATTTTTAACAAATTTTTCGGCAAAATTCGACAGAGGTCCCAGGAACATAGAAGTCAAAAGAGTATGTTTTCGTTACACACTCTTTTGACTCCTATGTTCCTGGTACCTCTGTCGAATTTTGCCGAAAATTTTGTCAAAATTCGACCAGTTTGCCGAAAATTTTGTTAAAAATTCGACAGAGGTACCAGGAACATAGGAGTCAAAAGAGTGTGTAACGAAAACATACTCTTTTGACTTCTATGTTCCTGGGACCTCTGTCGAATTTTGCCGAAAAATTTGTTAAAAATTCGACGGATGTACCAGGAACATAGGAGTCAAAAGAGTATGTTTCGTTACACACTCTTTGACTCCTATGTTCCTGGTACCTCTGTCGAATTTTTCAACAAAATTTTCGGCAAACTGGTCGAATTTTGACAAAATTTTCGGCAAAATTCGACAGAGGTACCAGGAACATAGGAGTCAAAAAGAGTGTGTAACGAAAACATACTCTTTTGACTCCTATGTTCCTGGTACATCCGTCGAATTTTTAACAAATTTTTCGGCAAAATTCGACAGAGGTCCCAGGAACATAGAAGTCAAAAGAGTATGTTTTCGTTACACACTCTTTTGACTCCTATGTTCCTGGTACCTCTGTCGAATTTTTAACAAAATTTTCGGCAAACTGGTCGAATTTTGACAAAATTTTCGGCAAAATTCGACAGAGGTACCAGGAACATAGGAGTCAAAAGAGTGTGTAACGAAAACATACTCTTTTGACTCCTATGTTCCTGGTACATCCGTCGAATTTTTAACAAATTTTTCGGCAAAATTCGACAGAGGTCCCAGGAACATAGAAGTCAAAAGAGTATGTTTTCGTTACACACTCTTTTGACTCCTATGTTCCTGGTACCTCTGTCGAATTTTGCCGAAAATTTTGTCAAAATTCGACCAGTTTGCCGAAAATTTTGTTAAAAATTCGACAGAGGTACCAGGAACATAGGAGTCAAAAGAGTGTGTAACGAAAACATACTCTTTTGACTCCTATGTTCCTGGTACATCCGTCGAATTTTTAACAAAATTTTCGGCAAACTGGTCGAATTTTGACAAAATTTTCGGCAAAATTCGACAGAGGTACCAGGAACATAGGAGTCAAAAGAGTGTGTAACGAAAACATACTCTTTTGACTCCTATGTTCCTGGTACATCCGTCGAATTTTTAACAAATTTTTCGGCAAAATTCGACAGAGGTCCCAGGAACATAGAAGTCAAAAAGTATGTTTTCGTTACACACTCTTTTGACTCCTATGTTCCTGGTACCTCTGTCGAATTTTTAACAAATTTTTCGGCAAAATTCGACAGAGATACCAGGAACATAGAAGTCAAAAGAGTATGTTTTCGTTACACATTCTTTTGACTCCTATGTTCCTGGTACCTCTGTCGAATTTTGCCGAAAATTTTGTCAAAATTCGACCAGTTTGCCGAAAATTTTGTTAAAAATTCGACAGAGGTACCAGGAACATAGGAGTCAAAAGAGTGTGTAACGAAAACATACTCTTTTGACTCCTATGTTCCTGGTACATCCGTCGAATTTTTAACAAAATTTTCGGCAAACTGGTCGAATTTTGACAAAATTTTCGGCAAAATTCGACAGAGGTACCAGGAACATAGGAGTCAAAAGAGTGTGTAACGAAAACATACTCTTTTGACTCCTATGTTCCTGGTACATCCGTCGAATTTTTAACAAAATTTTCGGCAAACTGGTCGAATTTTGACAAAATTTTCGGCAAAATTCGACAGAGGTACCAGGAACATAGGAGTCAAAGAGTGTGTAACGAAAACATACTCTTTTGACTCCTATGTTCCTGGTACATCCGTCGAATTTTTAACAAATTTTTCGGCAAAATTCGACAGAGGTCCCAGGAACATAGAAGTCAAAAGAGTATGTTTTCGTTACACACTCTTTTGACTCCTATGTTCCTGGTACCTCTGTCGAATTTTGCCGAAAATTTTGTCAAAATTCGACCAGTTTGCCGAAAATTTTGTTAAAAATTCGACAGAGGTACCAGGAACATAGGAGTCAAAAGAGTGTGTAACGAAAACATACTCTTTTGACTTCTATGTTCCTGGGACCTCTGTCGAATTTTGCCGAAAAATTTGTTAAAAATTCGACGGATGTACCAGGAACATAGGAGTCAAAAGAGTATGTTTCGTTACACTCTTTTGACTCCTATGTTCCTGGTACCTCTGTCGAATTTTCAACAAAATTTTCGGCAAACTGGTCGAATTTTGACAAAATTTTCGGCAAAATTCGACAGAGGTACCAGGAACATAGGAGTCAAAAGAGTGTGTAACGAAAACATACTCTTTTGACTTCTATGTTCCTGGGACCTCTGTCGAATTTTGCCGAAAATTTTGTCAAAATTCGACCAGTTTGCCGAAAATTTTGTTAAAAATTCGACGGATGTACCAGGAACATAGGAGTCAAAAGAGTATGTTTTCGTTACACACTCTTTTGACTCCTATGTTCCTGGTACCTCTGTCGAATTTTGCCGAAAATTTTGTCAAAATTCGACCAGTTTGCCGAAAATTTTGTTAAAAATCCGACGGATGTACCAGGAACATAGGAGTCAAAAGAGTATGTTTTCGTTACACACTCTTTTGACTCCTATGTTCCTGGTACCTCTGTCGAATTTTTAACAAAATTTTCGGCAAACTGGTCGAATTTTGACAAAATTTTCGGCAAAATTCGACAGAGGTACCAGGAATATAGAAGTCAAAAGAGTATGTGTTTTATTCAATTCAGAAGTTTGCCCAACATTCGCCAGAGTTACCAGGAACATAGGACTCAAAAGAGTATGCGATATTTTGGAAATATTTGGAACATATGAGTGAAAAGAGCGTCCCAGTAGGTTTGCCGAAAATTTTGTTAAAAATTCGACAGAGGTACCAGGAACATAGGAGTCAAAAGAGTGTGTAACGAAAACATACTCTTTTGACTTCTATGTTCCTGGGACCTCTGTCGAATTTTGCCGAAAAATTTGTTAAAAATTCGACGGATGTACCAGGAACATAGGAGTCAAAAGAGTATGTTTTCGTTACACACTCTTTTGACTCCTATGTTCCTGGTACCTCTGTCGAATTTTGCCGAAAATTTTGTCAAAATTCGACCAGTTTGCCGAAAATTTTGTTAAAAATTCGACGGATGTACCAGGAACATAGGAGTCAAAAGAGTATGTTTTCGTTACACACTCTTTTGACTCCTATGTTCCTGGTACCTCTGTCGAATTTTTAACAAAATTTTCGGCAAACTGGTCGAATTTTGACAAAATTTTCGGCAAAATTCGACAGAGGTACCAGGAACATAGGAGTCAAAAGTGTGTAACGAAAACATACTCTTTTGACTCCTATGTTCCTGGTACATCCGTCGAATTTTCAACAAATTTTTCGGCAAAATTCGACAGAGGTCCCAGGAACATAGAAGTCAAAAGAGTATGTTTTCGTTACACACTCTTTTGACTCCTATGTTCCTGGTACCTCTGTCGAATTTTTAACAAATTTTTCGGCAAAATTCGACAGAGATACCAGGAACATAGAAGTCAAAAGAGTATGTTTTCGTTACACACTCTTTTGACTCCTATGTTCCTGGTACCTCTGTCGAATTTTTAACAAATTTTTCGGCAAAATTCGACAGAGATACCAGGAACATAGAAGTCAAAAGAGTATGTATTCGTTACACACATTCTTTTGACTCCTATGATTAAATTTGGAAATTTCGATTATAATTCACCAGAGCTACCTGGAACAACAATATTTGCTGTCTTAATGACCAATCGCCGAGGACATTAGAGGTAAAGAAAAAGAAGAATATTTTGACCGATACAGAATAGGTCAACCAGCTTGTAGTTCTCCAGATCAGTAGTTCATTCAACTTGTAGTTTTATTTTCTAGTAGTTCATTTGATTTGTAGTTTTGATTTCTAGTAGTTCATTTGATTTGTAGTTTTGCTTTTCAGTAGTTCAGCCTTATATTACCGTAGTCTAAATGACCCAAATATAAAATACTATGGGGTGCCTTGTAGAAACTTGGATTAACCCGGCGATTACCTGATCAGTGGATTAAGTTGAACCCAGGTTTAAATCACAATGAGTTGTATCAACTGTGGTTAGCAAGTGGTTGGCTAAACCTTGATTTTACTAGGTTGTCAACAATGGAAAACAGAGAGTAGATCTTTTAAATCATAAATTCAATGTATATTGAGGTTAAGAAAGCATTCAAATAATCAAATGTGTTAGTTATATGCAAATGATTTTTGTATAAGCTTCACGAACATCTAGAAATGGTAAATAGCAAACATATGTGAAAATGTAGACAAGTAACAAAAAATTTGGTTGCAATAAAATGTTGCTATTTCAAACGGGAGGTGGTGAATATTCCCAAATTGAATTCAACGAGACTGATATGACAATCTAGAATGAGCTAGGCGAACAAGTAACAGACTTGTCTTTTCGTTCCTATAGCAACACAATTTATATTAACGCAATTGAAGTAGTAGACCTTGTAGGAATTTACCAGCAAATGACATCAGGATCAGGATGGAGGATTGAACAAAGAAGAAGGAAGGCGAACAACAACAAAAACAATACTTCGCTGCAGAGGAACATCTTGAAAATGCAGCAAATGCATGAGCAGCATGAAATGGGTATTGAAATAAAAAAAAAACATGGGTAGAAGATGCTACACAATGAGGAAGAGCATCGAATAAAATTTGGAATGTTAATATTTGAATATAATAATAATACTTCCATATAAATATAACAGAATAAATTGGAATGAGTTTATAACAAATGTCCCTGATAATGTGTTTCAATTAAATTATTGTGCACAATATTATTTATTGCAACAACCAACCAGTTTTGTACGACTGCAAAATGTCAATTTGAATTCTCGCTCAACAGTGCTCAGCGTTTAGGACAACAGTGGTTTAACCGCCACTTTTAGCGTAATCAGGGATGCTATAACGTAATTTCAAAGTTAACAGTGGTTTAACTTTAACTAAGGTTGATACAACGCACCCTATTTCTTTTATTCGTAATTTTCCATTGATTTTGGACTTCCATTTCTATAAATATTATTTGAAACTTCCGATATACTCACTTCCGTAACATCCCTAATTTGAAAAAATCTAGTTATGAAAGGCTAAGAAGGTAACAAAATGTGTTCAATTAATTATGAATATATTTGGGGCTCTCAAAAAATATTACATTCCTACTAAGTTTATACTTCATTACAAAAGGCACAGCAAGCGTACTTACGTACATGTTCAATTCAGTTTGAATCTATTCATATTGCAATTTCATTTGAAACCTGTCTCCTCTTAAATGAATAGTGAAAAAGATATCTATGTGAATATCTTTTACTAAAAAGTGACTTAATTTTTCTAGGATGCACCATGCTGAAAGAAAACGTGTGACATTGTAGTTTAATTCTTTTTACCTATTTTTGAATGAAATTTATAGGGAAAATTCTACCTATAACTGTTATCCATAATTATACAATTTCAGTTAATTTATTGTTATATAATGAGTTAATTTAATAATCAATCGAAATTTTAACATTTTTATGATACAGTTGGCAGAATGAATTTGGGAGTGAGAACTAAATATGTAGATTAACAACTTTGTACATTCTAAATTATTTGCTTATTTAATTGTAAAGCTAAATAAAATATATTATTTTTGACACGAAGTAATCACTATCAAGCATTTTCTTGTGTCCAAATATGCTACAATATCAATATGTATTGAGCTGAGATTATTTTCCATACGTGTCTCATTAAGTTGATATGTAACCTATCCTTACTTTCGAAACAAATAGAGCAAGATATATGTTAAGATAAATCAACAACAGTATTAATAAGCATAAAACGATTGTTATGTCAGAAAAGCACTCGGCAGTAGTATTATTTTTCAAAATCAGAGAACATATGCTTGTTATAACATTAGAAGTTCATCAATTATCATATCACAACCAAGCGACGCCAGCAGTCGTAGTAGATTGTCTCCTTTTGCTCTTTTCGTAACATATAAGAAATAACTGTAGTCCGTCCGTTTTATATAAATACAACCAATTAGACAGTGTAAAAGAAGACACAAAAAACTCAAATTTGCCTAATGTGTTTTAAATTAAAATGATCACTGAACGAATTTAGTCCACCAGTCCTAAGCCTAATGACTAATAATTGAAATGAAAGAAAACAACATCTCTCAAATACATATGTCAGTTATAAAAAAGTCGCAACTGTTCACTTTTTACTCAGTTCTGAATCCAATTCTTGATATTCTTTGTACATAACAAGTAAGGCAAGCATTGAAACCAATATCTTGTCAGTTCAAACACCATTCATTCATTGATGCATTATCCAATGGACTAAAAGAAAATACTTCCCAAATTAGACATATCTAGAATGGCATCCCAAATCACAAAGAAATGAGTTTTCTTTTCATTAAGTACAACAGATTAGGAACACTATACACTTATACAATATATCTTTTTCGGCTCGAAAAATATCTATTATAATACACTTCTCAACCGCTTTGGTAATCAGTCAATCCATAATTGTCTATTCAGTTTTGTTAAAGATAAATGAAGAAAAGAGTATTTTCAAATATCTGATTCGTGAAACTATTTTCTATAACAGTATTAATGCAGATTCTTAATGGCAAGGGAATTGGTGATGAGGTGACCTTAAAAATTTTGCTGGCGTTTCCTCTTTGTATCCATGGCATCCAGAATTGGCTGTCGCTTTATCAGATAGCGCCGTTTCAATTCATCTATCTCCCGTTCCATATCTGAATCTAAGGTCACCATTCTTTGCTGTAATTCCTCATAACTAAGGTAATTCAACTGAAAATAAAATGTTTATAACTGGAAATATATCGTTGTATTACTCACAAATTCAAAATCGCCATCCGAAAATGGCCCATGAAATTTTGGCTTATAATCTTGTGCTACAGGTGGTTGCTGAGGCAGAGGACTCCCCTGGTTCAATTGTAGATGAAAATGACTCTGAAATCTGTGTTGCTCTTCAACACTCATTTCTGGTCCATCCAAAGTTGTAGGACTTGTAACGCCCTGTCAGTCAACGAAATTTTTATTATAATCGCAATCTTTCAAAAAATCTCACCTTTATTTCATCTTTCTTATCGAACTGCGCTAAGAACAAAGGTCGATAGTTCATAGCGCCTTGCGTTGAACCAGTGGCGTGTCCTGAAAATATCACAAATTATTTCAACGAACTATCGAGATTAGAACGTACTTTTCATCGTTTGCTCATCAACATCGCTGTTTATGACCATAGTTCCTAACTCAGACTCAAGTTCTACTAAGGTTCCACTTTGTGATTCGGGTAAAGTGCCTCCTTTTCCTGGCACCAAGGTACCATCATCTATACATTGCACCATCGTTTGGTTTCCTAAGGCCACTTCCTCATCAGACTCCTCAGTTATATTCTGTTTCAACCCAACAACATTGGAGGCCGCTGACATGTTCCTATTACTTTGGGCTTCCCTGATTTCGTGAGCTTCTTGAATCATCTGGTTTAGAATACTGGGATTTTTGGCATTACCTAGAAACATTATTCCATTATTTCTTGTTTGTGGAAGTACAAAAACAAAATCACAAACCTATGAATACGTGATTCAGAAGGTCTGTAGCATTCGCTCTTTCCTCTGGATTTTTCACAAGGCACACGCTGACAAAGTCAATAAATTCGGCGCTCCACTTATCCGGCTCTCTGAATGAAGGTGGTGGCTTAGTTGGAATCATGAATATTGCTCTCATTGGATGAATGTCGCCATATGGGGGTTTCCCTTCGGCCATTTCTAGTGCTGTTATACCCAAGCTCCATATATCTGCTACACAATCGTAACCTATTTCTTGTATCACCTCAGGAGCCATCCAGAAGGGTGTACCTTATTATGGTGATTCAATACATTATTTTGGTTTTAAGAACAATTTGAAGACGTAATAATTAGTTTAGATAGTCAAAAGTGTTACCTATAACTGTATTTCTTTTGGCCATGGTGTCAGTTAGCTGTCCTGCCACTCCAAAATCAGCCAATTTTGCATGACCCTCAGAATTCAGCAGAATATTTCCAGCTTTGATATCTCTATGAATTTTACGGCGAAGATGAAGGTATTCCAAACCTTTAAGGGTATCTGACAAAATTGTTGCAATCTCATCTTCTGTCAATGTTTTCTTCCTGAGTCTCATAATGTCAGAAACTGATCCTGCTCCACAATATTCCATAACAATCCACAGATCAGTATTTTTAAAATAACTTCCATAATATTTAACAACATAAGGGCTATCACATTGTTGCATTATAGAAATTTCTTTGATTATTTCTTGAAGGTCTGTATCGACTGGTACTTGTTTTATTGCTAGCACTTGACCGGACTCTTTGTGCAACGCTTTGTAAACGCTCCCATAGGAGCCTTCGCCTAGTTTGCATATTATATCGAAAACTTCTTCTGGTTGTCGGGTCAAGCTTTCTTCAGACAATTTTTTTAGTTCGCTGAAATACGAAAAAAATAAAATAGAGAATGAGATACACCGAAACTATACAGCCTAATTATTTCGGAAATATCCATTTAGTTGCACTGACATAACATTATAACCACTCTTCCTCAAGTTGAACAAACACCTTGATACTCATGCCTGTCTAATAATTTTATCAATCCGTTCATTAAAAAATCGCATATGCAGGTTTATTCTTCCCACAGATGTTCAACAGAGCAGAAAGCGGTAAGATAAAACAGTACCAACCTTTTGGAAGACATTATTGACAATTATAGCGTGAAAAAAAGCAAATTAATAAGCCAAACATGTTTTTGGGAGATTCATTCTGGTTATTGTGCTTTTATATGTCGAGCATTATCTTATCTCCCGGTAATTTCATTTTTCCATTCTGTTCTTTACTATTTTCATAAGCGGCTAGTCCAATCGAGTAACAGGGATAATCGAAGAAAATATGGACACATTTGAATTTGACAAGAATGACAGCTTGTCAAGGAAACTGGGTACAAAGGGGGGTGTGAAATAGAGTAGGCGAAACTAGATGAAATAGAGAGAATAGAGGGAAATGCTTAAGTAGCGCTATCTACTTTTTGAGTGCCACATTAGACGAGGAATCCCTGTTTTACCGACAATTTTGGGAATCATTTCGTTCAAAAACATTTAAAAATTAAAAAATTAGAAATGTAAGTTTTCAAAAGTATTCCGAATAATTTCTTCATTACATTGTATTGACAGCATAGTGTGACAAAATTTAATAATTGGTGTAATGAATTTTGCGGGTTTTAGTCCAGTCAATGGAGAAATTTCATGGAAAAAATTAATTACAGGTAGTGACCCAGTGGAAATCGTTTAGGGTTGTGAGTACAATATGAGGTTTCCATAAGGATTGCAATCGAGCGTCCTAGGTGGTGGGGGTGCAATTCAAAGTTTCGAAATCACACATTTTCGTTTCTAGTTTTTGAACTATTGATTTTCTTGAAAATGTCTTCAAGCAAAAGTTTTAGATAACAGAAATAACTTCAATCTGAATTTGGTTTCGTGCCATTTGGGTCGACGGTTAACAAGAAAACTGCAAAAAACTTCTCAAAATAGGCGTTTTTTGCAAACGTGATATTTACGACGCCAAATTTTTCTTGATATTTTTCATCATTTTAAAATGAAGCTTTTCTAGCATCGAATCAAACTGAATGAAAAAAAAAATTGTAACATTCATCATTCACGACATATAACAATTTGTTTGTAAAAAACTGCCTTTTTCACGACACAACGTGCTAGTTGTCAGCAATCTTTTTTAATTTTTTTTTGTTGATTATTATATCTGAAGACCCATATTTTACTCTGCTTAAAAGTTTCAGACTGGGATATGCGAAAATGACTATTTTTTACAACATTGAAAATAAGGTACATTTGTGGTGTCATAAGTATTCTGGGTATACGTCCGTTCGTTATCGCTAGAAACCTGAAAGGAAAAACAAGCGTTTTGACGTTTCGCTGGGATCACACCGAGCATCATCAGAAATGTTTTCGCTGCACGAGTCAGTCGGAAACTGATGGAAATTTCCTTATGCTGTCGTATTTATAGGCGATTCCGTAGGTTGTATGGCGTCATGATACAAAAAATTATAATTCTTTGTATCATGGTATGGCGTGCCATGACCTCTTGTATTACGACCTGAATTATTTTGTTGAAAATAACTAGAGCCATGATTTTGAATGTTGTTTTCATCGTTCATGGAACGTTGATTACTTTCAAAATTTGGAAAATCATTTGTGCTAGGACGTGCAATGGTCTCTTGATTATCTTGATGTGCGATAATTATTGTATTGTCATGGACGGTATTTGACTGAATTTGCGATGAAATATTGTTTGGAGATATGGAATTTCTTCTTATAACAGTCTTCCAAACATTTGGCAAGAAAAGTGCATCATCCCTTCTATTCAATTCACCCTGCTTTTCGATTTCAATAGCCTCTCTAATAAGTCTCGTTCTGAAATGAGATGTATTAGCAATTTCTTTACATGTCTCGAAATTTATGTCCAGTTCGATGTTCATGCTGGAAAAGTGCTGATGTATGTTTGTTTCTAGTAGCGAGCCTATGTTCATCTAATCTAGCAGAAATACGTTTATTAGTTTGATCCACGTACGATTTCTGACAGTCAGTGAATTGAATTTTATAAACACCATGGTTTTCAAGTTTATTTATTTATTTATTCGTATGCCAATTTTAACTAATTATTTCAAAAATAAAATTCATAAAATCTTAATCTTGAGTATCCAGTCAATCACTTCTTTATCCACTTCGAGTTGTACCGCGAACGAGTTAACATCGATCCAGTGCGACCCATAAGTGCTCTCCCAGTCTTTTGGTGTGAACACTACGAAGCCATTTGCATAATATTATTGAAGAAACAAGTGATCCGCATACTGGTAATCACAGAAATTCTTTACACATACGACAACTTTGTCGATTTCATCGACTGGCGTGTAAATATCCGTATAGTTCCGTTTATTCGATCTGTATATTCTCTGATAAGATAAGACAGGTAAAATAAAGCACCTGCCTACTCCGCCAAGGAGCAGGCAACCAACGATACAGCATGCTGCATTGTTGGTAATCGAAAACATAAAATTACATTTCATCAAGCCTTTGACTACACGGGCACAAAATGTCGAGCAACAGAGTGAACCAGAACGTATCTACGTACGCATCAGCTATTAAATCAATTCCGACTTCATCTTTTCCTAAAAGGAACAAGCTATTTTGTTCCACTCTTCAGATTCTTTAAAATTATTCGATTACGTTAAATCAGTAGGAGATATAATTGGTCCTAAAAACATTAGCTTTGCATCAAGGATTTCAAACAACAGAGTCTGTATTTATCTAAGTAAAACAGAGCTGGTCGATCAATTAATAGAGAATCATCCTCAAATTCATGTTAATGGCGAAGAATTTCCAATAAGAAGATTGGTAACCCCAGCTAAAAGACTGCTAATTTCCAACGTCTGTCCATCGATTCCCCACATCGAGGTCGAAAAGTCTCTTTCAGAGTTGGGATTGAAGCTCGTGTCACCAATCTCTTTTCTGAAAGCGGGCATCCAGGGTGACGACTACAATCATATATTGTCATTCAGAAGACAGGTATACATTCTCCCCCCAACCAACGATTATGACTTGCAAACTTCATTGATTATCAATCATGAGGGCAACGGATACAGGATATTTCTGTCTACCGACAAATTAACATGCTTTGCCTGCAAACAGAATGGTCATATTGCTATCGACTGTCCGAACACACAGTCAGACTCTTCGACATCTCCAGGTACACAAACTCCACAGAATCATCTTACAAAAGATAACGAAACTTCCAATCCCTCACAAACCTCAAAAGATCAAGAAATCCTTCTCGCTGCACCAACGACTGCCAATACAGTAAATAATTTCTCACAAGAAAACCCTGTAGAAATTACTAAGACAAACCAACATCTTGAAGGGCAGCAGCTATCTCAAACTCCCTCAAAACAAATGAAAAGACAATTATCGAGCTCCACTAATTCCAGCTCTCAACTCTGTAACCCTGATGGGGAATCCATAACTTTCCAAGATTCACTAGACATGCCACCACCGCCGTCATTCGAAATGCCGAAATCTCAGCAGACCAAACGAAAAAGAATTAAAAAAGATAATAGCCTTGCCAAAATCTCCAAACAATCCTACGAAATAATAGATAAGTTATACGTGGCGGATCCTGAATCATTTAATACACCAAAGACAGTTTATTATTATTTCTCGAAAATACATTCGGAAACAAAACGTACTTCAGGAAGCCCAACAATTTACTCCAAATGTCAAGTCCTTACTTTTGGATATATACAGAATCTATCCATCCTCACTGAACGTTCGCTAAAAATAGACTCACTCGAATAACAAAAAGCTCAAGTCGGAGTTGAATATTAGCAGAGAAGAACTGGAGTGCCTAATCTCTGAACAAGAAGCCTCCAATGACGAAGATTTCTCAGATAGTTCGCAGGAACCTCCAAATTCTCAAAATTAATTTCAATTTATCTTCACGTTGATTCAGTGGAATTGCAATGGATTCTATCCAAGACTGGAACGCATTCAACAGCTCATTAATGAAACACATCCGGAAATAATATGCCTCCAAGAAACCAACTTCAAAATCGATAACAATCCGTACTTAAATGGTTTTGTAGGCTACCACCATATTAGAACTACGCACCAACGAGCAAGTGGTGGAGTTTCCATCTTCGTTTCAAATGATATATATTCAACTCAAATACCCCTGAGAACTGAATTGGAAGCAGTAGCCATAAATGCTTGGTGTCCAAATAGAATAACTTTCTGCTCTGTATACATTCCACCAAACAAAGAAGTCTCAGAAACCCAGTTAACAAACATAATTAACCAATTACCGGCTCCCTATTCTTTCTTGGCGATCTGAATGCTCACAATACACTGTGGGGTCATTACGTACATATGGACGTGGAAAAATAATTGAATCAGTCCTAAATAATTCTGACCTATGTATACTAAATACTGGAAGCAATACTCATTTCAGCATTTCCTCAGGCAATTCCTCCGCAATAGATCTGAGTTTCTGCGACCCTAATTCTTTCCCTACCATAGCTTGGAGCGTAAAAGAGTCTCTTTATGACAGCAATCACTTTCCAATTGTTATTACAAACAACGTGGAAAAGCACAATCATCACATAACAAGGTGGAAAATCAAAAATGCCGACTGGGAGGGTTACAGAACTCAAGTGGACAAATCAATGCAAAATATTGAAAACTTTTGCGAAATAAATGGAGCGCTTGACGAAATGAGTAAATGTATACTAAATTCCGCAATCAATCATATTGGCCAAACCCAAACGAAAAACACCAAAGATCGGTTCCATGGTGGAATGATGAGTGTATGGTAGCTACAAAAGAATGTAAACGGCGCTCAATCGATACCGAAAAACAAAAATGTTATCGATATGATAGAATTCAAGAAAAAAGAGCAATAGCAAAGCAAATATTGAAGGCGAGTAGGAAAAACTCCTGGCATGCATATGTTTCGTCCCTAACATCCGACACACCAGCGAAGGAGGTATGGCATAAAATACGACGAATGAAAGGAAACATCTCTTACTCGTCGATAGCGGCTCTTAAATCACAAGAAAGTCTCATCACTGACAGCCAAGAGATAACAGAAGTCTTTGCCGATTACTTTCAATCAAAATGTCGAGTATGTGTAATCATGATAATTCTCCAGAACTTAATGATACCAAGTATGGGAACCTACCACATTTACAAAAAATGGATTTGGAGTCCTTAAATTCACCTTTTACGATGTCAGAACTGCGCTATGCCCTTTCATCTAGTAAAAATTCCGCTGCAGGTCCAGACAATATCCCTCAGAGTTTCATCAAAAATTTGGCACCCCTTAGCATTAAAAAACTATTGGCATATTATAATTATATATGGACTGCAGGGAAGTTTCCAGAACTCTGGCGTAATTCTATAGTTTTCCCAATACGTAAAATGAAGAAGACTACTGATAATGTCAATTCATATAGACCAATAGCACTAATATGTACAATGTGCAAAGTGATGGAAAGGATGGTGAACAAAAGAATATTGTGGTATCTCGACAAATACGATATTATATGCAAGACTCAATCAGGATTTAGGCCTCATAGAAGTACCTTGGACAACCTGGCAATTCTTCACAGCGACGTGATAAATGCCTTCAACAATAATCAGGATGTAATCGCCGCAGCACTTGACATTGATAGCGCGTTTGATAAACTTCCTCATCACACAATACTGTCTAAGTTCATAGAATATCACATGACAGGCAATATTTTCAATTTCGTTCAGAATTTTCTCAGTAACCGCTCATTTAGAGTACGGGTCAATGCAAACATATCTGCTGAACGTCCACAAAAAAACGGGGTACCCCAGGGCTCCGTCATTAGCCCAACGTTATTTATTATGACAATTAACGACCTCTGTGAAGGACTTCATGCACCAATTAAGCACGCACTATATGCAGATGATCTCGTTGTGTATTGTCACGGAAAAACCTCCAGTGCTATGTCCAACATCCTTCAGACAGCCATAGCTAACTTAGAGAAAAAAGCAAAATCCTTAGGACTTCGTTTTTCTACTGAAAAATCCAGAATAATTAAATTCAGCAGAAGGATAACTAGCATGACTGCTCCTAGCGTTTATATAAATGGAACACGCATACCAGTTGTGGAAGAACTGACAATTCTTGGACTCACTTTTGATAAAAAGGTCAGCTGGAAATGCCACATCAGAAATCTGAGAAAAAAATGCCTGCAAAATATCAATCTCATTAAAACGCTATCACATCAGGCTTGGGGTTCGTCTGAGGAAGTTCTACTTAGAACATACAGAGCCATCATCCGCTCAAAACTCGATTATGGCAGTCCTTTATACATGTCGGCATCTAAAACCCTCCTAAAACCACTCAACGCAATACAGAACACTTCACTAAGACTGTGTCTTGGCGCATATAGGACCAGTCCAGCGGAAAGTATAAATGTGGAAGCAAACGAACCGCCCCTATGGCTACGACGTAAACTTTGTTTTTTAAAGTACTGCAATAGGATATCGGCCAATCCTAAGAACCCCGTGCGTGAACTCATACTCAGCTCTGATAGATTCACGAGTATACAAAGGAATCAGAAAACAATGGCACAACTGCTTTGCTCGCTTCCTGCTAATGTAGACTTTTCCAAAACTACTGCTATTACTTTTTCACACAAAGCTCCGTGGACTAGACGACATCCTCAAATAGACATCACACTCTCTCTTTTTTCAAAATACCAAACACCATCTCAGTTCTTAGGGCAAAAATTTTTGGAAAAAATACATTCTTTTCCGAAAGGCACAGTATACTATACTGACGCATCAAAAGGTGAGACAGGTGTGGGTACTTCAGTTACGACTTCCACTGCAACGATCAAACAGTCTAAACTTCCACCAACAGCAAGCTCATACACCGGCGAACTTTACGCCATACTTGAAGCCATTCTTTCTTTAAACCCTCTGTCAAAGATGCAACAGTGTGCACTGATTCTTTATCTGCCATTCAATCAGTCGAAAACATATTCTGCCAACATCCTCTAGTCACCTTAATACAAGATGGTATCGACAAAGCACTACAACAGGGAACGAACGTCAGACTCTTGTACGTTCCATCACATGTAGGGATTCTCGGTAACGAAATGGCTGACAAAACGGCCAAAAATAGTCGCCTACTTCTTCCGTGCGAAAATTTGTGTATTCACAGCGACATCAATATCGTAATCACTAACGAAATTCGCAACATTTGGCAGCGTGAATGGAACAGTAATAGATCGAAGTTGCACGAAGTTCTTCGAACAATCACACAAACATCTTTACCACCCATGAGCAGAAAAGAAAAAAGTCTCTTACGCAGATTACGCGTTGGACACACGCGTCTCACTCACGGACATTTACTGACTTCAGATGCCCAAACCTGCTGCCAACACTGTAATATACCGCTGTCGATAAAGCATATCTTCTCAGAATGTGAATACCTTAACCCATGGAGAAAAGCATCTGGACTTCCCGACGATATCCAAGAGCTGTTGGGATCAGAAAAATATATACATCGGATAATACATTTTTTGCACCACGTAAACTTACTTCGGGAGATGTAACGTTTCTCTAGATATCAATTCAGATAGTGTATTTCATGATTTTTTTTTTTTTCTCTCGGTCTTCTAAGACTATTGTAATAAACTGTATCTGTGTCAATGGCCCCAGTAGTCGAGACACGTAAATTTCAATAAAAAAAAAAAAAAAAAAAAAACTTCTTTATCCGCAGTGTGTATTTTTATGAATCCTCCAGCTATCTTTGAATTGGGACATTCTTCTACTATATGTTCAACTGTTTCTTGAGGAAAACCACATTGGCATTTAGGATCGATCGAATTATCCCATTTGTTTAGCATATAATTACATCTCCCATGCCCAGTCCTCAAACGGTTGAGAGTTGACCATATTCTTCTAGGAAGATGAAATCCAGGTACTTTTTTCGTGGGATCTGTCACGATGTTGTTGTTGAATAAGTTATTTCCGGTATTAATCCAGCGCTGTGTCCACTTTTCGTTCAATTCGAAAACTTCATGAAGATACTCTTCCATCCAAAAGGGTTTTCTAGACTTAAGTCTAAGGGTTGGTGGTTGTCGTAGAATATTAGTGATGGAGAATATTTCTAGGTGTAATGAAAATTTATCAAATAGTTTTTTCGTCAAGTTCTGTCTTCTAAGGTCCGAGGGGGCAATATTTGATAAAACTGGTAGCCATTATTGTAGCCGATATTATTCTCATCGCCTCATTTAACTGAATGTCTACTTTCGATACATGATAGCTATTTTTCCAAACTGGAGCACAATATTCCGCTGTAGGATAAACTAAAGCCATAGCTGATGTTCGAAGAATATTAGCATTTGCACCCCAATTAGTGCTCGCCAGTTTCTGTAGAATATTACAACGACTTTTTAATTTCTGCTTAAGTTTATCCAGATGATATTTATACGTCAAAGATGTATCCAAAGTGACTCCAAGATATGTAGGTTGGAAGTTATGATGTAGTTCACGTCCTTTGAAAAGTACTTTTAATTTTGTAGATTTTCGGTGGTTATCGAAATGGAAACAAGATACTTCCGTTTTTGATGGATTTAATTTTAAACGCCAGTTTTCAAAATAACTATTTAATATAGCTAAGTCATCTGTTAAAATTCGTTCAATTTCTTGAAAATCTTTATGCTGAACAGAAAGTGCAAAATCATCAGCGTATATAAATTTTGTTGATGTTGTTTTAGGTAAATCACTGATATAGAGATTAAATAGTAACGGTGGTAAGACAGAACCTTGTGGTAGACCGTCATTTAAAATTTTGGATTTGCTACTTTTTTCTCCTAGAAATACTTTAAGATATCTATTCGATAGCATACAGTCGATCAGTTTTATGATGGAATCATTTTTTATAATCTTATATAATTTGTAAATCAAGCCCTGTTTCCATACAGTGTCGTATGCAGCCGATAGATCTACGAAAGCAATTCCAGTTTTTAGGCGGTTTTGAAAACCAGCTTCAATATTTGTTGTTATGGTTAGGACTTGATCGCAACAATTTCTGTTTGGTCTGAACCCCATTTGTTCGAATGGAAGATGATTATCAATGACAGGTTGTATTCTGTTATAAATGAGTCTTTCCAAAATTTTGTAACAAACACTAAGTAGAGAAATTGGTCTATAGCTGACAGGATTTTCCGCTGGTTTCCCAGGTTTTAATATTGCGATGATTTTGGCTTTTTTGAACTCTTTAGGAATTTTGCATGATATCAATATGTTATTGAAAAAATTAAGTAACCACTTTAAAGAGGAAGTCCCTAAATGCTGTATATATTCGTGATATATTTCATCAAAACCTGCAGCTTTACCTTTCTTCAACTTACTCATTGTTGTTTTTAATTCATCTAAAGAAAACGGAAGAATTTTTCTCTAGATGAGTTTTTCTTTTCTTTCTTTATAAGATTTCTTACTTTTCTTTTCTTTTTCTAAAAGTTCAATAGAAGGTGATATATTCGTCAAATGTGTAGCGATCAAATTTGGAGAAATTTTGTGTTGAATTTGAGTTGATTGTTGCATAACATTCAGTTTATTCAATAATTTCCAACTGCTTCGACTGTTATGCGTGAAATTCATATTTTCCATTAGTAAATTCCATTTCTCTTTTCTTGCAACATTCAATGAATTCAAAATTTTGTCTGCTAAGTTCTGATTAGGATTTTTTTGGTATTTTTTATATAAATTTTCATTTTCATTTGACCACCCTGGAATATAATCTTTTCTGTACCCTCTTGGGATTGTTTTTCTCGCTACAGCTTTAATTACACCAACAAATCGATAATAATTGCTAGTAATAGGCGGGATCCAGCGCAAGTGTCTATCCACCAGTTCACTGAAACTTACCCAATCGGCTTTCTGGAAGTTCCATCTGGGTTTTTGAATCGAACTACTTGTTAAAATATCAAAACCTGTTCTAATGAGAACTGGACGATGTTGTGTATGTGGAAAATCATTCAAAACTTTACGATTAATATCAAGTGGAATTAACATCGAATTCATTGATGTTATGCACAGGTCTGGATTATAGTCTTTCTTCCATCGGGCCGAAAAAAAAGTTTTTATATCTTTAGCATTGTAATGTAGATAAAAATTGTTCATTTCCATCCACTTACATAGGAGAATACCATTCGTATCATTTTCACGATATCCCCAACTGGTATGGTGACAATTAAAATCTCCTAAATATACAGATGGATGTTCATATGAGAACGGGAAATTTTTTGGCCAAATTACACCAGGAGGTTTATAAATATTACTTATATTAATTTCTCCTACCTTGATCGAAATAATGAAAACGCCTTCAAATATGGTTTTACAAATAACTTCACAGTTTGTGATTTTCTCTCTCAAATATGTTGCGCATCCATGAATTGAACTATTCAAACTGTCCACTAACTGATAACCATGTATATTTTCCCTTTTCATTAAATCTTTGTCATTAACACAGTGTGTTTCTTGTAGAAGAATGACATCAATATTCATGTTCAAACAAAGTTTCGACATATATTCACACTTGTCCTTTGAGATCCCTTCAATGTTCAGTTGAAGAATACTGATAGGTCTTCCAATGGTCTTCATATCTACTTCTAGATAAGATTTAATACCGAGAGAGTTCCTGTAGAACTAGTTCGGTTAAGGCTAGTGACGACAATTATGAATTCAGGATATTAGGAATTCACGATAGGCTTTTCGGATTAAAGCTGACGTCTTCTGTCATTCAGTACATCTCAAATTCTGCAAGAAAAAAAGCTGTTATATCGTAGAAAAAATAGAATTTTTTGCAGAGCTTATTTTGACGATGTTATGTTGACAATGTCACCGTGACATTTCAAGTTTCATTTTGTCTTTGGGGTTACCAAAAATTCGAGCTATGGTGTTATGTGGCTTGTATGTGACTCTTGTGTTTTGTCTTTTAAAATGCGACCTATTCTGTCAGTGGTGCCTCTAATATAAGGAAGGGTGACATTGTTTACAAATATTGGTTCGTTTTCTCCTGGCTGTTTATTGCTGTTACTTTGACGTAGAGCGTTTCGTATTTGTTTAGAGCTGTACCCATTCTTTCTTAAAGCATTAGTTACGTCATTAAGTTCATGTGGTCGTTTGTGGTCATCGGCTAAACGTTTAGATCTAGAAATTAAAGTGTTAGCAACAGATTTGTAGTTGTGATGGATGATGGTGTGAAAGTGCATTCAGGTATCTGTCAGTGTGTGTCGGTTTCCTGTACACTGTATGACTGTAGTATTGCCCGAATCTTTCGAGATTAAAACGTCGAGAAATGCCAATTTGTTATCTTCTTCTATTTCAGTGGTGAATTGTATATTAGGATGTTGAGCGTTTAAAAATGTCACAAAATTGTCAAGTTCATTTTGTCCATGTGACCATATGATGAAAATATCGTCCACATATCTAAGCCATAATTTAGGTTTTAGAATTGTTTGATCCAGAGCCTTTTCCTCGAAATAAATCGTGAATAGATTCGCTATAACAGGAGAAAGAGATGAACCCATCGGAGCACCAGCAATCTGTTTGTACATTTGACCATTGAAAGAAAAATATGTGTTTTTTAAACAATGTTCAGCTAAGTCAATGACATATTGTGGAAAAGATTCATTACTGGAAATTAGTTGTAAAGCTTCATCAACAGGGATGCTGGGGTACAACGACTTCACATCTAAACTGGCCAAAATATCACTGTTATCAATCTGGAAATTTCTTAAGATTTGAATAAAATGTTCAGAATTTCTTACGTACGAATCGGCTTTTTCTACTTCAGGTTGCATAATTTTTGCCAAAAATTTCTCAAGTTTTTGGAAAGGAGAGTTAAACGCACTAACAATGGGTCTTAGAGGAACATCTGGCTTATGAACTTTTGGTAACCCATAGAGTTTTGGGCATCTGCTAGATTTTTCTCGTGGTATAAGTTGTTTTTGTGTTTCAGGATCGATCGGTGAATTTTTAATTTTGGATTTAGTTGTCCTTTCTAAGTATGTAGTCGGATTTCTGGAAACTGCTTTATATGATTGGTCTTGCAGTATATCACTCATTTTCTGTTGATAATCGGTTTTATTCATTAACACAGTGGAGTTGCCTTTATCTGCTTTCAGAATAACAATATCTCTATTAATTTTTAAGTCTTTCAAAGCACGATATTCGTCTTGCGTCAAATTTGGAACTGGTGGTCGGCAATTTCGAATGATTCTAGAAACCTCCTGCTTTACTATTTCGGCTTGTTATCCTTCTATTGTATTAAGTGAAGACTCAACTTCAGCTATGATTTCCTCAGTAGGAATATGTTTCGGTGTCACAGCAAAATTAAAACCTTTACTTGAAACAGATTTTTCAGAATTAGAAAGGACATGATCAGAAAAGTTATGAATTATTTTATTTTGGTCCAGGATGGATCGTTCTATTTTCTTCCTCTGTGGCTTCAGTCTTTGGAATTTGTTTTCCAGTTTTTCGTTTTTCAAAATTCTGTCAGTTTCAGCACGCCAGGAAGTGAGAGTGTCAACTTGATTCCACAACAAAGGATGTAATTTGTTGGCTAATTCAAGGTGGATGTGGAAGAGGTCATATTCAATTTTTGCGATTTCTCTCCTCTTTTGGTGTATGGTTTCTTTCAGGAGTAGTTGCATCGTGTAGAATTTTGTTTGTTTTTCTTGTCACTGTGTGATAAGAAAGTTTTGTAAAGGTTGGTAATCTGTTATTATCACGACACCTGATAAGAAACGTGAGGTCGCACAGCAGAGTAGTTCTTTTGGATCTCAAATTTTCATACAGCTTTGTAGATTTATACATCATATTCCCATGGAGGTGTACGATGTTAACTTTTAAATTTTCACGGATGGAATCATATGTGGTGTCATAAGTATTCTAGGTATACGTCCGTTTGTTATCGCTAGAAACCCGAAAGAAAAAACAATATGATTCCGTCCGTGAAAATTTAAAAGTTAAGAAGGTGCATTTTTTCCATAAACAAATAGTCTCAGACGGTTTATTTTGACCTTCAGAAATTCCATTTTCTCGCGAATGAAAACAAGAATTGAAATAAAGGACTTTTTGAACGCAATTTGCATTTTTGTCTTTAAAACGTCATACTTGCTTTATAGACAACAATTTAGGAATTAATTCAAGTCCATACTCATCCCAATGAATTATATTTTATATTGCTCCAGATGAGTATGTGTTTGTCGGAAAAAAAAGATGAGAATATAGACGGGTCGTCGCATTCGCGTCTTGCAGTCGATGGGGTCTTGAAGGGAATAGCAGTTCGGCGCGTATCGTAGTCGTGATTGCCTTCATAACCTTCGAGCGATTGTTTTGGAAAACTTAATCCAAAATTACAAACAACAACCTACTCGAGTTTCAAAGCAAAGTACAGACTATGTCGACGGGAGTTATGTGAATAAAATATAAACACCCTTTATTAATAATCCTACCTTTTAAGATAAGAATAAATATCCATTAAGAATTAAAACAACATCTATTGTTAAAATAGTATATAAGGACAAATCGTCAAAGATAAGATTAAGTTTACTTCGTATTGTATGTGCTGAATTAGTTCCAATAAAATTAATTTTTTTTATTGAACTCGGAATTAAAAAACAAAATTCGGGACGGGATGAAATCTCCTCCATTCGGATTGAAGATGAGCAGAGGCGCGCCAAGTTTCTTAAGCCCCCTGCAAAAAAATTTGTGGCCCCTACCCAAAATAGGTTAGCTTATTCTACAACAGGAACGAACGTCAGACTCTTGTACGTTCCATCACATGTAGGGATTCTCGGTAACGAAATGGCTGACAAAACGGCCAAAAATAGTCGCCTACTTCTTCCGTGCGAAAATTTGTGTATTCACAGCGACATCAATATCGTAATCACTAACGAAATTCGCAAACTTCTTTATCCGCAGTGTGTATTTTTATGAATCCTCCAGCTATCTTTGAATTGGGACATTCTTCTACTATATGTTCAACTGTTTCTTGAGGAAAACCACATTGGCATTTAGGATCGATCGAATTATCCCATTTGTTTAGCATATAATTACATCTCCCATGCCCAGTCCTCAAACGGTTGAGAGTTGACCATATTCTTCTAGGAAGATGAAATCCAGGTACTTTTTTCGTGGGATCTGTCACGATGTTGTTGTTGAATAAGTTATTTCCGGTATTAATCCAGCGCTGTGTCCACTTTTCGTTCAATTCGAAAACTTCATGAAGATACTCTTCCATCCAAAAGGGTTTTCTAGACTTAAGTCTAAGGGTTGGTGGTTGTCGTAGAATATTAGTGATGGAGAATATTTCTAGGTGTAATGAAAATTTATCAAATAGTTTTTTCGTCAAGTTCTGTCTTCTAAGGTCCGAGGGGGCAATATTTGATAAAACTGGTAGCCATTATTGTAGCCGATATTATTCTCATCGCCTCATTTAACTGAATGTCTACTTTCGATACATGATAGCTATTTTTCCAAACTGGAGCACAATATTCCGCTGTAGGATAAACTAAAGCCATAGCTGATGTTCGAAGAATATTAGCATTTGCACCCCAATTAGTGCTCGCCAGTTTCTGTAGAATATTACAACGACTTTTTAATTTCTGCTTAAGTTTATCCAGATGATATTTATACGTCAAAGATGTATCCAAAGTGACTCCAAGATATGTAGGTTGGAAGTTATGATGTAGTTCACGTCCTTTGAAAAGTACTTTTAATTTTGTAGATTTTCGGTGGTTATCGAAATGGAAACAAGATACTTCCGTTTTTGATGGATTTAATTTTAAACGCCAGTTTTCAAAATAACTATTTAATATAGCTAAGTCATCTGTTAAAATTCGTTCAATTTCTTGAAAATCTTTATGCTGAACAGAAAGTGCAAAATCATCAGCGTATATAAATTTTGTTGATGTTGTTTTAGGTAAATCACTGATATAGAGATTAAATAGTAACGGTGGTAAGACAGAACCTTGTGGTAGACCGTCATTTAAAATTTTGGATTTGCTACTTTTTTCTCCTAGAAATACTTTAAGATATCTATTCGATAGCATACAGTCGATCAGTTTTATGATGGAATCATTTTTTATAATCTTATATAATTTGTAAATCAAGCCCTGTTTCCATACAGTGTCGTATGCAGCCGATAGATCTACGAAAGCAATTCCAGTTTTTAGGCGGTTTTGAAAACCAGCTTCAATATTTGTTGTTATGGTTAGGACTTGATCGCAACAATTTCTGTTTGGTCTGAACCCCATTTGTTCGAATGGAAGATGATTATCAATGACAGGTTGTATTCTGTTATAAATGAGTCTTTCCAAAATTTTGTAACAAACACTAAGTAGAGAAATTGGTCTATAGCTGACAGGATTTTCCGCTGGTTTCCCAGGTTTTAATATTGCGATGATTTTGGCTTTTTTGAACTCTTTAGGAATTTTGCATGATATCAATATGTTATTGAAAAAATTAAGTAACCACTTTAAAGAGGAAGTCCCTAAATGCTGTATATATTCGTGATATATTTCATCAAAACCTGCAGCTTTACCTTTCTTCAACTTACTCATTGCCGTTTTTAATTCATCTAAAGAAAACGGAAGAATTTTTTCTCTAGATGAGTTTTTCTTTTCTTTCTTTATAAGATTTCTTACTTTTCTTTTCTTTTTTTCTAAAAGTTCAATAGAAGGTGATATATTCGTCAAATGTGTAGCGATCAAATTTGGAGAAATTTTGTGTTGAATTTGAGTTGATTGTTGCATAACATTCAGTTTATTCAATAATTTCCAACTGCTTCGACTGTTATGCGTGAAATTCATATTTTCCATTAGTAAATTCCATTTCTCTTTTCTTGCAACATTCAATGAATTCAAAATTTTGTCTGCTAAGTTCTGATTAGGATTTTTTTGGTATTTTTTATATAAATTTTCATTTTCATTTGACCACCCTGGAATATAATCTTTTCTGTACCCTCTTGGGATTGTTTTTCTCGCTACAGCTTTAATTACACCAACAAATCGATAATAATTGCTAGTAATAGGCGGGATCCAGCGCAAGTGTCTATCCACCAGTTCACTGAAACTTACCCAATCGGCTTTCTGGAAGTTCCATCTGGGTTTTTGAATCGAACTACTTGTTAAAATATCAAAACCTGTTCTAATGAGAACTGGACGATGTTGTGTATGTGGAAAATCATTCAACACTTTACGATTAATATCAAGTGGAATTAACATCGAATTCATTGATGTTATGCACAGGTCTGGATTATAGTCTTTCTTCCATCGGGCCGAAAAAAAAGTTTTTATATCTTTAGCATTGTAATGTAGATAAAAATTGTTCATTTCCATCCACTTACATAGGAGAATACCATTCGTATCATTTTCACGATATCCCCAACTGGTATGGTGACAATTAAAATCTCCTAAATATACAGATGGATGTTCATATGAGAACGGGAAATTTTTTGGCCAAATTACACCAGGAGGTTTATAAATATTACTTATATTAATTTCTCCTACCTTGATCGAAATAATGAAAACGCCTTCAAATATGGTTTTACAAATAACTTCACAGTTTGTGATTTTCTCTCTCAAATATGTTGCGCATCCATGAATTGAACTATTCAAACTGTCCACTAACTGATAACCATGTATATTTTCCCTTTTCATTAAATCTTTGTCATTAACACAGTGTGTTTCTTGTAGAAGAATGACATCAATATTCATGTTCAAACAAAGTTTCGACATATATTCACACTTGTCCTTTGAGATCCCTTCAATGTTCAGTTGAAGAATACTGATAGGTCTTCCAATGGTCTTCATATCTACTTCTAGATAAGATTTAATACCGAGAGAGTTCCTGTAGAACTAGTTCGGTTAAGGCTAGTGACGACAATTATGAATTCAGGATATTAGGAATTCACGATAGGCTTTTCGGATTAAAGCTGACGTCTTCTGTCATTCAGTACATCTCAAATTCTGCAAGAAAAAAAGCTGTTATATCGTAGAAAAAATAGAATTTTTTGCAGAGCTTATTTTGACGATGTTATGTTGACAATGTCACCGTGACATTTCAAGTTTCATTTTGTCTTTGGGGTTACCAAAAATTCGAGCTATGGTGTTATGTGGCTTGTATGTGACTCTTGTGTTTTGTCTTTTAAAATGCGACCTATTCTGTCAGTGGTGCCTCTAATATAAGGAAGGGTGACATTGTTTACAAATATTGGTTCGTTTTCTCCTGGCTGTTTATTGCTGTTACTTTGACGTAGAGCGTTTCGTATTTGTTTAGAGCTGTACCCATTCTTTCTTAAAGCATTAGTTACGTCATTAAGTTCATGTGGTCGTTTGTGGTCATCGGCTAAACGTTTAGATCTAGAAATTAAAGTGTTAGCAACAGATTTGTAGTTGTGATGGATGATGGTGTGAAAGTGCATTCAGGTATCTGTCAGTGTGTGTCGGTTTCCTGTACACTGTATGACTGTAGTATTGCCCGAATCTTTCGAGATTAAAACGTCGAGAAATGCCAATTTGTTATCTTCTTCTATTTCAGTGGTGAATTGTATATTAGGATGTTGAGCGTTTAAAAATGTTACAAAATTGTCAAGTTCATTTTGTGCATGTGACCATATGATGAAAATATCGTCCACATATCTAAGCCATAATTTAGGTTTTAGAATTGTTTGATCCAGAGCCTTTTTCTCGAAATAAATCGTGAATAGATTCGCTATAACAGGAGAAAGAGATGAACCCATCGGAGCACCAGCAATCTGTTTGTACATTTGACCATTGAAAGAAAAATATGTGTTTTTTTAAACAACGTTCAGCTAAGTCAATGACATATTGTGGAAAAGATTCATTACTGGAAATTAGTTGTAAAGCTTCATCAACAGGGATGCTGGGGTACAACGACTTCACATCTAAACTGGCCAAAATATCACTGTTATCAATCTGGAAATTTCTTAAGATTTGAATAAAATGTTCAGAATTTCTTACGTACGAATCGGCTTTTTCTACTTCAGGTTGCATAATTTTTGCCAAAAATTTCTCAAGTTTTTGGAAAGGAGAGTTAAACGCACTAACAATGAGTCTTAGAGGAACATCTGGCTTATGAACTTTTGGTAACCCATAGAGTTTTGGGCATCTGCTGGATTTTTCTCGTGGTATAAGTTGTTTTTGTGTTTCAGGATCGATCGGCGAATTTTTAATTTTTGATTTAGTTGTCCTTTCTAAGTATGTAGTCGGATTTCTGGAAACTGCTTTATATGATTGGTCTTGCAGTATATGACTCATTTTCTGTTGATAATCGGTTTTATTCATTAACACAGTGGAGTTGCCTTTATCTGCTTTCAGAACAACAATATCTCTATTAATTTTTAAGTCTTTCAAAGCACGATATTCGTCTTGCGTCAAATTTGGAACTGGTGGTCGGCAATTTCGAATGATTCTAGAAACCTCCTGCTTTACTATTTCGGCTTGTTATCCTTCTATTGTATTAAGTGAAGACTCAACTTCAGCTATGATTTCCTCAGTAGGAATATGTTTCGGTGTCACAGCAAAATTAAAACCTTTACTTGAAACAGATTTTTCAGAATTAGAAAGGACATGATCAGAAAAGTTATGAATTATTTTATTTTGGTCCAGGATGGATCGTTCTATTTTCTTCCTCTGTGGCTTCAGTCTTTGGAATTTGTTTTCCAGTTTTTCGTTTTTCAAAATTCTGTCAGTTTCAGCACGCCAGGAAGTGAGAGTGTCAACTTGATTCCACAACAAAGGATGTAATTTGTTGGCTAATTCAAGGTGGATGTGGAAGAGGTCATATTCAATTTTTGCGATTTCTCTCCTCTTTTGGTGTATGGTTTCTTTCAGGAGTAGTTGCATCGTGTAGAATTTTGTTTGTTTTTCTTGTCACTGTGTGATAAGAAAGTTTTGTAAAGGTTGGTAATCTGTTATTATCACGACACCTGATAAGAAACGTGAGGTCGCACAGCAGAGTAGTTCTTTTGGATCTCAAATTTTCATACAGCTTTGTAGATTTATACATCATATTCCCATGGAGGTGTACGATGTTAACTTTTAAATTTTCACGGATGGAATCATATGTGGTGTCATAAGTATTCTAGGTATACGTCCGTTTGTTATCGCTAGAAACCCGAAAGAAAAAACAATATGATTCCGTCCGTGAAAATTTAAAAGTTAAGAAGGTGCATTTTTTCCATAAACAAATAGTCTCAGACGGTTTATTTTGACCTTCAGAAATTCCATTTTCTCGCGAATGAAAACAAGAATTGAAATAAAGGACTTTTTGAACGCAATTTGCATTTTTGTCTTTAAAACGTCATACTTGCTTTATAGACAACAATTTAGGAATTAATTCAAGTCCATACTCATCCCAATGAATTATATTTTATATTGCTCCAGATGAGTATGTGTTTGTCGGAAAAAAAAGATGAGAATATAGACGGGTCGTCGCATTCGCGTCTTGCAGTCGATGGGGTCTTGAAGGAATAGCAGTTCGGCGCGTATCGTAGTCGTGATTGCCTTCATAACCTTCGAGCGATTGTTTTGGAAAACTTAATCCAAAATTACAAACAACAACCTACTCGAGTTTCAAAGCAAAGTACAGACTATGTCGACGGGAGTTATGTGAATAAAATATAAACACCCTTTATTAATAATCCTACCTTTTAAGATAAGAATAAATATCCATTAAGAATTAAAACAACATCTATTGTTAAAATAGTATATAAGGACAAATCGTCAAAGATAAGATTAAGTTTACTTCGTATTGTATGTGCTGAATTAGTTCCAATAAAATTAATTTTTTTTATTGAACTCGGAATTAAAAAACAAAATTCGGGACGGGATGAAATCTCCTCCATTCGGATTGAAGATGAGCAGAGGCGCGCCAAGTTTCTTAAGCCCCCCCCCCCTGCAAAAAAAAATTTGTGGCCCCTACCCAAAATAGGTTAGCTTATTAGGAAATTGGGGGCCCCTAATAGTCCGGGGTCCTCCCGCACCGCGGGCTTTGCGGGCCCGTATGCACCTGTTTATTTGTATCAAAAACAGCCATATTGTCACTTTTGCTTTTAACATTATAAAATATAATTCATTAGGAAAAGAATGAACTTGAATCAATTCTGAAATTGTAGTTTGTAAAGCCACTGTGACGTTTTTAAAAGAAAAATGCAACTCGCGTTCAAAAAGTCGTGCAAGATTTCTTGGAGTGTCAATATTCTAATCCCTTTTTCCATTCACGAGAAAATGAAATTTTTGGAGATCAAAATAAACCGTCTGAGGCTATTTGTTTATAAGAAAAAATGTACCTTATTTTCAATGTCGTAAAAAGCAGTCTTTTTCGCATTTTCTAGTCTGAAAATTTTCAGTAGAGTAAAATATGGGTCTTCAGCCATAATACTCAAACAAAAAAGTCGAAAAATATTGCCGACAACTAGCACGTTTTGTCGTGAAAAAGACAGTTTTTTATAAACAAATTGCTATATCTCGTGAACGATGAACGTAATATATTTTTGTATATAGTTTGATTTGATGCTATAAGATCTTCATTTTAAAATGATGAAAACTATCAAAAAAAATTTGGCGTTGTAAATATCACGTTTACAAAAAATGACTATTTTGAGAAGTTTTTTCCAGTTTTCTTGTTAACCGTCAACCCAAATTCAACGAAACCAAATTCAAAGTGAAGGTATTGCTGGCATCTAAAACATTTATTTGAAGATATTTTCAAGAAAATCATTAGTTTAAAATCTAAAAGGTGTGATTTCAAAACTTTGAACTGCACCCCCACCCATTAGGACGGTTGATAGTTAGGGAAACCTCATATTGTACTCACAACCCTAAACAATTTCCACTGGATTACTACCTGTAATTATTTTTTCTTTATTTAGCACTGTAAATTTCTCTATTGACGGGACTATTTACATTGTTTCAAGAAGAATGAAATGCTGCATAAATGTACCAAGTAGTCATTGAAAAAAAAATTAATTTCGATTGAAAAAGTACAATTTTAATGATCCAAATTAGTAACTTTTCAAGTAATTGAAAAAAAATAATAATATCTGACTTTTTATAAGGAAAATTTTCAATCCAAGAGGTAATTGAGAAAATAAAACTTGCAACACACAATCTCTTTTTTATCAGTACTCAACTTGTTTATAATCAATTGTTGCAAATATACACAGCACATACGTATGTATTTAAAAATTTTTTTACGTACTTATGCTTAATTCTCATTAACGAAATTATGATTTTTCTTCTATTTATTAATTAGTCATTTACAGGTACTGCGTTAGAGAAATAATTCTCCCTAAAATATATAAAATATTTTCCTCCTTCAAACCATACTTTTAATGAGAAAAAACTTGTAAATAAATTGCTTACATATAGATTATCTCCTTGGGATGTCATTTATGCATATAAACGAAAATTACAAAAATGTCGATTACTGCAAGTGCAATTAGCAGGGCAGAATTGCCGAACATGATATCATGCAAAATATTCTTAGAAATACTGTACCAAAATTTGCTTACCAGAATTCGATTATTCGTAATTTTTCAAACTTATTTTTTGGGAATAGGAACGTTTGGTATCGCTATCGCTCGCCTACAGCTCCTTTCGCTTTTGTCTTAAAAGGTTAAAGGCATTCAACATAGGCCAGGCTCTAAATGAACCTTGCACCTTGAGAACTCCTTTTTAATAATACATTTCCTCAGAGTCAAGGAAAAAGAAATATTTTCTTAAAAACATTCGAACAAATACGAAATAAATCAACCATGAATTTCATATTAGAAATGTAATATCTATCTTCATATCTCACAATTTACCAGTCAACTTTGTGGGTTGTTACGAATTACTTTGGATTTGAGATTATTTCTTCTGATAATTTTAATAAAGGGGAATCGTTGAAAAGCAATTAAAAAAACATATTAGATATATACAATTTACAATTTAAAACTAACGTAGTTCACAATTATGATTATCAATTTTTATTACATAATATTATGGATTACACCGTTTTCACTTCAAGAATCTGTACAATGTGGCGTAAAATATTTTATAAAAACTATCCATGATACAATAACCACTCACTGTTTTTCTCTTTATAAAGTAATCACAATTGAGAGGGATTTCAAAGAGAATTAATGAATGAAACGATCTGTATAAAATGTACCAACACCGTCGTTATTGATAATGATACTATTGTAATTCAATACATATTAAATTGAAATATGAGTGATAACGAATATCGCACATGAAAAAAGAGTTGAGTGAGCAAATTCTCTTCAAACAGGTAAAATATAAAATTGATCAATTTATATAGGCCAATGATCTAAAAACATCCTCTTCATTTTCATATAGAAATAAATATCCAAGTCCTATAATGAAAATAATGTTTTGGCACTGGATCAAGAGGAGCAAAATGTCGCATAAAAGCGACATATGAATAGTATAAATTTTTTGTATGTGCGATAAAAATAATCACTACTGATAACACAAAATGTAATTCCAAATGTTTGGAGAACGGTCATAGGGGCCAACAAATGTAGCAAGTTTTCTCAAACCTTTTAGAGAAGCGAAATGATCTCTAATCTCATGTTACAGTTTTGTATTCTACAGTGTATGCAACAATTTAGGATGCTACATATGTAAGGCGTCTCAAAGGCACAACATATTGTGTTAGTGTAAAATGATGTATATAAAAGATATATTTCCACTTATGGCAGAAGTTTGCCCGATAAATAATATTTACAATATTCATAAAGGCACCGAAAATGGATGGATTGGTTTCTGTGAGCGTCATGTTTTAACATTAGAACACCTAAGGTAAAACAGCGATTCAGTTATGACAGAGTATATAAAAAATATTGGTGAAATATATTAGAATATATCTACCAATTTCACAAAGGCCATCAACGAAATATTTCGTTTTTATACGAATTCATTAAATTTGCAGAAATGATGTATTGCTTTAACAATCGGGAAATGTCAAATGCTTAAGTACATTTTTATAACAAAGTTTGAAATTGCCCAGAACATGAATTTGGAACAATCACAATTACAACTGATACTTAACAAACGTAATACATATTAATTTGATAAAGTCGTTAAAAGTTCAATAGAACCTAACAATAAATAAATACGCTTATTTCAAGGGTAGCTATTTTCAGTACTTGAAGCAATCTCAACATTCTTCTGAATGAAAGCGAGCGCTTTTTTTCAATTACAATTCACTATTTGCAATTTAAATTCTATAACAACTTAACTATCGTATGACATAAATATTTTTAGAAAACACACCCAACATTAGAATAACGTTCCCATAAACTGTGGAAATACAAAAGCTTAAAATTTAACATTCAACAAATCGTTTCGTAATATATAAAGATATTGCCGTGATAAAGCGTATACTTTTTGACTGTAATATAATTGAACATCGAAATTCGTTTCGTAAAAAAATGAGCGTTGAAGAAGGACAGAAATTTCCAGGAAGTTTTTTGCGAAATTCGTAGAATAAATTTCAGATAATACTGTAAAGGTGAAATGACAAAAGGATTTCAACGTTTACCAAAAAACCTTTTATACCGGAAATTAAAAAAAAAATGATATTTGATATTTGTTCTAGTTTCGATGGTTAGTGCGGACTCAAGACTAAAACGAGAGAGCCAGAGAGTTGCTCCAGTTCTGTCACTTCCCAAACGCCAACTGAGTCTCCCAATGATATGTCAATAGATAATTTAAAATGGCCTCATCGTCTTTCTATCCTAGGCCCCATCCACTAGTAGTACTTTTAGATGTTTGGAAACCAATTTTACTTTGTTGGTGTATATTCTTCGAAAAAACTTCCTGCTAGATGTTAATTCCTATAAGTAAAGAGCCATATATTGATAAAATCGATGGGCACTTAATTTACAACCAAATGAGCACATTATCAGGTTTCGTATTGGGTGGATTTATCAAGGACTGTACGTCGTCTAAACTGGGAAATTCCTCCCCCAGTTGTAAGGAAGGCACTAAGTCTTCTGTGGAATCAATATTATCGCTAAGGGTCGATATGTCGGGGGTATCCATGGTGTGGCTCTCGCTTGCTACGTCCATGTTATCATCCATCGTTGACAGAAAATCTTCGGGCGTATGGGGCATTGAGTACGTTGTACCCATACCTAGAATAGTTATTATTCGATAAAAATTATCAGAAGAAGATATCGAAATTACCGAGACCGCTGTCAGCAGATTCTTGACGCGAATGATCAGTCAAGCTCGATAAAAAAGGATCCATCGGTAAATCGCTACTACTTCCTCTTAACATCAGTTCCTGCTGCCTTCTAATTTCCTGCTGGCGCTGCTTCAGTCTATCACGCTCGAGTTGTAAAAGCTGCAGTCTGAGTTGTTGTTGTTTAACCGGCGTTGATTGCGATAACGCTGTGTTATGCCATTGTGTCAACATCACACCTGTACCTGGGGTGCGTTGTTGTAAGTGAGCCGCTGGAAAAAAAAACGGGAATTGTATATTCACTCTATCCAAAACTGTGTTATCAATGAAGTGTTATGAAATTTCATATATTAAATACATAAAACTGGAACGAATCAAATTAATTGCATTGAAAAAAAGAATGACTTGAATTCGGAACGTGCAGTTTTTTGTTTCGGTAACCCCAGGATATTATGACTCCTCAGTAACTGTAAATAAAAACAATCACAAACAGCTTCGGTAAACCAAAATATTGCTTTATTCCCATCGTCGACGTCCACAGATTATTATTTTTATAAGGGAAATTCTATATGATGCCAGTGAAATTCCCAAGCATGAAGTGGAGAAGGAGATACAGACTGTTTAAATTGGAAAAGAATAAATTCGAATCATAGTTAAACGAAAAAGGACGAACATACATACTAGTGTCCTGTTTCAAGTCATTGCGATAACTTTCTAATGGCCATTTGAATGTGTAATTCCCAACTTCCATAAATCTTCGATTGCATCACGGAATGGGCAGCGAGATTGTCTCTGAATTTATTTAATGGATGCGGCGCAATTATATAGACGCAAAAAATCGCGTAGCGCAACGGACATCGACATAAATTCACAGCAGAACAAACTTTTTCAAGAATCGGTTAGGTCTCTTCGTTTTCGGTTGACTATATAATGGTTTTATTACAGTTGTTTTACCGCACCTTTAGGTCGTCGGTTTAAATATATTTACTTATTTCCGGTTCGGTTTATTAGCACCTCGCCATGTCATTGTTTCTGTTGAAATGATTTGCGAAATCGACAACACGAAACTTGAGGACGGTAAATAAAATTTTCGGGGAAACACTTATTATAAATCTGATACAATTGTTCAATATGAAGTTAATTAATAGTCCAAACAGTCTAATCGTGGATGATATTGAAATTGGTTCACAATCTTTCCAAATACTTATTGTATACGCTTGTCCAACTCATGAAGTGAGCGGGCATAAAGCCGTATATCTTGCCGTCGTTCCGCAATCGAGGTAGTATGTGCGTATGTATGTATGTGTGTGCGGCAAAATTTTCTGTTCACGCTACAGGCTAAACGGCGCTACCTAGAACGACGAAATTTTAGGAAAAGATGGACAGTAACGGTCTCCAGGTCTGATTCGTTATTCCATCGCAATCGGAGAATTATTTCTCGAGATATACTCGAAAAACTGAAAAATTTTCGGGAATTTTTTACGACCTTATTTTCAGAACTACGGGTTCGAGATTCGGCAAAAATGTACCTAAAAATGTATTCTTCAGGTAGCATGAGTAAACAAAGGGCGACTTGGCGAGAATTTTGAGATTTGATCAAAAAAGTAAAAAAAAATGCATTTTTTTCTTTTAATCTGGATAACTCAAAAACTATTGCAGATAGCGTCACGAAACTTTTTTATAACAAAAAAAATTTTAATTAAAGTGTCTTTTGTAGAAACATCTAAAACCTAGTGTTCATAGATTTTGAGAAAAAAATTCAAAATCCCAAAAATTTACAATTTCGCTGAATATTTCACCCATAGCATGGCCCCCTCAACAGTCAACGCTCCCAAATTTTCACTAAAAAATTCATATTTTCGTTCACTATGATTGTCTTTGTCGATGAAGGTGCCACAAATAGCCCTTTTGGAGCAAAATCATACCAAAACATAAAAATGCCAAAGATTTTTCAACATTTTCTAATATAACTCAATTCCTAAAACCACCAACGCTCTGAAGTTTTCACTATTCAATTCCTATCAAATAGGGCTACATTCGCCCGCTTACTATTCCTACCTAAAATGAACCGTTTGTGAGAAAAAAATTTTTGAAACCTTCTGCAAGTACCGTTTTTTCGATGAGTTATAACTCGACTGATAATAATTGCACCGCTTTAGATTTTTCACCAAACGTTTCGACGTAATTTCATAAACAATTGCTTTTCTCATCGTTTTTAGCTATGGCCTACCGTTTTCAAGAAAATCGATGAGATACGTAAAAATAATCGATTCGGTGCATTTAACTTAGGCATTCTTATGCACGCATTTCCGACTTTGAACGAAACGTTCGAATCAGTCATGATTCTTCGAATGCCGAAAAGAGGAAAGCACTTCGGATAGTAATCTCGTCGAGACAAGAGGCGCTATCGCCGGTTCTATACCTTTCGAACTCTTTCCCTATTGAATTGTTCGTTTGCTCGATGGAAAAATCGATTTAATTACAAATTCTTGTCCGAATCAATTCGATATTGAGATTAACACGTCTGTTTTTCAGATGACCTGCGCTACGTTCCGTAATTTTACGTTTAGTAGGAATATCAGTTCCTATCCGATAAGTTTAAGCAGAATTCCAACAGATGGAACTTCTTAGTTTTCATTATAAATCCAATTTGCCAATTTTTTCAGTCACAAAATGAATCATGATTGAAATTTGTAATAGTTGCAAACTTCATTACGCATCTGATATGTTACAATGACCATTTGCAAGCGTATACATCCCGTTCTGCTATTAGCAGAGAAAAATTACTCTCTGTCTATGATCCATAACTTACTTTAAAATGGTTTGATCAAAGCCGAAATGAAAAATAAAATAAAAATTTGAAAAATAAATTCACAGATTTTCGATTACTATTATGAAAATAAATTCATGTAAGAAAAAAATATTCTTTTCAATGGAGTAGAATAGTTCAATATGAATACTTGAAAAACAAATGAAAATCATTATCCGCACACTTCAAAATCTTATATTATGGCTACACGCCGACCATAGCCTAAATAAAAAACCGCATTGCAGCCAAATATTCTCTTAAATTTTGTCGGGGCCGAAGGCCGGTTTCGATTTATTCCAATACCTGAAAACACTACTAGATTACTAGACAATGTTGATGCTTGAATAATAAGTGCGAATTTTATCAATATCGCTATTTTTATAGATAATATGATCATAATTAGGCAACAATTAATAAGGAATCAATGGTCTCTACGTACATTTTTAAGGCAACATTTCAGTAATTTGCGATTATCAATTGAAACAAACGATTATCATTTCGTCGACAAACGCAATAGGTGCACACGGAAATATTAGCAGAATTGTTGTTTTTCGACAGTGTTCGCATAAATTACATTTCAACACTATTTTCAACTTATAATGAAGGAAATTTTGAGAAAAAATTTGTATGACCGTAGTTGACCGTTGAAAACATTGAAAAATGCTTTCTTCTCATAAATTCGTAGTCAAAAAACAAAAAATCCTTTCATGAAATATTGAAACGATGAAGTGAAAAGTAGCGAATTTAGTTCAAACCTATGAGTTGTCCTTCTAGTGATTTAGACGTTTATAATTACTACATAAATCCATTTTGATTGTTCGAAAAAGAAGAAAGTTATTTTCTTCAAAACACGCAAGTGTAGTGTTTATTCCAAAAATAAGGCTCAATAGTCCCTTTACTATTAGATCAATTGGGGAATATGTTCATTGAACTTTGGATAGTTGATCGTTAGTAGACGCAAAAATATTTATGTAGGAGAAATCGAGTGTGTACAAAGTACAGTCGGGTATTGATAACTTTTTCGTGACACCGTAATAATAATATATTAAGGGTATTCATTATTTACTTTATCATCAAATCGTTGAAAATTAGATTTGACTGTTGACAGTCGGTTGTAAAACTACAGCCGAATGGTCCGATTGAAAATGCGACACAGATTATTTATTCCAATTTAGCCCAAATAATGATTTTCATTAGTGCTACGCCGCAGCCCCAATAGCAATCTTGTTTGAATATGAGAAAAAAGACAACAAACATACTTTGTACAGCAAACATCCAAAGATATGATATGAAAACTATGGGTGTAAGTGTTATGTTTGAAAGATTCATCCAGGTTTTCCGCACTAATCACAACGTGACGAGTGTACACGAGAATGCGATTAAATCAATTATTGACAAGTCGGTTCTCAAAACGGATGAAGTGGAAGCACCTGAAGCGGTGGAGGTGCTTTACTAGGGGAAGGTTTTGTTTGTACCATCGAATCTAACGTCGAAACCCAATATTCAATCCCTATCCATTTTTGGCTATCTAGGATTCAAAATTCAATCTCGATTGGCTCCATAACGTACCAAAGGATAGAATGTGCAATCCTTGACACAAGTCTATCGACGGATAGTGGATTGTGGAGTAGTCTTTGTTAAATGAGTTTGTCATCAATAAGCGATCGATAGACATTGACGCGCCAAATACAAACTGTCAATCTCGTAGAGTATCACCCTTTCGGGAGAACGTCTTACTTTCATTATTTTGCCACGTCCGGCTCAATAGATGCAAGGGGTTGTAAAAATGAAGGGTTTTCCCGAGCACTATTCAGGTAGGCAACCAACTAACCAAACCAAATTCAAATAGAAACGCCACAGAATAGCATGTGGAATTATATTTTGGACAATACTGATCAAAAATCCGGCTCTGATCAAATTTCATGGGCGTGCACAAATTATGTTCGAACCTCTCATAAAAAAAACCCAAACACCCATGGTGGAATGAAGACTGTGAACATGCACTGGAAATAAAACAAAGAGCATATCAAGCATACAACTCCCATAGAACAGAAGACACACATGAAAGACTACTCAAGGGAAGACGATGGCTAATGAAATCATTCGACAAAACAAAAGAAAATATTTCAATGAGCAGCTAAACTCAATAGAGGAGAACTTTAGAAACCACAACACACATGAGTTCTACAAGACATTCTCGAATCAGCTCAAAGGGTACATCCCACAAAACCTCTGTTTCAGGAGAGCCGATGGCAAATTAGCATTGACAAACAAAGAGAACTGCCAAGAGCTTGCACGATATTTTGAACAACTTCTGAACTGCCCACCACCAACAGAAAGATTCTCAAAGATGTCACCTGTTGAAAACCCTGCAGAATCACCACCGCCATCAAAACAAGAAATCCAAAAGCACCAAATTCTCTACAAGAAATAACACAAATTATACAGAATATTTGGAGAACAGAATTGATACCAGCCGACTGGAAAACAGCTCTTATCCATCCACTGCACAAAAAAGGAGACAAAACAGATCTCAATAATTACAGAGGGATTTCATTGCTTCCAGAGACATATAAGATCTTATCATCATGCCTCATAAGAAGAACACAGAAGCAATTAGAGCAAAAAATATCAGAATTCCAAGCAGGATTCAGAGCAAATCGATCATGTCCAGAGCAGATTAACAATCTCAAAACCATACTCAAAATCAGGGCACTTGGGACACAACCCATCACATGTCCGTTTGTTGACTTCAAGAAAGCATATGTCTCAATTGATAGGACATCACTCTTCAATACGGTAGAGGAATATGGACTAGACGACAAAACAAGAAGATTAATAGAACAAACACTAACCGACACACAAGCCAAGGTGAAATTTGTGGGTGAAATCTCAAGTACATTTCAAATAAAAATCGGAGTAAGACAAGGGAATGGACTCTCACCACTATTGTTGAACATAGTACTGGACAAAGTGATGAAAGAATGGGAGAAAGCACTGAAGAGGAAAGCGAAATGGAGTCCAATACACCTGGGAGGAAGAAGAAACAGAGCAGTTGACATACCCTACCTGGCCTTTGCAGACGACCTAGCAATTATAGCAACAAGCCCAAATGAAGCAATCAATCAGATCGAAACACTGAAGGAATGTGCAGAGGAAGCAGGAGTGGAGATTTCCTTTGAAAAAACAAAGTTCATTGCAACAAAAACAGACACAAAAGTATTGAGAACAAAATATGGAAGGATAAATAGAGTGGACAATTTCAAATATCTTGGGGAAATAATCGAACCAACAGGATTGAAAAAGCAAGCACAAAATGCAAAAATAAAAAAGTCAAGAAAGGAATGGCAATAACACAGAACATCTACAATAAGAAATCAATATCAATCAAAACAAAAATCCGACACTACAAGACAGTAATTGAACCAATGGCATTGTATGCAAGTGAAACATTTGCCCTCAATGTGAAGGGACAGCTGGAAGACTTGAAGAGGGAAGAAAGGAAAATCATTCGAAGAGTGCTTGGCCCGAGAAAGACAGAAAATGGATACAGACTGCAAACAAAAAGACAACAGAAAACTACACGAACATTGAAACAGACATAAGGAAGAGAAGAATACAATTCTATGGGCACATACAAAGAAAGCCAGAAACAAGACTGACGAAACAGATACACAACATTACAACAGCACTAACTGGGTGATACAAACGCGAAGAGACATTCAGAAAGCAAACATAACTCAAGAAGAAATTCTGGACAGAAACACTTTCAGAAACAAGATACACAAGTGGCAAATTGAATCAGGACCGGATGAACCAAAACAATGCAGACCCAAATGGTCAGATGAGAGGAAACGAGCGTTCGGCCTCCTGATGAAGCAACGTTGGAAGGAAAGAAAAAGGAAGAGGAACCAAGAATGATGACGAGTCAACGTTGTTTAGCGTCTTCTTTCATGGGAGTTTCAACGCCATAATAATAATAAGCCTAGGAATCACTTTAGGTATACTGATATCCAAAAAACAAAAGACAAAGTCATGATCGGAAAATTGATTGGAAATTGTTCCCCTTTCCGGTACCAAGTCAGGAATATTCGTAAAAATAAGATCTATAAGAGTCTGAGTAGGAGTGTCTATCAGCTGGGTAAGCCCGTAAGATTCTGCACTAACGCATAAGGAGTTATTACTTAACAGATCAAAATTGAAATCCCCTAGAACCACAATGTTTGAAAATTGTGGTTGAATAAAAGAGAATAAATTCTCAAAATAATCATTGACAGTTTCAAAATTATTTAAAGAGCGGGCAGATCTGGTTGACGTTCTATAAGTTGCTGGCTCTGACCAAATTTCATGGGCGTGCACAAATTATGTTAGAGCGAGAAAGAATACCTAAAGTCCTATCGAAAGATTGCTAGCAATCTTCATTTCACAATCTATCCTTTTTATACATTTCAATATTGAGACGTGGATCGCAGAGCGATCTCTCGATTTCCAGTTTTTACTTCGTGGCGTTTTACTTGTTTATGTAATTGTGGAATTTGAAATAAATTGACGCATTTTTTGGATGTTTTTGAATCCCTTGCTTTTCATTTGGATTTTGGAAAGGTTGAGTGCAATTTTGCTTTGAAATACTACGGGATACCGTGAACAAAATAAATTTACCAAGGATACGACCGAATTGCTCTCGGACGAGCTCACGAAAGAGGCTTTCAACGATACAAGCAACTAATTAAAAAACTATGAATTATTTTGTTTCACTGGTAATAAAACTTACGGATTCGAGGGTCGAACCATGAAGTGGTACGTGTCTGATGATTGATGAAGTAAATTTCTCCTTCCAAAGTCTGTGCTTGTTCCCATCCTTCCGGCAATGGACCCAAATCTACATCTGTACCCACTTTCGTAGCTGCAGAAAAAGTGGCGATTGAAACTACTGCCGAAGGATGATAGACATTAGCACTAACGTAACCAAAAAATCCAAATGATTTCCTGTGGGCTATAGATCCTGTTTTCCACAGGGGGTCATCGACTCAAAGTACATACATTTAATATATCTACATATTAAATCATCAACCATATCGTTATTGAGCGCGATTTTTGCTGCTTAGAATGTAACGCGAATGCCTCACTTCGTACCGGTAAAAATCGGATTGATGGTTTGTTTCTAGTATCCCCATTAGCTATTAATCGATGTAATTTATCACAGGACGGAAATATAAACAGTGTTAGTCTTTGATCTAACATACATAACAGGATCAAGTCAGCTATGAACACCCCAAAATAAGTTCGAGTAGCAACATACGGAAATAGCTGTAGGACAAAATGCACCTATTCTCACCTTTGCAACCTACGTTGAATTGATTTGTGGTAAATTAAATAAAATAGAACATCCCTCGCATTTCCGAGATGAACAATCGAAATTTCTTCAGTCACTCTTTGTTCGTAAAGCCTCGGTCAGTACTGAACGTTTCTTGGAAATCTCCGAGGTGAACATAATCGTTACTTCCTTATCGACGTTGCGCCAGAATGAATAAATGCAAGGTCTATTATGAAGTAGTAGCAATTGTCAAAGCGAAATTGCTTTTTAAAAACCAAAAATTTTCCGCGAATGATAACGTAATTCAACAAAGACAAATCTGGTTAGAACGTAGATACATTTCATCAAGGATTATCGTATAGCTGTACCTAAACAATCCGTTGAATATTTAACAGGTATTCCTGCCGTGTGCGTCAAGCATGAACATCAATGAACCGGTAAACGGTTAAAAAATATAAATACAATAATAAAATTGATCCATCCGCAGGAATTCTCACATTATCCTCCGTAAGGAAATAATCCGTTGCGAAATTTAGAATAAATTCTCTGTACCGTGAACAATCGATAAAAGAACAATTTTGGTTACGTTAGGTTTAGAAAAAATGATTACTTACGAGAGACGGGGTTCTTACATGTAGGGTTCGGCGATTGTGGCTGGTGCGGAGATGGCAGTTGTTCGGCACTTTGATGTTGTGCTGCCGTTTGTGCTGCTAAAGATTTTCGTGGGTCTTCCCACGTCGTAGTCCGTGTGATATGGCTGCAAAGAAAAATCCGGATGAATATGTATTCGATCGACCAAGGGAGGCAATAGAATAATAATAACGAGAAAAATTATCAGCACTCTGTGTTGTAATAAGAACTTTCTCTCACGCTGGTTACCGACCAACATTTCTTGGAATCCACGGACACAGATGTAAGACTTGCAACTTAGATATATCATATTCATTACAAAATTTGTTGTTACAATACAATAACCCCTACAGCGTGGGAGCACGCTTGATATGATTCGAAAATACCGTACTTCTTGTAGTTCAGCAACTACGGTATCTATGTAGGTATATTAATAATTAAACCTGAATACGCAGAGCTCTCTTTCACGACGTAAAGATAAATTGATTTATTCATCTACATGGGGTGTAATACAACGACCTTTTGTCATTCCATTATGTCTTTCAAAAAAAATTTTACAACTTGAAGATGATTCTGAAAAGCTGTTCACATTTTTTCTTATCTTTTTTTGAGTCCATCTGTTTCGAAAGAAGAAGATGCAGGTGTATTCTAACGCCCGAACTAAATATTCAATCCCCATCCGAAGCTCAAAACTATCGAAGGATAGAAGCAATCGAGAGATCGATCTGCGATCCACGTCTCAATATTGAAATGTACAAGAAGGATAGATTGTGAAATAAAGATTGCCAGCAATCTTTCGATAGGATGTTAGGTATTCTTTCTCGCTCAAACATAATTTGTGTACGCCCATGAAATTTGATCAAAGCCGGAGTTTTAATTGGTATTATTCAAAATATAATTCCACTTTTTTTTATGAAAATGCAATGAATGTGTTAATAATCGTTTATATTCTTTTCTGATGTATTTGATTATAAACGGGTTAATAAAGATTCAGTAATTGAAACAATATATTATCGACGTTTCGTGTTGAACCATTTCACAAAATATGACAATTTAAATATTTGACAATGTTGTTATAATAAGTTTTCTTAGTAACAATAATCTGACAAATGAAAAACAAAAAGATGGAGACTTGATATGAATTATTTGTTCAGAATAAAGTTGAGTATATTTGATTCAAATTTCGAATATCTGTTCTGTCATTAATTGCTTCAGATTTTTTTTTGATATGAATCATTTCAAGAAATTCTCTTGCTTTTCCGTTTATTTCGTAATCTAGAATTTTCACTGTGTTCAAATCAAATGTATGTTTTAATGTTTGTTCATGTTTATGTAATGCTGTTTGTACTTTAGAGTATTTATGAAATTTTATTCTTTCTTTCAATTTTTGTTTCGTCTGTCCAATATAAACTCCCTTACAATCTTTACATGAAATTTGGAATACGATGTTAGATTTATCATTTTTTAGTGTTTCCGATTTTAATTTCGTAAAAAGTTGTTTTATTTGAATGTGTGGTTTATGTGCTATTTTGAAGTTTGGATAAGGTTTGAAAATGTTGGTAATTTTTTCAGAAAAGTTTCGTATCTATGCGATTGGAATATATGTTGAATTCTCTTCTTTTTTCTCGGTATTTGTATTTAACGTGTTGTATAGTTTGTGTATACGTTCTTTCATGATTTTGTTTACGAATGATGTGGGATAATTATTTTTTAGAAGTAATGATTTAATGGAGTGTAGAATAGCGCGTCTGTGAATTGGTGAGGTTAGTTTGATTTATCTGTCTACATAGTAGTACATAATAGTACATAGTAGTTTATTATGATGGCTTTTTTTTGTTTTATGTGATGTGTTGTGTTAAAATCGAGAATCCTATTTGTATTAGTTTCCTTCCTAAACCATTTTGTTGTGAGTTTATTTCCGTCTCTAATAATGTTCATATCCAAGAAATTTAAGCAATTTTTCGATTCAGTTTCGAGAGTGAATTTAATTTTCTCATGGAAATTATTGAGATTATCTAATATCGTTTGTATTTTATCTTCAGAAGTGATAATAAGACAATCATCAACGTACCTTTTGAAAATGGTTATATCATTAATATGATTTTTTAGTAGTTTTTAGAGACTTGATATGAATTATTTGTTCAGAATAAAGTTAAGTATATTGGATTCAAATTTCAAATATCTATTCGGTCATTAATTGAAACTTAATAAATTAATGCAAGAAAATGAATCACTTGAATATTTTTCTTCAAATAAACAAAATAACATAAAGAATTTTTCAGATACTATCCTCCCTCTGAATGTACAAGAAATATTGAACTTAGACCCAAAATTTTCTATCAACAGCAACAAAACACAAAACATCCCTATGAATCATATTATCTCAATTATCGAAAGTAGAATTGCAAATATCAATAACTCTCATCAAAATATAATCAGATCCAAATTATCAAATACACTAATCAATAACTGTAACAAAACAAAAAATACTAAACTCACATTTTCAGAACGACAGATTTTCCAAAATTTCCAAAAAACCAAAAATTAAGAGAAAAATAATCCATTAATAATAGTTACCAAAGCAGACAAAGGAAATTCAACTGTGATCCTCAATAGATCTACATATAATGAAAAAATGAACAAATTACTGGAAGACACATCCACTTACAAACAAATAAAAAGGGACCTCACGAATACTTTACAGAGAGAAAATAACAATCATAAAAAGATGGGAAAAATCAAATTATATATCACCAGAAATAGCAAAATCATTATACATTCATAACAGTTTACCACCAAAAATTTATGGATTACCAAAAATTCATAAAAACAACATACCTCTCAGACCCATTCTTTCATATTCACAATCCCCTTTCTACAGTCTATCAAAAAATTTATCCAACATTCTTTCTAACATCATAAACAAAAATCCATATTACACAAAAAATTCTTTCACACTCAAAAACGAACTCGACAAATTAATTATTCCTTCAGATCATAAACTCTTCCCATTAGACATCACATCATTATACACAAACATTCCCACATCTGTAATACCAAATATAATTGAAGAAAATTGGCAATCAATCTCAATACACACTTTTATTCCAAAAAAAGATTTCATTGAAACAGTTCAATTAACTTGAGGATCCCGTTATTTTCAATTTGGTGACAAATTTTATCAACAAACATTTGGTGTGGCAATAGGATCCCCCATTTCCAACACCATAGCTCAACTTGTAATGGAAAATTTGGAAGAAAAAATACTAAAAAATCATATTAGTGATATAACCATTTTCAAAAGGTACGTTGATGATTGTCTTATTATCACTTCTGAAAATAAAATACAAACGATATTAAATAATCTCAATAATTTCCATGAGATAATTAAATTCAGTCTCCAAACTGAATCGAAAAATTGCTTAAATTTCTTAGATATGACCATTATTAGAGACGGAAATAAACTCACAACAAAATGGTTTAGGAAGGAAATTAATACAAATAGGATTCTCAATTTTAACACAACACATCACATAAAACAAAAAAAAAGCCATCATAATAAACTATATAGACAGATCAATCAAACTAACCTCACCAATTCACAGACCCATTATTCTATACTCCATAAAATTATTACTTTTAAAAAATAATTATCCTATATCATTCGTAAACAAAATCATGAAAGATCGTATACACAAACTTTACAACACGTTAAATACAAATACCGAGAAAAAAAGAAGAGAATTCAACATTTATTCCAATCCCATACATACGAAACCTCTCTGAAAAAATTACCAACATTTTCAAACCTTATCCAAATTTCAAAAGAGCACATAAGCCACACATTCAAATAAAACAACTTTTTACGAAATTAAAATCGGAAACACTAAAAAATGATAAATCTAACATCGTATACCAAATTTCATGTAAAGATTGTAACGGAGGTCATATAGGACAGACAAAACAAAAATTGAAAGAAAGAAAAAAAGGTCATAAATTCTCTAAAGTACAAACAGCATTACATAAACATGAACAAACATTAAAACATACATTTGATTTTAAGACAGTCAAAATTCTAGATTACGAAAAAAAAAAGAAAAGCAAGAGAATTTCTTGAAATGATTCATATCAAAAGAAACTCTAAAGCAATTAATGTCAGAACAGATATTCGAAATTTGGATCGAATATACTCAACTTTATTCTGTACAAATAATTCATATCAAGTCTACATCTTTTTGTTTTTCATTTGTCAGATTATTGTTACTAAGAAAACTTATTATAACAACGTTGTCAAATATTTAAATTGTCATATCTTGGAAAAGGGTTCAACCCGAAACATCGATAATATATTATTTGAATAACTGAATCTTTATTAACCCTTTATAATCAAATACATCAAAAAATAATAAAAATATATACAGAAAGGGTAAATATTTCAAGAAAGAATTATCGTTTATTGATATGACATGTGTTTATGCATAAAAAGTTTCCATATTACCACATTAAGAACGTTGGCATAGAATACTGACTATGCTCTTCTGTGGCGTGAGGTATCAAATTTTCGTGTCTATTTGAAATTGGTTTGGTTAGTTCGTTGCCTACCTAAATAGTGCTCGGGAAAAACCATTATTCTTACAACCCCTGGTATCTATTAAGCCGGAGGTCTTAAAATAATACAAGTAAGACGTTCTTCCGAAAGGGTGATACTCTACGAGATTGACAGTTTGTATTTAGCGCGGTCAATGTCCATCGATCGCTTATTGATAAAGACAAACTGTCATTTTACAAAGAAAAAAGCTATCTTTACTCCACAATCCACTATCCGTCGATATGCTTGTGTCAAGCATTGCACATTCTATCCTTTGATACGTTATAGATACATTTTGGAGCCAATCGAGATTGAATTTTCAATCCCAGATAGCCAAAAATGAATAGGGACTGAATATTAAGTTCGGGCGTAAGTGTACTTTCTTCTGTGATTTAAGTTAGTGTACGCAATTCACCTACTATAAACTAATAAAATAGTGCAAAAGAAAACTCGTTAGGCCCGTTCCCCTCAGTAAATAGATATTCGTTCTCGAAAATAACCTTGAAATCGAAGTAATTACATTGTTGTACTAAATAAAACCGTATCAACAATACCTATCAGTAAAAGATGAATGGAAACAATCGAAAATATTTAGGAATAGTATACGAAAAGCGGCGTACGATTAGGTTATCACAAAAATTGACCTCGCTAGTAAGTTGTAATCCTTGTTGATGGAATACAAGTTCAACTAAAAACCCGTTATGCGGAAATATTTCTTCCGGTTTTCAATAGACAGCGAAACGAAGATGGCCCGATAACGTTGGTTGGCGAAGATAAAATAACATTTATTATTTATTGTTAAACTGATTGTTCCAAACGAAAAATCGCATGTCTCTTGTACAAATGCGATAATAGTTGCGTGATCGATGCCGATCTCAAGTACGAGGGAAAACCATTTTCCTGGAATTTTCGAGACATGACTCACACCGATATCACTTAGTAACCGTACGACACAAACAACAAATTTGAATGTGTGAATTGCATTATTGAATCATCGTTGCTTTCAATTCTTGGAAACGGCAACATGGGGGTTCGTTTCTAAACTACCCAAGAAAGTTAAATCGTTCAGTTGTTAGAAACAGGAGATAGAATTTCCTGTCTGAACGTTTAACTCGTATAGCGCTTCCGGTTAACCATTCTATGACCTTTAGAGGCCGGCTTTGTTTTTCAATGAAAACAGGTACGGATGACTCAATTTCTTCGACGAAATAAGCCCCCATTCTCTAAACAGATTCGCATCTTTCATATCCGTTCTGACGAATTCACACAGGTGACTATCTATTTAGAGATCTGCTCCTCGAACGGTCAGCATCTCGCTATAATGAGAATTAATAATATGTATTCCTCAAATGTTTTTCTAAATAAAAATTACGTGGTCACTTGGAAATTTAAAAAAAAGATTTTTGAAAAATTGCATTAAACGGTACTTTGCTTTTTCACATAAGTATAACTACTCCAGCGATTAATGTTTAAAAACTGTTTATATACCGGTAAGATTCTTCTGCAGCTTCAGGCTTACGTTCGGCATTTCGGTTTTATGACTACTTTTTCTTTTTCTCTACCACTTAATTTGGTTGATTTTATAAAGATATTAAAGATTCAATAAAGTTTTGAATTGCAATTCACTGCTAGAAAATTTTGTGAATCAAGAATACAAGATGCATGATACAGGCTGCCTCAAACATGGCGCAACCACATTAGGACCCCACAGAACAGCGGAAAAATATTTTTAAAAATCCATCTTCGAAAATGGACAAGATATGAGCACTTGTATGAGTACTTAATCTGGCATCGTCGGGTCCTATTTCTGCGCGTTAATTTCAAAATTGATCATATTTACTTGGTTGGCTGGGTAAAGAAAATGTCAATCAATTATTTGAATGTTTTTCTATCATTTATTTATTGTGCTAAATGAACTAGATCATTTCCCAATTATATCCAATTGTTTGAACTTTGGCTCTCCGATGACAAAACACACTGATTTCTTCGGATTGTCGACCATTCCAGATGTAATTGTTGCTGCTGCTTGGATTCGATCAAAAAGATCTTTCGATCCAAGACGAGTTTTGTATACTTTATCTTTAATATATCCCCACACAAACAAATCGAGGGGCGTTAAATCCGGAGAGCTTGCTGGCCACGATACGTCGTCGATGCATCGTGCACATTAGTCAAATATATCGACATTCGTTCCTAAATCTGTTCGAGAACATCTGCGTGTCCCAAAAGTTTTTAACACTCTTAATATCAAACACATAATGACAAAAAAATAGTCTTTCGCGTCATTACTGCATAAGACAACATTTTCTAAAGAAATAATATGGAGAATATTCGGAGATCAAGAAACCTTTATACTGTGGAACATTCCTGACCACATCCACTATCCTTTAATCCTGGATTCAGAGTTTATGCATTTCAATGAATTTTTGATCAAAATTAAGTTATGCTACTTAAATGAATAAACACAGGAACACGAATCACCTGATCGACAAGTACCTCGATAAGTTTGACATAAGTATGGAAAAATCATGAATAGTTAGTGATGCGCAAGAACAAGACAAGACAAGAATCATAAAAATCTTGTCTTGCTAAGGCATCTTGTCATCTTGTCTTGGTCTTGTGACCAAGATTTGGCAAGAATCTTGTCTTGTTTTGTTCTTGCGTTGTTAATAGTCAAGCTTATGAAATTTCAAAGTACAATCATATTTATCTTCAACAAAAAAATGAAAAAAAGACGTGGAGAAGTGAACTTGATGCCTATTACAGTTCTCCCAGAGAACACCAAGACACCAACATTCTCCAATGGTGGAAAAATAATCAAAAAACTTATCTAATTATTGCTAAAATGGCAAGGAACATTCTTTGCACACCAGCTTCCCCAGTGCCAGTAGAGAGATTATTTTTTGCTGGTTCTCTGGTGATGAATAAAAAAAGAACCCGATTATCCGATGATTCTTTAAAAATGCTGGTCTGCATTAACTCTTGGGCAAAATGCTCTCTTAAGAACGAAATTTGTTATGGTGACTTTTCATAATTTCTTTTAGAATGAGTTAAACTAAAAATAATTTCGAATTGAATACAAAAGTTTTGTTATCCGGATATGAAAAGAAATTTTTTTACTTCATTCCGATTATATTTCAAATTTTGTGCAAGAAAGATAGAATAAAAATATTTTAGTTCAAAATTTTTATTACCCGAACTGTGTTTTTATTTAATTGTTTCACCTTAACTACCTGCCTGTCAGGTTAAAAATTAAATGTATATTATCAATTTAAATTTTGCAATTTTGTGAATGATATTACCATTTTCAAAAGATATGTCGATGACTGTCCTATCATTACATCAGAAGAGAAAATGCAAACGATTTTAAATTCTCTAAACAATTTCCATGAAAGAATTAAATTCACTCTTGAAATTGAATCAGAAAAAAGTTTAAACTTTCTAGACATGACGATCATTAGGCAAAATAACAAATTAATAACAAAATGGTTCAGAAAAGACATCAATACAAACAGAATCCTCCATTTTAACACAACACACTACATCAAATAAAAAAATTCTCTAATTATAAACTACACAGACAGATCAATGAAACTTACTTCACCGTCTCTCAGACCTATCACTTTACTCTCTGTTACATCACTTCTTCAAGAAAATGGTTACTCAATCACATTAATTGATAAAATACTCAGACAACGAATCCACATATTATATAACACAAAAAAACATACACAAAAGATCCTACATCATATATACCTCTTCCATACATTGAAAATCTTTCTGAAAAAATTGAGAATATTTTCAAACCAAATAAGAATATCAAATTTGCTCACAAATCAAATATCCAAATAGAAAACCTTTTCACAAAATTAAAATCACTGACACCAATTCAAGACAAATCAAACATCATATACGAAATTCCATGTAAAGACTGCGACGGTGTATATATTGGACAAACGAAACAAAAACTAAAAGACAGATTAAACGGATACAAATACTCAAAATTACCAACAGCTTTACATAAACATACACAAACATTAAAATACACATTCAATTTCGATGGAGTTAAAATCCTAGATTACGGAAAGAACAAAAAATCAAGAGAATTTCTGGAAATGATTCATATTAGAAAAAACAAATATTCAAAAAACGATAGGACAGATATTAAAAATTTACACAAAATATATTCATTTTTACTTGATAACACATGACTCAAATCAAGTCTCTGTCTATTTTTCTTCTTTTTTCTTTTTACCGTTTCTAAGCATTTGTTATCCAATAATTTTCTTGTCATTTATACATCCGTCAAATTTGTAAAATCTTGAGAAAGGGTACAGCCCGAAACGTTGATGAAGAAATAGTAATTTTTCAATTATTCAACTTTTTGAACACCCCTAATAATCAAATAACTGAATTCAAATAAACCAATTTAAATGACACATCATTTTTTTAACTTGTGTATTTTTTTCTTAGTTAGTTTTTTTTCAATCATATGCTACAAAAATATTATCAGAAAATCTTATTGAAACTACGATTGGTTGTAGAGTGAAAAAAGAAAAATTATTTTTGAATTGAAATCTGCAGTAAAATACGTGCAAATTTTTAATTATATATTATTAATTCTGTGTAAATAGTTAAAATAGTTAGTAAAATATAAAAAACCATTAAAAATTTCTATAAAAATCTGGATAAGATCATAATTTTCACTTCAATTCAGAGGCAAGTGTTTAATGCGGAAATTTGCACATAAATTTATATGCAATTAATGTGCTTGACTATTATAACTTAAAATCTTTAATATCAGAAATTTACTAATAAACCAAAAGATGATGAACATAATTTTATAATAAAAAATTAGTTTTACGGGGATTCATTTCAATATTAATACGAAACGCGCATAAAAAAATGTCATTAATAAGTCATAACTCAATAGAAACTAATTAAAAATCTTTACTCATTAGTGAATACTCAATATTAAAAAAAAATTTCTCACGACAACATTCTTGCGATTCTTAATAGGTATTATCTTGGTCTTGTCTTGTATTAAGTTGGCTTAGTCTTGTCTTGAATTTCAAGACAAGACCAAGAATATCTTGAGTCTTGGCGCATCACTAGGAATAGTTAAACCATAAAACAGTTGAAAATATATCATCCACATCAATAATTCAAAGCAACATGGATTTTCTAATAACAAAATATTGTTTTCATAATCAAGAAATAAATAATCTACATCTATAAAAAGCTGCAGATGTGAAAACTATAAAAACATGGTTTTTCGAACAAAACATCGGTAAAACATCGATATATCGTTCTTTTTCAACGATGTATTTTAACAATGCAAGCATCGATGTCTAGAAATATCGATGTTTTTCACAACGATGTTGCATCCCTAGTTGCCCTAGCAATTACATGAAGGAACATAATCTAAAGCAAGTTCTCCATAAGCACTAAATAAAATTTTAGTTTCTTTAAAATTACATAGGAACTACGAATTTGAGATAGGAACAATGTGAACTGAAGTTATCCAAGATTTAAATGCCGACTGTTTAAGATTTTTTTTTCACATATTTTGCTCGGTTAATTGTTGTCGTTCGTATTGTCAATAATTAGTTTGATGAGTTTTTAATACTCTGCAATTTTTCAACTCCTCACGTCAAGGGATTTCGAAGATGAATAGGTTTTAGTGAAGCCCAAAAAAAGCACAAAAGTCGAAATAACTTGAAAACGATTGAGAATCAGCTATGAATAAAGTAGCTTTATTTTTTGATGAAAATTAAGGATTGATGAAAAAATATGTACAAATGTTTCAAAATGAGAGAGCGTAGGCACAAACTCTTATAACCCACATTTCAGGACAAAACACCCAATAGTTCTCCGTAAACGTCTAATGATTAACCCGCATTGAAACACCCGGTATGAATTGATCAACAACCAGTACTAAAATCTATTAACGAATAGAACTAAAGCAACCCAGAAATGCAATTTCGTACTGAACTCGATTTTTGACTGCATAATATAGGAAACTTTTCGGAAACAACTCGATGGATTATCTGATTATTGCTGTTCTTTTCAAGATGATTCAATTCCATCTAACGGTTTATTATTATGTTTATATAATCGAGGGTGATAGGACACTAAACGCAGAATTCCTTTGGTAAAACGGCAGAATTGTTTACCATCCACATTTCAGGATAAATAGTGACATTAAAACTATACCTATTACATTTAACGTCCTTGCGTAATACGTGCATTAGGTTCTCTTCGTAGATTTACCTCCGAGTTTGTCATTACTCATTGCGCTAATTAATACCTTGCAGTGTATTATTATCACACAAACCGCTATTACGCTGCTGTTCCAACGGAAAACGGAAAAGGTTCATTAAAATTTTTCTTCATGAATCTCACAGAATGTCGAGAAGTTTTGTACATTCTCAAAATGTGGGACCTTCTGACATTTCCCTTCGAACTCGTTGTTGGATTTTCCTTGATCTGTCTGGCACTGAGTCACACTTCCCTTCGTTCACATCCTCTTTTTCCGGAAACAACTAATCATTACACCACGTGAATTTTAATTCACCAAAAAGGCCTAACTGACGATATTGCGTTTTATACTTCTTTTTATGATTACAATTTCGTTGTCCTTTCTTTCAGTCATGCTGATTCCCTGATAATTCGTGAACGAAAACAATGGTTAATGAAAATTAACATCTGCTTCTTTCCAGTTTTAATTCAATCAATTCTAGTTGTTCTATAAATACAGCATTAATTACGTACGAGTTCGCTACATCTTGGTAGTAAAAGCATGACAAAAATTATGTAATTTTCACGGGCTATTTCTTTTGCGGTCAACATCTCGGCTTATACCGACTTTGATAATAATGGCAAAACACGTCATTATTTATATCCGATTTCATTCGAAATAGATGAATATTCTTCGAAACCTCAAATGGAACGGGAAGCAATATTGATAAGATGATAGTAGAACACGGATCTTTTATCAAGGTTACCCGACTTCCTTTGGGGTTCACGTTTGAGCATACAAATTCGATGTGAAAATTTATGGCTACCTATAGGTAGTCGATAGCCAGTCATTTAGGCGAAGCTCTTTGTTAGACTTGTCCCTGAGACAGAGACTTAACGTTCTACCATTTAAGCTCTTATGTCGGTTTATCAGTCCGGACCGTTGATAGGTTTGTCGAAGTCATTAATGCAATCGACCAAGCTTTTTTCATTTTCTTAAAGGGGGAAAAAATATTTCGTCAAATTCACACACATGAATTAAACGGAAAGTTGAAAACGCTGGCTCACTTCAACGAGAAATTCATCATTGTCAAAATTGATTAATGTTGTGTTGAATTTTTCAAATTCCGAATTGCCAAGTTGTACATATTACTGGATGCAGAAAACCGAATAGACTTTACACCCAATTCACATTCTACATATTATGTACGAATAAAATTATAGCGTTCCGTTTTACCATGAAGACAATAAAACGGTATGATAATTTAAATTATTTGAAGTTGTGCGGCTCTCGAAACATTGACCCGGCGCGGTTCTTAATATTATTATTGCAGTAACCTATTGTGTTTTATCGACGCGACGTATGTAGTATTCATTATCTCGTTCATTTCTTCACATACATCACATACCGTCCTTAATATATTCTATGGATCAGTTCTAAGATACAGCCATCTTGAAAACATTTGGAAATCGATATACAGGTTGTCCCAGACATGCCGGAAAATACCTACACCCTGTTTTCAGGAGGCATAATACCAAAAAAAAGGTATAAAAATTTTATTTCAAAGAATTGGGATGATATGACTGCCAGAAACATCGAAATTAAGAAGTCTACAGCTCTGAAATAAATAAGAATTATGCAAGTATAATAACGGATTACGGGCTTTCCATTACCTTTTTAAGTTGAATTTAAGTTGAAAAAGTCGTAAGTGACGTTATTCAAGATTTAAGTTTAAGATTTTTTTTCACATATTTTGCTCGATTATTCTTTGTCGTTCGTATTATCAATAATTAGTTTGATGAGTTTACTCCCCATGTCATGGGTTTCGAAGGTGAATAAAAAAAATCACGAAAGTCGAAATAACTTGAAAACGATTATAAAGTAGCGGTATATATGTGAGATTCTTATTTATAATGTGAAATTCTGATAGATTGTTACTTTGAATATATAGTTGAAGTCATTAATACTATTTTTTGAGTCCACTAGACTCAACTGTACATTTGCTTCCTCCCTGACAAGTAGTTGTAAATGGGCCTTTCCCATGATTTTTTTTTATTGCATAATTAAATGAAGTAAGTCAAAATTAACAGATTCCCAAAAAATTTTTTTCTAAATCCTCTTAGTTTTTTATAAAATAAATAAAATCGATTTGAAAGGCGGGAAATCTGAATTTTAAATTTTATGTATAACCGGCAACATGGGAATGAGATTCAAACCATCTACTATTCCGTCGCTTAGGAACAATAACATAGATACTTAGAAGTTTTAAAGTTCTATGCCTAGATAACCTTAAAACCTAAGTTACATTGAGTCTTAAGCAATGTTGCCAGCTTCAGTCAAATTTCATTGAATACTTTCATGATGACGTGACATGCAACTGACCAATGAAAAAACTCAATCTCCAAACTTTAAATTAAGATTTCTCAATAACTATTTCACCAATATTAATGATTAGGACATTTTTGTGCGTTGAAAAAAATCTATTTTTGTGTACAACCGTCAAATTTTAAATCCCCACCGCATGGGAAAGGCCCATTGTCTGTTGAGTTCGGTGTATTGAAGAAAAAGGTTAATCGGTTTTCCTGAATACAAGAAGGACTTATTTGAGCCTACTAATTGCGTTTGTACAAAAAGAATTTTTATTAACCATTAAAATGAATTTACTTTTATCACGTCCTATAAAACCAATATATTTCACATTATTCACTTTTCTCAGAAAAATGGAAGGGTTTCCCGACCAACACTTCAAATTATCGTTGTCGTAATCGATAAATTTAACTCAATAACTATCGACTGAAAACTTTTTATGGGAATTCTCAAAAACCTTTCTTCATTAAGCCATAAAAATCCATAGGTGTGCCGCTGGGATCTTTTTTCGCCAACTCGAATAGTGAGTCGACTAGGTGCCTCATAACACCTACAACGCGTTGTGGGTAATATATTTGAATTTATTTGTTAATCGCCACATTTGAACATAATGCAGCGTCTTTAGAAAGAATTAGGCCGGCTCAGAGCGTAATAAGAGATCGGTGTAGAGAGGATTTCAAGTCATAATTAACATAAAATTATCTCATATTAAATTTTAATTTATCGTCGCTGTTTTCAAATAACCAACTTACACGAAAATAAGTGCTTCAGTAATGTTTTTATTTTCTTATCGTGATAAACGGATACCTTTTTGTTTGTGGTTAAATAATTAATTCCATTTTTTTCAGGTACAAATATAATTGCTTTAATAACAAAAACATTCTTTGTTACGTAACTCATTTTAGGTATACACAATGGTTTTCACTAATCAAGTGTTTGTAAAAAACTTCTCTCATTCAGATTTGTAAATATAATGACATGCATATGTATATTTCATGTGCACTGTTTAGGGTGTCAAAAGGGAAATGTTATCTTTATAACTCCTTCTAACACGTTCCAGATTCAGTTGTAAAAATCGGACACGTTTATGAAGAAAAATGCTTGATTAAAAATTGCAAATTTGAATTTTTGTCCAGAAGAAATCGGCCGTTGTTTGGATTAGGAAAAAACTTTTACAAATTATATCGTCGATGATTACCAAAGGATTCTATGATTTTAGTTATATTACATTATTAATAATGTCCCTAGTTTATGTCATATACGTAAATTATACAGGCTGTCCACCGGGAATGCCCATTAGAAGTTTACGGAGAAATAGTTGTCCGATTGGTTTGAAATTTTGTACTATCCATAGAGGCTAACTTTCTAAAATAGTGGCAACAATTTTCCACTTCCGATTACACCGAAAATGACAGATGCTCTCTTATTTTAAATGGAACAGCCTATATATTTTAACATCATTCGATGGACTTTTTGATTCTAGTTGATTTCTTGTACTATTTCTTCTATCTACATTTAGTAGTTTCCGAGTTATCTGCATATTTGTGAAAAAAATTACAGACAAGGCCATTCAAAAAAATTGGTTTTTCTCAATATCACAATGCATAATTTTAGATCCGCCCTCTGAAAGAATTACCAGAAGATTACTTAATGTCATTTCATAAATGTCGGCAATCTATGTTATACAGAATGTTCAACACACACTGTCGAATTTAGATTTGAAAAAATGACGATAACTCAGTTTTTACAAGTATAAACTCCAAATTTTCTTTTCGTATTGGGTTAAAGAACAAAAAAATAATTGTAGTTTGTTAATAATTCCCTATGCCTAAATAGTACTGTTTTTGAGATAACTTGAAATAATTGTCACATGGAGGCAAAGTATCAAATTGCATCCTATTATTATTCTGTGCTCGCTTATTGCACTTGCGCATCAGGAAGCTCTATGAGCATCGAATCAAATTTTGGTTCTATGCTCTTATTGTTGACAGTTATCCAAAAATGGGTGAACGTTTGAATTACACAAACGAAGATTATTTAAATTTGTTCAGCATTTATGTTGAATCTAACAGGATTATTTTTCGAGCATGCGATACATTTGGAATTAGATTTCCAGAGAAGCCGAAACCGTCACGAAAAACTTTGAAACGAATTATAGAAAAATTCCTACGCTGTCTATAAATCTGCAGAACTGTTCAACAATCATTAAAAGAATCTCGCCCTTGTAACTTTTGATTTCCATGTGCCATGACGCAGGAATTGTTTTCTAATTCGTTTCAAAGTTCTTCGTGACAGTTTCGGCTTTTTGGGTAATCTAATTCCAAATGTATCACATGCTCGAGAAATAATTCTGTTAGATTCAGCATAAATGCTAAATAAATTTAAATAGTCTCCGTTTGTATTATTTCAACGTTCGCAAAATTTTCAGATAACTGTCAACAGTAGGAGCATAGAACCAAAATTTGATTCGATGCTCATAGAGCTTTCTAATGTGCAAGTGCAATAAGCGAGCACAGAATAATAATATGACGTAATTTGATACTTTGTCTCCATGTGACAATTATTTCGAGTTATCTCAGAAACAGTACAATTTAGATATAGGGAATTATTAACAAACTACCCTTTTTTTTGTTCTTTATCCAAATACGAAAAAGAAATTTGAAGTTTACATTTGAAAAAACTGAGTTTTCGTCATTTTTCGAATCTAAATTCGGCAATGTGTATTGAACATGCTGTATAACATAGATTGCCGACATTTAAGAAATGACATTGAGTAATCTTCTGGTAATTCATTTCAGAGGGCAGATCTAAAATTATGCATTGTGAAATTAAGAAAAACAATTTTTTTCAAAGGCCTTATCTGTAGTTTTTTTCACAAATATGCGGATAACTCGGAAATTACTCAATGTAGATATAAGAAATGGTACATGAAATCAACTATAATTAAAAAGTCCATCGAATGACGTTAAAATATATAGGCTGTTCCATTTAAAACAAGAGAGCAGGTGTCATTTCCGGTGTAATCGGAAGTGGAAAATTGTTGCTACTATTTTAGAAAGTTAGCCTCTATGGATAGTACAAAATTTCAAACCAATCGGACAACTATTTCTCCGTAAACTTTTAATGGGCATTCCCGGTGGGACACCCTGTATAATTTACGTATATGACATAAACTAGGGACATTATTAATTATATAATATAACTAAAATCATAGAATCCTTTGGTAATCATCGACGATATAATTTGTAAAAGTTTTTTCCTAATCCAAAGAACGGCCGATTTCTTCTGGACAAAAATTCAAATTTGCAATTTTTAATCAAGGATTTTTCTTCATAAACGTCTCCGATTTTTACAACTGAATCTAGAACGTGTTAGAAGGAGTAAAAACTTTTATAAAGATAACATTTCCCTTTTGACACCCTAAACAGTGCACATGAAATATACATATTCATGTCATTATATTTACAAATCTGAATGAGGGAAGTTTTTTATAAACACTTGATTAGTGAAAACCATTGTGTATACCTAAAATGAGTTACGTAACAAAGAATGTTTTTGTTGTTAAAGCAATTATATTTGTACCTGAAAAAAATGGAATTAATTATTTAACCACAAACAAAAAGGTATTCGTTTATCACGATAAGAAAATAAAAACTTCTAATAGGCATTCCCGGTGGGACACCTGTATATAGAGATTGAAAAGGGCAAACTGAAAAAATTCACAAATTGATTCGCCAGCATTTTCAAACCAAAAATTTCCATATTCTTAGACAAAAAGCAAAAAAGTATGAGAATAAGTGAATCAAAAGTTCGTTTGAAAAAATCACGATTCAAGCGAAAAAATGGATATTTCACAGTCATTAAATGAACTTTCGTACGGGGATGAACGTTATTTACCATGATCACAACAATACGAATTGGTTTTGATCTACCCCATTTTCACGATGAATTGAAATATACGGACAGCTGTTATCTCGTATGTGGGCGATCAGACTAATCGGAAATCAAAATAAATTTGCTCTCAATGGAAAGAAATCCGCCTAACCTTTGGACCACCATCAATTGAATGTAAATTGATATAATAATTATTACGCAGTCTCTATTTTCGTGTCGGAGTTTTCTTCGAAAATACACACGAGTATAAAATGATTACGAGTTAATTCCCATACGTAAAAGTTGTATCAAATCCATCTGCTCAAATAAATCCATCAGAAATTTGGCCCGTGAAATGCAGAAATATCCTTTGATCGAGATTGGTTCGTTTTAATCGATCCTTTTCACTATCCAACCTATTTTCTTTGTTTACATTTCTCGAGTTATGCAAAATCGGTCGGGAATAATTCCGAAATATATTAGCAAGTACATATTATAATGGGTGAGTTTTGCAGTGAATCTTGGCACCCAGTATGAATAGTTTGTTTTATAAATGCTTCTAACTCCGAGAAAAATATTTACGTTTAAATCCACCTTTTATTGTACAAAAATGATAATTTTATCTTTGTACAGAGACAATTGTTTACTAACTCGTCTCGACTTCGATCTTTGTCGGTTTTGGAAAATTCAGTGTACGTTCTGCTTACGCAATAATATCACGATGGCGATAGATCCATTCATTTCATTACGAATATTGAACGCGTTTCGCTCAGGCGCCAAAAGTTTCTATTTATTTAATAACAGTAACTAATTATTGACCTGACGTTATCAGTATTGATGGTTAACACACAATAAACATTTATAGTGGGCTGAGAAATCTGTTGAAGTTTAAGCCTAATGTGGGCCTCAACTTAGCTTTGGTGATATCGCGGAAAAATGATGTATCCAAAAATTACTGATTGTAATAAAATCGTTCGCAAAAATACGAACAATTTCCCTAAATGCTTACACTGTTATTTCAACGATTAAAAATAATCCATATATGTATTTACCAATCGATGTTTGTTTTATACCGGAGCTTGTTGCGAGTATGTGGGTATTGTGAAAGTTTGAACCAGCCTTCAATAATCGTTATTGTCGAGTGGCTATAAGGTAGGAATTCTCCCAATATCTATGGTGCAATAGACATCTCATGAATAACATATCAACGACAGATAACATGGTAAACCTGGTTGTGCATCAATTATTTCCGGCAACTCAAGTCATATCGCGATGAAATTTTCGGGAGGTATCTTTTCAATAGAGCGAAACTTATCAATTTGAACCATTTAAAACTTCTCTACACCCACCGAGGAGGGAAGAAAAAAGTGGAATAGATGCAATATTATTTAACAAAGAGGCACATTTCTATGAGATTTTAGCAGAAATTTTTTGTTGTAAAAACTTTTAATAAATTAAAAAATTATTTTGAAAACTCTAAAATACAATGAAATTTTTTTGATTATAGTAATATTAGGGATGCCCGAGAATTCAGCAATTAAGTATTCAGTATTCGGCCAAAAAGTTCGCAATTGAAAGAAAACTCGGAAGAAAAAAGGTTTTACACGAAGGAAAAAAACCAAACACCGACAACGCTTCAAACTGAGGAATTTCTCAAAATTAATTTTCTGAATTTAAAATATTTTAAGATTTGGAATTTTGAAAAATATCACTTGAGAATTACACAAAAAAGTAACCAGTCAAGATTTGAAAATTAAAGATATTCCATAAAACAATAAATTCCAACATTTTTGGATTTACTTTTGTAGTTTCTAGTGCTAGAATGTATACAACGTTGAAATGTTTCAATTGAGTAAGTCATGATAGTTATCAGAAAGATAAAAAAAATCCGAGTAAGGTATTTGAAAAATTATGGCCATTTAAAAAAAGTTGACAAAATGTACATTCCGTGACGGTTTTTTCACTCCTGTTACTGCAAATATCTTTTTAATTTTTTTTTGTTAGTAATCTTCCTCTTTAAACTCTATTTTTGAAAATTTTAAAAATCTCCTATAATAATAATAATAATGTTTATGTAGTACCACAATAATGACAATTAACAGATATATTAATGCATAAACTAGAACAGAAAAAGTCAAAATAAAGATTCATTAAGATATTCAATAAACCAATGAAGGAAATCCAAAGGATATTCCTTGTGCTTGGTCTAATTACATTATTAACACAACACAATGAACCCAAACATCAAGTAAATAAACCATTATTCAATTATAGTTGAGTACTCCTGATTTTAAGAAAGTATTTAAATTTTTTTCATGTTTTAACACTAATAAAAAGAAACAATTTATACATCCAGTAGTTAAACAATATGGCAAACATTCTTTTGTGAAAATACAGGTGCCCCAGAAGTCGACGTCAAGCGACAGTTGACAAAAAAATAAAAAAAATCCAATTGATGTACATATTTAAAAAAAATGGTCATTTAAAAAAATCGAGAAAATCTACATTCTGTGACGGTCTTTTCACTCCTATTACTACAAATATCATCTTTTTTCAATTAAATTTTTGTTAGTAATCTGAAACATTTCGTTTTTAAACTCTAGCCCACACTTTATGGTCAACTGCTCCAACTAAAAATTAAATTTGATTTATTGCCCATCTAAAGATTCAAAATGAATACTTTGTCCAATTTCAACTGACCATGCTGAAAAAAAAACTACTATGCTAGTTTGGCAAGTAACTTTAAAAGTTGGCACGGTTAATAAGGATTCCAAAATGTACAATACTTGCTAATTTATTTTTTAAATTGCTGTAATGTTTTCAGTATAACACATTCTTAACTATTTTTTCTTACTTATTCAAAAATGTACCCGTGGCTCTCCTCTAAGCCGTGAATTTTAAGATTCCAGTTGGAATGAGACGAGCTGATTCATAAGACAGATAGTGACGATAACGTGACAGAGACGGGGAGGGTTATTTTACATTTGTTGTAATTTTAATTTATGTTAAATATTTGTTATGCTGTAATAAATCAAAGTATTACATTCACTGATGTTTAATTTCTTGGCGTCACTATTTGTATATCTTTTTATCTATCTCTTTACCTGTCTCTTTAAGTGACTAACGTGACACTCGTCACTTAAAGTGAGAGAGATAAGGATAGTGACGCTATGAAATTAGATGATTAAATTAAATATAAAAAAAGTCTTACAACTTGAAAATGCATTGTTACATTTACCTGAAAAGCTGATCTTTTTTATTGGGATTTAAGTAAAAAAACATCTGATTAAAAATTATTCAAATAAAACCGTTTTTTTTTTCTTTATCTTGTTTTCTCGCAAGCTAAAAGAAACGTTTTCTTCTTACACACTTAATAATAGGATTTTTCTCCTCTTTTAGTGTTATTTTGCTGCATATAATAAACTTATGAGCAACAGCAATGCATCTTAATTAATAATAATAAATAATAATAATAATAATCAATAAATAATAATGAAGAACATCGTTGTAAGTGTCGAACTTCATGAACTGGTTACAGTCATTTGAGATCATGATGGCTGGTGATTCGTTTCCGTTAGTGAACCAAGTTCATGGTTTTTTCAATGCAAAACGGTAATTTATGGTCTTTTGTGCAATCGATAATCCTGCCAAATTTTTTACAAGACCCAAGAACCCATTGTAACGTTTAGAAAGTTTCCCAATTAATGCTCAAAATATCTTCGATTCTCAGAATACACAATCCTGAGACCTTTGGGGTTTCAGCCTACCTTTCACTTAATTTTTTTTTTTCAATGGAACACGGCGTCCGAACCGTTTGAATCCCGCCGTCTTTTAATAGTTCCTTTCTTAGAACTCAAAGGTAAATTCTACTTTGGCCCTCGTCTTTCAAGGTCCCGAAAATAATGGCTACCTGTTCTATCTATCTCTTATATTTATATTCTCCGTGCACGGACTCACTAAACCTAACTGGTCGCGCGGTATTTTATTATATATAATTTCTTTTATTTTTCCCCTTATCGGCGTCTCACATCCAACGATCTCTACACTCTACGGGGCGTTCGAGACCGAAAGCTTCTGTCATGCAATCTCAATCAATCGAAATGTTCACGTTGCTAATGGTCTTCATCGGTTTTTCGAGTTGAATGATATTTAAGTACGAATGACTCGATGGATGACGTTGACTACGAAGAAATAACGTGATTTCCGAACTTTCTCACGTTATCATGGACGGCTAAACATCAATTAATGTTCCTATAGGCTGTGTTATGTTAATTTCACTATTAATTGATCATCTATTTCCTAATGTGTATGCTCATCCGTTCGGTTTTACGGTCCTACTACTGGTTTGTCATAGTTTCGCAACGTCTTCTTCGTTGAAAAAAAAAGAATATTTATATATACGTACACAGATATCATAGAAAATTTATTCTTTCTTGATGTATTTACCCTTTTTGTATAAATTTTTATTCTTTTCTAATGTATTTGATTATTAAGGGTTAATAAAGATTCAGTAATTCAAACAATATATTATCGACGTTTCGGGTTGAACCCTTTTTCAAGATATGACAATTTAAATATTTGACAATGTTGTTATAATGAGTTTTCTTAGTAACAATAATCTGACAAATGAAAAACAAAAAGATGGAGACTTGATATGAATTATTTGTTCAGAATAAAGTTGAGTATATTTGATTCAAATTTCGAATATCTGTTCTGTCATTAATTGCTTTAGAGTTTCTTTTGATATGAATCATTTCAAGAAATTCTCTTGCTTTTCTCTTTTTTTCGTAATCTAGAATTTTCACTTTGTTCAAATCAAATGTATGTTTTAATGTTTATTCATGTTTATGTAATGCTGTTTGTACTTTAGAGTATTTATGATCTTTTATTCTTTATTTCAATTTTTGTTTTGTCTGTCCAATATAAACTCCGTTACAATCTTTACATGAAATTTGGTATACGATGTTAGATTTATCATTTTTTTAGTGTTTCCGATTTTGATTTCGTAAAAAGTTGTTTTATTTGAATGTGTGGTTTATGTGCTATTTTGAAATTTGGATACGGTTTGAAAATGTCGGTAATTTTTTCAGAAAGGTTTCGTGTGTGGGATTGGAATATATGTTGAATTCTCTTCTTTTTTCTCGGTATTTGTATTTAACGTGTTTGTATAGTTTGTTGATTCGTTCTTTCATGATTTTGTTTACGAATGATATGGGATAATTATTTTTTAAGAGTAATGATTTTATGGAGTGTAGAATAGCGGGTCTGTGAATTGGTGAGGTTAGTTTGATTGATCTGTCTATATAGTTTATTATGATGCCTTTTTTTGTTTTATGTGATGTGTGGTGTTAAAATCTAGAATCCTATTTGTATTAGTTTCCTTCCTAAACCATTTTGTTGTGAATTTAATTCCGTCTCTAATAATCGTTATATCCAAGAAATTTAAGCAATTTTTTCGATTCAGGTTCGAGAGTGAATTCAATTTTCTCATGGAAATTATTGAGATTATTTAATATCGTTTGTATTTTATCTTCAGAAGTGATAATGAGACAATCATCAACGTACCTTTTGAAAATGGTTATATCATTAATATGATTTTTTAGTATTTTTTCTTCCAAATTTTCTATTACAAGTTGAGCTATGGTGCTGGAAATGGGGGATCCTATTGCCACACCAAATGTTTGTTGATAAAATTTTTCACCAAATTGAAAATAACAAGATCCTAAAGTTAATTGAACTGTTTCAATGAAATCTTTTTTTCGAATAAAAGTGTGTGTTGAGATTGATTGCCAATTTTCTTCAATTATATTTGGTATTACAGATGTGGGAATGTTTGTGTATAATGATGTGACGTCTAATGAGAAGAGTTTATGATTTGAAGGAATAATTAATTTGTCGAGTTCGTTTTTGAGTGTGAGAGAATTTTTTGTGTGATATTAATTTTTATTTATGATTTTAGAAAGAATCTTGGATAAATGTTTTGATAGACTGTAGAAACGAGATTGTGAATATGAAAAACTGGGTCTGAGAGGTATGTTGTTTTTATGAATTTTTGGAAATCCATAAATTTTTGGTGGTGAACTGTTATGAATGTATAAAGATTTTGCTATTTCTGGTGATATATAATTTGATTTTTCCCATTTCTTTATGGTCGCGTTATTTTCTTTCTGTAAAGTATTCGTGAGGTCGTTTTTTATTTATTTGTAAATGGATGTGTCTTCCAGTAAGTTGTTCATTTTTTCATCATATGTAGATCTATTAAGGATCACGGTTGAATTTCCTTTGGCTGCTTTGGTAAATATTATTTGTGGATTATTTTTAAAAAAATTTTTGGTTTTTTGGAAATTTTGGCAAATCTGTCGTTCTGAAAATGTGATTTTAGTATTTTTTGTTTTGTTACAGTGATTGATTAGTGTATTTGATAATTTGGATCTGATTATATTTTGATGAGAGTTATTGAGATTTGCAATTGTACTTTCGATAGTTGAGATAATATGATTCATAGGGATGTTTTGTGTTTTGTTGCTGTTGATAGAAAATTTTGGGTCTAAGTTCAATATTTCTTGTACATTCACTGGGGAGATAGTATCTGAAAAATTCTTTGTTATTTTGTTTATTTGAAGAAAAATATTCAAGTGATTTATTTTCTTGCATTAATTTATTAAGTTTCAATTAATGACAGAATAGATATTCGAAATTTGAATCAAATATACTCAACTTTATTCTCAACAAATAATTCATACCAAGTTTCTAAAAACTACTAAAAAATCATATTAATGATATAACCATTTTCAAAAGGTACGTTGATGATTGTCTTATTATCACTTCTGAAGATAAAATAAAAACGATATTAAATAATCTCAATAATTTCCATGAGAAAATTAAATTCACTCTCGAAACTGAATCGAAAAATTGCTTAAATTTCTTAGGCATGACCATTATTAGAGACGGAAATAAACTCACAACAAAATGGTTTAGGAAGAAAACTAATACAAATAGGATTCCCGATCTTAACACATCACATAAAACAAAAAAAGCCATCATAATAAACTATGTAGACAGATAAATCAAACTAACCTCACCGATTCACAGACCCGCTATTCTCACTCCATAAAATCATTACTTTTAAAAAATAATTATCCCACATCATTCGTAAACAAAATCATGAAAGAACGTATACACAAATTATACAACACGTTAAATACAAATACCGAGAAAAAAGAAGAGAATTCAACATATATTCCAATCCCATACACACGAAACCTTTCTGAAAAAATTACTACCAATTATTACTAATATGAAACAATGGGTCTGAGAGGTATGTTGTTTTTATGAATTTTTGGTAATCCATAATTTTTTGGTGGTAAACTGTTATGAATGTATAATGTTTTTGCTATTTCTGGTGATATATAATTCAATTTTTCCCATTTTTTTATGATCGCATTATTTTCTTTCTGTAAAGTACGTGAGCTCCCTTTTTATTTGTTTGTAAGCGGATGTGTCTTCCAGTAAGTTGTTCATTTTTTCATTATAAGGATCACGGTTGAATTCACTTTGTTTGCTTTGGTAACTATTATTTGTGGATTATTTTCATATTGGACAGACAAAACAAAAATTGAAAGAAAGAATAAAAGGTCATAAATACTCTAGAGTACAAACGGCATTACAAAAACATGAACAAAACCCTAAAACATGCATCTGATTTTAACACAGTGAAAAGTCTAGATGACGAAAAAAACAGAAAAGCAAGAGAATTTCTTGAAATGTTTCATATCAAAAGAAACTCTGAAGCAATTAATGACAGAAGAGATATTCGAAATTTGAATCAAATACACTCAACTTTATTCTGAACAAATAAGTCATATCAAGTCTCCATCTTTTTGTTTTTCATTTCTCAGATTATTGTTACTAAGAAAACTTATTATAACAACATTGTCAAATATTTAAATTGTCACATCTTGAAAAAGGGTTCAACCCGGAACGTCGATAATATATTATTTGAATTACTGAATCTTTATTAACCCTTTATAATCAAATACAACAGAAAAGAATAAAAATAGAAGATTTAGTCACCTTGTCAAATCTTACCCACATTGCTTTGCGGAGAGTATAGTAGGAATTGGCACCTTTTATCGGACAAACGAATCTATAAATTGGCTTACAGTGTAAGATTGAGAGTATCGGAAATGAATAATTAGGGTTCCGTGAATTTCTCACGCGTTCTATATTTTAGGAATAAAAAAAATCGAACGAAAGCGTCACAGTGCGAAGTCGCAATATAAAATGGTTATTCATGTGATAACAACTATACCTGATACATGATTACAACCTCTGTGAAAGTTGCATTATGCGATGAAGTTGTGCAACACAAACTTGGCTTATATTATCAATATCTACTAATTATCAATAAACCGAGATGTGTTACATAAAGTATCGAACAGTGAAAAAAGTATGTGTGAGACGAGGACGGAAAACGAGAAAATTGTTCACAAAAAACAAGCGACTATAAACAACTATAATTCCCTATGCTAATTTTTCACATTTTGATTCGTAATACTTTCCGTCATTATGTAATGATAGAAGAAGACATTTTTGAATAAATCAGAACCGAAGCGTATGAATAAAATATTTAATTGATAATCCTGAAATTTCTGTTGTAGGTAAGTAATCGTTATTGCTCCAACACGAGGCGTGTTTTCCATTGAAAATGTACAATTATGATCGATTTACAGTACCAATAACCATTATGATCACACGTGCAGGGAAAACATTCACATTTTTTCTAATACCACTTTTTAAGATGAACCAATAAACATGTAATATCGTTAGAAACCATCCTCAAGAAATGACGTGAATAAAGCTTTTAAACACAGTTGATATGCGTTCAGATTTATTTTTAAATAAGAAAAAAAAATCATGAATGAACTGCTCTACTTCTATTCCGTTACAGTAAACCAAGACGTTCTGCGTGGGCTTTTTCACCGAAAAGTCGATGAAGAATATTCGACGTCAATTTAGATAGTAAGTAAAGGAATCGTAATGACTACCAAAAATAAAACTGATGACGTCCTTGACGCCCACTGGACGCATTGTTTGATATTAATGAAAACGAAAAGGGAATTGTGGCATTAATGGTGGCGTCTATTAAACCGTACGCTCCTCTTCTGAATCGTCAGTACGCTGCCCAGATGAACAATCGTAAACCGAATTTTTAATTCTGACTTAAATCAAGAATAATCAGATGATATTTTTCATGGAATACAGAAATAGAGACTCATTCATTCGGAGAGCACAAATAACCGCTTGTTTACTGCGTGTTCAAAGGAACGCTGCGATTTTTCACGCGTAGAACTTGAAATTTTCATGAAAGGATTATATTCTGAAATGTTCGAATCGGCAAATAAGCTTCTGGTCATTCAACCATTCGATCCAAAAAAGCCGAAATTCGCGAAATCTATAAAACAGTTGACGATTATCATAGAGTGATTTTCAACTTTTTTTAATGGCCGACGGTTGAAAATGCACCGCACATTTTAATTCATATTTGAAAAGCAATGAACCATGTCTAATTTATGATTTAAAATATCAGAGCATATTTCTTCAATTAATTATGAAAATGCCGATAATAGAGAAATGGTTAAAAATATTCTCATAAAGTTTTTTTATAACCTGATTTTATTTCCTTCTCTACTATAAACTTTTGATTTCACCTTCAGCTGTAGTGTAGCTGAATTATTTAATCAACTATACAAACGTTCAGAAGCGAAGAGCTTAATCTTATAAGTGAATATTTCTTCAAAATACTTGAGTCGACAAAGAAAAGAGCAAAATTGTATTTATTTTTGGAAAAAAAAAATCAAGTGGCTGAATGGAAAACAAAGGAATTCCAATTTTTTATGGAAATCCAAATTTTTTATGAAGCCTTTCTACTTATATTTATTCTTTGAAGAAACATTTCTCGATGTGCATCAAACTTCAATCAGTCACCTTTGGTTTCTCTAAAACTAAAATCATGTTTTCGATTATTTGGAAAATCACTTCGCCAACTTGTGATATAATTTAAATATTAAGTTTGGGGGAGTAATTAAACGCAAGAAGCGCTGTGTGCGTGCGAAAAAGACATAAGGATATTGTGAAAATGGAATGAAATCGTGGAGTATCGTTCAAAATAACTGTGAAAAAAATCATCTAAAATTGAGTAAGACCAAAATCAGCATGCAATATGAACAAAAATTATAACTTAATCAAAGACAATCTGAAATACGTGTATTTTAAATTTAAAAACAAAAAGAACTGATTAGATTTTTTACATTTTCTGAAAACTTCGTTACAAAAATTTCAGAAACCTCCAATTATAGCAGCAATAATTACTATCCGATTCTGTACACGAATTATCGAGACGATGTCCGCTAGAAATCCGTTCGCAGGTTAATAAGCAATAAATTATTTGACTGCTCTCTGGAAAATTCAAAAACGTGTTGTGTCTGTGTTATATAAACATTTCCTAAATTACCGTTTGTTACTCCTAAGGAACCTTTCATTCATGCTCATGGAAAAAATGGATCATTCATATTCTTCGCTGAAGATGAGTCACAGCCGGATATATAATTTTGAAAAGGGAGATGAGTCAAACTAAAAATTTACGGCGAAGTCATTAGCAACTTTCCATCCAAGATATACGTGAAAATGTTAAAAGCTCCTTGAAATGTCGTTTGAATAAATAAAATTCGATAATCCTTCGGAAATCTCTGCTAAACTCAATACAAAACAAGAATTTTGTGTTAAAATATATGAATCCAGTTCAAAATATGTTTTAGTTAAATTTTTTCACAACGATAAAAGGAGTTTCGCCGGAATCTATTAACATTTTCGGGATTCCTCTAAAAATTTGGAAATTTTGTTCACTTCTTCCAATACGATATATTTCTCGGAAACTTGTATTTTTTAAATATTCACGAAATTCTCGGAAATTCAGTCCTTGACATTTTTGGAACCTCCTTTGGTGTTTCCATAAAATTCCATTTTTTTTTGGGAATACGAAAACCGTTTTGATTTTCCTTTTAAAACAAAATAAAGCGTTTTGAATTACAGACAGAGATCGAGTGTCTGAAAAAAACATATTTTGATACAGTTGAATTTTTAAAAAATTTTTCCTCATACTGAATGAAAAATAAAAGTTTATTTATCCATTTAATTTTTTGCGAGAACCTGTAGATGTACAAGGATGAGCTAAACCAACGAATCGCATGACTCCTGTGTTTTGGTTCTTGACGGTATATAAAAATTAATTACCTCAGAAAGAAAAAAAATTATTGAAAAGAAAAACAAATAAAAGATAAAATTCAGCTGGAAACTCGATAACATGGAAATGAATTTCGTTTTTTCGGATTCCATAAAACTGAAAACTTGCTTGAATTGTTCATGTCGAACAGTCTCAGCCTCAAGGCGGACTGTTTTGAATTGTTATTTCAGCGTGAACAAATTATGGCGGAAAAGTATTTTTTTAGCCTCTACAACATGTAAGACCTTCAATTTAATGTAACTATAACTACCAAAAACAACCTTTTTCTGGAGCTCAAGAATTATTTTCTATCTTATATATTTAAACGAGCAGTTCTTGTATACAGGGTGTCCGGGAAAATGTGGGAGATCTCTCGGATTCAGATAACACATTAAAAAATAAGATGAGAAGTTCCCATAAATTTTTTTCCTAGCGGCCCTCTCTACGGAGGTACGGCCTCCTAAAGGCCGTCACTGGTACTCAATTTTTCTTGAATAACTTTTAAACTACATGAGATAATTTAATGAAAATTTAATACGATAAACAGTAGTAAGGACCTCTTGAAATACTGCCCTTAAAACATAATTACCTTGTTTAGTTTTTCAGGGGCGGACTAGGTTGTACATTTTATTGCTTACATTTTTAACACCCTGTATGATAAGGAGTTAAAGAAAATAAATTCGAATACTTTGAACTTTAAGCTACAGCAAAGGTACAGAAAAGGTTCATTGTCGATAAAATCAACCGTTTTCGAGAAAATAAATTAAAAGAATCAATGTTTTATTTTTATTAAAGAGAAACCATGATTTCTAATTTTTTTGTCTGCAGCACAGTGTGTTACGAAAGACATTTAGGGAATAGAAACGTTTTAGTTTAGGTTATTTGGTTCGAAAAAATTACTATATTTAAAAAAATGCGGTTTAAAAGTTAAAAGAAAAATTGATTACCAGTGGCGTCCTTTAGGAGGCCGTACCTCCGTAGGGAGGGCCGCTAAGAAAAAAATTTATGGCAACTTGTCGTCTTATTTTTTAATGTTCTATCTGAATCCGAGAGATCCCCCACATTTTCGCGGACACCCTGTATACAGCGTGTTCGGCAAAATGTGGGAGATCTCTCGGATTCAGATAGGATATTAAAAAATAAGATGACAAGTTCCCATAAATTTTTTTCCTAGCGGCCTCCTAAAGGACGCCACTGGTAATCAATTTTAAACTGTATTTTTTTAAATCTAGTAATTTTGTCGGATTCAATAACCTAAACTAAAACGTTTCTTTTCCTTGAATGTCTTTTGTAACACACTTTGCTTCAGACAAAAAAATTAGAAATCATGGTTTCTCTTTGATAAAAATGAAACGTTAATTCTTTTGATTTTTTTTCTCGAAAACGGTTGATTTTACCGACAATGAACAAGAGTACCTTTTCTTTGAATTAATGTTCAAAGTATTCAAATTTATTTTTCTTAACTCCTCATCATATAGGGTGTTAAAAATGTAAGCAATAAAATGTACAACCTAGTCCGCCCCTGAAAAACTAAACAAGCTAATTATGTTTTAAGGGCAGTGTTTTAAGAGGTCTTCATTACTGTTTATCGTATTAAATTTTCATTGAATTATCTTAAGTAGTTTAAAAGTTATTCAAGAAAAATTGATTACCAGTGGCGTCCTTTAGGAGGCCGTACATCCGGAGGAAGGGCTGCAAGGAAAAAAATTATGGGAACTTGTCATCTTATTTTTTATTTTTATTTATTTATTTTTATTTTATTTTTTATTTTTTTATCTGAATCCGAGAGATATCCCACATTTTCCCGGACACCATGTATATACAATCAATGGATATTCAAATTAATATTATACCGGGTGTCCCAAAAAAATGGACACACCGGAAAACCTCGGTAATTATGGGCGCTGGAAAAAATTTTCAGTACAAGTTTGAGAAAATGAAACGGCGCATCTGATGACCTTTAATTTGACCTTGGATCTCACTTTCAAGGTCATTCGAAGGTCATATCGATTTTTTTAAATTGAAACCCCCCTTTTTTAGCACGGAAGAGGTAAGGAGATCAAATTCCCGTTCCAACGATATAAATATCATTGTGGTCAAATGTGTCCTGGAGGTCATTTCAAGGTCAAATCTTTAAATTAGGAAATATTGGTTTTCTAGAGTCCATTAAGTAAGAAGCAGTTTCAAACGCATCTGATGGTAATCTAAAATTTGACCTTGAGGTTTAAAGATCATTTGATAACTTTTTTAACAAAAATCTTCTATTTTATCACATAAATATAAAATGAGAGATCCAACCACAGGAATAGAAAATTGATTATTGTTACGTATCTCATCGATTTTCTTGAAAACGGTAGGCCAGAGCTAAAAACGATGAGAGAAGCAATTGTTCATGAGTTACGGCGAAACGTTTGGTGAAAGATCTAAAGCGGTGCAATTATTATCAGTCGAGTTATCACTCATCGAAAAACCGGTACTTTCAGAAGGTTTAAAAATTTTTTTTCTCAGAAACGGTTCATTTCAGACAAGAATAGTAAGCGGGGCGAATGTAGCCCTATTTGATAGGAATTGAATGGTAAAAACTTCAGAGCGTTGGTGGTTTTAGAAATTGAGTTATATTAGAAAATGTTAAAAAATCTTCGGCATTTTTATGTTTTGGTATGATTTTGCTCCAAAGGGGCTATTTGTGGCACCTTCATCGACAAAGGCAATCATAGTGAAAGAAAATGATAATTTTTTAGTGAAAATTTGGGAGCGTTGACTGTTGAGGAGGCCATGTTATGGGTGAAATATTCGGCGAAATTGTAAATTTTTTGGATTTTGAATTTTTTCTCAAAATCGATGAACGCCAGGTTTTAGATATTCCTACAAAAGACACTTTAATTGAAATGTTCTTTGTTATAAAAAAGTTTCGTGACGCTATCTGCAATAGTTTTTGAGTTATCCAGATTAAAAGAAAAAAAATTAATTTTTTTTTACTTTTTTGATCAAATCTCAAAATTCTCGCCAAGTCGCCCTTCGTTTACTCATGCTACCTGAAGAATACATTTTTAGGTACATTTTTGCCGAATCTCGAACCCGTAGCTCTGAAAATAAGGTCGCAAAAAATTCCTGAAAATTTGTCAGTTTTTCGAGTATATCTCGAGAAATAATTCTCCGATTGCGATGGAATAAGAAATCAGACCTGGAGACCGTTAGCATCCATCTTCACCTAAAATGTCGTCGTTTTTGGTAGCGCCGTTTAGCCTGTAGCGTGAACAGAAAATTTTGCCGCACAGACACACACACACATACGCACATACTACCTCGATTGCGGAACGACGGCAAGGTATACGGCTTTATGCTCGCTCACTTTGTTAGTCGGGCAAGCGTATACAATAAGTGCAGCTTGGGATAATATTCTTTGGATACAATGAATTAACACCACTATTTCCCGTTGCATATACTTTCTTTTGTACTTATTAGTTTGTAGAGTTTGTATACAAACGAAAGGTTATTATAAAGGCCATAAGCCAAACGAGCGGAGCTCGGTCACCCAGGCACTGAGAATTGAGCCCTAATTTGAAACATCCACTAGGTGATCAGACATGCATGATCCTTCTCAATTAATTTTGTTACACCTTCAATCCAACAAATAAGACATGTTGGCAGTGTTCGATGTCAAAAAGCCGTGCGATTAGACGGAGGAAAAAAAAACATCGAGCGAACACTGGCAAACGCGCGTGTTTATGCTTCATTTTCTTAAAACAAATGATGTGCGTTTCCGGTCTATTCTTAGCGTTTAGGTGACGAAACATCAGAAAAAGTGGTTCCTCGGATTTTTCGACCAGTAACTGAACCAAGAATTCTCATCAATATCTCGGTTGGTTTTTTAGAAATGTATAAGCAAATGTACCTTTTCAGTCTTTAGTCGTCGGCGCATTATAATTCTTGTCTAGCTCACCTGACCGCTCGGCTCGTCCGATTTGTATAATTAGTCTTCTATGCTTCACGCATGCGCGATTGCGGCGAGGATAAATTTAAACGACTATATGTATTCTATTCGCTACAGCGTGTCAGAAGATTTTGATTTTTAAAAATGTCTATGGATAATTTTGTCCTTCAAATTGTTCTCATCGCAGGATGGCAATGTGTATACGGACTAGAATATTAAAGCACTTGAACGTTCCTCGAAATGTCCTATCTCAGACGTGGAGAAATGAGGTAAATTATCCGTAATATAATAAAACGCGAGAAACTACGCTAATTGGATACTACCTTATTCTACTTTTACCACAATTAAAAACTCAAATTTGAGTACCCAATTACCTTATCATGGATGAGTAATTTCGCTGTTTTGTTATTAAGAAAGATGCTGTAAAATTCTTGAATGTGTTCAGTAAAACGGATTAGATTCCACTCGTTATTTAATTGACTAAAGTCAAGGGTACATTCAACTTCTTAAAACTTTGTCCTGAAGTTTTTTGCTCTCAAAATAACATTTTTGACATGTCGGTTACCAACCTCCCACTAAAAACCTACAATAGTTATTACGAATAACTAGGTAAATACTGTGTTCAAAGTTCAAAACATTATTCTCATAGTTCACATGTATGTATGTATGAAGTATTGTTATAGTTGTCGACAAAGTAATTTAAAAATTCGATCATACCATTTCTTCTTCAATTAAAAGCAATTTCTCGTTATACTCGACCATTCTTCGTTCTTAAAGAAACTAACATCTTCGTGTTTACTTTTACCGAATGACCACTCGTCGCGATTATAAATTAGTTTACATATAATTAATATGCAGATAGAGACAAGTGTGAATCTGAGTTTCATTGAGATTTATCCAAAATAGATCTCCTGACTGGCAAGCAATCAAGAAATGTAGACTCTGCGAATGAAAAGGGACAACATTGAGTCATAACGAAATCACAAGGAGTCCGGATACTTCCAAATGGTGCCAAATCTGACTTTTACCTGAAGAAATTGGATTGCGTTTATTGAAGCCCGATACTTGTCAACCTCTATGAAATGAAAAATGGATCACAAAACAACACGTACCGTTAAAAATGTATTCTTTTCAACAAGTTGTAAGATGGCACTGCAATCGATGTTCTTCCGAAATGAAAGTAATAAATGAATTTCATTGATGTTTATTCTAAATAGATTCACTGACTGGCAAGCGATCAAAAAATGTAGGCACTTTCGGAAGGAATAACATTGGATTATAATGATTCATTAGTTCGCACGTTTGATATCGATGCCAAAATTCAATTTTACCTGGATCAAACGTACGACTCGTCAACGAAATCTATTTTTCCGATGTAGATTGTATTTAAATGGGAATATTCATGAAGCTGGATTGGAGGCAGTTGACATTTCGAAGACATTTATTCGTCAGGTGTTCTTTAATAGGTTTGAAACTCGATATTTGTCGTATCACGACTACTGTTACCCGTACCCGGGTGATGTATGAATCTGCGAGTACGAATCCAAGCAATCCGGACTACTTTTTAATCGGTTTAACACAGCTTTGTTGAGAGTCGTGGAACGTAATTTGTAGATGAGTCGGTAAAAACTCTGTTGTAATCCGATGGAATTATCGAGGCGTTGTGTCGTCAACGATACCTAATAATTCGATAAAACCTACATGTACAATTCAGGTGAAAATGTCTGGCATAAAATAATTATAGGTATTAAGTAATTTATACCATTTGATGATTATTACAGCGAATTCTCACTAACAATCTACAATACAAGTTGTATTCGTATTTTCAATTCATTTAAGATGATTCAAAAACTTATTGTGCTATTTATCTGATTAAAATGTGTTTTCATAGTATAATCGAAAATACTTTCGTTGCATCATTTTGGAAACAATCGTATCTTCTGAAAATTATTTTAGTTGTGGGCTTTTTTTCATTGTGTCGGCGGCATTCACCTCTATGACCTTAGTGTTTATGGCAGCGAATACGCACGTGAACTTTTCATCACGACCACAGTTGAAAATTACTTTGCTCAATTTGCTCGGATATAATATTCAATAGTGTAAAGATGGCCTTTCCAAAAATAAAACACTAATTTATCGTCGTTCTCGCTATCTCCATCCACACTACCCTCGAGCTCTCCGTGTTCGGGCTCAGGGTTAGGGATGCAACATCGTTGTGAGAAACATCGATATTTCTAGACATCGATGCTTGCATAAAAAACATCGATGTTAAAATACATCGTTGAAAAAGAACGATATATCGATGTTTTACCGATGTTTTGTACTTTGAGAGGAAATTTGTTCGAAAAACCATATTTTTAAAGTGTTCACATCTGCAGCTTTTTATAGATGTAGATTATTTATTTCTTGATTATGAAAACAATATTTTGTTATTAGAAAATCTTTATTTCTTTGAATTATTGATGTGGATGATATATTTTCAACTGTTTTGTGGTTTAACTATTCATAGTGATGCGCCAAGACTCAAGATATTCTTGGTCTTGTCTTGAAATTCAAGACAAGACCAAGACAAGACTAAGCCAGCTTAATACAAGACAAGACCAAGATTAAACCTATCAAAAATCCCAAGAATGTTGTTTTGAGAAAAAATTTTTTCTTCAATATTGAGTATTCACTAATGAGTAAAGATTTTTAATTAGTTTCTATTGAGTTATGACTTATTAATGACTTTTTTTTATGCGCGTTTCGTATTAATATTTAAATGGATCCCTTAACTAATTTTTTATTATAAAATTATTTTCATCATCTTTTGGTTTATTAGTAAATTTCTGATATTAAAAATTTTTAGTTATAATAGTCAAGCATACTTCACTGCATAAAAATTTATGTGCAAATTTCCGCATTAAACACCTATCTCTGAATTAAAGTAAAAATTATGATCTTATTCAAATTTTTATAGTAATTTTTAATACTTTTTTATATTTTACTTACAATTCCAACTATTTACACAGAATTAATAATATCTAATTGAAAATTTACACGTATTTTAATGCAGAATTCAATTTAAAAAATAATTTTTCTTTTTTCACTCTACAACCAATCGTAGTTTCAATAAGATTTTCTGATAATATTTTTGTAGTGTATGATTGAAAAAAAAACCTACGAAGAAAAACATAAACAATTAATTTTTAATGGTTTTTTATATTCTACTTACTTTTTAACTATTTACACAGAATTAATAATATTTAATTAAAAATTTACACTTATTTTACTGCAGAATTCAATTCAAAAAATAATTTTTCTTTTTTCACTTTACAACCAATCGTAGTTTTAATAAGATTTTCTGATAATATTTTTGTAGTGTATGATTGAAAAAAAAAATTTACAAAGAAAAAAATAAACAATTAATTTTTAATGGTTTTTTATATCTTACTTACTTCATTAACTATTTACACAGAATTAATAATATCTAATTAAAAATTTACACTTATTTTACTGCAGAATTCAATTTAAAAAATAATTTTTCTTTTTTCACTCTACAACCAATCGTAGTTTCAATAAGATTTTCTAATATTTTTGTAGTGTATGATTGAAAAAAAAAATAACATAGAAAAAAATAAACAAGTTAAGAAAAAAAATGTGTCATTTAAATTGATAATATACATCTAATTTTTCACCTGCTAATTTTAATGCCAGGCAGGTAGTTAAGGTGAAACAATTAAATAAAAACACAGTTCGGTAATAAAAATTTTGAAGTAAAATATTTTTATTCTATCTTTCTTGCACAAAATTTGAAATATAATCGGAATGAAGTAAAAGATTTGAGTCATGTGTTATCAAGTAAAAATGAATATATTTTGTGTAAATTTTTAATATCTGTCCTATCGTTTATTGAATATTTGTTTTTTCTAATATGAATCATTTCCAGAAATTCTCTTGATTTTTTGTTCTTTTCGTAATCTAGGATTTTAACTCCATCGAAATTGAATGTGTGTTTTAATGTTTGTGTATGTTTATGTAAAGCTGTTGGTAATTTTGAGTATTTGTGTCCGTAAAAAAATTTCTTTTCATATCCCGATAACAAAACTTTTGTATTGAATTTGAAATTATTTTTAGTTTAACTCATTCTAAAAGAAATTATGAAAAGTCACCATAACAAATTTCGTTCTTAAGAGATCATTTTGCCCAAGAGTTAATGCAGACCAGTATTTTTAAAGAATCATCGGATAATCGAGTTTTTTTTATTCATGACCAGAGAACCAGCAAAAAATAATCTCTCTACTGGCACTGAGGAAACTGGTGTGCAAAGAATGTCCCTTGCCATTTTAGCAATAGTTGGATAAGTTTTTTGATTATTTTTCCACCATTGGAGAATGTTGGTGTCTTGGGGTTCTCTGGGAGAACTGCAATAGGCATCAAGTTCACCTCTCCACGTCTTTTTTTAATTTTTTTGTTAAGGATAAATATGACTGTACTTTGAAATTTCATAATCTTGACTATTAACAACGCAAGAACAAGCCAAGACAAGATTCTTGCCAAATCTTGGTCACAAGACCAAGACAAGATGACAAGATGCCTTAGCAAGACAAGATTTTTATGATTCTTGTCTTGTCTTGTTCTTGCGCATCACGAACTATTCATGCTTTTTCCATACTTATGTCAAACGCATCTGAGGTACTTGTCGATCAGGTGATTCGTGTTCCTGTGTTTATTCATTCAAGTAGCATAACTTTTTTTTGATCACGAATTCGTTGAAATGCATAAACTCTGAATCCAGGATTAAAGGATAGTGGATGTGGTCAGGAATGTTCCACAGTATAGTGGTTTCTTGATCTCCGAAAATTCTCCATATTTTTTCTTTAGAAGACGTTGTCTTATGCAGTAATGACGTGAAAGACTATTTTCTTTGTCAATATGCGTTTGATGTTAATAGTGTTAAAAACTTCTGGAACACGCAGATGTTCTCAAACAGATTGAGGAACGCTGTCGATATTTTTGACTAATATGTACGATGTATCGACGACGTATTGTCAATTGAAACATCGATGTTAACATCGATGTTCATGAAGAGAGATATTCCTCTGCTATTGAAATTTCTGAATTCTGAAAATATCAAAAGTATTTTGAGGGAATATAATGAAAGCTCCCCTCAGAACGCAAATGCTGACTACATATCCCCCTACAAATAGTCCAAATAAAAAACCTGCCTGATCTGATGGATATATAGGAACGCCCGAAGTAGTAGGAGGTACATTTTTTATCGGTGCACTAGTAATGTAATCAACATTATTGGAAAAGTCGCATTTAATAGCGGAACAATAATCGAAGGTGATAATTAAGAACTTTAGGTAATGAAGTAATGAAAACCACAAAAATGGAGATGCTTGACTTTTTCCAATAAGATATTAATAATAATATTAAAACAGCCCATGAACGTTAATGAATATTTTGATGACAGAAGCCAACTTTTGTGATTGAGAGCTAGAAAAAACATTTCGACCTGATTTTTCCTACCCCACCTGTTGGATACAATTTTTCATTCAGCTGACCCGCTTTCTGTTTTAAGAAGATGTATTTCGGAAAAAAAATTATTGACCCTCACCTACACCATCTACCATGGCAGTGCCAGTAGGTATCACGTCTCGTTTAAGCCATTTGACAACAAAATCGATCAGTTGGATTCGACACAGTTATTTCATATTATTTTGAGGTTTCATTTGTTACTCCATAATGAAGGTGAATTAAATGAAATGCACCGAGTGCAGCTGGCCAGTTCTTCGATTAATTCGAACGAGACGTTTTCGACTGGCTTCTTCGCACGTGGATTTTCGGATCTTCTGGAGCCAGAAGCGGAGGCCTATTTCTGTCAAACTGCATCTTTTATAGCAGATCAGTAATTAGCAGACGAGACATTTATTTTTAGAATATAAAATTCTAGGCGCCATAGCCGGCCATCGAACTGCCAGCATACTTGAAAGTAAAATAAATGTATTTATTTACACCACATATCGTTTTATTTATTAGTTTTGCTACTTTGACTCTTTGCTTGTTTATATTGTATCTATGTATTGAGTACGGGAAATGGTAGGAAGTATGCTATTGAGAGATTCACTCAAATCTCAAAGATTACTAATAAACAGAGAAAAAATGCGCCGGAAAATGGAATATTCGTTTATTTGACACATCCTGAGGAACATAAAACGCAACCAATATTGTTGATTTAAGTATGTTTGTTCATTAACCGCAATGATCTAACACTCATTATATTTCCTTCAACTAGGTCGTCGAATTTAATGGATATTCAAACCGTGGACAGAATAGGATTTTTCCATACATCCTATAAGATCCACGTAAGGATAAAGAAAATGATTATTAAATCGAACATATTAGAAAAAGTCATTCAACATGAAAACGTTGACATCGTTATTTAACGTTTCGTGAGTGCAATATACAGGCTGTCCCATAATTAGACCAACAAATTTCTAGTGGATGTTGTAGACATTATTTTAGGCCGATTCAATCGAAATCACTCCATCCAAAAATGCTTCGTTAAGCAGCTGGAGCCCGTTGAAGATGACGTCCAGTCAAGATTCACCTTTACCCCAAAAAAAGATACGCCTATACGTGAAATAAGAAAAATTCATTCAAACCATTCGATGCGTTTAAAATTTCAATACTTTTGATGGAGTTTTAGACAAACGTGTCCAAAAGTGTTGCCTGGACGTCATCTTCAAAGGGCACCAGTTCCTCAACTAAGCATTTTTGGGTTATGTAATTTTGATCGAGTCGACCTTAAATAATGTCTAGAACATCCAATGGAAGTTTGTCGGTCCAATTATGGGACAACCTGTACATTCTTCATTTATTCGAAATTTTAAAATCAATTTCAGCAAATATCTAATTACGTATGTACAACCGTTTTTATATTGATGATGAGATTACAAAACGTCGGAACATAAAGCTCAAGTCGTTTTATTTGAATCAATTTGTTCAATTCAGGAAACAACAAAGTTTCTCCCACTCCAAACATTAACGAATCTACTACTTGATAGATGAAAGTTCTTTTTAAATCTTCCATAAATTTAGAGTCTTCGTTATGATTCAATGAAAATTCTACCAGAATTTGTGATCCCAATAGTAAAAAAAAGTGATACATTTTTTGGCAGCAAATTGTTTGATTTCAGTTATTTGAATTCAATTCTTCCATAAATTGTAAAATACAAAGAATTTGGATTCTATAGAAGTTTTTCAACGAAAATATCGATTTAATCATACCGAAAATTAGAAAAAATAGCTTCCATAAGGTCGTCACATTTTTTGAATTGTAGGCTGGACGTTCTTCATAAAAATGTACTTATGGCATATTGGAAGGAGCTTTTACTAATATAGAATTGAAACTACATTCAAACTCTTCTTTTTAACCGAGTGAAACGCAAAACAACAGAAGAATGGAAGAAAAATATTGAATTATGTTTGGCATTACCTTATAAGTAAGAAATGGTAGATTTCATAAGGAATATTATTAACTTGTATTATTTCTTTTTCCAAAATTGCAGTCAACAATAAAAGAACATTAGAACGTTTCATACGACGTTTCGAGCTTTCTACGATCATAAATTTGTATTTGTTTAATTAAAAAAATTTTTTCAATACAACTTTTGAGTGTGGTTTGACAATTTGATGATGTTAATAATGTTGCTTAGATACAGATAACAGCTTACTGTTTAACAATAACTTTTAAATATTGCATATTAAATTATACTTAAATCTTCAATATCTGTTCTAACATTGACAGAGTTTATTTCTTTTTTGATATGTATCATCTCTTCGATTAATCTTTGCTGATAGTTTGATTCTTTATCAAGGATTGACACATTATTGAAATCAAAATTTTGGTTCAAGTCATGTGAATGTTTACTAATAGCTGTACATTCATTATTTAATCGTAAAAAGTATTTATGGTTGTAAATTCTTTTATGTAAATATTGTTTTGTTTGTCCAATATATTGTCCTGGACAATTTATACAAGAAATTTTGTATACTACATTCGTTTCTTTATTTTCACCTGTAGGGTCTTTTAATTTAATGAAAAATCTATTTAGAGTGTTGTATGGTTTATTTATCAGAATAAGATTATATTTACTTAAAATGTTACCTTTTTTTTGGAATGTACGGTATACTAATATACTTTATATCAGAAGAATCTAATTCATTATCATTATTGTTATTATAAATATTTTGCTTATTCTTTCTTCTATAACACTATTTATCAAAGAAATGGGATAACTGTTTTTTATTAAAATATGTTTTACTTATTAATTTGTTCTTTGCGTTTTGTTGGTTGCGTTAATTTCACTGCTCTATCTATTAAACCAATAATAACATTCTTCTTAAAAATTTTTGGTACACTTGAATTGAAATTGATATATCTTCCAGAATTTATGTTTCTGGTAAACCATGTTTTATTTATTTTGTTCTCATCATTATTATAATCGAGAGTTAGATCCAAAAAGTTTATACTTTTGTTGTTATCCGTTTCTATTGTGAATTTAATTGTATTGTGATAATTATTAAATGCTTGTAATATATTGTCTTTTTCATTGATTGTTATTGAAAGTATTATATCATCTAAAAAACGTTTGTATATTGGTATGTTATATGGAATGGTAGATAGAATATTTTCTTCAACATATTCCATTACTACATTTGCAATGGGAAGATCCCATCGCTATTCCATATATTTGGCTGTAACAAATTTTGTCAAATGTAAAAAAAGTACAATTCAAACAAAGCTTTGTACCATTTAAAAATTGTTCTTTTGTTAGTGTAGTATGTTCTTCTAATTCATGCTATTTCAAATTTAGTATATCTAATGCAACCTCAACTGGAATATTTGTTTATAATGAAACCACATCTAGTGAAATAAGTCTATAATTTTGTGGAACATTTTTATTGCTGATGTATCCTTTGAAATGCCAATAATATCTGATGAAATATTGTCCTATACCAACAATTTTTGTGAGTATTTGCGTTAAATATTTGGAAAGGTTGTACAGGGGCTGTCAATAGAACTGACTGTTGGTCTCATAGAAACATTTTGTTTATATAACTTTGGTAAACCATATATTTTAGGTACTAATCCATCATTACAAATAAGATGATGTTTAGTTTCAATACTAATATTACTATTATCATACCAATCATTTATCATTTTTTGAGTTTGTTTTGTATTTTAATAGTTAAATCATTTCGTTCTTTTTCATCTTTTAATAAAGTCTCCATTTTTTGGGTATAGTCCAGTTTATACATAATGACGGTTTCATTATATTTATCAGCGTTAGTGATAATAATGTATGCATGAATTTGTATAAATTGTTTAGTTTCTTTCAGATTATGTTGCATAAGTTTATCAAATATCGTAAAATTATCATTTTTTTTATTAGAATAATTTTTAATTATTACTTCACTTTTAATATTATTTTTTATATCATTAGGTTGGCTTTTTATGCCAAATTCTAAACTAGCAACAATTTCCTTCACAGGAGCAGTTTTAGAAGGAATCGCAAATTTTGGACCTAGTGATAATGTATATTCCACATTTTTGGGTGAATTTATATTTGTTAGATTTGTTAAGCATTTATTATTATATTTAAATTTTTGTCTTTCTTTATAAACTAGATTATTAATCTTTTTCTCTTGTGTTTTTTCAGTTAAATAATGAACCTTTTCAGAATATTTTTTTTGTTTATTCAAAAAATTATCTAATATGTAAAAAACTAGATTCAAAACATTACGAAACGTGATATGTTGAAACGTAGAAAGGTTCAAGCGCAAAAAATGGGCTATATTTGCTATCGATATTGATAGCATGAATTAAAAGTAAAACAAAAAAAATTATACCGTGATTACATCGGAATATTGTCAAAGAACCTGGGTAAGATTGAAAAGGGAAACCTTCTGATTTTCAAGCGTAAAAAACTGTTTTTTGGGATTGCTGGTCGATATAACATTCAGTCAAAAACATTTGAATGAAAATAAGACAAAAAAACAATATTTACATAAAAGAATTTACAATCATGAATACTCTTTACGATTAAATAATGAATGTACAGTTCTTAGTAAACATTCACATGGCTTAAACCACAATTTTGATTTCAATAATGTGACAATCCTTGATAAAGAATCAAACTATCAGAAACGATTAATCAAAGAGATGATACATATTAAAAAAGAAATAAACTTTCAAGTATAATTTATAATGGAATATTGTTAATTATTGTTAAACAGTAAGTTGTGATCTGTATCTAAGCAACATTATTAACATCATCAAATTGTCAAACCACACTAAAAAGTTGTATTGAAAAAACTTTTTTAATTAAACAAATAGAAGTTTGTGATCGTATAACGATCGAAACGTCGTATGAAACGTCCAAATGTTCTTTTATTGTTGACTGCAATTTTGGAAAAAGAAATAATACAAGTTCGTAATCAGTCGAAATGCCGATAGCTGTCAGGAATATTATTAAATAACAGTTTTGGAAAAGCCAGAGGACTACACCAGAAAAAAATAACGTTTAAGAAAACGTGTGGACATTTATTGGTGAATGTCATTATGTAAGTACGATTTTTTTGCAGAAACTAAAAATTGTTTTTGAAGAAAATTTGGATAAAAGGAATTAGAAAAAATATTTGTATATCCACCAACATAAATAGTTTGTATGTTCTGTTTTTGATTTCATAAATAACAAGACATCGAATTTCTTTTGCATGTTCTAATAAGCAACCTCTTGCATCTTTTATTTTGGGGTAAATTATAGATAAATTATTTCTACTTCGCAGTTTGTTGATATTCGAAACACGAGTAGCTTGAAAAAGATAAGTAATTTTTCACGCCGATATCGAGTGCTTACATGCTTTCTAGATGGGAACTCCAATATTATTGTGAAATAAGGAATGGCGGAAGATGAACTGTTATCATTTCAACGGCACTCTTTGTGTGACAAATAATCTTCCTAGTTTCAAACTGTGTATCAACTGAAAATTTCAATAACGTTATCGCTTTGTTCGCGATAGATTAACACGAGGTATTGTAACGCTGTGATAAGGCTTACATCTGTTAGTTTATGTAATTTCTATCTTATTGCAAATAAAGACGGGCGCCACTGATTCGTAATGAAATCGTATGAAAATTTCCTCAAATTAAATGAGATAGTGGGCGTCTGAGGATAAAACACAGAATTCACTTAAGTGTGACATAATAACGAAATAAATTCATTTAATAGAACTTCCTCTTGAGGCAGTGGCCCAGGATTACAATCAAACTAAAAAACAAACAGAACGGAATTTTTTACGGTTTCAAACAATGAAAAACTCATTCGTTATCCATTTTACAATAACTCATATTGACGTAAATCAACTCCGTTTCAAAACGAATGAGTAATCGGTAATATCGATAAAAGCATTTAATCTGATTTGGTGGGAAATTATAAATTGATAAAATAAAAACAATAATATAATCAATGCGACAAACAAAGGTTAATAACAGCGGATTAGCAGAGAAATTGGACTGATTGAAAATTCGATTGCAGGCAATCGTAAAAGTCATGCACAAAAATTAAAAACTCCACCGAGTAGATACGAAAACAAGAAACTTCGCAGAACTTGGACAACGCGCTTGACCGCGATCGTTAAGACCATTGTCGTAAAGACTATACGACACAACAAGTCGTAAAGAAAATCCAGTCCACTAAACTTGTGATATACTACCTGGGGTCATTAGGTTGTTTAAATTTCAACCGTAACATTTTCAAAAGTAGTTCGCTGTTTAGGCGAAACAACGATTCGTTGTCTTTTCAGATCCGAGACCCGACTTAGTTTTCCATTAATTTCGGAAAATTTGAAGAAATATCATATGAAAATTAATATGAACAATTTTTACCTCGAATTTTGCTGTTTGGATCTAAATAAAAGTTTTTAATAATTCTTCAATTAAACTGTTCTTTTGTATGACTTTTTTTACCTGTACGAGTGATATTTAATGTAGAAGAAGGAACCGGTGTGCAATTTGTAAACACAAGTCTTCACTTGCCTCCATTTTACACAATAAGGCAAAAATCGAAGATCCATTAGTTCCGAAAGAAGCGTTTTTAAACCTATGACAGTAGTTCGTACTTCGAGTGAAGTCCATGCGAATAAAAATTTGTGCTTTTCGTTCAGATACTCAAAACGAGTTTATGTTTGGATTTCGGCTGAAAAGCCACGAGTTGAGAAAGATTATTTTTACCATCGCTTCGTTTTCTTTTTAGCTCGCCACGCAGCGAATCGTTATTGATGTTATCTCAACATTTTATTTTTAATTGGCCGATACGTGGGTGAGTGAAGATTTAAATGATGTTTGGATTGTCACACCGTTTCAAAATTAGCAACTGTCGAATCGATTTCCAATAAGACATTTCCAGGATTTTGGTGAAACCTGTTCGAATTTTCGCCGAAACGAAAATCGATGCGGTGATGTAAAATCCATTAAAGAAAGTGGATAATGCGATTCCCAAATGCACCGTCTAATGAATACGTATAACAAGATAATTGATGCAATAGCATTAAGAACCAATTATTTTGCCGTTACCAGTTTCACGTTACCAAATCCAAGACAATGTGGAGAGTTCGCGTCGCCACGACGATCAAAGATCAAACCAAGGATTTGATCAATATCTACGTTCTCTGCAGCTTCTTAAACGTTTACAGGATACACACAGAAGTATTTTGAAAATATGCAACTTTGTTTTCCATTCAACTGACAAAAATATCTAGCAAAACCCAAAAAAAGTTGTCCTTGGAGCAAATGTAATTTCATTCTGTAATCACCCCTTTGGCATTTTGGTTTTCGTATCGTGTTTTGAGTCGAGCGAAAAAAAACGAGCAAGCCGGGAAAGCCAAATATTAGCCCCTTCTATTCGTTAGTAGGTGTTCGGGTGGTTATTTCAAACTCTTCACCTTCTCATAACCAATTTTAAAAAGTAAATAAATTATTCGTCGTTGAAAATATTCATGTAGGAATATTTGACGTTTTAAAAAGAGTTATTTCTATGTGAAGGGTAATTAAATGCTTATACGACATGAACCGGAATTAATGTATTAGAATGGCATTCATAAGAAATATACAGGCTGTCCGGGAAAATGTGGGAGATCTCTTGGATTCAGATAGAACATTAAAAAATAAGATGACATTTTTTTCCTAGCGGCCGTCCCTAGGGAGGTACGGCTCCTAAAGGACGCCACTGGTAATCAATTTGTCTTTTAACTTTTAAACTGCATTTTTTCAAATCTAGTAATTTTGTCGGATTAAATAACCTAAACTAAAACGTTTCTGTTCCTTGAATGTCTTTCGTAACACACTGCTGCAGACCAAAAAATTAGAAATCATGGTTTCTCTTTGATAAAAATAAAACATTAATTCTTTGAATTTTTTTTCTCGAAAACGGTTGATTTTACCGACAATGAACAAGAGTTCCTTTTCTTTAAATTAATGTTCAAAGTACTCAAATTAATTTTTTTTGACTCCTTATCATACAGGGTGTTAAAAAGGTAAGTAATAAAATGTACAACCTAGTCCGCCCCTGAAAAACTAAACAAGCTAATTAATTTGCTGGGGAGTATTTTAAGAGGTCCTTACTACTGTTTATCGTATTAAATTTTCATTCAATTATCTTGAGTAGTTTAAAAGTTATTCAAAAAAATTGATTACCAGTGGCGTCCTTTAGGAGGCCATACCTCCGTAGGGAGGGCCGCTAGGAAAAAAATTTATGGGAACTTGTCATCTTATTTTTTAATGTTTTATGTCCCACATTTTCGCGGACATCCTGTATATTAGAGATAAAGAAAGAGGACTTCAATTTTTGAAAAAACGTCTTTTCGAATTTTTTCTTTACAAAAATAACTGTCTCCCCTAATAAAACATTTAAGAGGCATTTAGACGTTTTATAATTACAAAATGATTCGAATAAACAAAAAAATACCCTCGCCTTCCATTTGTAATCTGTGTAAAAGCTGTATGCAAAAAGTATATAAAGCTCTAAATGACGCCTTGAGAAATAAAATTTAAATCGATTCACCACCTACCGCGAACGAATGTGATAAGTTATTTGACATTTAATAGGTTGAATTTGCAAAATGTTGTTGTGAAATTTAGATGAAAATTAACATAAATTTGCTAAGAACCTTATGTATGCATGTATTGCAAAAATGTCTAACCTAACCCGAAATAATTTTTTTACCCATTAAATATATACTTTATTATGTGTATTAAAAAATAATTTTTCTTAATCCCAATGTAAGATAAAGGCGATGGTATGGCTAGTGCAAGGTGTTAACGGATTAACACTTATTTTTGTTTGGTAATGTATTATAGAGTCCAATTTTCGATCGTCATATTTTTTTAAACACTTTTTGAATATTCGTAATATACTACTTTTACTTTCTGTCTAAACGCTTATTCACGGTATACTTATTTAGAAATCCTTAATTAATCCTTTGGAAATTAGATGAGATTGATAATAATGGCGGCGATAAGATAAGGACAACGTTCGCTTTGAGTGCGAAGGATCGATCTCGAACCGGATTTCGCTAAGAAAATAGGGACACTCTGTATAATAGCGACCATATCTGTTGAATGAATATTGAAAACCGAGGAGTGATATATCAAGGTCGCGAAGATGAAACATTTATTGAATCAACGATACGAAAATAAAACTTGTGAATGTCATTCACCCAGTGTTTAATAGATTAATGGTACTGCATGTAGCAGTAATCAAGAGTGACGGGAGAAGATGTTGAAAGAGAGTAGCGGAAGAATATTGAGGAAAACGTTGGAACCATGGAAACGATCTATAAATTGGAAGGGAAATAAGTTATTTATTAAACGGTCGATGGTCAACTAGAACGTAGATCATGTAAATCCGATGAATTTTGATGGAACGGAGGTGAAAAAAATATTATATAATGATGTTTCGGGGTAGAAAGCATCGCGAAAGTTATCGAATCAGAAAACCGTTCCCTAAATATATTTAAATGTAAACAGAAATTCAACAATACAACCTGACTGGCAGGTACGGCGAGATACAATAAGAACGGACGGAACAGGTAGATTCTATAACGGCGTTACGCGGCCAGGTAGGTAGGTAGGTGCCTGGACCTGGCTGCTGCTTCGACTTTCGTATTTCGTACTCACTTTAAATAATACACCTGTCCGGTAGAAGTTCTGGCCTGTTCCCATCCTGGCGGTAAGGGGGTGTTATCTTCCGATTTAGTTGCAACGTCGTAAGATCGCTGCTTGATATGATGATGACCGGTCGATTGTTGCTGTCCGACAGCGTAAGTCTGTTGAAGGGATGCGGGGGAGCTATGAGCCCTGTGATGGGCCGATTGTAAAGGCACTGCATTTACTGGGGCTGTCGCAGAGGTACCGGTGGTTGATCCGAACGCGGAATCGACCGAATTTTCGCGCGAATGATTGATACTTTTAGAACCTGTCGAGGGAGGGTTGAAGAACGAGTCCGGCAGCTTCCTCATGCTCCATGGTACTTGAAGAGGACGTTTCGCGTCTGGTTTTAAGACACTGTCGAACAGAGCCTGCAGATCGGTCTCCGAATCCTGATCGACTCGTACCACCTGTTTCGCCTCGTCCTGATTTAACGCCATATCGGGCACAGGGTTGGCACTGCACGCACTACACTCCACGCGACTTGATACCAGCCGTGTTGTGACAGCACAGAAACGAACTGGACTAAACGCTCTCGAGAACTGCGAGCTTGTGTCGTGTCTCTGTCCCCGCCAGGGGACGCGGGAAGGCTGAACCGCTGAACACAAGAGTACAACGTCAACCCAGACGGGTCAACTGCACCAGCGCAACATAGGCGGACGCTACTCCGCTTCGCTGAGATTCGTTATCCATCGTTGTCTATCGTTCTCATTATATGTATATTTCAGTTTCTGCCTATACATAAATTCTATATAACACTTTAATACATAAGCACCGCGGTTTTGCCACTTTTCGTTTACTTCGATGTGAAATGAGACATTTCATTTTTTTACCGAAAATCGTCAAGAACTTTTTTTCACCTCGATCGGCGTATGATTCTAGAAAAACAAGTCTTTAAAACTCAAATTGAACAACTTTGCCAGAATCTCGAAACTTAAGAAAAGTTCTATTCTTGTTCGGTTAGTATTTCCGGAAAACATCACTCTTTCCGAATCATTGTTGTAGCAATCTTTTTTACAGTAAAATCTGTTTGCGTTACTATCGTAAGATGTCTATAAATTGCGAACTAAGATATAGGCAACTAGCAAGACAATAGAGAATCTATTACTTATTTTCTACCTCTAGGACATCTGCTTTTCGCCTATTCAACATGATACACGGATTTTCTTCCATGTGAAGTAAAAAACGTTTACAATGTTGAAATGTTCAGACTGAAAAGTCACAAAATATTGGTATATATATATGCACTACAATATATGAAAGATAACAATTCCAGCGCCTCCGCCATTTTATATTCTTTTTCAACAGAGTTGATTATCATTCTCTATTCAATACAACTCTAATCCTTAACACAATTCTTACTTCTAACACAATTTCTTTTCCATTCCTCCAACCCAACGTCTTGCATAACGATAATTGTATAAAAGGGGATTCACAACGACATTCATCCAGCTTTTATTTCATCTTCTTCTTTTGAGGTTTCCGCTTACTTTGTCAATATATTAGAAATATCTAATATTAAGTCAGTTTTTTTAATATTTTATACGACAGACAGGTTTTACAACTGTTATTTAAAATTTTTTTAAAAATTATCCACAAATAATAGTTACCAAAGCAGACAAAGGAAATTCAACCGTGATCCTCAATAGATCTACATATAATGAAAAAATGAACAACTTACTGGAAGACACATCAAACAAATAAATAGGGACCTCACGAATACTTTACAGAAAGAAAATAACGCGATCATAAAAAAATGGTAAAAATCAAATTATATGTATGATATCGATATTTTTACCTGTTTTTTTTATATGTTATTTTATGATGTTTTTTTTTTGGATATAACAGGTGTAATTTGAAACGAGAAAATCAGAAATTTGCAATGGGAAGCCCTATTTCTAGTGTAATAGCTCAACTTATAATGGAATATGTCGAAGAAACTGTTTTGGATGAAAGAACATACGAAAATATAACGACTTTTATGAGATATGTAGACGATTGCCTAATTATAACAACTGAAAAACATGTTAAAGAAACATTAACCAAATTTAATAATTTTCACCCAATATTGAAATTTAGTATGGAAGAAGAAAAAAATAACAAAATCAACTTTCTGGACATGACACTCATAAGAGACAAAAACCAAATCCTAACACAATGGTTCAGAAAAGATACATCAACAAATAGAATCATACCTTTTGACTCAATACATAATAACGTACAAAAGAAAAGCATAGCTATTAATTTCATCGATCGAGCACTCATTCTCACCTCTCCAATATATAGACCAAAAACATTACAACGGACTAAGCAAATACTAAAAGAAAATAAATATCCTGATCAATTAGCGAAGAAACTCATAAAAAATCAGATTCACAAACTATACCACAGCGAAACAAAAAAGAAACCACCAAATGAAGATCCAATCTCTCAGATAACACTACCCTATATCCCACAAATAAACAGAAGATTATCAAAATTATTTGCAAAATGACATCCAAATAATAACAAACCCATTAACCAAATAAAAGAAATTTACTCAAGACTGAAAGACAAAACACCTATAACACAAAAGTCAAACGTAGTCTACAAAATTAATTGCTCCAACAGTGAAAAATCCTACATAGGCCAAACATCACAAAGACTACAAGACAGAATCAAAGGACACAAATATACAAAAAATGCATCCACAGGACTAAACAAACATAAAACAGAAACAGGACATGATTTTCAATATAACAATCCAAAAATATTAACCATCGAACCAAAACTCAAAAAGAGAGAATTTCTAGAAATGTTATACATACAAGCAAACCAAAACTCGACAGTGAACGACCGAACTGACATAAGAAACTTAAGCAACATCTACACACCACTATTACATCAATGGCACCAGAATCGAAGGATATAACTCTGCAATTTCGGACAAAATACAAGACTTTTTATTTATAAAAAAATTCAAGTCATTTTAATTTATGTAATTAATATCAAGTACTTTAGTTCAAAACAATGTATTTCTTGTCAATTTTTACGACTGACAAAGATGAACACAGCTTCATCGAAACGTCTCGAATAAATTTCCGATTTTCTCGTTTCAAAGTACACCTGTTATATCCAAAAAAAAAACATTATAAAATAACATATAATCAAATTATATATCACCAGACATAGCAAAATTATTATACATTCATAACAGTTTACCACCAAAAATTTATGGATTACCAAAAATTCATAAAAACAACATACCTCTCAGACACATTGTTTCATATTCACAATCTCCTTTCTACAGTCTATCAAAACATTTATCCAAGATTCTTTCTAACATCATAAACAAAAATCAATATTACACAAAAAACTCTTTCACACTCAAAAACGAACTCAACAAATTAATTATTTCTTCAAATAGTAAACTGTTCTCATTAGACGTCACATCATTATACACAAACATTCCCACATCTTCAATAACAAATATAATTGAAGAAAATTGGCAATCAAACTCAACACACACTTTTATTCCAAAAAAAGATTTCATTGAAACAGTTCAATTAACTTTACGATCCTGTTATTTTCAATTTGGTGAAACATTTTATCAACAAACATTTGGTGTGGCAATGGGATCCCCCATTTCCAGCACCATAGCTCAACTTGTAATGGAAAATTTGGAAGAAAAAATACTAAAAAATCATATTAGTGATATAACCATTTTCAAAAGGTACGTTGATGATTGTCCTATTATCACTTCTGAAGATAAAATACAAACGATATTAAATAACGTCAATAATTTCCATGAGAAAATTAAATTCACTCTCGAAACTGAATCGAAAAATTGCTTAAATTTCTTGGATATGACCATTATTAGAGACGGAAATAAACTCACAACAAAATGGTTTAGTAAGGAAACTAATACAAATAGGATTCTCGATTTTAACACAAGGCATCACATAAAACAAAAAAAAGCCATCATAATAAACTATATAGACAGATCAATCAAACTAACCTCACCAAGTCTCTGCCCCGCTATTCTACATTCCATAAAATCATTATTTTTAAAAAATAATTATCCCACATCATTCGTAAACAAAATCATGAAGGAACGTATACACAAACTATACAACACGTTAAATACAAATACCGAGAAAAAAGAAGAGAATTTAACATATATTCCAATCCCATACATACGAAACCTTTCTGAAAAAATTACCAACATTTTCAAACCTTATCCAAATTTCAAAATATCATATAAACCACACATTTAAATAAAACAACTTTTTACGAAATTAAAATCGGAAACACTAAAAAATGATAAATCTAACATCGTATACCAAATTTAATGTAAAGATTGTAACGGAGTTTATATTGGACAGACAAAACAAAAATTGAAAGAAAGAATAAAAGGTCGTAAATACTCTAAAGTACAAACAGCATTACATAAACATGAACAAACATTAAAACATACATTTGATTTTAACACAGTGCAAATTCTAGATTACGAAAAAAACAGGAAAGCAAGAGAATTTCTTGAAATGATTCATACCAAAAGAAACTCTGAAGCAATTAATGACAGAACAGACATTCGAAATTTGAATCAAGTATACTCAACTTTATTCTGAACAAATAATTCATATCAAGTCTCCATCTTTTTGTTCTTCACTTGTCAGATTATTGTTACTAAGAAAACTTTTTATAACAACATTGTCAAATATTTAAATTGTCATATCTTGAAAAAGGGTTCAACCCGAAACGTCGAAAATATATTATTTGAATTACTGAAACTTTATTAACCCTTTATGATCAAATACATCAGAAAAGAATATTATTTGTGACATACCTCTATTCACTATCATAAAAATTTCATTAAACAGTACGATATATGCATATTTGGGCATTACGTAACTTCTCACCGATGCAGACGCTTCGCGTTTTCGTTCAGAAAATAAAGCATCTCTAAACCAGCCGTAGAAAAGGTATGAAAACAATACAGTTCAAAACGGATTGTTTCTGTTTTTGTTCTTTATTAGAACACTCTAAATTTTTCATGGAAAAAAGGGGGTATTATTCGTTGTTTGCGGCTTTTACTGCATCGGAAGAGACTTCGCTATTTTTGTTTCGAAAATTTATTTACACAAACCTGAAGTTCCCTTTGATGAAACTCTTACGGCTTTGTTAGCGTGTGATTGTTGCTTTAAGCAACATTTCTTATCGTCATTCCAAATTTTCAATCATTGACATTCATTTCCTAACTTAAGAAACTATTGCTAAAAAACGAGTCAAGTTCGCATACGAAATTTTTGCAGGACTACTGGATAGGGATGCAACATCGTTGTGAAAAACATCGATATTTCTAGACATCGATGCTTGCATAAAAAACATCGATGTTAAAATGCATCGTTGAAAAAAAAACTATATATCGATGTTTTATAGATGTTTTGTACTTTGAAAGGAAATTTGTACGAAAAACCATATTTTTAAACTGGTCACATCTGCAGCTTTTTATAGATGTAGATCATTTATTTCTCGATTATGAAAACAATATTTTGTTATTAGAAAATCTTTTTTTTTTTAATTATTGATGTGGGTGATATATTCTCAACTGTTTTATGGTTTAACTATTCATAGTAATGCGCCAAGACTCAAAGCCAACTTAATAAAAGACAAGACCAAGATAAGACCTATCAAGAATCCCAAGAATGTTGTCTTGAGAAAAAAATTTTTTTTTTAATATTGAGTATTCACCAATGAGTAAAGATTTTTAATTAGTTTCTATTGAGTAATGACTTATTAATGACATTTTTTTATGCGCGTTTCGTATTATTATTTAAATGAATCGCCGTAAAACTAATTTTTTATTATGAAATTATTTTCATCATCTTTTGGTTTATTAGTAAATTTCTGATATTGAAATATTTGAGTTATAATAGTCAAGCAGACTTAATTGCATACAAATTTATGTGCAAATTTCCGCATTAAACACTTATCTCTGAATTAAAATAAAAATTATGATCTTATCCAGATTTTACAGTAATTTTCAATGGTTTTTTATATTTTACTTACTATTTTAACTATTTACACAGAATTAATAATATCTTATTACAAATTTACAGTTATTTTACTGCAGAATTCAATTTAAAAAATAATTTTTCTTTTTTCACTCTACAACCAATCGTAGTTTCAATAAGATTTTCTGATAATATTTTTGTAGTGTATAATTGAAAAAAAAAACCTACAAACAAAAAAATAAACAAGTTAAAAAAAATGTATCATTTAAATTGATAATATACATCTAATTTTTAACCTGCTAATTTTGATGCCAGGCAGGTAGTTAAGGTGAAACAATTAAGTAAAAACACAGTTCGGGTAATAAAAATTTTGAAGTAAAAATTTGAAATATAATCGGAATGAAGTAAAAAAATTTCTTTTCATATCCCGATAACAAAACTTTTATATTGAATTTGAAATTATTTTTAGTTTAACTCATTCTAAAAGAAATTATGAAAAGTCACCGTAACAAATTTCGTTCTTAAGAGAGCATTTTGCCCAAGAGTTAATGCAGACCAGCATTTTTTAAGAATCATCGGATAATCGGGTTCTTTTTTTATTCATCACCACAGAACCAGCAGAAAATAATCTCTCTACTGGCACTGAGGAAGCTGGTGTGCAAAGAGTATCCCTTGCCATTTTAGCAATAGTTGGATAAGTTTTTTGATTATTTTTCCACCATTGGAGAATGTTGGTATCTTGGGGTTCTCTGGGAGAACTGTAATAGGCATCAAGTTCACCTCTCCACGTCTTTTTTTCATTTTTTGTTGAGGATAAATATGACTGTACTTTGAAATTTTATAATCTTATTAACAACGCAAGAACAAGACAAGACAAGATTCTTGCCAAATCTTGGTCACAAGACCAAGACAAGATGACAAAATGCCTTAGCAAGACAAGATTTTCATGATTCTTGTCTTGTCTTGTTCTTGCGCATCACTAACTATTCATGATTTTTCCATACTTTTGTCAAATTCATCTGAGGTACTTGTCGATCAGGTGATTCGTGTTCCTGTGTTTATTCATTTAAGTAGCATAACTTTATTTTGATCACGAATTCGTTGTAATGTATAAACTTTGAATCCAGGATTAAAAGATAGTGGATGTGGTCAGGAATGTTCCACAGTATAGTGGTTTCTTGATCTCCGAATATTCTCCATATTATTTCTTTAGAAAACGTTGTCTTATGCAGTAATGACGTGAAAAACTATTTTTTTTGTCATTATGCGTTTGATATTAATAGTGTTAAAAACTTTTGGAACTCGCAGATGTTCTCAAACAGATTGAGGAACGATGTCGATATTTTTGACTAATATGCACGATGTATCGACGACGTATCGTCAATTGAACATCGATGTTCATGAACGATATATCGATGTTTGTCAAACATCGATGTATCATTTGCATCCCGACTGCTAGAGCGTATTTCTGCAATCCATTCACTTGCATTCACATTAGCTATAGTTATAGTTAGCATTTTGGTGATATGCTTATATAAAGGGGGCAGGGGTACGAGCATCGCATCCCCGCTCTGAAATGTTTGAATTCTGGAAAAACTATAAGGAATTTTGTCGTCGGATTCAGATTAGCTAGATCAGGCTGCGGTAGTGAAAGAGCTTTTTCATTTGGTCGATGACTTTTGTTTCTTTTTTTTGGTCACATAAATAGTGACTACATCAACCCCCTTCCTCCCCACTGTAAAGTTGTAAAGTTTTGAAAAAAATTAGACTCTGTTGGTACGAAAAATCGCACTTTCAAATGTTGACATAAAGGGGCGGGGATGCGAACTAGCCTATTTATGTCTATAGTGCTCTGAAGTGCAGTGCCGGCACACAGACGTGCTCTAACATTCTCTGTGTTGAAATAGAATCGGAAACAATACTTCCTTTTATTACCATCAGATGGCGCATAGAAAGATCGAATCAGTTTCGGACCTGAACAGGGAGGGTGTGAGGTGAGTTAGTAATCATCTCTTGTATGAAGTATAATGTTCAAAATACGTAACAACTCTGTTAATTCGACTGTAACCATAGATTGATTCCTTGGCAATTTGTACCATACACTGCCATCTATGTGGTGGTAAGAAGCAACTAAGCTGTGGACTGCACAAAAAGTGGGGACATTTCATTATACAGAGTCCTTTCTATTCATTTATATTCGTTGGTACTAGTATCATAGATTTCTATGACTTGGATGATTTATTTAGAGGTTAACCGTCTTATAAGTCGTCTATGATTTTTTACTCTGTGATCGTCTTGTTTTGGTTTTGAACTTTGATCAATTGTTTAAGTTTATTATAGATTTTGATAGATTGTAAAATTGTTATTGCACGTCAAGAGAAGGCAGAAGAAAAAAGCAAAATGGTCCCTGACGCGGTTGAATATTTTATTTGTGGCGGATTCGGTGGAATATGTACTGTAGTAGTGGGACACCCTTTGGATACTATTAAAGTATGGAGTATTAATAACGTACCCCTAAGATTGATTCAAATTATTTTTAGGTCCGTTTACAAACCATGCCAATACCAAAAACGGGAGAGCTGCCTCTGTATAAAGGGACATTTGACTGCTTTCAGAAAACAATTAATCATGAAGGCTTTAGAGGCTTATACAAGGGAATGGGCGCTCCTTTAGTTGGCGTTGCGCCTATTTTTGCCATTTCTTTCATGGGCTTTGGGGTAGGCAAGCAAATATTTGGCCCATCCAAAGATTCTGCCGAGAAATTTACTTATCAGCAGTATTTCGTTGCAGGCGCTTTCTCAGGTATTTTTACTACTTTAGTAATGGCACCTGGAGAGCGCATTAAGTGCCTTCTGCAAATTCAGCAGGGCGTAAACACGCCCAAGCTTTATAACGGCCCTATAGATGTAATAAAAAAACTCTACAGCCAGGGGGGCATTAGGAGTATTTACAGAGGATCAGCAGCAACACTTCTGCGTGGTGAGTGACAGTATCAACTCAAAGATACGCAATAATGCTAGCTTTACAATAAAAAAATTGAAAGCGAAAACTTTTTCATATTAAAGAAATTACACAACATAGAGTCACAACAATCAAGCTATATGATAGAGTTTCACAGTAAACTATAGATGAAGTTTATATAAACAGAAAACTTTATGAAATAAACAGCATAATTATAAAAATGTACCTTCTGACTCTAACTGTCATAACTAAAGCCCGGATGTTAGGCAAAATGCCATAAAATGCCTATTTTCGTATTTCGCCTATTTCGAACAATTTATGATAGTATAAAGTGGGAAACCCTAAGATCTCAGGTAGGCAGGATTGGTACACAGACAAGAGATAGTTCCCTTTTTCTAGGAATTGATACAACAACTGTTACTGATGGGAAAACCTAAAACCAGATACCTATAGGTATAAATATATCGTAATACCCATTTCCGTTTAGTTGTTTTTCACCATTCGCCCATTCGGTTCAACTTATCGCCAGCCAATATGCCTAAAGTCAGAGCATCCGAGCAAACAAAATTGAATAAATTAATACTTGAATTGGGTAAAGACGTTTTCAGTAGTGACGGTTCTGTGTTATTCTGCAAAATATGTGACTGTAAAGTGAATTTTGAGAAGAAGTATTTTGTATCCCAGCACCTTTCAACAGTGAAACAAAAATGCTGCTTCGAAAAATTGCGATAGTAAAAAAACGTGTCTGCTTCCGAATTTCGGCGTTATATCCAACCGACAATCCCAATTCTCTTTGGATTTCTGTAAAGCACTGATGGATGCGAACATTCCTCTTTGGAAATTGGAAAATCCTTCTCTAAAAGCATTCCTTGAAAAGTACACCAAAGAACACGTGCCAAGTGAGTCCACCCTCCGGAAAAATTATATTGATGTAGTGTTCCAGGAAAAGATGAACAAAATTAGAAAAGAAACAGAAGGTAAAAATTTGTGGGTGTCCATTGACGAAACAACCGATGCTCTTGGCCGCTACGTAGCCAACGTAATTATTGGAACTCTACAATCAACTCACCAGGACTCTAACACGTATTTATTAACAAGTGAAGTACTCGAATCAGCCAATAATTCGACAATAGCCCAATTATTTACCAGTGCGCTCTCATTATTGTGGCCAGATGGAGTGAAACATGACAAAGTGTTGCTATTTGTTTCTGATGCCGCTCCATACATGAAAGCAGCTGGAAAAGTTCTGCAAGTTCTATTTCCAAAAATGGTTCATGTGACGTGTATAGCTCATGCATTGCATAGAGTTGCTGAAGAAGCGCGAAGTTTATTTCACGATGTCGATCTGTTAATATCAAACGTCAAGAAAGTTTTTTTAAAAGCTCCATCGAGGGTGCAAATTTTCACCAGATCTGCCATTACCACCTCAACCTACAATAACGAGATGGGGTACATGGATATCGGCTGCCATTTATTACGCAACCCATTTCGAGAAAATTGTAGAAATAGTGGATCACCTCGAAAATGATGCAGCTTCAATAAAAATATGTAAAGATGTTTTGTCCAAAAAGAATATCCACTCTGATTTAGCATACATACTTGCACATTTTCATTCAATTCCAACATCAATACAAAAACTAGAAGAGAGGAATTTAAAATTACAAGAGCAATTGAACATTATGGATGAAACAATTGAAAGAATCAATTCTGCGCCTGAATTAAAAGGAGAGTTCATGAAAGAAAAATGTGAAAAAGTGTTGCAGAACAATAGTGGTTTGGTCAAGATGCGCGAAATAAATTCGATTTTATTAGGAGATGGGGTCAGTAATTTCTTGAACCCTACCGAAATATCCTCATTTATGTATGCACCTTTGACATCTGTTGATGTGGAGAGATCTTTTTCGTTGTATAAACATATTTTATCAGATAGACGACAAAGTATAAAATTTGAGAAAACTATTGGTAGTTATGTTTAATAAGGAATAAGTATTCACATCGAATGTTTTTTTGTTTTATCTTATCTGTTTTTATCTATCAGTATATAATAAATGCCTATTTTAAGTGCCTATTTTGAGTATTTTTATTGCCTTTTCACTGCCTTTTTTTAACGAATTTATAGTGCCTAAAGTCCGGGCTTTAGTCATAACAGTATTGGCAAGAAATTGTTTAAACATATTAGTGCCATGTTCCTTCAACGTTTCCGGACAAGATAAACATTTTGTGACATAATTCTTTTGAACGTCACAAAGTTTAAAAGGATATATGACTGGTATGTAATGAGGTTTGAAGGAAATAAAAAAAAATTATCTGTGAAATTTCACATAACTGTATTTATAACAATCACAACAGAAGCTCATGCAAGAAATCGGAATTATTTACTGATTATATCGTCATAAGAAATTGTGAGCAATACATCGTTTCATTGGGTTTGAAATCGACAGATTTTTACGTTACATTTTCGCTATACTTCACAGTATATTGAGTGCAATTCATTTTTTAATTAATTTTGTGTGAACAATTTTACGGTGTTTTCTTATTTTATAAACTCTCTTGTGTTTATGCAAGTGTGGAGCATTATTCAGTTTAGGGTCTTCCAATTGGTTGGTTATAAGAGATGGATGAATATTCGATATATTATAATCCTCTGCTGAATGCATACTGGGTATCAAATTGTTAGTTAGGTAATCTGAATTTTCTGTCATGTTGAGCGAATTAAAAGTGTTATTAATTTGTGCAATGGGTTCAATTGTCTTTTTATCGTTAGAACTTACTGTCGTGTTTTGAACGTCTTTAATCTCTGTCATTTTTAGATGTTTTCGCATTTTCGGTCTATAGTCCCGGCATTTCAAAAGACGCCTCATTACTTGAAATACGCTCCAGTTTTCGTATTGAGATGGCGAAGCACATTTTGGCGCGATTTTGTTGTCGTATATATACTTATAGTAAATTTGATTGTCGGCACTGCAACTAGTACCTTTGTCTAAAGATCTATCACACGGTTTGAAAGTTTTCTGTTTCAATTTATT